>CM026214.1:14610032-15275032 GCA_014839995.1 Xenentodon cancila | reverse complement strand
ATCTCTGTTTCAAAGTTTTATCAGGCAAAGCAAACGGGGTTGTGATTCATATTCTCTTACTTTGTCCTTTTAAACCATCACATATGCGTCTGTTCATCATGTGCAGACTCAGACACAAGCAATTCATTGCTTCAGGCCATGCTGAACGCTGCACACGAGCTCTTAAACACAGCGACTTGATCGGATTAAAGGCGAACACTTCCAGCTCTCAAACAACCAGAGAGTTGGGCACTGGTTACATAAGCTGTTGATGTACAAGCAATTGTGCGTGTGTCTGTATTTCTGCGTGGCACAGGAGTGCAAAACGAGAGGAAACATCAATGTGCAGCACTGGGAAGTGTGAGCTGTAGGTGCGGATACTGTGCGAGTAGGATGCTGTTCTTAAGATGCTGTGTGTAAGTCAGCGGCGCTGATAGCAAGCTGGCCAGGGGAGTCTTTGAATGAGATGAGGGGAAATGTATGCACAGGGTGTCTGCCGTTTTGTGATGCTGATGATGGAAGTCAACACATATATGTGCCGCTGGATGTAAAGTTGAACAAATCCACAAAATGAATGAGCAACTTTTTTCTGAGGACCATGGCTGTACCATAAATTTTCAATACAGTCCACTGGGCAGTTTTGAGAAAGATCGAGCCAGTATCGATGCAGACAGCAGATATCAACTTCATCTGTTGAATTATCATCAGCAACCTTGGACAAACCATAAAACATTTCTAAAACGAAACGGCTCCAGGAGACAACGTGAATACGCAAGCACAAGCACTTTAAACACTTAACTTTTAATTCGGACTCTTAAGAGGCTCTCTGCAAGTCAAGTCCCGGTAACTTGAGAACACAGTGAACTGTTTTGCTATCCCATAACCTTGACGTCTACTAATCTCTTTCCGTCATTTATACTTTAGTTTTGCTTACAAAATAAGGTCGGGGTGGAGGTGTGCGTGCTTTGTGTGCGTTACTTTGTCGGCAGGCACCTTACAGGGCATGTCTCCTAATGTCCCAGAGCAAATCATTACTGCCTTTTTCCGGCAGCAGTCGATTAACAAGCGCTACAGTTTAGTGCCGTGGGGTCCGTTAATGTCTTTGATGAGAAAATTCCTCGATTAGTTAATATTGACAGCTGAACCAGTGCAGTGTGAATGCTGCTGAAAGTGGGTGTCACCTCTCGTCTGGACCAGAAGGACGGCTCCAACACGTCAACTCACATTTCTACTTATTTGGGCATACATTAAACAGATACAAACATACTTAGAGTTTGTGGCCTCATTGACTGGGTGGAAAGTTCAAAGACCCTGAACACCTCTCTCCCTCTGGAGGTATTCCAGACCAGCCAAATTGACTGGCCAGGTTACATCCCATTACAGTGTACAAGCCACTTGCCCAAGATGTGGGCTGATTATGTAAATGCAGGTTTCCCGCTACATGTAAATGATCGCGGTGCACTGCCCAACAACAATAAAGACTGTACAAAACAATCTGCCCAAACTGATGTACTGGCGTAAGTCATCTCGATATTGAAATTGGATGGTCTCAGCAGGGGGTCGTCGTAATTGTGCCTCACAGCAAACTACCGTGTTGGACACATGTTGCGCGCTGTCATTTCAAGCGGTTCATTACCTAAACAAGCGTCAGAGGGCCGGCCCCGTTTTCAGGTGCTTTGTGAGGAATAAACTTTCTAAGCCCGGCAACATTCTGACAAATGCTTTTCAGCATATTGCTCTACAGCGGTATCTGGTGGGGCCTGGCCCCAAATGCTGACACGCCAGCGCAGCCAGGGTAACAAGAAGTGGCAGTGAGGACAATATAAGAGCACACTTTCAACTTTTGAAACAAATCCAACCTCACAAATGTCAATGCAAGTTTCAATGAGGGACCACTGTAGGTATATTTACTATATGTCGTCTTTGCACCAGGGGGTTATTTAATTTTTTTATCACATAATAGTAATAATCATAATCACGATACGTCGACTATATAGTGTTGCTTGAATCTCGTAAATGTGTGGAATATGAGATGATGGAAATTTCATATGTCTGTACATTTAGTACAAATCAATAAAAAGCAAGTTAAATAGACAAATTCTCAAAAATGTGCACAGACGAATTACAACTGCATTACTTACCAAGAGTAAGAAGCAATAACCATATGTACAAGAGAGGCCCTGCTTCGTGGTTGAGACTAAGCTACTGAGCTCATTCAAGAACCCTCCTTACATGCAAGATATCTTTCCAAGCACACATCTCTCTCTAATCTAACGCCTGAGGACACGAGTGCCCTCTGACTTAGCTCTGCTCTTACGTTGAGTTCTGATTCCTTGAATCAATCTGACTTTTAACACCTTGGAAGTGGAAGACTAGTAACTTTATTGACCAGCTCAGGATTAGTCATTTAAAGTTCAGCCACACCTGCATGGATGTTAACCCCGACTTTGGCGGGGAACTTAAACAAAGCCCATTGCCACAGCGCAACAAAGCAGAACTTAATAATTACCTGTTCAATGTAGTCTCCAGTTTAAAATTACAAGAAGTCTGTTTGGGCAAATGCGAACATCAAGAGAGTCTGAAGTGTCCTCAGAGGGTAAAAATCCCTTCCAGTGATGAGCAGAAACCCTTGCACACCTCTGAAATAAGGTTACCATGGGAACATTGGCCTGGTCTCCGGTGAAAAGCATGATCTCGCCTGTGCACAAGTCAGTTTTTTACTCTGTGGCTGCTTATTTCTGAAACGGCAATTGATGAATTTGTGCATGAGAATATTATACTTGTACTTTAGGATGCATTCATTTCCACTTGCCACTTGGCATCAATGTGATAGCATACTGCCACTCCTCTCTGGTTCTTGTTCCCACCAGCTGTTAACCGGGCTCCGCATTAAAACTCTTTCCTGATTCTCTAAAGTGAGTGTTGTGACCGCTGATTAGTGCACGTAACACACTAGCAGAAGTATTACACTAAAGTCCACTTAAAACAACAACAACAAACTATAGATGTCTCTCTAACAGAACAGGTTGCGTGATGTTTCATCTGACCTCAGAACTTCTTACATTTTCACAAACTTAGGAGCGTTACTCATTTTCTACAGTACATAAAATATAAAGGAATATAGAGGAATTCAGTAAAAGTAAATTAATAGTATTGCTAATAAGGCATTAGGGATAACACAAGAAAATGGACTCAAATGCACACAAATGGAAATGGACAATAGCATTCAAGATACAGTTGCAGCCATGTGCAAAAGTTTTTACGTCTATAATTTTGTGTGTGCGCGAGTGTGAAAACAGTAAAAATGATCTGATCATCATGGGTCTTAGTAGAACCTCAAACAAACAACATATAATAATTTTCACCATTATTTACGTGGGTAATAGTAAAATGACTAGGGCACTGCAAAACCTTTATTTATTCATTTATTTATTATTTTTACATCTTTCAGGTACTCTGATTTTGGTTTTCTGGTGCGCTTTGGGCCCTTGTCCTGTTGCATGACCCATTTTCAACTAAGCTTTAGCTGTTGGACACATGGCTTCACGGTTATCTCTATAATGTGCTGGTGTATGGAGGAGTTCATGGTTGACTGAATAGCTGGAAGGTGCCTCATCACACCTGCATTGCCACATTTGACAGTGGGCGTGAGGCGTTTTTCTTGAAATGCTGTGTTTGGTTTTTGCTGAGCTTAGAACTAGGCATTAAGGCCTAGTCCAACCCCCCAACACACACGCACGCACGCACGCACGCACGCACGCACGCACGCACGCACGCACGCACGCACGCACGCACGCACGCACGCACGCACGCACACACACACACACACACACACACACACACACACACACACACACACACACACACACACACACACACACACACACACACACACACACACACACACACACACACACACACACACACACACACACACCTTTGGTCTCAGCTGTCCACTTGATATTGCTTCATAGGTGTTGTGGTTGATGCAGTTTAAAACACGTTCTCCTGGCAATGTCACGGACTTTAACATTTAGCATTCTGATAAAGAACTTGAGGGTCTGAGATGTAGTCATTTTATTTAATGCTTATTTTTTTAAATATTTTTTTATTTTAAACTTCTTTCAGCACTGCACGGTCTGACCTGTGGGTGAACTTGCTGAGACATCCACTTTTTGATTGGCAGATTGGCAACTCTTTTTGAATTGTCTTGTACATGAAATGTGCTGTATAAATAAACTTGCCTTTCACAGAGCTCTGCACATTGCCAATAATCAATGTATCAAGGGCAGATGATTAGTATCACATAGCTTCAATCGATTCACTTTTTGTTTAATAAACAATGGCATGGCAGCACGGTGGCTTAGTGGTTGCCTCACAGCAAGAAGGTTCCTGGTTCGATTCCCTGTCTTTCTGTGTGGAGTTTGCATGTTCTTCTTGTGTGGGATCCCTTCGGGTACTCCGGCTTCCTCCCACAGTCCAAAAACATGCATACTAGGTTGATTGATACTTCTAAATTGCCCGTAAGTGTGAATGTGAGCGTGCTTGGTTGTCTGTCTTTGTATGTGGCCCTGTGATAGACTGGCGACCTGTCCAGGGTGGACCCCTGCCTTTCGCCTACTATGCGTCGGGATAGGCTCCGACAGACCCCGGAGACGGAGTAAGCGGGAATAGATAATGGATGGTAACAATGGCATTGTGTTAGCAAGACCCATGGTTTTTACACACACACACACACACACACGCACACGCACACGCACACGCACACACGCACGCACACACGCACGCACACGCACCAGGAGCAGTTTACATACAGCATATCATCAACATTTTTAAGATGCAGAAACCCTGCTACTGATATGTGTACAGCTTTAAGACTGAAAAAGTTTTTTTTTTCTCTTTATTATATAAAACCAGGTCTAAATGAGATATTGAATATGACCATAAAGAGCCCCTGAAGTGTAATATGCAAGATCACACACAGAAATTGTTAGATGGAAATAAATGTCTGGAAACTCTTTTTTTTTTTTTAGAAGCTGAAATGTATTTGGACAGTTGACTCAGTAGCTGCTCTTAAAGCTGTTAGTTATTCCATCGTTATTTTGTGACTGATTCAGCAGGATTGTCACACTGGCATTTGCATTGAGAAGCTGCTTATGCATTATGTTTTTTATATAGTTATCCGAGCAAGTCTTTATCGATATGACAAGCATGTTGAGCTTTGTAAAAATTGGATGTTCCTACAACAAATACTGTACATGAGACAGTCAGGCTTTCATAATTTGCAACATGAATTACGTCTGCTCAGAGTATTACAAACCCTATTCAGCAAGGTTACCTTTGACCTTTGCAAAAGAAGGCATACAGGCCAGCTGTCTGAGCAATGAAAATGTGTGTTTTGTGTATCCATCCACATGGGTGCAGACAAATTACTCACCGTGTACTCTGACCATATTATCCGCAGGGGCCATTGGTATAATGGACAGGGACGAGAGGTTGAGAGGGGAGGAGGAAGATAGGCATAAGAGAACAAAGAAATGAAACAGCATGAAAAGAGGAGAAAGAAAAATGGGTAAGAGACCATTAAACTTCAGCAAACGCTCTTCAGTTCCAGTAAAGACACATTAGAGGACTTCATTTTGCTGTGACAGTTCCAATTTCAGAAATATGTGTGACTGATGATTTCTCATGTGTACGGTGCTGTAAAGGGAATATTTAGTCACATACATCAACAGACAGATGAGGTACTTGTCTATGCACAGCTAAATCTATGCTCTCTACAGATTGTTAGGTGACAAACAACAATGATGACATTATGACTGATATCCTACACAAAAAAAACAAAGTAAACAATCTTTTATGAGCGACCCAAGAAAGAATTTAAAACAGCTGTCGGAGACATTCACAAATATCGGCACAATCGTGATGTTTGAGGTTTGGAATCGAGAAAAGCGAATGGATTTAGCTTTGTGGCATCGCCACACACTTAAAACGCCATATAACATGGCTTTGAATGCTGTTAATAACAGTTACGACATATTTCATGTAAGACAATATTCAGAAACACATTTTTTTTTTTATCATGTGCTGACTTCACATCATCATCCTGTCGGTCAGTAATAAAGATTTGAGTTTTGTTCTCTGTATCTTTCATCAGGAAGTCCAACCAAAAAGCATGTAGCGAGAGAGTTTTAAACTTCACTCTTTCTATTAACTATTTGTGCGGCACGCACAACTGCTTCTTTGTCTTTTTGGCTTCCTGGTGATCCCATATTCCCTCTGCCAGCAGGTGAAACTGTTCATGTTTCTGTGCTTCATGATATGGAAGTTACTGAAGCTGAAATTTTATCACAGAAGGGCTAATCATTATCGTTTTTGTACGATTGTACACGCTTAATAGAGTGAACATAGATGCATATTAAAGGCTCACCTGTGATAGTGTATGGGTAATAGTTCCAAGCCTTCTCTGTCACATAGAAGATTTTAGGGACCACTGCTCTGGCCCAACTGGGCAGCTTGCTGAAAGTAAAATGTAAAATGAAAAGAATTAAATAAAGGAAAAAGAACCAATAAGACAATGAGTTGCACTGTTGTGTGCTGTGGTGTCGAATTGTTCGTCATCTAAGATTTTCAACTCCTTTTCTTCGTCCTGTCAACCAGAATGGGGAATGAAAAAATAAAAGAAAGAAAAAAAAATAACCATCTAGCTGTGTGAAGCCTTAATGGAGGTGATACAATGCAGCCCTGATGGCCCGTGGGGAAGGTGATTACTCTGATTACGCCCTGTACCCTGCAAGGGACTTTCATTGGAGCTGTGATAGATACAGAAAGGGACATGGAGAGCAAATAAGGAAAATACAAAAGAGTGGCCATTTGATGGCCCAAATGGTTTCTAAATGGTGACCTGGAGGAAAATTGTGAGGTCAAAGTTTTGAGAAATACACAAATTTGCAGGTGATTGGTGAAGATTGACTTGTAAAACTTTGTCAATGTATGTAATGCAGTTTCAGTATAACTCCTGATTGGTCATAGATTTGCAGGGAACAGGGGTTGCAAGCAGTCGCCACTGAGTTAAGATAGAAGCAGTTCAAACCCTAATCGTATTTGGTCCAAACATCAGATACAGCAAACTGCAGCATATGGGAACTGGATACATTAATCAGATAAGTTGCGCCAGGTTTCACTTTCAGGATAATTCTGAATATTTAAACACCTTCTCTGTCATCTTCTTTTCTTACATTGTGTCAATAATAAAGCTTCTTTTCTGTGACTCTGGCAACAACGGTATGAGACAGACGGTGCCCTCCAGTCCCTCTGTAATGGTCTGTCAAACGGCCAGGACAGTATTCAAACAGAGCAGACTGGTCCCATGTCTTCACACTGCCTTATTTACAAGCCGCACAACATGCAGTGTACACACACTTGCACAGACTGCAGCTATAACACAGTAACAGGTGTTTGGTGGGTGGAGAGAGGCAAGCACCACGGTGTCCGACAGCGACTGCTCAAATTATCCATCACTTACACTGACCTCATTTCTCTCTACGCACATACATGCACGCCTGAGCACTTGCTCCTAAAATTTAATATTTTGGCTTGATTAAAAAAAAAAAAAAAGTATAATTTCTTAAGTTTAAACTTAGAGGATTAGATGAGTTATCAAAATGTTCTTTTCAGTGTATAAAAATAGAACGAGTTTTGGTCCGAACTGTGTTTTTCAGCAGCAATGTTTTTGAGTGTAGAGGAACATGACGTGAAGGCCAAGACGCAGCGGCACAGGGACAGGCGTTTGTTCACATGGACATGTCATCTGTCATTTTCAAGAGTTACAGTTGTTGACATTTATTCCAGGAGAAAGCAGTTTATCTTAATAGTTAATAGCTATGTTAATTAAGTCTGCAAAGTTGTTTTTTTTTTTGTAGCAATATGTTAGGTTTTAATATCTTTACAGTGGGCTGTCTAATCCTCCACCACCTAAAATAAATGAATAAAGCTAAATTGAAGTCTTATGACACTCATGTGAAAGTAGGTCTTCTTTTCTAATTTTTTTTTTTTTTTTTCCAAATCTGAGTCAAGGAGGACATCTTAACTGACAAGGCGATCAGGTTCATGTTTTCGCTGGCAAAAAAGTAGGCGAACTCCTCAGATTTAACAGGTTCTTCTGCATTTATTTACTCTTAAAAGGTAGGGTAAGCAATTACTGGTTGACGTCATATCTGTTATTTCAATAAATCGAAAGGAACTTGCTCCTCTCTCCCAGCCCTTCCAGAGCTCATCAAGAAAACACGCACCCTTACAAGCACAAACCCTCGCCCGGTGACTGGCTGGAGCAGTGTTTTGTTCTACTTATTTGTTTTCAAGTGTGTACTCACAAGGCCTGCAGCTCACAGATGGCAACGAAATACTCACTGAATGTGAAAATACTACACTGGGTTAGACATGGCTTAGAATTACTTATACTACAATTTTTTTTAAATTTAATTTACAATAATAAATACAGTTTAATTAAGCTGATGACACACAATCAATTATTTTCATCTCTTTATTGAATGCACTCAAATATTCCCAGTGCTGGTGGAAGAAATAAGTGAACCTATAGACTAATTACTTAGGTGAAAAATAACTGAAGTCATTACGTTAAACATGTGGAGTCCAATTAAGGAAACTAGTTTTGAATTGTGGTTTATACGTTTAAAGTTTGCGGTTCATGAGTAACATCTGCTGATGTGAACCATGCCTTGCATAAAGGAGATCCCTAAAGACATACAACCAAGATTAGTTGATCTACACAATGCTGGATGATGTCTTTAGGTATCTGTAAACTGTCTATAAATGGAGACAATTTAACCCCGACCAGCCAAGTTGAGTCCAAAGGTAAAAAACAAGAATCTCCACTGGGATAAAGAGGACTACCTGCTTTCACTGAAGGGAAAATTAATTTCCACATTTACCAAAACATCCATTTCTTTACAGACTAGAAATCATTCAATATGTCTGAGAAATGGTGCAAAGAGGAACGGTCCAAAAACGTCATCCTAAAAGGAATCGAAAGCCTTTACTTGAACTCATTGCTGCCAAAGAAGCTTCTGTCACAACAAGTTAATACAAAGGGGTTCACATACTTTTTCTTGCCCCTTTATATGACCTGCATTGTAACAAGGAACCAGCTGCATCTGTGTCACTGTGAAATGAAACACTCCTGATTATTAATATCTGCTCGTTTGCGACAGTTCCTGGTAAAGTACTTTGTTGAATTGAGCTGGTCCTACCTGTTTTCGTACATCCGTTTCAGGACTTCACTTGAAGAACCGGAAACTCCCACTGGAGTAAATCTGCCCACAAAGTGATTGCAAAGGTATCTATTTCATTGCAATCACTTCCTGATTTGGGGTCTTTACATTTGATATAAAAATTGTCAAGTGGGCATTTTTAATCTGTTATAAAGAGAAAATATACTCCACTGTGTAGTGATGCAATTAATATTAGAAGCAAAAGTTTTAAAAAGACTGACATGAGTTATTGGATAGTTGCATACTCATTTAGCTATATACTTGATACTTAGTCCAAGAATTTTCCCAGTATGTTGAAATAAGATTAATCTCTTCAGTTTGTGTGTCCCCCAGAATGAATAATACATTACTTTACATAAACTAACGGAGGTAGTGATTGTCATGGAAACAACTCAGTGGATGGAATTATTTTGACCTTTAGGGGTGGCGTTGTGTATCATATGCCATCATGCAGCACAGAAGTAAAATATTTCCCTTGTCCCACGTGTGCTCTTATATTTCAAACAAAATCAATAATTTCAAATGGCATTACTTTGACAGAATTGCTTTTCCTAATGGACTTGAGCTCTTGCCAGTGTTTGGATTTATTGTGCTGACTGAATAGGCAATAAGAATAAGCTGCTATAGAAGTAAGCACTGATTAATACACAAACCCAAAAAGATAAAATACCCACTCAGTCATTATATACAGCCCTCGTCAGAGTTGCAGGGCAATGCACCAAATGCACGAGTCCACAGAAGCAGGAGTGGTCAAACAAAGTCTTTTAGTGATAACCAAAAGCGCTGCAAGTGCAGGATAACTAAAAGTCGGTGATAAAATTATCAAATCAAGGGGGGAGTAAAAAACAAGACCATATCTAGATGCTGACAAAGTCTTAAGGGATAAGTAAACACAGGTGTGGACAATTACAACGGAGGAAGTTGCACATCAGGGAAAGCTTTCAAAATAAAATGGGAAATAAACATAAAACAAGAGTTCAAACAACTAAAAGAAAAAAAAGGATAAAACTCAAGGAGAAATGAAGAGCTCTCAGATAAACTCATAATCAAAACCAAGACCATGAAGCTCCTCCCTGTATGGAGCACATAATCAGTGCTTCCCTGATCAACTAATCCTTCACTTTCTCTTCATTAAAACTCTTCCCCAGCTTAATTATTCTCTCTGTTTATATCCTGAATTAAAGAAATCTGACAATAACCAAGTCTGCTTTTAGCAAAATCCTCCTCACTAGTCAATAGCTTGTCGTATTTTGAGTAAATTCATGAATGAGAGTAAAGGGGCTGCAAAATAAGATAATTTTAGATAACAATTATCTAAACCACAAAAAAAATCTAATACCCAACTTTACACTTGACAAGTTTCACAAAGGCTCAGTCAAATCGTAATTAAAGCAAAATAAAAGATGACAAAAGATGCAAAAAATATATTTGTTCATTCCTGAGACAACGAAGCAATGCTCAGTGCAAAGTCTTACACAATATGTGCTTATATTATGATTGTTTTCCCCTATAAATATTCCTCTTCTGCTGCTTATTTGGATGAGACAGATTATGGATATTGACATGAAAAGATCAGAATATGATTCCTGATGGATAATCATATTTTACCATCAAGGAGTCCTGAAAGAGTGTCAATGACAGTTCAGTGACAGGAATTATCATAATCTTTTCTTCATCAATTCTCACCTGACAGCTTTATCAGCAGAAATCTAATAAGGAGGAGACTTGTGCTCAAATACTGAGGATTATTGGTGTGGGATGAAACATTAGTGTGACATAAATCCTTTAGTTGCGTTTGAGGGCTTTGACATTTCTGCAGACGAGGAAATGTTTCTCCTTTGGCAAGCAAACATTGTCATATAACATCATAAATAGAGATTAAATATAATCTATTTTATCTAGCTGAGCAGATAAATACCCCACAGAATTTACAGTGGCATTAAATACCAAAAATCTATGCAAATTCTTCTAATTGTCCTTATCAAGCGTAACAGCCTGCATAAACAAGTTGTCTTTACTTTAAATGAAAAAATAGGACACACAGCTCAAAATTATGGCACAAAGCACACAAAATATTTTAGTTTAAACCAAAGTTTTGAAGATGTGAGAGCAAAGAGTGGTCTTCTTTCTGGAGGTGACCGATCCTCTTCTCTCTGAGCTCACCTAACTTGTCTTTGCTATGACTATATTAAAAGTACATTTATAAAAACCTGCATCAGTGAAGTTCCTCTCAGTTTAAGTTAAGGTATTGTCAAAGAAAATAACCTATCAGAACCTGTTAAAAGGGCTTCACGTAGCTTTGCAGTGGGTTTGGTTAAATCTATGTTTATGTACCAAATAATGAAGAAAAAAAAAACAACTATAAACCTGACGAACATTGATGTTCCACAAACCACCAGGAGCACAGCACTCACTTGTTGAGGTAGATTCGTTTCTCTGTGAACTGGCCTGATCCGTGTGCCGGATCGTCATACGGCTCGTTTTGCACCACCTCCACACCTTCCCCGCGTTCACTCTGCTCATGACTGTGCTTGCTGATCATGTACAGCTGGCCGATCCGGTACTGAAAGACAAGCAGGCGACAAATAGAAAGAGAGGCATGTCAGATTACTTAATTTATTTAAGCTGATGAGAGAGTTAAACGGGTTTATAAGACTGTACTGTTTCAGCGGCGAAAAGTATCTGGATGTGCAGGTGACTTTGAATGGAAAAGTTCAGCAACTGAGTCCAGCAACTATAATTTTGTAACGACCATAAAAATAAAAGCCAAAGGAAAATTTCCAGGATTAGTGGTGATTTGCACACATTCCTGACACATGGGGATGGTTGCCATTGAGAAAGAGCGCTGGTGGATTAGGAGCCGTTTGCAGCATAGCGACAAAGACCTTATATCAAGAGCAAAAAGCACAACAGGAGGAGAAGCATCGGCCAGTTGGGTGACCCTTTCCTACAATCCCTTGTGACACATAAGTCAGCACCAACAATCTTTCACTCATCACAGACTGACCCACTTGGCCCAGTCATAATGTCATTTTGAGCCACCTTGACAGCCTGGACTTGTCACATGTCAGCTATTTTCCATACATTTGGAAGATGACAAGCAATGGAGTGAGGATGCTCCGGGACAGAGATTTCCAACTGCTCTGAGACCTATTTTCAGGCCAGGGAAACTGATACAGCCGCGACGGTGACTTATGCTCCTCTGCAGGAATGTGGGTCATGTAGGACTCAACTGACACACACGGCATACTCCGAACATGGATAGCTGTGTTAAGCTACTGGAAAAAAAAAAAAAGAAGAAAAAAAAGAAAAGAAAAAGGGACCAGGTCTGTTGACTTGGCGGATCAACATCCAGCCACAAAGAGACACCAACCGAGAGCAAAGAAATGTAATAGTCTAGTGGAAAAAAAAAAAAAAAAAAAAAGGCCGAGCGTAATTCCAAATGTTTCCATCTGTTGACCATGACAGGAAAGCAATTAGCTGTGAGAGAATTCCCAGCTGAAATGCTGATGGTGGTGGTCGTGTTTCTGACTGCGCAGTTGTTGGAGTCCAACGCTGTGTTTCTGCCACAATGGCACGGTCACAGGCCAGGAGTAATGGAGGAGGGGGGTGTATTTAAACAAATCTACAGCTTCATAGTTGTGTGACATTGTAGTCACAGTTCAATGGATCCATCGAATTTTCAAATTAATCACAAATCACAAAACATCCAATGGCTCTGGCTTCTCGCATACGTGTGTTTATTTCTGCCTTCCCATGAAGCTATTTGAACAAAAAAATAGTCAGATGAATCAACATTGACTGGACCTTGGTAGAGGACAGCTCTCTGTGGATGTCTCTCACGTTTCCTCTTAGAAACAGCTAAAACCAAAAAGAAAAGTGGCTTTAGATCAATCAGTGAATAGATAAATAGCAAAATACGGCATTGAGGCGAGTCATTTTGGTTACAGTGCAAAGAATACACTGTGTAAAACTGCAAAGGTATTTGATATATGTGAGATGACTTTGGAAAGAAAAGACTCAAAGTGCAGACACAACAGTCTCGAAGCAAAGCAATGACAATTAAGAAAAGCAACATCAAAGGAGAAGAGCAGTTATAGGGCAAGTTCACTCACCTATCACGTGTAAGAGAGCAGCCTAAATGTTTATCACAATGCCATAAAAAGGAACTGAATACTTGCAGAACTCCCTGTTCATAAATTATGACATTGTTAATTTATAAAATCTGCACATTTTGCTGTGACCAGTTCCACATTTCTTTTCTAACCACCAAGATAAAGGAAGAATGTCTCTATTTGTGACTTTTGTCACTGACTGTATGTAAAACCTGTGCTTTTTTTTTTTTAGCTGTGTTTTTTATTTCCACTGGCTAGAAACGGCGAACCGCGATAAGGACATCAAAACGCTCCCTCATTAAGCAGAACTTGTTTGACTACACAGATGTACGCAGATGACGAATCGCAGCAACAGATGGAAACTGAGACCGAGCCGTGGGCTCTGCTACCGAGACGAACTGAGGGCTGCCGGAGGTGCCGCACCTGCACCCACCGCCAGCGCAGAGGGAGCTGCTTTTGCTGCCAGAAATGGGACCTCATTATACCATCTGTAAGAGGGGATCTCAGGCGATGTAATGATGTTAACAAGAGTCCCCTGTTTCCAAAGCCAATCACAGAGGCATCTCTTCCCCTCTGAGTTTAGCAGCTTTGTAGACTTTTAAAAGAGATGAGTGAGACCTGCATATTAATGCCTACAGCTGAATTAAAGACACAAATATGAGAAATGACTGCAGACAACATGTAAATTTCCCTAGAAGATGAAAATAATTGATACTGAAAGTGATCACTCGGGAAAATGTTTTCTCTGGTAACGCTGATGGCTAGAAATACTGATTTAACATCAAGCATCATGTTTTTTGTCCCTCTTCACTGAATCAGGGTTCAGGCATTTTTGTGTAAACAGGCCAGCTATTGTGCAGCTCTTTCTACCTGCTATTGTGTTATGCACCTGAAAGCTGCAACTAATAAATGAGAGGTTACTTTCATTGTCGTCTTTGGAAATCTAACCCTAACCCTTTAATGATAGGGTAGGTAAAGTGGCTCTTGCTTGGCATAAAGTGGCCATGAATAATTGCTTGTTATTTCTCTGTCTTTCTCTATGAAGAAGGCAAAGCTCCAGGGTGGGGTCAGGGGCTGATGGAAGGGAATCAAATGCTGCCTTGTATTCTCAGGTGTAATTGTAGTTATACATTTCTCTTCCATCTATAACAGGTTTTACTGCCTTCTTTTTTTTGCTGTTGTTATTCCTCGTTGTCCTCACAGTTTCAAAGTTGAGTTCCTCTCACTCATCTCCAAACTTTGCTTTTAGCGCATTATGTTCTGTCAGTTCAGTCACTGTCAGCATCATATGCACTGTGTCCAGCCAAACACTTCTCGGAAGACTGATGTAGAGGATGTACTTTTCCTAGAAAGAAAAGAAAGAAAAGAAAAGAAAAGAAAAGAAAAGAAAAAAACTGAACCAAAATGATAACTTGACCAACTTAAATGTCTTCTAATCAAACATCAAACAAGCTCTATTTTCAATGGAGGCTGCGTCAAACTATGTGGAGCAGGTGGGCTGAAAAGAAAATCATTAATCGACTGGTGCAGAGAAATTAAAACAACTACTGCAGGTAAGATTCACCAGACCAGGTATAAATTGGCCAGGGGATAGTGAGATATTCAACCATAAGACCACTGTCATGCTCTTGAGATATAGATTTGGCCGTGTTTAGTTCTCTTGTTAGGTTTTGGTTTTAGTTTACTGGTTCTCTTTTGCTTTAGGACGTTTGTGTTTTTAAGTATCCTTCACCTGATGTGTCATTTCTTCTCTTACTGTTTTGATTGTCTACACCTGTATCTCATTGGCTCATCTGTTAGTGTGCCTTTTTTAGTCCTGGGTTTTCCTATTTCCCATGTCAGTTTGTTGTTAATCCGTCGTGTTTAGTGAGTCTGTTTCCTCGTGCTCTTGTATTTTAGTTTTGTCATGTTTTGCCTGTTTTGGGAGCGCCTTTTGTTCTTCAATTTTTGGTGAAATAAAAGGATTTTATTATTACTGTTCCTGCCTCCCTGTCTCCTGCATTTGGGTCATCATTTCCTGAATCCTGGAAACCACAGATTTATTTTAATTAAACTTTTAATTAAAATTCGGGGTTTATTCCACTGCCACGCCTCCACTGAACGGACAAGCTATGTGTCTCTGAAGTGATGCTTTCATGTTAATGTGAGTCATAACTAACAGCATGAACTGTACAAATGTTTTGGACAGAAGGACTTGTTGGCTTTATAAGATTAAAGACAGAAAGGGAAACAGAAAGATTTATATTGTTGACTTACAAATTCTCCAGTACTGTGCAGCAACACTTGCAATTAAGAGCTGAAGTACACTTGAGGAAAGGAAGAAACGGTTTTAGAGTAAAATTGTGAATAAAACATTGGAAGTTGTAGTTTGAAATCTTGGGAATTGTGCCATATATTGTGCCAACATATTTCTTTGTCACTATTGCCAGAGGTTTGGTACAGGGATTGGGTCGTTGAGGCACCTTGCCTCAACCGCTACCCAAACCCCATTGCATTGGCCCGTCGTGACTCTTCCTGCAGGTGGCGAGCCTTTTGGAAGGTGGACCCACGTCACTGTTTAGGGCTGAGCCTGGCGGGGTCCCATGGACAAAGACCTGGCTACTTCGAGCTCCAACCCCAGACCTGGCTCCAGGGTGGGGCCCCAGTGATGCCAATCTGGGCAACGTAATGGTCCTTGTTTTTGTTCTCTTCATGGTTGGCTTGTGAACCGCTCTTAGTCTGGCCTGACATCTATGACCTGGTTTCCATGGGCGACCCTACCTGGGGTGAAATGCCCCCCGACAACATAGCTCCTAGGATCATTCAGGCACAGATGATAAGGTGACGGTTCAAGAGAGGTATTCCAGGCATGTCCAGGGAGGACAACCCGGGGAAGACTCAGAACATGCTGGAGAGACTATGTCTCTCAGCTGGCCTGGGAACACTTCGAAATCCCCCCAGAAGAGCTGGATGAAGTGTCTGGAAGTGTCTCTGCTCAGACTGCTGCCCCTGCGATCCGATCCTGGATAAGCGGATGAAAATGGATGGATAGATATTTCTTTGTTTAGACATGATATATGTTTATTTTACCTATGAGAGTCTGTGGCTGTGTCTGAGGTTCAAACAAACAGAATACCAACACTTAATGATCTAGAAGCAACTAAGTTATTGTTGGACAAGTAAAAAAAAAAAAAAAAATTCTTTAAGCTTTTTTCATCTTTAAGCCTCAATATACTTGATCTAAAAAAGCAGACATGTAAATTGAAAATAAGTGTTGAAAATAAGCAAGTGACATTTTAAATACCAATCACCGTCACGGCCTATATCCTAAATCTGTGAACTAATTTCACAGATAATCAGTTAATTCTCCAATTTATATTGATATGAGAGCCATCAATCTGCCCTAAAAATGCCAAAAAATGAAAAGTAATATGGTAATACATCCAGTGTCCATGTTCATGATGACATAACCTGATCTATTGGATTTGAAAGGTAATGTAAAAAAAAAAAAAATGTAAAACAAAATTAAACAGAGACCACTGTGTGAATAACAGCATGCTAAATTATATAAAAAAATAATTATCCTTATTCATGCAAAACAGTCATCATGGCTTAACATGCAAATGTGTAACGCAAAGCAGCATTTTTAAGACGAAAGCGTTGAGCCCTGTGATCCAACTATGTGTGTTTCTCTGCTTTTCTGCCTGTCTGTTCTCGTACAACAGCAGGTGACGGGGAACTGTGGTAATTGTACCACAGCCCAGGAGTGTGTTACTGTGAGTGTAAGATAAGAATCCTGACAGAAAACACACGCACACAAACACAAACACCACTCCACACACGCCCACAGTTATGAGCATGACACAATACTGGGCACGAATGCTAGGATGTAATTAAAATTCAAGCACAGACAGAGTAATTACTGCTATAAGCGCTTAGTTTCCAGGGATAAATGACTGTGCTGTCCTGTTGAGTTATATCGCTTCTGTGTTTGCCATTGCCATTTGTCCATTTTTGTCTGCGTGTGTTTTCAGGACACATACACTCGCAAATAGAAAGTAGCTTACTTTATCTAAATAGTGCTAAACTCTCATGTTGTGGAGCAGTAATCAGTTTTCGGCAAAATAGTAAAATCATCAGCAGTACACTGGCTTACAGTGTGCATTTTTGCCAAATAGTAAGTGGAATTTGACATATAACATATAATTCCTCACAAAATACTATTATTTGTTTAAAATCCATACCAAATGTCTTATCTCATCTGTCCATATGTTTGCTGGATGGTTTAACATCAGAGGCCATACACTGATTCATACACACACACACACACACACACACACACACACACACACACACACACACACACACACACACACACACACACACACACACACACACACACACACACACATCAGTCGAGTAAGAAAATCAGACATGCATTTACATCATATGCAAACCATATGACATACAAATACATTCCCATATTCAAACCACAATTATAATCTAAAGCAAGAATAAAAATCATTACAGGGTGAAACTTCATATTTCAGAATAATATTTACAGTTTTTTTTTTGTTTTTTTTAATCCTTATGGATCACATTGGTTTCCATTTTTTCCTGCATCAATGTGGTGGAACAGTTTGTTTTAGTGCAACAACAATTACACTGTAATCAAACTCATAATGGATAAGGAAATTAGCTAAAGCACCACACACAGACCTGCAGATGTGCAGCATACATGCCTGTAAAATCAGCTGCAACTGAAAAAAAAAAGAAGAAGAGAAGCCCTTTCAGCAGATGGAAACACATAATGCATTATGCCTTGAGGCTATGCAAAACCGCAACCTCCATTAGAATAGTTAAATATAGCAAACATCATTTATGAGATCACAGAACTCTATCAATATGAACACCATCAGGATGGGATCCCGTGGGGCTGCAGAGGTGCACAGGACATTTTACTTAGAGGAAGAGCTCTTTCAGGGCTTTGGATGTCATCATACGAAAACATGTAAAATGACCTAAGTAGACATGGAGATGAGAAGCTGCAACAGACATTATTGCAATTAAACTGTTCATATATAGTAGTTTGAGGAGGGAAAGAGATGGTAGCAGAGCATGTGAAGAAGAAAAGGATTGAACACACTTTACATGCACTTGATGAAAAGTAACCGACTGCATGGGGAGAAAATGCAAAATCAAAAAGTTGCTGTACGCATTTGCATGTGTTAAACAGATCGTTTGTCAAACTTGCAGTTTAACAAAAGGAGATTTGTGCCTTGCCAAACAACTCCCACCCAACACAACCAAATACACCAGAATCATTCAAAGCAGTTTTTTGAAGGTGAAAGGTAAAAAGCTTCTTGACCTCAAAACTCACCTCATTTCAAAGCATCCAGACGCCAGAGACACACTGCATGAGGGGAAACTTGCAGAGCTCATTAAGGCTGCTTCAGCTCTGCATCACCTGAGGATTGTTGCTTACTCTCACAGCTCTGTCAGAACGCCAGCACCCCAGGACACACTCACTACACCCCGATACCTCTACCAGTTAAGTGCCTTTAATGTGGGATTTAATGTGAACTGAAATACTTGTATTTATGAGTGGCCTTATTCAAATTCTTCACAAGGAAGTCTAAATTCCATCTACGCTAAATAACTGGTGTAAAACTCCCACCTCATAGTACATGACAGAAACACACCAGCACACATTTAAAAAAAACAAACAAAAAAGAAACCAAAGGCTCTGTCACTAAAACTGTCTCTATTTTGCACAAGAGATGAAGTGCATGAGCAAACACACACACACACATACCAGTTAGACTGCTGTGTAAGCGGAAATGTGGGAATGCTGCTGAGAATCAGAGTGTATGAGTCACTGCATATGTGCTGGATGAGCAAAAACGTCAAGGTGAGCCTTAACTTGCCGCAGAGATTTGACATATTCACTTGTACGGAGGTGAAACTGGCAGCTCACCAGGATTGCGAGGATGGCAGCTGGTACAGGGCAGCAGTGTGGTGAAGCAGCTCGGCACTGATGAGTTCTGTGCTGCACACGTCGACCTCGCTCAGTCAGTGCAGAATCAGACTTACAGTAGCACAAAACAACAACAACACTAACCCAACCACGGATCCTGTTCCAGGAAACGGAACGAATAACATTTACAAGTGCATGTTTTCAAGGGCTCACATGAATTACATGTCAATATAAAGCACATTTCTGAAAAAAATAATGTGTGAATGCTAAGGAACAAAATCTGTTGAGGAAACATCTCTGCAAAACGTCTGGAGGAGTCATGTGGTATCAGGCAGCGAGATTCTAACTTTGACTGGATTATGTTGTGAGGTGCAGTTCCCAGAATTCTGACTTGCTTTTCACTTCATCTTAAAGCTGCTTTATAGAATCAAGATGTGGACGTTGCAGAGTTAAGTGGTGGTTATTGCCTCATAACGGATGTGGTACGCTGGTTTGTGAAAGGAGCTTTTGCAATATTAAGCCGTATAGACATGGATATTCGGTCGCTTTTACAACGCTGACCAAGATTTCCCCTTGTTTAGTCTCTTGCTCAGTCACTCTCTTGTTTTCCTCTTTTATCAGTACTTTCTTGAGTCTCTTATCGACCGTGATGTCACTGCAGCCCTACGAGCCAATGTGATCCTAGGACATCTGATCAAAAGTAGCCAACGCTCATGAAAGGTCTGAACACAGGACTGGATGCAGGATGGATTCAGATCCAGTCACTCATAATGCATTGCAAGGTGGTCTGGAGAGTCACGACCACATTCTGCTCATAGTCTGAACATGAAAGGATCCTGGGATGGAGTCAGACACTTCATATATTAGTGTCATCAGCTTTGGCAATAAATCATATGATTTTGTGCGTGAATGTGATGGATCTTTTCTTGTATGCAGATTTCTACATGTCCTTTAGTTAGTAGACAAAAGGGTTTGTAGAGGTTCTTCTTCATCCCTGCAAGTCATGACTAATAATATCAAATTGCTGCCTTCGGTCATTAAAAATAACGACACATTTTATATTTGCCAGCCATTTGCATATAGATTGGGGAAGTTCAGATGTGATCACTTAAGATACATTTGAGCACATATTAAAAGACTCAGTGTGAACACAAGAACTAAGCTCTCTGAATGCTTTTTTAATTCAAGGTCTGAACAGGACCACAGTGTTTTAAAGCGATGTGCAGTTTTTAGGAGAAAAACAACCAGGGTACACTGATTATTGTCGGCATGAGCTGAATGAGAGTCCTTCAAATGAATTTAAACCCATGTTTTAACTTGAAACTCCTCATTCGTGCTGATTATTTGATGATTCCCTTGTCAGATAAATTAAGTTGGATGAAGTAAGTAGAGAAAATAGAATATAGGTTAATTTATGATGATCAGAACAAATCTCAAAGGGTAATTTTTGGAGTGGAAACACAAAAAATGTTGCTCAACAACTGCTGTGAATGAACGTGAAGTCTTCTTAAAGCCACTTGTCTGAAGTAGAAAAGCAGGTTACATAATGTACGTCAAAGACGTGTGATAAGGTTGTAACTTATTCACGTCGTTTGCTGCAGGTGTGAGAGAGCACCCCCCTGTCCTGCCGCCCTCTCTTCTCTCCCCTCTTGTCCTCTAATTCTGGATCTCTGCAGTGGCTGGGGTCACTGAACTGCAGATTACGTAACGTCAAGCTCACTCACTACGGATCACTCCAGTGTGCATCGTCTTTACTCCCTGCCTGGCAGCGCACTGAGTAACCAACCAGGGTGATGTGTTTATAAGCGTCATGAAACGAAGAGGAAAAGAGTCAGAAAGAGACGGAGATGGGAGAGGAATATGGTAGGAGGTGGGGTGGGGTGGGATGGGATGGGGGGTGTTCAAGAAGCTGACAGACTGTTTAGACCTTACATAATGACGTGATTGAGAACAGCTGTCTTTCCCCCTCTGAATTAATGCTGCTTCTCATTTCAATTTATTCTCCCCTAGATGCATCAGTTTCTCTTCCAACCTTTGCTCTGTCGACATTCACCTACACACCCTTTTCCTCTAACCCCTATAAAAAAATCTCTGCCTCTTTGTCTCCAGGTGGATTTTTTTTTTTTTTTTACTTGAATGCACCTGTTTCAAATTTGAAGGTACATCCGAACACACATTTGCCTCCACTGTGTCTTTTTTGATGAGAGTGATGGTGTGATTCCCTTGCACGGGAACTATACTAAACTAAACTATAAGGATAAAGTCATATATTGTAGTGTATTTTATATATTATTATGTTAAAAAAAAAGAGAGGAAAGTTTCTGTGCATGTGTTTGGCCCTGCTGAGGAGAGACTGTAGGTGACGCTACATTTGGAAAAGCAAATGGAAAACGTAATTATTTTTGTTTTGACGTAAAAATTGCACACCCACAAACTAACAAGCAAACCATTTGGGTTTGTTTAGGAGCTGATAACCCATGATGTTAGTTCATCACAGGAGAACCTGGAACATGAGACCGATTTTTATGAGATGCGAAAGGAGGGTGTGATTCTCAAGCCCCATAAGCCTTTGAAGCCACACACTCTGAACTGAGAGAGAGAAACACGCAGAGGCATATAAATGTGAGCTCAAATGAGCAAATGCTGCCAAGCAGTGCCGGACTAATTCCAGTTTCTCACACAAATCTGACGAGTAATGCATTTTAGGTATGTGATCTTAAGGCTTTGTAGAGATACTGCAGGTGAACTCGCATAAAGAATTTAGAATAAGTTCACTTTGTCATCAAGACTGTTTTCAAGACACCGTTCACAGCCTAATTCAGTCAATATAAAGAATGAGTCGGCTGCAGTCAATCAATGCTCCTGGAAAACATAGACAGATGCATGCTGAGGTGCATTAACAACAAAGCTAATTTCTTTACTTTTGTTTGTTTTTTTCACTGATCCCATTTTAAATCTGTATGTCCCACAGAGTTAAGAAGATTTGTGTACCACCAGCAGCACACAATATTCTCTGTAAATCTGAATCAACCACAACATCTGCTTCCCACTAAGCTTTGAGCAAGGACTAGGTGATTTTCCAACTATATTCACGCAGTTGTTTTAGAAAACCTCCACAGTTATATAAACAGTTCCCTCTGTTTCACTCTGGAGGGTTTTGGAAATTTCAGAGTGGTTAGGGAATAACCATCTCATTTATAATGCATAGTAAGAGTATAGTGCCCTTCTCGCAACCCAGCTGAGATGCAGAGGCAGAGTAAAAATGAAAACAAGAAGGATCGGTCTTCTTGTGTCTCATCGGGGTTTCTTTTCCTTTCTCGAAATCCTTACACCTGTTGCTTTGGTGAAGAGGAGCTGCTCATGTACAGTTTATTTTTGGAGGAAACAGGTGACTGATGAGTATAATGTGAAATAAGGACTATTGTGGAATAACTGGGATTATTGGTGTCACTGTTATCCGTTTAAAAAAAACGGAAAGACACTGTAGATACTTTGAATGAACAGAGATAAAATAAAATCAACAAATAAAACTCTATGCATCTACCTTTTGGAAAAGGGAACAACTGAAATTGGACTCTGCAGCACAGTGTTAATGGGTGGCACTGTTGCCTCACACCAAGAAGGTTCCTGGTTCGATTCCTGGGTGGGAGTCTTTCTGTGTGGAGTTTGCATGTTCTCCCTGTGCTTACGTGGGTTCTCTCCGGGTACTCTGCTTTTCTCCCACAGTCCAAAAACATGCATACTAGGTTAATGGATACTTCTAAATAAGTGTGAGCGTGCATGGTTGTTTGTCTTTGTATGCGGCCCTGCGATAGGCTGGTGACCTGTCCCAGGGTGGGATAGGCTCCAACACCCCCCCGTGACCCTGCAAAGGATAAAGCGGGTATAGAAGATTGAAATTGGACCCCTGCATACTTAAGAGCACACTGTTAAATATTTGTGTCATCCTAAAAACTGTTTACCGGGCAGGAAAACATTGTCATGTTTAGAGCCAAAAACCACAATAATATAACTATTTTGCACAGATTCCAGCAATTGCTTGTTTTTTAATGATCCATTTAAAATATTGACCTGCATAATACCAGTATCTGCATTATCCAACCATCCTTCGTGCTGCTTATACAACAGGTGAGCGTGTGTATCTCTTTCTTCTTACTGTTACTGAGTACATAAATAGATGTCTGTGATGTCACCCATGGGTTTCTAAAGAGTACTTTACTTTGGAGGCAAACAGCTTTTTGACTGCAGTAAAGGCATTAGTTGTAGTAGTATGTGATCATAGGCTACATAATTAGTAAAGGTTGTTCCACTGGAATGAAATGGATTATTAACAAAAAGTATTGAAGATCATCATTGTCATCGGCGGAGTTTGGACTTTTTTATGCCTTATGAGCGTCATTGCACTCATCAGTATGCATCGGTGCCGCCCAACCCTTATAAACCCTTTTTGAAGTTTTCATTGTCCTTGACTAGCAGACCAGTTAGTCAACTCGAAAGGTTCATGAAAGGATCTGTTCAGCCAGAGGACCCAGCTGGTGTGAGAGGTAGAAGTTGATGAGATAGTGGCCGTCCAGCTGGTGACCGCTGGTTAGCCCTGGGTTGCAGCCTTCAGGCAGAGGCAAACTCTTCCAAGTTAACTCAAAATAAACTGTTGCATCAGTCTCTGTGCAGATTAGGGTGCGACAAAAAATTCAAATCAGAATAACTATGCCCAATTAGGTCTTTATACACAATATTCAAGTCGATACAGTGCAAACACTAAGTTCTTAAAGTGATAAGAGCTAGTCAGTACCTATAGCCAGCTGTCAATCAAAACACCACACCCCTAATTATGCATACATTTGTGACTTAATATAGTTTGCTTGATTAAGTTCAAAAACATTGACCCTCCTTCCTCCCATAAAATCTATCTATGGGGAACAGAACCATTTTTTGACCCAGGCTGTTAAATATGTTTATTTCAGCAGCAAAGTTGGACATTTTAACACTGGACTCAAGAAAGATTTGCTTTAGAATTGAAGCCCCCAGTGGTCAGACAAAGAACTGCAATTTTCTTCCCTTCCTAGATTGACTATCAAGCCTGATGTACCCCCTTAGTTTTAAACAATACAAAATTGTTTAAATCAATACTCTAATACAGTTGTAATGATTTTCTTAATGTAGATATTTATCTTAAATTTCAAATGAAACCAAGTAATTTCCATAAATGTGGCTTTAATTACCTGGTTTCAAATAGATATTTTTCATAAAAGAAGAGGGAAGAAAATCATAAAAGAAAAAGATTTATCACTTAATAGAAATCCTACAAAAATATTTGGTCTCTTATGCCTTAAGACTCTAATATGTTTCATTATAACTACACTCTAGTGTCACACATCTTAACCATAAATCAGGCGAAAGATGCTGTAGTTGCCAAAGTTGCAGAGTTATGGCAGACTTATGGTTGGAAAATGGCTTTTATATCTGTCTTTCTTTAGTGTGTGTTTTTACTTGTACTAGATGTATTACCATTTATGGATTCACCGTGACTATGTTCAGCCTGCCAGCATGAATATTACTTTTTAGCCTATTCAGATTATATCTAGATAGACTTATTGACAGTCTGAACAGCAAAAAAAGTAAACAACAAAAAACAAAAAACAACACACAATGAAATGCTTTCTTTTCCCAAATCATAATGCCTGAAAATCATATTAGGTCTATGATGTAAACATCGCCGTTGACATCTCTTCAGGTGAGCACTCAGATCTGATATAGTGCCACTGTGCTTCATCAATACTACAGACCTTACAAATGGCCAGACTGTTGCAGGAATAATTTAAAGCAACAGTCAAAAGAGAGATCAAATGCATCTGTTTTTATGACCCTAAAGTGGACATATGCAATTTCATTGCACCATGCTGTAAAGACTGTTATGTATTTATTTATCCCACCCTCACTGATATGAACACTTGTCAGCAAGCTGCAGCGCAAAACAGCTCAGCAGTGCCACAAACATGAATCCTGCATTCCTGCAGTTGCAGTGGTGTTGGGTCATCAGGTTGCTTTAGTTTTACCTATATGGACCTAATAAACTGGCAGCTGAGGAGATGATGAAAGCACGCCGAAACCTGAACTTACTTAAAAACCTGAAAGGTAACATCTTGTAATCACCAGCAACAACAGTTTTCTGGGTGTATCCTCTGGAAAAGAGCTTTTGGCGGAAAATCATTACACACAGGAACATTTTAATTGTCATGAGAATGATCAGATACACAATATTGTAATTTAGTGCATTTTGTGAATCAACTGCACTATGACATAATACAGTAAGGTACTGCCAAGATATTATGACTTACAATGACACAGCTAAAATCATAAACAGAACTAAATGAAATGAGTCTTTATTTGTGTCATTCAAGCTAAATTAAAATATGAAATAATCCTAGGAAAAAAAAAAGCTTAGATTTTAGTTGTTGTCTAAAAGTTGTTTTCATACACAGTTGTTTTTATTTTCTTCAAGTTCATGAAAGAATCACAAGTGCACATTTTTGCAGACTCTCGTGGATAAGATGTGGCTCCTGTCCAGCTGCCTCTTGTGCGGCTGTGCTTCATCATATTGCAGCATATTTGTTCTATTGGATCTATCTAGCTGGATCAGTGAGATTAAAGGTTTCAAGATCTGCTCGTTTGCTGAATTATTTACACGTGGCCTCCACAGGTTTAAGTAATACAAGCCAACAAGTCGGAGTCCACACGAGGTGTTTCCTTTTGGGGCAGCGCTGCTATTTAGTGTCCCTTCTGGGCTCGGTGGAACTTAGGGGTACCGATCATAACAGAGCCCAAGTATTATGTTGCAGCAACCTGCTTGAACGGTGTCCAGCTTGTAGCCTGGGTTTGGTTCATGTGGTAGTGTTGAAGCTAATGTGAAGCAATTTTGAGACAACCTACAGTTTGCAAATTAACTACAAACATATATGGGGATGTTTCCTGCATGCATCCCACTGCTTATGCCATTAGTTATTAATCTCACAACATGAAAACAGTAACAGCAGTGTCCGCCACGTCAGACATTTGTTGATTTTTGCCTCTGGGGCAGATAGCTGCTCTACCTCTATGCACGAGTGAAGGCACGTCGATCATACGCTCATCTAATTGTGTATTTTAGGCAGGTTTCATTTGGTCTCACGTCAGCATTTTAGGCAACTTGAATTTAATGACAGTGAAATCAGCGTTCCAATGTAACTTGATGTTCATTCAATGTTTCTGAGGTGTTTAGACTCAGAAGATAATGATTTTCACTGGAATTAAAAAAAAAATCGATTTTCTAGACCTCCATGTATTTAAGAGATGCAAACTGGAGAAGGAGAGAAAAGGAGCTGCAGGTACTGTCAGCACAAAGGAAGAGACAAGAGACGGGGGAAAGACAGAAGAGACCACATCCCAGACAGTTGCCACAGAAACACAGAGCAACTTATAGTTATTTTTTGCACTTGCAGAGCATTGAGATAGTACACAAGTGCTAGGAGTTTTCTTTTTTTAAATAATAAAAAAATGATTCATCTTGAGTAATGCATGCTCTGTGCACTTACAGAGCATTATGTTTAGCAATATCCTGCTTAAACGATTGTGTCTGCATACCTGTCAGTTTAAATACAAGTTTACTAATGCAGCTGCTACAGGTAAATCCTTCTCACCTTCAGCCTGGATGTAAACCACTCCTGAAAACTCTGTATACTGTAATTTTGCAGCACACATTATTCAGTGACCTGTCCGGGGTGTACCCCTGCCTCATGCCTGTTATGAACTGGGATGGGCTCCAGCAGACCCCCTTAACCCTGTACAGGATTAAGCTGGTATAGAACATGAATGGGTGGATGGATATTATTCAGTCTGTGACTTTTTAAGTGGTTTTAGGCTTTTATGCTCTCTGATAGCGTTCAACAAGTATGGCATTTCTCAAATCTGACTTTATCCATCTTCTATCAGCACACTGTCCAGTTCCGATGGAATTTTGATTTTACATGAATTTCGACGTCTCATTGGTCACATAGCCATGTTTTGGATTTGGAACTGCATACTGCAGTGTCAGAAATCTGATCTGAAATGTGAAATAATATAATAATAATCTGATTTGTGTATCCAAAAAAAAGAAAGAAAAAAAGAACAAGAAATTACATCAATAATGTTGGAAAATTGGGATGAGGACAAAAGCCCAGAGAGTTGCTGACCGCTTAAAGAAAAGTAATAACAGTGAACACATTAAGCACTGAGCAAAACAATTTGAATTGTGTCTAAATCCATCTCATATAACTATTCTACCTGCACACTTAACAATTACAACTGCTATTCCTCAGAATGATGGATTTAGTTTATTTTTCTCCTAAAGCAGATGTTATTTATTCATCTATTTTTATTCACATCAGTACCTATACGCATTTTTTTGTGTTTTTTTTGTACTGCACAATCACAACCTTGACAGCCTTGAGAATTTTTCTTTCAGATCTTCAGATATGTTCACTCTGAGGAGCTGACCCATGATGATGATGATGATGATGATGGAATCAGTGCTCAAAACTTATCCATCAGCGGATAAACAGACCGAGGAATAAAAGAGTCCTTCATCTTGCCGCATAAAAAAAAATAAAAAAAAATATTTTGATGCCAGCTATTTTCCACAACAGCTGCAGAACCCTTTTACAGCCTCCTCGCACAAATCACACACACACACACCAAGACACACTCACATGATCTTCACGTGCCATGACGTCTGTGTATGAATGTCTGTTGGGACAAACCGAACTTTGCCCTACAAGCACACAGAGTTTGTGACCGACAGTCACTTGGTCTAATATTTCTGTTTGGTTTCATGTTACAGCAAAAAAAAAACGTCAAAGATTTTTTTTAGGTTAGAGCAGGCTTGAGAACATAAACTGAAATGTGACGTTAGAAAAATTAGGACAATATATAACATATTTGACAGAATATTTTGGAAAAAAAAAAAAGTATTTAAAACTCAGTCTTTGTCCTTATGTGACCCATGTTTCAGTCAAGCGCTTCTCCTATTTTCTATTTCTCTCTATCTTTTTTTTAATGAACAATTAATTTCATCTTTGTCACAGGAACAAACCTCATTAGATGGCATTTACAAGTTTCTATTTAAAGGAAGACGGGCTGTTTTTGTTCACTGAGCTCCAGTAGAAGTCTATTATGGTTGGCTTATGCTTCAGTGAAAGAATACGGCAGATATCCAAGAATAGAACATATGACCAGATTTACTCAAATCGCTTAATCCGGTGTTACAGGATGCTTTTAGCTAAACATTTTACTCTGAAAAAATATGAAATGATCAGTAATGATTTGGCAAATTACACATTTTTTTGGGTGAGGGAGGAAAAGATGCATGAAAAATCCCCCTCTTCACTCATCTGGATGCGACCAAACAACGATGCATTCAAATGAGTGAGGAGAATTCAGGGGGAAAGAAACGCTGAAGCACAGCTTTTGTTGCACTGAAATGAAATAACATTTTCACAAGATGAACCCCCCTGGTGTGATAATTTGTGTGAAGGCTGGACTTCACATTAGATTGGCTTAATTTGACACAAAATCCTGCCAACATCTCTGAGATGTTAAAAAAAAGCTTTTGTTCAGTATCATAAGTCCTGTTCTGCCTTCAGATCCTACCTCTCTTCAGATAACCTATAGATCCTATGCACATAAGCTACTATTATATTGAAACCTTAATTATTATGAAACATATCTTGATTTTTTTGGGTTTTTTTTTCTTTAAAGCTTGTCTATGTAGCAGTATCATTTCTGATTACACTTCTGTGTACAAAGAAATTACCTTTGACCTCTAGTGGGAGAAAGTGATTTACAAAACATGACGGACCATCCCCGCTCATGAGGACAGTATTGTCAGTGCAAATATACCCAATGTGGTCAGAGGTGGGATTGTTACATAGCGTGGCTTTAAGTGGATCTCTGAATCCATCATTTTTACGTGTCTCTAATTTCTGCATTTTTTGTGTGTGTGTGTGTGCAGGATATTAAGTAATTCACAGATATACACAACTATGCACCAGGATGTACAAAGTCAACACAAACCGTAAATACACACTAAGACCATCTGGTGTTTTTGATTCAGATTTGCTGCCAGTGCCGAACTTTCTTGCAACACTGTCGCTGCCCCACTTTTAACAGCTGTTCACCAGACTTTCATGACTGTCAAAAATCATTAAAAATCAGGAAACAGCAACAAAAACAAAAAAAAAAAACAACCCATTACTTTGACATGTAATATGTTTAATATTTGTTTAACTTTGTTTTTATCGTCGTCTAGGGTCACAGACAAACCTTGACCAATTTCAGCTCGCTACACACACGTACAAACACACACACACACACACACACACACACACACACACACACACACACACACACACACACACACACACACACACACACACACACACACACACACAAAAAGCCACTTCATCATCAAAGAGATTTCCAATCAACTGTAGACTGTTGATGTTGCTATGTCAACCAGTGACACTTGTACCTGTTATTCTGGCGTGCGCATCATGAAACCATGCACGCTTCCGCACATTCAGATCAGTTCAGAAATATAAGTGTGTGCATGTGTGTGCATGTGTGTGCCATGTTCAATGCATCAAACAACTAGTATGCTGTATGTGCTTTCCAGGTTTCACGGTTCACCAAGTAGTGGGTGATTTTACTTTGAAGCAGCCCTTTGATGTACCATGGGTGAGGTGTAGTATGTATGGAGCCTGTTGTGGGAAGATTACTGGGACCGACGTAGAGACCTACATACCTCAGAAAACGTAATTGCATTGTGGTAATTTTTGTACTAGGCTGGGGAGCTGATTGGGTTCATGCCAGCAGGCTGCTGAGTGAACGTCTCCTAGTTACCCTTTGAAAGCCTTTACAAAAGGATCAAACAGTAATTATGCAACTCATTGACTGAATCAGTCAAATCACTTGCTTTGATTTGCAAAATAAAATTAATTAGTGGAACACAAATTTGCCATCCCCCCCTACAGAGCAAGAACGCTGCTATAATTGGTGTCAGTCTCAGCGTGAATTCACAGCACTCTGTGCTATTCAGACCTGTTTTTTTTTGGTCTCTTTTTTTCTTGTTTTTTTTTTTTTTCTTGGCTACAATTTTCAAACCTGAATCACCTTACATGTGAGCTACTGGTAGATACTATAATGTACGAAGGTTCATCAAGGATAATGGGTTGAAATCCCAAGAAACACATATCTTTGATGTTTAAAGAAGAAGATGGCTACAGGGATGTACTGGAACAGACGTTTCATGTTTGCTGTTGCCTGAAACACAAGAGGTGATTCAGAAAAGCAGAGCCAACGCCAACAGAAGCCGTTGCACAGTCAAACCAAAAACTGAGTCACACTTATTCTTTGCTGTAGCCTTATTTTAAAATCTTGACTTCTGCGTAAACTCTTAACCTGTTTCCTGAAAGCTGAAAGTTTAATTGTGGTAGAAAATTTCCATAAAACAATCTATACTCTAAAACTTTCACCTGAAATTTTAAACAAGCAAACAACACTGTAGATAAAAAAAACAATAAGGTAGCCACATGTCCAAACTGTAGCATCTATCTGTTCTTAATGCCAGAAGATTGTTTAACTCTGTGCATAATTAAAATATTTTTTTATGTATTTATTTTTTTGCAGTTAATCCTTTTAACCTCCCAGTGAGTATCAGTTTAATTTTAGCAGCAGATTATGGATGCACATCACCTCATTATCATATAGAGGGCCTGATCACTCATACGATCAATCACCACAGTACAAAAAGCATCCTGATGCATTGTGATCACATTATCGTGCGGCATGTCCAGCTGCTCTCCTCTCATGCTGCATCTCCCTCTTACACCTGTCCCATAACTCTACTAACGCATTCACAGTGTGTCAACGCTGCTTCTATTCTCAGTACCCATTGTTCATCCTTGTTTAGGCTGGATGGTGACAGTAAGTGATGTTTGGGGGGACAGGAAGAGAGAAGTTTTACTTAGAGAAGAAATGGACCACATGAGATTAAGAGTTTCCGGTTCCAATACGGTGGATGAACACTAATAGGTTTCTAAAAACTAGACTGTTCTGTGAAAAACAGCGTCTGATGTCAAAAAAGGCACACCGCCTCACACCGGTGCCACACTGGTCACATGTGAAAATTGTTAGAAAATGCTAAAAGAATGTTTAACATATGTGGCAGCAAACCTCCTAAATCTCCCATAAATCTTTTTGACTTCAGTATTATTGTAAAACATGTTACCATCCTGATAGTAATCATTCAACCGAGTAATCTTGCTATGGATTTAGGATTTTGAATTTGAGTCTTCCTCTCCTTTTGTAGGTTTTTGTTCCGTTTTTACTGTTTAGATCCATTTCCTGTTTTATTCTGAAGGTGTTCATCCCAGGCATGTCATTTTCTCTCCGGGCTCATCTGTCTTAATTGTCCACACCTGTATGTATGTATGTATGTTGAAGGTTTGAAACAATCCTTCTAGTGGTGACTTGTAAATGTTGTTGGACGCCTTGACACGGATTTAGATAAGAGCTGTCGAGGTCTGAATTAGTTAATCCTGAACACTAGTTGGAACGTGTGATGTGGGACCTATAATGTTTTTGCTTAACATAACATGAAATGTTACCTTCCATTTTATTGAAATGATAATATATCTTATCTTTATTTATTTATTGAAATCAGTGAGACAACTGCACGAACTTGGGTTTGTTGCCTCGGTTCCTCAGTATGAATAAATTATGGCTTAGCTGTTGCTGCCTAATAAGAGAAAACAAGTTACAGTGCTTCATATTTGTCATAAGTCAACACCAGAGCTTCATTTGGCCATATTCATATAACACAGGCTTTTTGAAACACACTTCAAAGATGTGTTTTGAAACATCTGTGCTTCCAGATTTGAAAAGAAAGAGAGAAAAGCCTCAAAAGATCAGTTTTCCCTCAGCCTTTCCTACTTTACTTGGTATGCTTTCTGGGATATCCTGTGACGTGCAGTAGTAATTGCTCTTCAGCTCTTGGTTAATTAAAGACTTTTAGGGAAATTTCTCCTCCCGCCTAATTTCCAGTGAGAAAAAGATGATCTGGTTTTAACAGTATTCTGCAAGCGTGCCACTCCACTAGATACTGTACTTCAAAATAAATAATACAACGGTTTGGTAGATATTTCGCTGAACTTAATCCACGTAGCTGGGCAGGCACAGACTAACAGTCAGGATCTCTGTTCAAACCAGCAATAAGGATCGATTGTTACAGATGACACGTTCAAATGATATTAACTAATGAGTAAAAACATTCATGGATACTGCACAACTGTCTATAACAGGGTCCACGTCATTTTTATTTGTTGGTTAAGGCTTGTTGTTTGTTGTAGGGTAGTGAATTGACTGTTACTGAAACATCGTGCTCTGCATGTCATCTATGACCCAGCTCCATTTATGTTTGGTTTGTTATCTCAGTCCTGCTGTTACATCCTCTTAATAATCATATTTCCATCCAAATAGTTTACTTTAGGCCAAACTACAATCAATCTCATGTTTTAAATGATTTCCTTGCATCATGGTGACGCAGGCACAGGCTTGCGCTTCATCTTGAAGGACCTGTTCATTTCTCACCTGTTCATTAGTCACCAACAACCTTCAGGCACCTGACCAGCTGTTCCAGCACAGCTGATCTTAATTTAGCCATCCACTCCGGACTATGAATAGAAAAGTGTTGACCCTCCAATGTTTATCAGATCATAAAAGTTATTACGACGCAGGGCAAGTCCTGCTGCTTGTGCTTCCCTGTTTGTAACCTCAGTTTCTCAGGATGTTACCTCATTGAGTCCACCAACTCATCTTCCTCGGAATACTCCAGACATTTCTGCAACCACAGTCAAGGGCGAAGGTCTGGTCTCAGTTTTGGTGATGACTCAAATACCCATCCATCCAAACAAAACCTAGCTATACCCACCCCTCACATGGAAAATAAACAGTTGATTTGAAAAAAAGAAAATAAACAGCAGGATATATGACAAATTAGGAATGTACAAGTAATCCATACTCTTGTACTTTTTGCAGAAGCATCTTAAGATGTAACCGTAAATCCTGACGATCCAACTGTTTCTTCTTTAAACTATTTTACATCTCTGTAATGGATTTCTGAATTTCTTATTTGCAGCAAATGCATTCATAGAGAAGATACCTGAACTAAGCGTGCCCTGTGGCTGTTTTTTCTGCATACAACATGATTCATACATGGAAATATTTGTGAATAGCCTATATTAAGTAATTTTTATTTTTAATTCTGCTAACATGACTGCAATCCTATGACTGACAAACTGACAATTTTCCAGTTCACTTGAGCTGTTGAAAACCTTCAGACTTTGAATACATAGATTATCTAGACATCCCGTACATCACACATTAGAGATACACTGAATATTTGACTTGAAAATGATTCTCTGTAACTGTCTGGAGTTCCCTAGAGGATTGGTACTGCTGACTAAAATTGAATGTACTTAATGTATTGTAATTTGTAACCCTAAAATAATGTGCTGCAGAGAAAATAGGCACCAGCCAAACTCTGGAAGAGCTGCTATCAGCGGGAGAAGCAAAGAAAATGAGTTTTAACTCCGTAGCTATAATCCGATACAAAGCGTATGAGCACAATCGCAAAAACACCACCAGTGTTTTAATTATCTTCCCATTAGGGACTTGGTCAGTATTTCCCACAAGCTGGCAGGGCGGCTGCTGCATGACTCGAAAACTCAAGACTATGGAAGCAAGAATCACTTGAAAACTACACCGGACGTTTTTTCCCCTTAGGTTTTGATGATTTGTTAACATCTTTTGGAGACTGTTTTCATGGTGTGGTGATTATGTCTTAAGCGCTTGTTTTTTGTGTTTAGTTCCTCTTTGCTTTATTTTGCCATGGAACTGTTACTTCCTGGTGAGTTTTGCTTCATTGTCTAGATTCTCATCAGGTCACAAATTACTAATTACCTTACACTGACCTTACACTAACTGGTGCTAGTCCCCTTGGTCAAAACTGGTATGTCTCTCTGTGAGGACGTGGAGTGATACCTTGTGTTGTGATGAAGAGCACACTGACGTAGCGGGAATGTCTACGTGACTGCTGCTTTATTGAAAGAGTTGAAGGGTTTTGTTCCAGCACAAGGTTACACTTTCACAGCATTACCTGTCACACCTTATTGCATTTTTGGTTGTTCATTAGTTAGTGTTTGTCAACAAAGCAACTTCGTTAACCCATGATGCTAATTCATATTTCTAAAACAACATTTGAAACAAGTGTTAACAGAGCTGAAACAAGGAGCTTCACCGGGATCTCCCCACCCCACTGCCACTTAGCCCGTTGCTCATTGCGCTCTTCCGACTGCCGCTGCCTGGGGGCTGGGCAGGCCTCCCACCAGTGACTGGGGGTCCCAGCAGACCTCTGCTACTTCTACAAGCTAATGAGGTGGAGGCAGTCCACCGGATGTCTGCTGGTTAACCCTGGAGAGCAGCTTTCAAACAGGACCATAGATGCTTCAGGCTGCTTTAAACTTCGCTTTGCCCCCCGGACCCCTTCAGGCAGAGTTGTGCCCATCAAAAGTGCCCCCCTCCCACTACATTTCTGCCCCTAGTGGTCAGTTGATGAACTGCTATTTCCTGCACTGCCAGTTTAGCTTCAGGGTAGCAAGAGGGATGTAAACACATCACATCTGTGACCCAGTTTCATTTTGCATCTAAATGGCTTCATTCCACCCGGAAAAGCTTTTAGAAGGCACAAGCTGGAATATTTCAGTTGTTAAAGTAATGTCTTTCCATTAGTTTCCTTCTCAACCCTTGTAATTACATTCCTGGCCTTGTTCTGTGTGGCGTTTCCATTCCCGTCAGTTCTCCTGTAACCAGTTGACTCAGGAACACTGGCATTGCTGATGATCTGGTGTGATATATGTGATCAGGAGTGAACACAGGGAGAACATTTTAGAAAATCTAACACATCTGCATCCTTTTCAGTTGACCCTAAAAACCATCAGAGTAAAAGCTAGACAAGAAAAAAAAAAACAAAGAAAATAATGAGTAAATTGATGTAAACTAATTATGGGATTTGTATCATTACTCTTAGTGATATAGATCCCAGGATGAACAGCACTGAATGGAAGGTTTAAATCTGATAAATATATAATAAGGTAGAATTATAAGTCACGTGGGCATAGGCACACTAGAGAATGAACATCTGGGCACCAGAATGAGTATGACAACTGTGTTTCTCAGCTGCAGTTCAGCTTCATTGACACTGGAAGATGAGTCTCTTGAAGAAGGCCGTAGATGCTAGAGGTGCAACTCCTTTGCTGTCTCGTCATATCTGTGTTGGAATAACGTAGTTATGATTTGAGACTCTGAAGACGTGGTGCGCAAGTGAACCAACAATTAAATGGAAAGCCACTGAAGTCCAAAATAATCTAATTGTGAATTCGAGGGAAAACACATTATTCCGATACTGGGAGATGATGATGTGTTTTACCATGCATCAAATTTCCACATGAGCACCATTATAGCAGTTGTTTATTTTATCACTCCTGATGATAAGACAGAGTACTGGCCAATATCATTGAGCACTGCCACACTGAGTCACTGATGAGCAACACATTCAATCAGTTTTGATTGATGTTTCATTAAAAAAATAAATACAATAAATACAGAAGCTGTCTTATGTCCATGGTGTGTGTGGAGCCAGCACAAATTCAAGCATATGCTCATTATGAGTGTGTAGGTTTATGTGTGTTTTTTTTATTTTAGCAGCTGCATATTTGCAAAAGTTGCCGAAATTAAGAGTTTACATTTGTTTATTTACCAAGTCTGGCAGATCAATAGATTAGGCCTGAATGCGTTATTGTCGGTGCAACAGATGTAATAGCCTTTGGCTGTCTGTTGAGGACAGCTGTGTTTCATCACAAATGGAGCAAAACAAAACAGAGGAACCAATTGGCCTCAGGACAAAATGAGATAAAGCAGCATGTTGATGATTAAAACTCAGCGAAAACACTTCAAGCTTTGAAGAAAAGTAGTCTTCAGAGAAGGCTGCTACATTCAGCTCTCTGGTGAAAAGTACATAAGGATGACCCCAATTTCATCCTCACTCAGTCCGAAAGCACATAAGTGTAGGATTGAGAGGTTCACAGATTGCCTGCTAGGTGCACCTGACACACCATGAACTTTGCAATCCTTTACTACACCTTTTAAACTCAATAAGACTCCTCGTATAGAACATGTGCTGCATTGGTTCAGGTATGGCACTGAAACTATGGCCCCAGTTACAAACATCTAGGAACACATTGTACATATAAGCATATCAACATGAAATGTGGGAGATCATTCATCCTATAAATGCCCTTCCATTATAGGATTACATGAATATGATCATAAATATGTAGTGGATTATCAGTGCAATGTTTGTGTCATTTGTTTTTGTAATATAATATGACTATGTCGAAAAGTAGCAGTAATCTTCAACTGAAAGGATATTTTGGTTATTTAGAAATAAATACAGCAAAAAAATTCTGTACTTCATCCCTAAGAAGTACTAAGACACGATTGCCTCAGAATGTAAAGTACAACAGAAATGGAGTAAAAGCAGTGAACAGAAGCTGAAAGTACGTTGTCAACACATTTCTCGCAGCATCACGACCCAAAGAGTGAATCTGATTTACATTTGGCCTTCACCATCAAAACCACACAATTCCCTCTGCTACTTATTTATTTATTTCTTCCCTTTACTTTAATGGATGTAATTCTTTTGAGCACAAATCAGCGAGACAGAGAGACAACAGCAGCTCCACCCTGCGGTGGCTGCTTGACCGCAACTCTGCTCTTTAACACCTTTGCTGCAAAATACAGTACAAACGCAACTTTGCAACCACCAGTTCTGCAGTGACAATTACACAACATCAAGAGAAGATCTAGTCTTCCAGGCTGTTAAGAGTCGGATTTCAGGCAAAACAGCAGACGATCAGCAAACAGAGCAGGATACATAACGGCGAAAATCAAGGAAACTTCACCCACCTCCTCCACTGTGAGGGGCATGCAGATGCGGTACTCCTTCATCAACATAGTCCCCGCACAAAAGGTGATGGCAGCAGGGAGCGAGCTGTAGGTTGCAGAGCTGCAGACTCCGGGGCGATCCACAGCGAGATTCGCAAAATCACTAATCCCTCCTCACTTCTGCATCAGCAACACCTCCAGCAACCTATCCGCAATGCACACCAGGTCCTCAAGTACGAGCTCGGCTCTCTCAGGGCATGAAACGGACCCCAAACACCGCAGGCAGTAACCAGTTCAATAAACTCCTCTCCTGGTACCGGCGTTGTCCTGAGATCACTGAAAGCGAAAGAAGCGAATAACTAAAACGCAACACGACAAACTCCAAAAAACAAGTCCCTTGCAAAACAAGCGCGCCTTCACGTGGTTTATTGTGGCTGCAGGAGTCCCGCAGAACACGCGAAATTTCCCACAGGCATAAACACTCTTGTGTAACCCCCTTTGCATTTGATCAAGTTTATCAGCTCCTCTGAAATTCTCGTCTGACAGCTCCGTCCAGAGATGCGCTGCGGTGCTCAGCAGCTGCGTCAACGAGCGAGAGCGCAGCAGCATCGTAAATGAAAGGGTGTGATCCTCAGTTTGAGAGCAAACCTCTTTTTTATTTCATTTTTCTGTATTAATGATAATTATAATAACACAGCTGGTCCACATAGTAAGACCAAGGATGATAGGAAAAGTTTCAGGATGGTTTTGGGGAACTTTAATAAGTCAGAAAACTGGGATTTGTCTAATTTCATAAATCAATCTTATTTTTTTAAACATGCAACCGGAAGTTCCACGTGTATCGTGTCAAATAGATGTTCAGTCAGTCAGTCAGTCAGTCAGTCAGTCAGTCAGTCAGTCAGTCAGTCAGTTATTTATATGCTCATGTCAAAGAAAATACAGAAATGCTTCCTATTTCAGTAATTCACATGGTATACAATATATAACCTTGGCAGTCATAACATTTCATAGAGATGGCAGCAAGGCTGTTGTATAACGTGTATGAATCATCTTGATACTTTTGGATTTTTATCTCATTATTGTTATTATTATTATTAGTATTAGTATTATTATTATACGTTGTTTATTTCAGTTAAATTCAAAAGGTTTCGGTAATCCCCAAAGGAATATTAATGAATTTCAGCTCAATATTTTAGCCTGTTGTTTTGAAAATGATTCCAGAAAACTGGTTTCATGCACACTGAGTGTGACGAACCTGAAATGACGGAAACTGTTTTCCATTTGAGATAGTGAGGTAACTTAATCCCCAGAAAGAGGGTTAAGCCAGTGTCAGAAAATGAGGTAACCTTTACTCCGAGTCTGTTACCATGGTGACTTACTCGGTGAACATGATCAGGTGAGGCTGGTTTTGTTTCAAAAACCACAAGTTCGTCTCTGCTTCCTCCTCTTCATAAAGTTGAAACGAGATTCATTTCATTTGGCAGTCAACTATATAAGCTATTACACATTTTGAAGACATCTGAAAAATAAAATGTGCTTTTATTGATAAAAAGGCTGCACTGTTTAACGTTTGCATCAAGAAAGACTGTGAGGTATAGCTCTGCCCCTGCGATTTCTGTTTCTGTTTTAAATAGCCTACACACATGATTTTATCAAAAATCATGTGTGTAGGCTATTTATCAAAAATTACACATGCCCTCATGCTATATAGATTGTTTTAGAAGACCTGGACAAAACCGCCTGTGACATCACTAATAGGCTGCATGAAGAGAGCATTTAAAGTCTCCTTCCCACTTGTACCCCACTGGAAGTCAGCTGGAAAACTCCCACCTCATTTATGCCACCACAGTTAACTATTTTAGCTTGGCTTATGTGAGCTAATATTCGGATAAATATTGCTTTATGTTTATTCTAATAAAATCTGTCCAATCGTCTTCATTTTGAAGCATTGCCATGACATCCACAATAAGTGCTGCCAGAGCTGAAACGAGGACTAGCACAGCTCTGCTGAGACGCCTTGAATTGAAGCTCCTTGAATTATTGTCCCTTTAGGAGGGCAAAATGTTATTAAAGTGAGTGACATTTCACTTTAATCATTTTTGTATTTTATTTTTGTACTTCATCTTTAGCTACTCCCCCATCAGCAGGCCAGCATGAAAGTAAATCTTAGGTACAAGACACTTGTGCCTTATTTTTAGTCATTAAATATTTAGATTACGCAGCAGTTGTTGTTGGTGGTCTCCTATAGTAGTTCTGAGATGTTGTGTATTTCTTTGGAGCATTTTAAGGAACATTGTTCTATTAAAGCACAAATTACTGAAACAAAATTCAATGCTGATTTTGATGCTCTACTGCTTACCGGGACTCTGTTGGATGTTGTGGCATTTTTCATCAACTATTATAGTGGCTAAGCATGAGGATAGGGAAGATGTTTACATATGGGAGAGGACCTGACTGAGTTTTATGCTTAAAAAAAAGAGACCTCAAATCCAGTTGGGTTGGAGAAGATATGTTGGAGAAGTAGGGGACTCAAATGGAGAGCAGAGATGAAGAAGCTTAAAACAACTGCACTTTGAACTTTCATGGAGGATGTGAAAACACCTGAAATGGAAGATCTTGGAGGGCTGATGAAGATAAAGCAGGACCATATTTTGCACTCCAAACACTTTCTTCCTAGCTATCAAATGCGCCAACGCAAGACTGCAAACAGGACGACTAAAAGGTAGACGGGTTGCACTGCCTCTTCACAACAGACGTCTTACTGTGAAGGAACATCTCTGCACCTCAAACATTGAACTGCTGACTGTAAATTTCCATCCAAACTGTCAACACAGAGCTCATCTGTGTTACCTGACAACGCTGTGTGTGATGTCATCAGTCCAGTTGCCACAACACCACACGGCTTTAATGATGATCTCTGGAGATTACACACAAGCATCTCTCTTTGTTATACTTTTACCTTCTGACAGTAAATAGTCTATTTCTTTTATTTTTCTTCTAATTTATTCTTAGCTTATGTTGCAATAATATTACATCTTTGGGGATTATTAAGTTATATTTGATTCTGTTTGAGCGGTGAGGCCGACTGGGCGTTCTCTCATTGACACAACCGGACACAATAATAACCAAATAATACAATTAAATAACACTTCAATAAACAAGAAACAAGAAACAATAAAAAAAAAAAAAAAAAAAAAAAAATTTTAAATGATAAAATCATGTTAATTATTTAAGTATGGGCCATTTCAGTAACACTTTATCATATTTTTCAGATTTATCATATTCCAGAGAGCTCTGCATCACCACCATAATCAAGAAAAGAAAAGAAAAGTTGTATACAGTTAAAAATAAGTAAACAAGCAAAACTGAAACAAAATTAAAAAAAAAAAACAAATTTATTCACAATAATTAACAAAAAATATTTGGAACAACAAAGTCAAAATTGAAAGTGTTCTGTTTAGTTAAAGGTTTTTATCAACAATTTAGTTTATTTTAGTTACGGTAGATTTGTTCATCTCATAAAAAATAAAATCAGGCAGTTATTTCCATTTCTACAGCATTATAAATCATGTCAGCAGTAACATAAATAGGTTAGTAAAAAGGCCATACATTTCTTTCTTTTTGATGAGACAAAAGCAACAACATCATATGGCGTACATGGACATCTTCTAATGTTAAATAAGTTCAACATTTAAAGTTAAGTTTGGTCCATATTCTGCAGTTCTTTTCCAGACAGCCTTGGGTCAAACTCATCATTGAAGGAAATGCAAACGTTTTATGCAATTGTTATAATCACTATTGTCTTCTGCTTTCATAAAGGATGGGTCGTCTCTTCTGCTCAAAGTTGATTTCTTTTGATTTGATTTTGCTTTTATTTCAGGGGGAACTTGAACGCAAACAAAGAACTTGCAGTGTTTCACGTCATAAGTTGCAGATCCAAATGATGTATTCAGTAGACTTTATAGATACAATCTTGTGGTATTTAAAATATGTTTTCACCATCCCTGGGAGAAGGAAATAAAATTTGCAGTACTCCTTTCTCCAAGTAGATGTCACTAGAGCCATTTGGATCTCCAATGTATTATCACCCACAGAATGGAAGAGTTATGGAAAAAGGAAAAAACAAACAGACCTCCCAAATCTGACCTCAAGAGGGCGAAATGCACTTGTACCTGTTGGGTATTTCAAACTCAATTTATTAAGTTTTTTAACTCCAGATGAGAACAGCGTTTTGCGCTGAGGACATGAACGTACCAGCCTGCACTGTGTTGCTCTCATAACCAAAAGTTAAGCACAAAACGACCAAAAAGTCTATCTTTCACATATAAAACTGACATGCCTTCCACTTGGTGAACATGTGAAATGAGGAAAGAGGGTTGTCACCTTCAAGAAACCCTCAAGAAGATTCATCTAAGCTTGATGTCAACAAAGGTGAATTACTTGACACTAAGCTCTGTGTTCTTAGAAAAAGCTGTTGTCCTCATCCAATACTTTGATGAGAAAGAGTTCACATAAAGAATAAAAGACCCAATCAGAAAAAAGAGACAAAAGAAAAGGCCCCTCTGTTATTGTCATTGAAAGCAAATCAACCTCCCAGAAAGCGACTCTAGTGTAGGATGGTGCCTTTGAATATTTGGATGCATTTGCATGCTCTCTGGTGCAGCAATAACGTTTCCAGTATGACCCAAGCCTGGACCTGGTTCTCCTAAAACCTTGCCTTTAGGTGTAAAAGTAGATATTAAATATTCTTGAGTGTATACGTGCATGAGTGCTTGTTGTGCTCGTTCCCTGCTCCTCATCTGACTGCAGCTGGCAGACTCCAGCTCCCCCTCTGACCCTGATCGGGATAAAACGGGGATAAAAGAATAGATAGAGGGAATGTTTTTGTCCTCTCATATAGATGTACTAGTGTGTGTTATCATGTCCCTTTTCTTTACTAGTGGTCTTTAGTCGTGTTTGTGCTGTCATAAGCTCCTCCTACACAGGTTCTGGGTTTAACTGTGGTACTTGTAGATGCAGTGCTTTCATATTCACAGTCACAGGCCTCGTAACACACATGCAAATTGCAGCTCTACTAAAAGGCAGGACGGTTAATAATTAGGAGATTATGTTAAATGTTAGATCCCACACAGGCACAAGAGAAATATGAGCTTACACACACCCACACAAGTTACTCATACAAGTAATATTTTGGTTTGAGTTGCCACAAGACGCATCCATCATCTACATCTAATTGGATTTTAAAGGGAACTAATTTGACATTATGCTTTGCTGTATGCAATGTCACTACTACTATTAGGCAGACACTCTTATGAATTCAGCCAAGCACACACACACACACACACACACACACACACACACACACACACACACACACATACGCACACGCACACGCACACGCGCACACACACACACACGCACACACCAAACTCTTTTTATTCAAACCAAGTGTCACCGTGTCGGCAGAGAGGGAAAACGGTTGCTAAGAGACCTGGCTTCCTTGCTTGTTGCCTCTCAACATCATTAGCTGGCCTTTACTCACCACCTTCCACACAACTCAGACTAGTCAGTACAATGTTGCTCGGTCAGTTGTGAGGACGGCTCTGTTTGTACAACAAGATCCAATAGTCTTATAAACAGATACATAGAAGGAACTACGTTTTGATGAAGCACCATCAGAGAGTTTAATATATATAATAGAGTATAATGGACTTTGTGAGTCATGCAGTATGATGACTGCTGAGATCATTTACTACATTAGGTTCACTTGGCTTTTCTTTTTATATTTTATTACACCAGAAGGCAGGATGTATTGCTGTTGAATACATTTTAGTGGTTGGGACACACAGTTAATTGTGTTCCATCTTTTTCTCCAGATGTGTCAAGCCTTGGCATCACCTAGTCGCTTTCTCTGCAGCAAAGATATTCATTTATTTGTCTGCACCGGTTTGACAAACTCCACATTTACACCATAACAATGAAGTTAGCTTATGATTCTTCTCAAACATGGATTAAATGATCTTCTATAGCAGTTAATTACAATTGGTGAACTCAGAAGCCACACAGTCAAGTGTGCTGTTGCACTATTACCTGTTAAAGTCTGTTATCAGGTGTAAGTTTATTTTGTTACTGAGTCCAGCTAAGCTGGGCTACAGGGGGTTCATTCAGACGGGATTATTGGGTCCACAGAGAAGAGAACAGTGTATTTTCTTATCAGTCTGGGGTTGACGAGAAATATGTCCATTCCTGATATGTTGACATGACCCTTTTAGGATTTCTCTATTTAAAATTTTGTCAATTTTTATAATTTTGTCTTCGATAAGAAGACTTTATAAGACTCCAATTATGAGCAGAGTTGGTACTGCACATTCAAGGTCCCAAACAGCTCCCTAAAGGGACCTCAAATATTTATTTAGTGCACTGTTTTAAGTGTTGGATAATAAGAAAAGTTCTACAAAGACAACAGGCTGGTTGAAATTGATAAATATTTTTTCTTATTTTCCTATTACTTTTGTTATTGCTTGAAATACAGTAAATGGTCATTTTGAAGTTGATCCAAGGAAGGTGATTCAAAACAAAGAGGCAACTAAGGACTGGAGAGAAAAAAAACAAAGCAAAAGAACTTGCTGGAACTTTCAACGACTTGATGTGGTTATTCAGCTCAGCGTTAATGGGTATAAAAATATCTGTCCAAGTCTTTCAGAAGTGAAAGAGTATGAAGAGATATGGCTCAGCAGTTTAAGCAGGGTTAGCAGTCAGAGAAAAGTCTGTGTGTAAGGGACAAGGCTGAAAACCAAGACCCCGAACCCCCATATTCATTTCAATTCATTTCAATTCTAATCAACTCAATACTTTTTGTATATGTTATACATATCTTATATGTATGATATGTTAATGCAAGTGTTATTATGAAAATAATATGCTTAATTGCTGTATATCAAGTGCATAATAAAAAGCACTGTCTGAGAGTTGTGTCAATACAAAACACACTGCAAGGAGCTGTGTAGTACCCAGACTAGTTTAAAGAGGCAGTATATGCAGCATGTGCAGTGAAAGTACCATTTAGGGTAGAGAGAAATTCAATCTTCAAAATCTCTGAGAAAAAAACAAAACAAAGTGCCCTTAAATGTTTCTTCACTGAGATGTAAAAACCTACAGACATTTGATGATGCTGACAGTATTTTCTAGGACTACAACATCCTCCTGATGGTGTGTAGCTGAAAGATGTGAGGTGTTATAAAACTTTGAAACTGTGAAAGATGCCATTCTCAGCTGTGTGTGTTTTCACCTCAGGGAGTAACACGTTGAGAGGACTGCCACTTACCAGCATATGAGACACGCGTGGACATAAACTGCACAAAATGCACTTTTCCTCACTTCCTTACTGTTAAAAACCATTTAAATCTCTAGAAAAGGGGGCAAGTGCAAGTGAGCAAGTGCAGAATTGCCCAATCTGAAACAAGTTCCAAAGACAACAAGAAGTTATCAAGGGCTATAAGAACACACAATCAAGTTCCTTTCATCAGTTGCAAATGTGGATTATTGATAAATTGGGGAAAAAGAACAAACACAGCGCTTAACACATGCATCTCTGTCATCACAACAATGCTCATCCTCATCAATCATGCCGATGCAACCTTTTAGAGCAGGGGATGATGCTTGAATGTGAAGACTGTCTCCATGGATACACTGAGATACAATCCTCTTCTCAGATTCCTGTGCTGGTCAAAAATAAAAAGCCCCAAAGCGTAAGGAGTGGTGGTATTTCAGGCCTGTCATTACCATACAGAAAATATACCCATTTTATAAAAGAGGCTTCCAAAATGTGTCCTTTTATCCAGGTAATTTCGGTCTTTCCATTTCCCAATCTAGTGGGTCAAAGAGCCGGAGAGCCAGGTGTCATGCACATTTCATTTGGAGCAGAAGATTGTCTCTTGCATAATGTATAATGAAATCTGGACTTATTTCCATCTGGAGAGATATTGCTGTGAGAGAGGCGGCATCATTTTTCATCTTGGGACTCAGCTTGCATTTCTCCTTGAAGATTAAATGACAAATGTGCAATATCACAGCTATTAAGGTGTGATGTTTGAAGGGGGAGGAGTGGCCTCAGACATGCATGCCTGTTCTTGTGTGCATGTGCAGACGCTGTCTGTGCTGCAGCTCACTCACAGCAGACACTTCGACACACAGGCCGCTGTGCTTTTGTGGGTCCTGCGCTCTTCCCCTGCTCATAGCAAAACTGCTGCCTCCATGTCACTATGGAGACACTGGTTGCTATACATCAACCAATCATTGTTGAGCAGGAGACGTTAAAGAGTTTCCTGTTTAAATATTCTCTTAGTTGTTTGGTTTTTTTGCTTGAAAAGTTCATTTGCTTTACTCTGTACCAGCTTGTGTCCTACTGCCCCTCACCCGTCTCCCCTATTATCATGGTGTGTATAAACAAAAACAAAACCAGAAACAAAACAATTGCTTTATTGGAGAATCTTTGAAAAAAGATCCTATGTGATAAAAAAAATAATACATGACTTGGAATGGTTAGTTTAGCTGCAGTTGTGCTTGGAAGTTTATTAAAACCTCATGGGACCGTCATGGCAACAGGAAACCACATTAAATGAAAGAGGAGAACGAGGATGGAAAGGGTGTAAGGAAGACAGAGATGGGAAAGGTAATGATCTCTCAGGCAGACACTCAGGAGTTCATCTGAGGGGCTCTAAGGGACGGTTACGCCTTAATGAAAGTTATACCGACACATGCGACTCCCTTCACCCACCTTTTCACCTGTGGAGTGCGAACAAAGACAGATAAATTGATGAGTTCTCTCTTATGCTGTTACTGATGATGACAGCTTCCCTCTGGCTGTTTCAGCCATGCACAGACAACTGCTTCACTCATTGTACTCTGTTCTGTGAAAACCTACATATAATGGCATTTAAAAAAAATAAAATCAGTGTCGATAATACATTATTTAAAGTCATTATGTAAGCAACAGGTATGAATTTTGTTCTGTTTCTTAAGCTGTTTCTATCTTTCCAGACTGTTTGTACTGTTGATCTTATCTTCAGGTAATTTTCACAGTTTACAATGAACCATGATATTTGTAGATCTGTCAGGAGCAGGTAGCAGGTGGAGGGAAATCTGGAGAGGTGGAGGGGTGCACTGTAAAGAAGAGGGGTGAAGTTTAGCTGCAGAAAGACAGAGTACATGTGTGTGAATAAGAGGAACACGAGTGGAACGGTGAGGTTATAAGGAGAAAAGATAAAGACGGTTGAGGATTTTAAAGTACTTGGGGTCAACGGTCCAGAGCAACGAAGCGTGTGGAAAAGAAGTCAGGAAACATGTGCAAACAGGTTGGAACAGGTGGAGAAAAGTGGTCAGGAGTGATGTCTGACAAAAGAGTACCAGCAAGAATAAAAGGAAAGGTCTACAAGACAGTGGTGAGACCAGCGATGTTGGATGGTTGGAAGAGACAGGAGGCAGAGCTGGAGGTCGCAGAAATGAAAATGTTGAGGTTCTCTTCGGGAGTGACGAGGATGGACAGGATCAGGAGGGACGGCACATGTTAGATGTTTTATAGATAAAGTAAGAGAGGCCAGACTGAGATGGTTGGGACATGTACAGAAGAAGGGTAGTGAGTTTATTTGGAAAAGGATACTAAAGTGGGAACTGCCAGGCAGGAGGCCTAGAGGAAGACCAAAGAGGAAATATATGGATGTAGTGAGGAAAGACATGAGGATGGTTGATGTAAGAGAAAAGGATCCAGAGGATAAGGGTGGATGGAGACAGATGAGTTGCTGTGGTGACCCCTGAAGGGAGCAGCAGAAGGGAAAAAAAAAGAAGAATGGATTTACAATGAAAACCTGGGAAAACAACATGTTTGCAAGTCTTACAAATAATGGATGAGGAAATCATTGTGTTATGGGTCATTGATCTTTCATCTGCATTGAAATTGGCCTCGGAAATTACATTTACCTGTATAGAGCTGAGATGGCAGTCAAGTGCTGCTGGTGGTGAGGTGCTCTGAAGTCTTTTTCCTCTTTTGTAAATGGTTTGTTGTCTTTCATAACCATGCTCAGTCACCTGTGTCAGTTTGAAATGCAACTGATTAATAATGTAGGTGCCTTTCTCCCTCGAGGAACAGCATTGATTGAATGGAAATCAGGTTGTCATTCAATGTGCTGTATACACACATACTGTAAATACAGACGCACCAGGTTGTTTTTGTTTTTCATGTCTTCATGCACTGCCCACATGATTATAATGGATTATTGTGAGATAGATTTAGCTAATGCGTGTTAACAGGTTTTTCCTGTCATTGTTAGTTTGAGTTTATACAATTAACTGCATATACTTGATTCAAATTAACAGGGTTAATAAAAAATCCTCCAGCAGAACCAGAGAGGGGGGGGGGGGGGGGGGGCATCTGCTTCAGCCAGCTCAGAATCCGATTAGTCTTTCGCCCATATACCCAGGTCGGATGACCGATTTGGACGTATTTTTGCAATGTTGTGAAGGAAGAAGCTTTTAGAAATATGCTTATTGTGTGATTTTAAAGACAAATTCTAGTCAAAAATAAGTCTGAAAGCATCCACAGTAGTGCTAGATACAATAGCAATGCCATCCAGATTTATTATAACTAGACTGTCTACTTCTGAAGTGCTCAGACCTAAAAACAACAACATCAGTCTTACCTGAGTTTAAAAAAACAAGATAAAAGCAGTCATGCAGGCTTTAATGCCATTAAGTCATGTTTTCTTTACTCTTTCTTTACTTCTTGCTTCTTTCTTTACGTCTTGCTCTACCCAGGTGGCCTTCGGCAGCAGGGTGCCCCCTTATGATCCAGGTCCTGATCCATGTTTCTTCCCTCTTAAAGGGGAGTTTTTCCTGCCACTGTTTGGCTTAAGGTTTTTCTCCCACTAGGGAAGTTTTTACCTGCCGTTGTTTATGTAATAATTGCTCGGGGGTCATGTTCTGGGTCTCTGGAAAGCGCCTAGAGACAACTTGTGTTGTAATAGACGCTATATAAATAAAATTGAATTGAATTGAATTTGTAATCCACGTAGTTTATTAGTCTTATCTGGGTGAATCGATAGGTATGGCTGGGTATCATCTGCATAGAAATGCATGTTTATGCCATGCTGCTAAGTAGAAGCATATATAGAGTGAAAAGGACTGTGCCAGTTCAGAGCCCTGTGAAACCCCAAAACTCTGCGGTATGAAGACTCCCCATCCACATGAACAAACTGGAATCTGTCAGAGAAATATGCATTCATTTTATATTGTGCTAGAGTGGCAATGAAGTCCAAGGTTAGTGTACTGCACATCATGCGATGCAAGTAGAAAGTTCAATAGCCAGTATAGTATATACTGAATAGTAGAAGAGATCAATTGGTGTGAAATGTTACCAGTCAACGCTTGTTTGTAACCAAACTTAGGGATGCACAGATGCTCTTTTGCATTGAACAGAATATATAAAACTTTCCCGATATGAAGTTTGTTTATTTTAATCAAAGGCAGGAACTAAAATATCATCCAAGTGCAGTTAATCCTTTTTATTGTTGGAGGTTCCAATACTTTGAACATGTCATATCTGTTACAAAGCAGCAAGCCAAGCTTGGCTCATTCTCTGAGGCTGAATTGGGGAGAATTTGAAGTTTCAGTGTTTGCTGGAATTTTTCAAATTTCTCTTTGGCATCATGACAACATCTGCTGCATGTTTCTTCAAAGCATCATTGCTGTAGCTGTTTTGTTTAAGTTGTATGTTTGTACAGATATTGACTAAATTTGGAAGATTTTTTGTGTGAAAAAGATAAGTTATTGCTTAATTAAAATATCCAAAGTCTAAAAACCTGGCTCCATAAGACTGATAAATTAATATATATGCAACTGAGATTATTTATTTATTTCCTCACCAGCATCATGCTGTAGGCGTTTCTAAAGTATAATCTTTTCAAAGACAAATGCAAATTAGCTCATTTGTATTACTAAAACAAATAAGATGCTCAACAAAACAAAAATATGCCTTTCAAAAAGTGAAATATGAGATAAAAAGATATAAAATGAACTACCAACATAATAATTGTCACCCTTTGAAAGAATTTCTTTAATGCTTGAACATTATTTAAAAATAAAACAAAACTAAGAGTAATTAAAGATACAGTTTTCAAATGACTAATATAAAGAATACATATAGCTATACAGGAAAAAAGGCCATAATTTATCACCAAGATGCTTTAAGGTTGTGGAAAGACAAAAAGAAACAGAATTTGATCGTTTTTGGGCGACTTTGAGGCCAAGCAGGAGACAAATATTGAAACAAAAGCAGAAAAAGAGAAGACTTTATCTATCTGCTATTTCCTTCTAGGATTGCCACACCAGATGATTAACATCTGTCTCCATCACATCAGCTATCTGCATATCCTCTTTCATCACATCCAGAAATCTCTTTTTGACCTCCTCCCTGCCTTTTTTTTTTTGGTATCTACATCTTAATGTACCTTTTTGCATTAATACTACATTAACATAAGTTTAGATGACCTTTACCAAGGGCACCAGTACAACCCCATGCTATCACCGAGCCTGGGTCTTGACATTCCTTTTTCTCTTTGTTCCAGAGCAGATGTTGCCTGTTTTTTAGAAAAAACTACTTGGAATACAGATTCACACAATGCATACGATTGCACTGTCCAAGTCAACTCCAGAAGCCTCCGAGCCCAGAGATGTCAATGTTGCCTTGTTTAAATGTAGTTCTGCATTGCAGAGCTTGGCATAGGTTTCCCACAGCAATCTCTCCTCTATGTGGTTTTATGTTGTTAATCGTCATAAATGATGATTGTTGAGCTGTCTGAGGGACTGGAGATCAAAGGTGTCCAACTAAGACTTGTCCCTTTGCCTTTAATGGGAGGCACATCTTTGGTTCATTCTGATTCCAAAGGAAACAGTCAAACAAGTACATTCAAGAATTGCTGCCATCATTTATACATTTTCCATATTGTTACAACTTTTCCTAATTTTGGGTTGTAAAACAAAGAGATGTCTGCTTGGCATAGCACATTGTGTGATTAAATGTACGCGGCTTCTTGATGATTACATACCTCATAAATGCACCTAGAAGTTTAAATATGTTAAGGTTCCGCTTTGTGTATCATGTGTAGTTGTTGGAAGGCTCTTTTCTTGGCATAATTTAGAATCAAGCATTGTAAATAATGCAAATGTCATGGTATTTGTTTTAAAAATATTTTTAAAAGAGTTGCAGCTGAATTGAAAGTAAAAGACAGAGCTAAAATAAAGAAAGCAGAGGAGGAACCTTCAAAAACAATTATTTTTTGAATAGGCAGGCAGACAGATGGAATTAAACCATGTATCAGATAAGGTGCTGGGTGCACATGACACTCATAACGGTGACGCACAAACCTGATGCAAACGAACAAAGCAAAAATAAACCAGTGCCAAATCAGGACTGATCATAGGTGGGTGGACAATCTAAATAGATTAAAAAGAAAGAAAGAAAGAACAAACTTGATCAGGAGAGCACTGATCCTAACCGCGTTGTCCTTATTAGAGGTCATCCAACTGACAGGTTTTGTCAACCGTGAAACAGCCCTGAATGTTCTGGAGGAAGCATCCTTTTGCCATGGTTGCCATGCTGTGCAAGTGGAACCTGAGGACAAAAATAGCATTGTGGAGAAGGCTAAACCGAATCAGTCTCACACACCTCTTATCAGCTATTTCAGACCAGAAAGAAGCTGCTATGTACACAGTTGAAATTTGTGAGAAAAAAAACAAACAGAGATAAACATCTGTGAGTGGGGGGGAAGCATCTCTCTTACTCACTCTGTTCACTCACACATATGTTGCACACAAAACATTCAACAGGTGCCTTTTCCTTCCCACATAACAACAACAACAACCCTGTCCTTAAAAAAATACAAGAAAGCACTCACAAATCATTACAGGCCACTTTACCCTTTTCTATATGCAGCACAACACCACAATCTTTCCATTCTTCTCTATGTTTCTTCTTCTCTTTCACTGTCCTGCTGACAATGAAGACTTTATAACACGAACCGCAGCACAAGCAGAAGCAAACACTGTATAATGAGGAAAAATCATATATAACAGTGAGAAAACGTTGACTGCGTTCATGTCCTATCCTCCCACGTTGGTTCTGAATGAGTCAGAGGAGCGTTTGATAGAGACAAAAAGCTTTTACCATGCAAGTGAGAAAAATGGCTGTTCTGCGTCATTCATAGATATGATCAGCTGTGGTAGCACATGGAGCACCTGAATGTGTGCAGTCAAGGTTATGAGATGACTTTAACCGTGTGCGAATGCACATGTCAGTAGTCCGGCGATGTCCGGGGTGGAATATTTTTGTTAAAAAAAGCCTCTCGTCACCTTTTCTGTCTCTTTTGTTTGAACTATGTTTTAAAAAGACAACATGTTTTCTAATCACACACACTGAAACTGTTGGTGATGATTCTCAGTCCTTCGGGTCATGGTCATTTGCAACACAGGGCCAGTGGCTGCAAATGAATTTTACAGCTCAGAAGCTTGAAACTCCCCACCCTCAGTTTGAATTCACGAATCTTTCTGGATGAAAGGTGAAACGCTTTCAAGAACCAAGCCAACGGTCCAGCTGGCTCTTATTCAGGCCTCTGAGAAGAGTGAAATTATTGCATTTCAGTAAACACAATACTGAGAAAATGTGAGCTTTTTCAACTTTTCATATAATCTTGATAATTCACTTTATAGCGGATTCTGATTATGAAAGCATGGATCGAACATTGAGCGTTGACAGAATCTTCACTTGCTCGGTTGTGGCTGTTACAAGATGGTTAAGGGCTCTGAAGCAATAACCAAGTCAAGCTCCAAAGTGCAAACATGCACTGTTCCTCAAACAGTGCGGTAATGGAAAAAAGGGACTGGCAATAGTGAGAGGCCTAGAAAAAAAGATCACAATGAAGGCTGTACCATGATGTCTGAAGGACACGATAACCTCATCATGTTACAAGGCAGCTTGAAAAAAAATGCTTAATTCAATATATCAGTATGTCTGTTCACATATATTGACTATATGCTCATAAATATGCCAAAACCTGGTAGCAATAAACATTTGAAACCAGGTAGTTAAGTAGATAATCGCTATTGTCTTTGTCTCAAAAAGATTAGTCATCTTTCTATATTTTTTTATTATGTTGTTGAAATATTAAGAAGATGTTATTATCTGAATAATATAAGCTAATGATCATATAATTTTACTATTGTGCCACATAAATAAATTAAATGACAAAAAGAAAGAGATGTATTACTCTGAATGAGGCCAGGATAAAGTAAACAACAACAGATGCACAAACATTATACACAGAAACCAGACATATGGCCATATTATTGCTGTTTACCAAATTCCCCCAATTAAAGCATCTCTACAATATGTTATCTTTTATATGACTTCATCAGTCTAAACATTTTCATTTCTTTTCTTCATGTTTCCTATCTCTCTTGTATTCTTGCATTTATTCTTGTCATTTATAACAACTGCTTCCGGTCTGTGTTTTGGCAAATTATCATGTTACCTTTTTTATTTGCCAACAATTTGAAAATAAAAAAAAAAAAAAAACAGTTAAAATAATAATTCCCACACATACACACAAGAAAAAAAGATAAACGTAGGAATATTTCTTGTTGCCGGTGACAGCGAGACCACGTCACATGTCTGTATTTTTGTGAGTCTGTGTGGGTTTTTCTATGTTTTTGCAACCTCTCAATCTAAAAATGAAAAGCTTTACTATAATCACATTGAATATGGAAGTAGAGGAATATTGCAATAGTTTGAGTTGTGGCCATTTTTCCCCAGAAAAAGCTCTCTCACGACACAGTTTGACAATTTTCTGTGTTATGGATTTTTTTTTTCCTGGCTGTGACCAGTTGCCAGGCAACCATGAGGCACACAAGAAACTTTTGTATGCCATAAAAGATAAACTAGATGTAATTTTCAATACTTAAATAAGATAAAACATCATCATTATTCTGCCTTACTTTTGAAACTGCTTGGCAGCCTTTATGTTAAGTTACATTAAGTAGCTGCTGGCTTCATATATTTTGATGATTTAAGGTTTCTCTTTGTGTGTTATTCTGCATCTATATATACATGATATTTACATATACCTGGCAAGATAACAGTGACAATAAGACAAAAAAAAAACAAAAAACAAACAGATTAGGATCCAAACTATTAAACATGTGGAGGTGCGTGGTAGCAAAGGTACTGGCGGATTCCAGTGACACAGGATCGCCAGTTTGTACTGATGACGTCTGATTAATTCATTCCTTTAATTAGGGAATTCTCTGAATGATCCTTAATTAATACCTCTTTTAATATGATTATTATATCCAGTGATTTTAAACTTACACATAGATGAGCAGTCAGACTACATAATTAGAGATTTTATTGACCTGCTCGACTACATGTCATGACAGAACAGAGGACACAATCTGGGTCTCCACGGGTATGTCCTCTGCTGTTGACTTGGCTGTGTCTGACCAGACCACTATTTTGTGTTTTTTTTTAATATCGCTTGTTTTATGCAGCAGGAGACGTTAGTGCTACCTGTGAGGAAACACTGTCTGACCCCAGCAGTGGCTGCGAATTTTATTACAGCAATTTTGCGTGCTTCCTTTTATTTTATCATCAACATTTGTAACAGGAAAAATTAATTCAAGCTTGGACTTATTAGCTCCATGAAAGATAAAAAAATGTAAAAACTAAACCGGAGGAAACACTAGACAGTTTTGTCCTGGTTGATGCTGAGATGCTTGGTAGAGTCTTCTCCCAAGTAAGTTGCACCACCTGCCTTTTAGATCCTATTCCCACTCCGCTTTTGAAAAAATGTTATGAATCCTCTACGGGGTGAACTTTTAAACATTGTGAATTGCTCTCTTCAGACAGATATCTTTCTTACTGACTTTAAAACAGAGACCCCTTTCGAAGAAAAGCAATCTGAATTCTGATGTTTTAAATAAGTACAGACCAATATCAAACCTGCCATTTTAAAGCAAGTTTGGAGAAACTTTTTTTTTTTTTTTTTTATAAATTCAGATTAACACAAAAATTGTGTTGGTGAAAGACTTTAATCTGGTTTAAGGATGAACCACAGTACAGAGACTGCCTTGTAAAGGATCACCAATAATTTTAGGTGCAACTTGGACTCAGTCCCGGTGCTACTGGATCTTAGTGCAGCCTCAGACATAGTAGACCACCGAATCCTTTTAAATGGACGTAACACCTGGTTGGCCTCTCTGGCACTGCTCTTTGCAGGTCTTACCTCACAGAAGATTTCTGCTAACTGGCATCTTCTCAACTCTGAGCTTAATGTTATGATATATTAAGCGTGTAGTTAAAACAGGTCCTGGTGGGGTCCATCCATCCATCTACACCGGTGGTGTCCGCCACTTACCCAACCTGGGGGTGGGTTGTGGCCCCCTGCCAGGCAGCTGGACCCCTGGTTGTAGCAGCTACCTCCCAATGCAGAGGGCTCCCTGCGATAGTGCGATAGGGTGCTCTCCTTGGTTTTTCTTTGCCCAGCTTTGTTATCTATTTTATTATTATTATTTTTTTTAATCTTTGATCATGTTTTATCATTGATAGGGATTGTTAATGGAGGGAAAGCAGGTTGGTGGATGGGTGGGAGCAAATGTATTTACTGTTAAGCAGTTTGTGCTGCATTTTACTGTACGACAAATGTTATTTAAGCAAAGACTAAAGGAGCGAAAATCAACTTTGTCTGTCTCCTCTGTCCATCTGCCTGCTCAGAATCAGCCAAATGCAGTGAAGAACAATGGCGAGCACTTCACAGCTTCCCATCCAGACAATGGCACAAACAGCCTCTGAGTTTTTAAGGTGAAGAAATGTGATATTCTCAAAGCACAAGTAAATAATGTGATTTCAACCTAATCAAGCTGCTTCATTCTTGGTGAGGGTTAAGTTAAAAGCAGAAAGACCTACACACCAACAGACAACAGATGCATTAATGGCCTGGCAAAGCAGCCTCTGGTGATGTTCAGAGACGGTACAAAAAGAAGTTGAGAAATCCTCTGATGTCACTCTTATATCTGCTGCAGTCATTTTGAATTCCAATTTTCTGGCCCTCGGGGCAACACCATATTGGCAGAAGATGGCTCTGCTCAACCCCAGTTAATTAAAAAATGGACGAATCTTATCATGTAATCTGTCAATTTGTGATGTTGTTAACATTTAAAAGTAGTACTGCTGGAACACTGACTGAGCTTCAACACTGAACGGCTTCAAATAAGTCAACTGGAGGCTGCCACTTTACTGTAAAACTTTCTTATCAATAATAAAATTCTTTTTTTTGGCTCTACTAAAGACCCAAATTACACTTGAGGCTCTGAAAACATGCTTTCTAGATGTTAAGATTTACATTTAAATGTACTCATTTAGCAGATGCTTTTTTCCAACGTGACTTACAAATTATGAATAAACTCAAGCTACAGGGATGAAAGGAGACCTTGTAGTAGGCGTGCAGTGCTAAGTCAATAATACAGAGTTGTAAGGGATAAAGAAAGTAGTAGTCGCATTTCCATTACCCCAACATTTGTGCAAAACATAAACATGAAGAAAAACCTGTGACAGAAACACCTATAATTAAAAAGACTTTCTAAATATCGCAAAAACGTTTTTATGCTTTTACAAGGGTTTTTTTCAGACATGTCAATAATCCAGTTTTATCAGAGAACTTGAATGGAAACACTTTTTCCACATGTGCACATCTCCGGCAGCGCTGGATGTGACGCAGTTAGTCAATCTAAACTTGTGAAAATCAGTCTTTCAGCTGATTTTGGCCTCATTAATACAATGTAGTTGTGCAATAGGACTACTTAAGCACTATGAATTAATGTTTTAAAAAAGATCTTTGCCTCTGAATAATCATCTGAATGATCATCCGCTGCTTTCTTCTTGTGTTGACTTTTTTCGCAGCAGTGTTAGTGGCAGTTACAATAATTTGTCCAAAACGAAAGATGTTTTTATCCATTTTCTTCAGACTAGAGATCTTCCTTTTCATTAATAAAAAGTCTCGCATGATAATAGTTATAAAAATACAGAGAGAGAACTTTGAAATGTATGCTCATAATAATAGAGTTTCGCTTTTGTTTTGCAAAAAAGTGTAATGAAAATCCATGTAACGTGGACAAAAAAAAAATAACAGACAATGTAAAGTGAATGAATAAGGTGAGTGTCAGAAATTCGTTAGTATGCTTGGGGAGAAGCTGAGTCGAGAAGAGGTGTGTCTTCAAAACCTTTTTGTGGTTAGAGAGGGATGCCCAAACTCTTATAGTCTTTGGTACCTCATTATCCCATCTGGGAATTACCAGCGTTGGCTGCCTGGACTGGGTTTGTCTTGTGCGTAGGGATAGAAATGCCAGGTGACATTCCTGTGAGGAATGTGGTGATTGATTGAGATTAAACACCATCGAGATGGAGTTCAAGTAGATGGGTGCAGAGCTGGCCAAAAACTCTACAAGAGAAAATGATTGCCTTGAATTATATACATGCAGACACTGGCAGCCAGTAGAGCTCAGTTAAGTGGGAGTGATAAGTCTTTTTAGGTTAATTAAACAACCAGAGGTCAAGGTGAGCTGGGGTCTGCATGAAAAGCTGGAGGGCATACTAAGTTGGGTACGGACTGATTTTCTGGATGTTGTAGAGCCAGAAGCGTCTTGAGCAAGAGCTTGCAGGAATATGGTCATTGTAGGATAACTTGTTGTTAGTCATGCCACCCTAGCTCCTCACCACCCTAATTGGGCTGATAGATTAATAGTTGATTTGAAACGTCACAATGGGCAGACTGGTTGGCCAGAAGGACCACAAGTTCACTTTTAAAGAGATTCTTAAAGGCAGGTTGCAGAAACTGCATCAGCCATGTTCAGTAAACTGACAAAACAACAGAAGTGATCTAAGTGTCAAAATATTTTACTTAACTGTGATCACGATAAACAGGGCAGCACAGTGACACATGGATTAGTGGTTAGTACTGTTGCCTCACAGGTAGAAGGTTCCTGGTTTGACTCCCCAGTAGGAGTCTTTCTATGAGGAGTTTGCATGTTTTCCTCGTGCCCCTACAATCCTGTATGGCATTAAGCAGGTATAGAAGATGGATAGATCGGTGATCAAGATACAATGACATGCTTGACAGACCAAAGGACTGGATTAATAAAACAAATTGCAACAAGATTTAAACTGAAGTCAAAGCAAATTTAAAAAAGATGCAATAAAATCTTCCATGTATGTACATAAACATAATCTATATGAAATGAATCTGACAAACTCCTCTATGGATTCATATCTTTAACATTTTCGAATGTAAATTTGTTCAATTAAAAACAGTGTTTTACTAAATTTCCACTTTTATCATTAAAAAAAAAAGTATAATGAAAGTAAAGCAGTAGGCAAGCGGAGAACCGTCACCTCACAGAACATTTTACATCTACATACATGCTCCATCAGCTCGTCTTCCTCCATGCTGACTTGAGGACCGAGTACAGTGTTTAATACGTACAGATGAAGCACTGGTAGGACTCTGCACTCCTGCGCTGAGTTGAACTGCCTTATTACAGTTCTATCTCCTCTGAACAGTCACTACCGATCCAAGTCATTAGACAGTAGAGTGCCTGCTCGAGAGCGCACTGGAGCAGAAAGATAGAGATGGGGAAGGAGGAAGAGGGCGGGGGGAGCGGGGAAGAAAGAGAGGAAAAGCCAATAAAAAGCGGCAGGAGACAAACCAATTCCTCACTGTCACCTCCTGGAGAAGACAGCATCACAAAAAAGGGAAAGGAAAAAAGATGAAGAGGGAAGACAAGGATGAGACTGAAGTCGGTTCAAAATGGAGAAAGTGGGCGGCAATTGAAGCAAATTCTGAAGAGAAAAAGGAGAACATAGTAAATAGAAAGCTCCTCCCCCTTTTCTCTGTCCTCTTTGCTTATAACACCTGATTGTACTGTGTCCACCTTTATTCTTTAAACAACACATTATAAACCTTTTTTTTTTAACACACATTACAACACAAACACCAGACTGCACCACCACTATCTCGTCTCTCTCTTTCTTTCTTTCTTTCTCTTTCTATTTCTAGTCTGTTCACATACCACACCTGGTGATTTTAGCCATCTTTGGCAGAATTTATTTATTTATTTACTTATTTATTTTTTTTTCTATTTATTTTTCTTCATCTTACCTAGGGATCAATAAAAAATAGTTAGACTGTCATGAGGGCCGGTGAAGGGTACACATTTGCACACATTTGTACACACATACGCACACACACACAAAAAACAAACCCCCCCAAAAAAATATATATAAAACTTTTGGGTCCTACCAATTTGGTATCAACCATTACAATATGTGGAAACAAGGGCAAAAAAAAAAAAAAAAAAAAATAAAGCAAAAAGAGAGATAGCTGACATACTCACACTGCACATATGAAATGGAGAAAAGCAGTAGATCATTCAGTTGGTTCAGAATTTATTTTCATTGGGCCCAGCGTTTTATGGAAAAGAGAATCCAGATTAATCTCTGTATGTGAGCGAAAATGCAAAACAATCATTACTAACAGGTTGTGATCTTCAGACACTCAGGCAGCATATTATATACCTCTACAATATAATATATATGTGTGTGTGTGTGTGTGTGTGTGTGTGTGTGTGTGTTTGTTTCTGTGTGTGTGTGTGTGTGTGTGTGTGTGTGTGTGTGTGTGTGTGTGTGTGTACACATGTAATAGAACATCTGGGCCCTGTGTTCCTTCCCCTTTCTAACTCCACTCTTCCACTGCGGAATGAACATCACAGAATATTATGACATCACAGAACGTTATGACATCACAGAACATCATGATATCAGAGACATAGATTAAAGAATGTATCATTTTCTTCACAAGCCTTTAAGACTTACAACAGCACACATCACAATTTTACGAAGAAGCTCAAGCGCCTTACCAAACACTTTAATTTAACGATCTAAGTGAAAAAAACAACCAAAACAATTAGAGGTACAGAAGCATCTTTCGGAAAACTTCTGTGGAGCAGTGAGGTGGCGTCTACTGCCTTCAAGACTCCTAAAACAAAACATAGCAAAATGGAAACCTCCCGGCAAATTTCAACATCCACAATCTCTCCTGCTACCAATGCGAGTCACCACTTTGGAAATGTAAATATGAAGAGAACCATCTACCAGCCGTCTGCTCAGAACCAGTGGAATGGCTCTAAAGGTTTACCCACCTATGACAATCGTCGCTTAGAAAACATCAAAAGGGAGGAGACACGAAATAGGAATTATCCCAAGAAAGAGTCAGATAGCAAAATGGTCTCTGATCCACAAAGCACTGCTCGATCGGGATTTGTGAAGAAGGAGCGTATGCCCTTTCAGACATCTACCACCTACAAGTCAGAGAACAACAGGGCAAATTTCAACGCCCACAATTCTCCAAGTAGTTCAGGAGACTACAAGAATATGAATTCACCATCAGATGAGCTGGAGATTATAAAGGAAAAGCTGGAGAAAAAAGACAACTTTCTCGCTCAGGAAAAATACTTTAAGGATGCAGCGGAGAAGGATTCGCTTGCATATTTGGAAAAAATCAAAAAAGCAGAAACTCGTTTGGAGGCTGAACGCCAGCTCACACTAGTCTATGAAGAAGAAGTCAATCAGTGCAAAGACATTATTGAAGATTTACGTCAGAGCATCAAAACAAGTGAAGAAGAAGACAGTGAGGTTAACTCCAAACAGGCAGAGGCCCATAAGTCGGTCCTTGATGAAATTGAAAAGTTAAAAAAACAGCTAGAAGAAGAGACAAGCTCTAATCTGGATCTGATCTCTAAACTGGGGGCACAGGAATCAGTGCAACAAAGTCTAGAGTTTAAGTTTGCAGAGCTCACGGAGCAACTGAAGTCTGCCCAGGCAACATCTGAGGTGGGTGCAGATGAACCTGAGTCGTCTGCAACAGAAAAAGTCTCCAAACTGATAAGTGTCTCATCTCAAACCGAAGATGCTGATTTAGAAAATGTCTCTGAACGAAAGGAACTCTCAAATCTCCCAGTGGACGAATTCCCTAAAGCAGAGGACATTTTTGTAATTAGGAACAATGTGGCTGCAGAAAAATTGGTTGAAGAAAAAGAACCTTCAGAACCACAGGGGGTCTCTGAACAAGAAACCGAGAAACCATCACCAATGGAGCCAGAACACAGCGACGACAAGATGTTGGATGTCTCTGAGGTGAAACAGACCACTGAAAATGAATTGGTGTCCAAACAGGATGGAGGTGTTGAACAAAAAGCAAAGAAGTCAAAACTCAATGAGAATACGACCCAATCTGAAGTCATTGAAGAACTCCCTGAACCGCAGCATGCTGGTACAAAAGAGGACTCAGATTCACATGCAATCTCCGAAATGGTATACAACCCTTCTTTGTGGAGACGATTTAAGAAATTCCTCACCCCAGCATGTCTGCGCCAGAACAAGCACAAGAAGAAAGTCCAACGATCCAAGATCCAAAGTGAGGGCAGGAACAGACCGGCTGTAACAAAGTCAACAGCATCAACAAGATGAAGAGCATCACGTTCAGTAGATGTTCTGCTTTTCCTCCCATAAAAAAAAAATCTTTTCTTTTTTTAATTGTTGTTACATGTTGATTTGTTGAAATGTTGCAGTATTTTGTCAAATGTGAAAAATAAAAAAAAAGAATTCACAAATATAGAAGTTGTATGGCTATTAATCAAATCAGCTTCAAAATAATAAGCTTTACAGTGTATTTTGACAGAAAAAAATAACATCCAGCAAAGAGTGACGAGCGTGACATCACATGGGGAAACAGCATCGTGGTTACGTGCAGTAAAACTGCGTAGTAAAAATTCATAATTCAAACTGCCAAACTCCATGATAAAAAAAAATCCCTGCGAGAATAATAATGTAAAACATTTTCCAGGAAAATTGTGATTGGAGATATCTGTGATCTGAGTTTTTCTTTTTGCAATAACATCTTTGTTGCAGGTATCCACGGTGTTTATTACCGATATATTTATTGTGCATGTACATTTTTTCTGGATTGAAACCCAATTCACATAAAGAACAATACATGATGCCATTCTTTTAAGGACAAATAACATTTTGAGTATCTGAAATGCTTACGCTACACTGTGGCCAAGTATCCATATTGGCAGAAAATATAATAGATTCATGTCTTCTTAGTTTTCAGTAACTTATTAACATTGGATTGATTAGAGTTTCTACAAAGAATCTTCTAGCTGTAAATTACAACTTGGATGTTGAAACTAAGACGTATGTAGTTGCTGGTCAAACACACATGTATGAACTTGTGCTGTTTGTCACTCTGTGTCAATTACATGTCCTTAAACTCACACATAAAATGCAATGCTTCTTTATCTCGCCACAGTGACCGTTAGACGGTAACGGGTATGGAACAATTGTACTTTTTAAGTTTTTGCAAACACGGTACTCTGCACTGTGGCTAAACCTCTCCACGTTGGTCTTGTCTGTTCAAAATACGAGATTCAAAGACATTTTATCGTTTGTTATGATTCAACTTTGCAAGCCTAAATCAGGCTGCCGGCTTCTTCCCAAAGAGAAAAGATTTTCGCCTGGCAGACAAGACATTCTGACGTACTTTCAAGTTTAACATACAAACAGAGAGCTGTGGCGTCTGGGGAGTAACTCTTAGCCTTTCTACTGTTTCCATGAGGAAACATGTGTGTGTGAGTGTGTGTGTGTGTGTGTGTGTGTGTGTGTGTGTGTGTTTGTTTCTGTGTGTGTGTGTGTGTGTGCGTGTGTGTGTTTGTTTCTGTGTGTGTGTGTGTGTGTGTGTGTGTGTGTGTGTGTGTGTGTGTGTGTGTTTGTTTCTGTGTGTGTGTGTGTGTGTGTGTGTGTGTGTGTGTGTGTGTGTGTGTACACATGTAATAGAACATCTGGGCCCTGTGTTCCTTCCCCTTTCTAACTCCACTCTTCCACTGGGGAATGAACATCACAGAACATTATGACATCACAGAACGTTATGACATCACAGAACATCATGATATCAGAGACATAGATTAAAGAATGTATCATTTTCTTCACAAGCCTTTAAGACTTACAACAGCACACAACACAATTTCACGAAGAAGCTCAAGCGCCTTACCAAACACTTTAATTTAACGATCTAAGTGAAAAAAACAACCAAAATAATTAGAGGTACAGATGCATCTTTCGGAAAACTTCTGTGGAGCAGTGAGGTGGCGTCTACTGCCTTCAAGACTCCTAAAACAAAACAAAGCAAAATGGAAACCTCCCGGCAAATTTCAACATCCACAATCTCTCCTGCTACCAATGCGAGTCACCACTTTGGAAATGTAAATATGAAGAGAACCATCTACCATCCGTCTGCTCAGAACCAGTGGAATGGCTCTAAAGGTTTACCCACCTATGACAATCGTCGCTTAGAAAACATCAAAAGGGAGGAGACACGAAATAGGAATTATCCCAAGAAAGAGTCAGATAGCAAAATGGTCTCTGATCCACAAAGCACTGCTCGATCGGGATTTGTGAAGAAGGAGCGTATGCCCTTTCAGACATCTACCACCTACAAGTCAGAGAACAACAGGGCAAATTTCAACGCCCACAATTCTCCAAGTAGTTCAGGAGACTACAAGAATATGAATTCACCATCAGATGAGCTGGAGATTTTAAAGGAAAAGCTGGAGAAAAAAGACAACTTTCTCGCTCAGGAAAAATACTTTAAGGATGCAGCGGAGAAGGATTCGCTTGCATATTTGGAAAAAATCAAAAAAGCAGAAACTCGTTTGGAGGCTGAACGCCAGCTCACACTAGTCTATGAAGAAGAAGTCAATCAGTGCAAAGACATTATTGAAGATTTACGTCAGAGCATCAAAACAAGTGAAGAAGAAGACAGTGAGGTTAACTCCAAACAGGCAGAGGCCCATAAGTCGGTCCTTGATGAAATTGAAAAGTTAAAAAAGCAGCTAGAAGAAGAGACAAGCTCTAATCTGGATCTGATCTCTAAACTGGGGGCACAGGAATCAGTGCAACAAAGTCTAGAGTTTAAGTTTGCAGAGCTCACGGAGCAACTGAAGTCTGCCCAGGCAACATCTGAGGTGGGTGCAGATGAACCTGAGTCGTCTGCAACAGAAAAAGTCTCCAAAAGGATAAGTGTCTCATCTCAAACCGAAGATGCTGATTTAGAAAATGTCTCTGAACGAAAGGAACTCTCAAATCTCCCAGTGGACGAATTCCCTAAAGCAGAGGACATTTTTGTAATTAGGAACAATGTGGCTGCAGAAAAATTGGTTGAAGAAAAAGAACCTTCAGAACCACAGGGGGTCTCTGAACAAGAAACCGAGAAACCATCACCGATGGAGCCAGAACACAGCGACGACAAGATGTTGGATGTCTCTGAGGTGAAACAGACCACTGAAAATGAATTGGTGTCCAAACAGGATGGAGGTGTTGAACAAAAAGCAAAGAAGTCAAAACTCAATGAGAATACGACCCAATCTGAAGTCATTGAAGAACTCCCTGAACCGCAGGATGCTGGTACAAAAGAGGACTCAGATTCACATGCAATCTCCGAAATGGTATACAACCCTTCTTTGTGGAGACGATTTAAGAAATTCCTCACCCCAGCATGTCTGCGCCAGAACAAGCACAAGAAGAAAGTCCAAAGATCCAAGATCCAAAGTGAGGGCAGGAACAGACCGGCTGTAACAAAGTCAACAGCATCAACAAGATGAAGAGCATCACGTTCAGTAGATGTTCTGCTTTTCCTCCCATAAAAAAAAAAAAAATCTTTTCTTTTTTTTTATTGTTGTTACATGTTGATTTGTTGAAATGTTGCAGTATTTTGTCAAATGTGAAAAATAAAAAAAAAAAGAATTCAGAAATATAGAAGTTGTCTGGCTATTAATCAAATCAGCTTCAAAATAATAAGCTTTACAGTGTATTTTGACAGAAAAAAAACAAACATCCAGCAAAGAGTGACGAGCGTGACATCACATGGGGAAACAGCATCGTGGTTACGTGCAGTAAAACTGCGTAGTAAAAATTCATAATTCAAACTGCCAAACTCCATGATAAAAAAAATCCCTGCGAGAATAATAATGTAAAACATTTTCCAGGAAAATTGTGATTGGAGATATCTGTGATCTGAGTTTTTCTTTTTGCAATAACATCTTTGTTGCAGGTATCCACGGTGTTTATTACCGATATATTTATTGTGCATGTACATTTTTTCTGGATTGAAACCCAATTCACATAAAGAACAAGACATGATACCATTCTTTTAAGGACAAATAACATTTTGAGTATCTGAAATGCTTACACTACACTGTGGCCAAGTATCCATATTGGCAGAAAATATAAAAGATTCATGTCTTCTTAGTATTCAGTAACTTATTAACATTGGATTGATTAGAGTTTCTACAAAGAATCTTCTAGCTGTAAATTACAACTTGGATGTTGAAACTAAGACGTATGTAGTTGCTGGTCAAACACACATGTATGAACTTGTGCTGTTTGTCACTCTGTGTCAATTACATGTCCTTAAACTCACACATAAAATGCAATGCTTCTTTATCTCGCCACAGTGACCGTTAGACGGTAACGGGTATGGAACAATTGTACTTTTTAAGTTTTTGCAAACACGGTACTCTGCACTGTGGCTAAACCTCTCCACGTTGGTCTTGTCTGTTCAAAATACGAGATTCAAAGACATTTTATCGTTTGTTATGATTCAACTTTGCAAGCCTAAATCAGGCTGCCGGCTTCTTCCCAAAGAGAACAGATTTTCGCCTGGCAGACAAGACATTCTGACGTACTTTCAAGTTTAACATACAAACAGAGACCTGTGGCGTCTGGGGAGTAACTCTTAGCCTTTCTACTGTTTCCATGAGGAAACATGTGTGTGTGAGTGTGTGTGTGTGTGTGTGTGTGTGTGTGTGTGTGTGTGTGTGTGTGTGTGTGTGTGTGTGTGTGTTTGTTTCTGTGTGTGTGTGTGTGTGTGTGTGTGTGTGTGTGTGTGTGTGTGTGTGTACACATGTAATAGAACATCTGGGCCCTGTGTTCCTTCCTCTTTCTAACTCCACTCTTCCACTGGGGAATGAACATCACAGAACATTATGACATCACAGAACGTTATGACATCACAGAACATCATGATATCAGAGACATAGATTAAAGAATGTATCATTTTCTTCACAAGCCTTTAAGACTTACAACAGCACACATCACAATTTTACGAAGAAGCTCAAGCGCCTTACCAAACACTTTAATTTAACGATCTAAGTGAAAAAAACAACCAAAACAATTAGAGGTACAGAAGCATCTTTCGGAAAACTTCTGTGGAGCAGTGAGGTGGCGTCTACTGCCTTCAAGACTCCTAAAACAAAACAAAGCAAAATGGAAACCTCCCGGCAAATTTCAACATCCACAATCTCTCCTGCTACCAATGCGAGTCACCACTTTGGAAATGTAAATATGAAGAGAACCATCTACCAGCCGTCTGCTCAGAACCAGTGGAATGGCTCTAAAGGTTTACCCACCTATGACAATCGTCGCTTAGAAAACATCAAAAGGGAGGAGACACGAAATAGGAATTATCCCAAGAAAGAGTCAGATAGCAAAATGGTCTCTGATCCACAAAGCACTGCTCGATCGGGATTTGTGAAGAAGGAGCGTATGCCCTTTCAGACATCTACCACCTACAAGTCAGAGAACAACAGGGCAAATTTCAACGCCCACAATTCTCCAAGTAGTTCAGGAGACTACGAGAATATGAATTCACCATCAGATGAGCTGGAGATTATAAAGGAAAAGCTGGAGAAAAAAGACAACTTTCTCGCTCAGGAAAAATACTTTAAGGATGCAGCGGAGAAGGATTCGCTTGCATATTTGGAAAAAATCAAAAAAGCAGAAACTCGTTTGGAGGCTGAACGCCAGCTCACACTAGTCTATGAAGAAGAAGTCAATCAGTGCAAAGACATTATTGAAGATTTACGTCAGAGCATCAAAACAAGTGAAGAAGAAGAAAGTGAGGTTAACTCCAAACAGGCAGAGGCCCATAAGTCGGTCCTTGATGAAATTGAAAAGTTAAAAAAACAGCTAGAAGAAGAGACAAGCTCTAATCTGGATCTGATCTCTAAACTGGGGGCACAGGAATCAGTGCAACAAAGTCTAGAGTTTAAGTTTGCAGAGCTCACGGAGCAACTGAAGTCTGCCCAGGCAACATCTGAGGTGGGTGCAGATGAACCTGAGTCGTCTGCAACAGAAAAAGTCTCCAAAATGATAAGTTTCTCATCTCAAACCGAAGATGCTGATTTAGAAAATGTCTCTGAACGAAAGGAACTCTCAAATCTCCCAGTGGACGAATTCCCTAAAGCAGAGGACATTTTTGTAATTAGGAACAATGTGGCTGCAGAAAAATTGGTTGAAGAAAAAGAACCTTCAGAACCACAGGGGGTCTCTGAACAAGAAACAGAGAAACCATCACCGATAGAGCCAGAACACAGCGACGACAAGATGTTGGATGTCTCTGAGGTGAAACAGACCACTGAAAATGAATTGGTGTCCAAACAGGATGGAGGTGTTGAACAAAAAGCAAAGAAGTCAAAACTCAATGAGAATACGACCCAATCTGAAGTCATTGAAGAACTCCCTGAACCGCAGGATGCTGGTACAAAAGAGGACTCAGATTCACATGCAATCTCCGAAATGGTATACAACCCTTCTTTGTGGAGACGATTTAAGAAATTCCTCACCCCAGCATGTCTGCGCCAGAACAAGCACAAGAAGAAAGTCCAAAGATCCAAGATCCAAAGTGAGGGCAGGAACAGACCGGCTGTAACAAAGTCAACAGCATCAACAAGATGAAGAGCATCACGTTCAGTGGATGTTCTGCTTTTCCTCCCATAAAAAAAAAAAATCTTTTCTTTTTTTTTATTGTTGTTACATGTTGATTTGTTGAAATGTTGCAGTATTTTGTCAAATGTGAAAAATAAAAAAAAAAAGAATTCAGAAATATAGAAGTTGTCTGGCTATTAATCAAATCAGCTTCAAAATAATAAGCTTTACAGTGTATTTTGACAGAAAAAAATAACATCCAGCAAAGAGTGACGAGCGTGACATCACATGGGGAAACAGCATCGTGGTTACGTGCAGTAAAACTGCGTAGTAAAAATTCATAATTCAAACTGCCAAACTCCATGATAAAAAAAAATCCCTGCGAGAATAATAATGTAAAACATTTTCCAGGAAAATTGTGATTGGAGATATCTGTGATCTGAGTTTTTCTTTTTGCAATAACATCTTTGTTGCAGGTATCCACGGTGTTTATTACCGATATATTTATTGTGCATGTACATTTTTTCTGGATTGAAACCCAATTCACATAAAGAACAATACATGATGCCATTCTTTTAAGGACAAATAACATTTTGAGTATCTGAAATGCTTACACTACACTGTGGCCAAGTATCCATATTGGCAGAAAATATAATAGATTCATGTCTTCTTAGTATTCAGTAACTTATTAACATTGGATTGATTAGAGTTTCTACAAAGAATCTTCTAGCTGTAAATTACAACTTGGATGTTGAAACTAAGACGTATGTAGTTGCTGGTCAAACACACATGTATGAACTTGTGCTGTTTGTCACTCTGTGTCAATTACATGTCCTTAAACTCACACATAAAATGCAATGCTTCTTTATCTCGCCACAGTGACCGTTAGACGGTAACGGGTATGGAACAATTGTACTTTTTAAGTTTTTGCAAACACGGTACTCTGCACTGTGGCTAAACCTCTCCACTTTGGTCTTGTCTGTTCAAAATACGAGATTCAAAGACATTTTATCGTTTGTTATGATTCAACTTTGCAAGCCTAAATCAGGCTGCCGGCTTCTTCCCAAAGAGAACAGATTTTCGCCTGGCAGACAAGACATTCTGACGTACTTTCAAGTTTAACATACAAACTGAGACCTGTGGCGTCTGGGGAGTAACTCTTAGCTTTTCTACTGTTTCCATGAGGAAACGTGTGTGTGTGTGTGTGTGTGTGTGTGTGTGTGTGTGTGTGTGTGTGTGTGTTTGTTTCTGTGTGTGTGTGTTGGTGTGTGTGTGTGTTTGTTTCTGTGTGTGTGTGTGGGTGTGTGTGTGAGTGTGTGTGTGTGTGTGTGTGTGTGTGTGTGTGTGTGTGTGTGTGTGTGTGTGTGTGTGTACACATGTAATATAACATCTGGGCCCTGTGTTCCTTCCTCTTTCTAACTCCACTCTTCCACTGCGGAATGAACATCACAGAACATTATGACATCACAGAACGTTATGACATCACAGAACATCATGATATCAGAGACATAGATTAAAGAATGTATCATTTTCTTCACAAGCCTTTAAGACTTACAACAGCACACATCACAATTTTACGAAGAAGCTCAAGCGCCTTACCAAACACTTTAATTTAACGATCTAAGTGAAAAAAACAACCAAAACAATTAGAGGTACAGAAGCATCTTTCGGAAAACTTCTGTGGAGCAGTGAGGTGGCGTCTACTGCCTTCAAGACTCCTAAAACAAAACATAGCAAAATGGAAACCTCCCGGCAAATTTCAACATCCACAATCTCTCCTGCTACCAATGCGAGTCACCACTTTGGAAATGTAAATATGAAGAGAACCATCTACCAGCCGTCTGCTCAGAACCAGTGGAATGGCTCTAAAGGTTTACCCACCTATGACAATCGTCGCTTAGAAAACATCAAAAGGGAGGAGACACGAAATAGGAATTATCCCAAGAAAGAGTCAGATAGCAAAATGGTCTCTGATCCACAAAGCACTGCTCGATCGGGATTTGTGAAGAAGGAGCGTATGCCCTTTCAGACATCTACCACCTACAAGTCAGAGAACAACAGGGCAAATTTCAACGCCCACAATTCTCCAAGTAGTTCAGGAGACTACGAGAATATGAATTCACCATCAGATGAGCTGGAGATTATAAAGGAAAAGCTGGAGAAAAAAGACAACTTTCTCGCTCAGGAAAAATACTTTAAGGATGCAGCGGAGAAGGATTCGCTTGCATATTTGGAAAAAATCAAAAAAGCAGAAACTCGTTTGGAGGCTGAACGCCAGCTCACACTAGTCTATGAAGAAGAAGTCAATCAGTGCAAAGACATTATTGAAGATTTACGTCAGAGCATCAAAACAAGTGAAGAAGAAGACAGTGAGGTTAACTCCAAACAGGCAGAGGCCCATAAGTCGGTCCTTGATGAAATCGAAAAGTTAAAAAAACAGCTAGAAGAAGAGACAAGCTCTAATCTGGATCTGATCTCTAAACTGGGGGCACAGGAATCAGTGCAACAAAGTCTAGAGTTTAAGTTTGCAGAGCTCACGGAGCAACTGAAGTCTGCCCAGGCAACATCTGAGGTGGGTGCAGATGAACCTGAGTCGTCTGCAACAGAAAAAGTCTCCAAAATGATAAGTGTCTCATCTCAAACCGAAGATGCTGATTTAGAAAATGTCTCTGAACGAAAGGAACTCTCAAATCTCCCAGTGGACGAATTCCCTAAAGCAGAGGACATTTTTGTAATTAGGAACAATGTGGCTGCAGAAAAATTGGTTAAAGAAAAAGAACCTTCAGAACCACAGGGGGTCTCTGAACAAGAAACCGAGAAACCATCACCGATGGAGCCAGAACACAGCGACGACAAGATGTTGGATGTCTCTGAAGTGAAACAGACCACTGAAAATGAATTGGTGTCCAAACAGGATGGAGGTGTTGAACAAAAAGCAAAGAAGTCAAAACTCAATGAGAATACGACCCAATCTGAAGTCATTGAAGAACTCCCTGAACCGCAGGATGCTGGTACAAAAGAGGACTCAGATTCACATGCAATCTCCGAAATGGTATACAACCCTTCTTTGTGGAGACGATTTAAGAAATTCCTCACCCCAGCATGTCTGCGCCAGAACAAGCACAAGAAGAAAGTCCAAAGATCCAAGATCCAAAGTGAGGGCAGGAACAGACCGGCTGTAACAAAGTCAACAGCAACAACAAGATGAAGAGCATCACGTTCAGTAGATGTTCTGCTTTTCCTCCCATAAAAAAAAAAAATCTTTTCTTTTTTTTTATTGTTGTTACATGTTGATTTGTTGAAATGTTGCAGTATTTTGTCAAATGTGAAAAATAAAAAAAAAGAATTCACAAATATAGAAGTTGTATGGCTATTAATCAAATCAGCTTCAAAATAATAAGCTTTACAGTGTATTTTGACAGAAAAAAAAAAACATCCAGCAAAGAGTGACGAGCGTGACATCACATGGGGAAACAGCATCGTGGTTACGTGCAGTAAAACTGCGTAGTAAAAATTCATAATTCAAACTGCCAAACTCCATGATAAAAAAAATCCCTGCGAGAATAATAATTTAAAATATTTTCCAGGAAAATTGTGATTGGAGATATCTGTGATCTGAGTTTTTCTTTTTGCAATAACATCTTTGTTGCAGGTATCCACGGTGTTTATTACCGATATATTTATTGTGCATGTACATTTTATTGTGGATTGAAACCCAATTCACAAAAAGAACAAGACATGATGCCATTCTTTTAAGGATAAATAACATTTTGAGTATCTGAAATGCTTACACTACAAACTAAAACTGAAACTAAGACGTATGTAGTTGCTGGTCAAACACACATGTATGAACTTGTGCTGTTTGTCACTCTGTGTCAATTACATGTCCCTAAACTCACACATAAAATGCAATGCTTCTTTATCTCGCCACAGTGTTCTGATATTTTGACGTACTTTCAAGTTTAACATACAAACTGAGACCTGTGGCGTCTGGGGAGTAACTCTTAGCCTTTCTACTGTTTCCATGAGGAAACATGTGTGTGTGTGTGTGTGTGTGTGTGTGTGTGTGTGTGTGTGTGTGTGTGTGTGTGTGTGTGTGTGTGTGTGTGCGAGATGAACCTGTGGGCGAGATGAACCTGTGATCGCGAGACCAAACGAGACCTAGTGCGACAACAAACATGGTAGTCGGTTACTATTAGATTTAAACACCTAAACAAATTTAACAAGTGTCTTCTTCGAGAATGCAATTTCATTTAAAAATATCCAAGCGGATACTGGATTACTTCACCCTGGAAGAACTCGAAAACTTTATCGACGCGTTCTACAACACGTTTTGTGCCACGGAGGACGCAGAGACAGCGAGCAATAAGGAGAAAGTCAAGCCCACGCCAAGTAAGAGGACCAGACAGTCCGAGTCTACACATAGCTCTCCGAGACACTCATCCAGCTCAGAGGTGAGTGACATTCTCGTCTCAATTAATGAAAAACTGTCCGGACTGGACACTAGGATGGCGCTTGTCGAGTTACTGCATAAAGAATTCCAGCAGCTACGCGAAAGTCTGGAATTCAGCCAAAACCAAATTGCTGCGCTGACTACAGAAAACATTTCTCTCCGAGAATCTGTGACATCGATGTCATCCCAGCTGGCGGTAGTCACGAGAGAAAATAAAGAAATAAAAGAAGCGATGCTTGACTTACAATCGCGCAGCATGAGGGACAATCTGGTGTTTTCTGGAATCCCGGAGCAAACAAGAGACGACAACCCTGACCAAACAACTAAAAATCCCAGCCGACACGGGGAAAGACATTTCGTTTCACAGAGTCCATCGTATCGGGCGTAAAAACCCGGAAAATAAACGTCCACATCCGATCGTAGCCAAATTCGAACACTTTAAACAAAAACAGCAGGTGCAACGCCAGGGGAGGAACCTGAGAGGGACCGATTGCGGCATGAACGATCAATTCCCACGGGAGATTCTGAACAGAAGGAAGGTTCTGCTGTAGATCAGGAAGCAGTTCATTAAAGAAGGGAAAAAGGCGGTAGTCGCGGTGGACAAACTGTACATTAACGGTCAGATGTTTCGTGACCAGAACATCACTCCCTGGCTCTTCTAAACAACCAATAACTCATCATCATTGGCTACACAAACTATCTGCACTTATAAATATGCACCCTGGTCTCCAAATTGAAAATGTATATTCTGTCACTTTGGTATGTTTGTTTGATTGTTTTGTTGTATCTTCTGTCTTCTTTATGTCTTTCTGTTTTCCTTACTTTACATCTTTTCTCTGTTCCTTTCACTTATAGTTTTTTTCAAGTTAAGAAAAGGGGGAGGAAAACATCCATCACACACACAATCTGTTCTGAATATCTGACTAAATGTTCACACAAGCGGATTCTCAGGCTTTTCCATGCAGCTCCAATATTCAAACAGGAAGTAGACAATAAAACACAAACAATATGAATACAGTAAATTTTGTAAGCTGGAATATCCGCGGAATTAAATCAAACATAAAAAGAACAAAAATATTCGACTATATAAATAAATTGCAGGCTGACATATGTCTGTTACAAGAAACACATACTTCAAAATCTGACTTGCAGAAATTAATGACTCCACAATTTAATCAAATATATACTGCTGATTTTAATTCAAGGCAAAGAGGAGTAGCAATTTTAATTCACAAAAAAATTTTCTTTACTCATAATGACACGGTTGAAGATCCTGAGGGGAGATTCATAATTATAAATATTACAATTGACAACAATCCAATAACAATAGCCAGTATTTATGGCCCAAACAAAGACGACTCATCGTTTTTTCATTCTTTCTTTACAGCGATTTCTAATTTCTCCGACTCGCCAATAATCATAGGTGGAGATTTTAATACTGTTCTTAATCCGGCATTAGATAAATCTAATAACTGTAGTAAAATATATAACTATCAATCTTCAGAAACAATCAAACAGTTCATGGCAGACTGTGGTCTTGGAGATGGTTGGAGGCTGAAACACCCTAACGATAAAGAATTCTCTTACTTCTCACAAGTCCATCAATCTTACTCACGAATCGACTATTACCTTATTAGTAATTCCCTGATTTCCAAAGTGAGTAATATTGAAATACATCCTATTATTATTAGTGATCATGCTCCGATCACTCTGACCTGGACTAAAAGTACACCTATTAAAACCAGCAACAGGTGGCGACTTAACACATCGCTGCTTGAAGACCCTGACTTTGACGACTATATTAAGAGAAACTGGACATCCTTCCTTGAAATAAATGATTCACCAGAAATATCCCCATCACTCCTTTGGGAAACGGGCAAAGCTGTGCTGAGAGGACAGATTATTTCATATTCCTCCCATAAGAAAAAGAAGGCATGAACAAAGAAACTTGGAAAAGAAGATTAAAGAATTAGAAATTAATAATGCTAATAACCCAACTCCTCAGAATCATTCTGAACTGCAAAAATATAAACTGCAGTTGAATGAATACCTAAATAAAAAAAGTAGATTCCTCATCCAAAGACTCAGACATGAACAATTTGAATTCGGTAATAAATCGGGCAAATATCTGGCCAGTCAGATCAAGAAAAACAAGGAAAAATCCACAATCTCCACAGTTGTTAACTCAACGGGAGACATCGTTCAAGACCCTGAAGAAATCAACAAGGAATTTATGAATTTCTACAGAAAGCTGTATTCATCTGCAAACAAATCAGACATATCAGAGATTAACAAATTTCTCAACAATATCAACCTACCAAACCTCACAGAAGATCAGGCTGGAGAACTTGATGGACCTCTAACTCCAACAGAGATCCATAGAGCACTTCAACTAATGCCTAATAACAAATCACCGGGTCCAGACGGCTTCCCGGCAGAATTTTATAAACACTTTTGGAACATTCTAGCACCTATATTTACAAGATTAATAGCAGAAATTAAGGAAAAATCTAAGCTCTCCATGGAGATGAATACAGCGATGATTACTTTAATATTAAAACCTGGAAAAGATCCCACTCTTCCAGCAAGCTACCGCCCGTTATCCCTAATTAATTCGGACACAAAAATTAACAGTAAAGCTCTAGCGTTACGAATTGAAAAAGTAACTCCACTTATCATTCATCCAGACCAAACAGGCGTCATTAAAGGAAGACACTCCGCCAATAACCTACGGAGACTATTTAATCCGATTCATTACTCATCACAAACAGATACACCAACAGCCATTTTCTCATTGGATGCAGAAAAAGCATTTGATAAAGTTAATTGGGAATTCTTATTCCAAACACTTAAAAAATTCGGCTTTGGTGAATCATTTATTCATTGGATCAAGATTCTTTACACATCACCGATGGCAACAGTCACCACAAATGGATTAATATCACAGCGGTTCACTCTACACAGGGGTACAAGGCAGGGATGTCCACTCTCTCCATCCCTATTTGCTATCTTTATAGAACCTCTGGCAGCAGCCATACGACAAGACAGCACAATTTCAGGAATCGGAACAGGAGATACAACCCATAAGATCAGCTAATATGCTGATGACATCCTCTTATATCTACAAAACCCATCATCATCAATTCCTGATACTGTCAACCTTATTAATCACTTCTCTGAGATCTCTGACTACACTATTAACTGGTCTAAATCCACCATACTACCACTGAACTCCAACAGCTGGGATGTGGCAACTGTCACTGGACCATTCTCAATCACCACCGGCAACATCAAATACCTGGGAATTAACATTAACATTAACAACATAAGCCGCACTATTACCAGACACCCCTGCTTCAAAAACCCAATCATTGCCTCAACTCTGACGGCCTGGTGGGACTTTTACCAAATGACTAATACCACGGTATCACCAAGTACATACACTCCTATTTGGAATAATCCGGATTTTTTGATGAACAGGAAACCATTAAATCTGTCATCATGGATCACTAAGGGCATCATGCATCTTAAAGATATCTATGAAAACAACACCCTGGTTTCTTTCTCTCACCTCGTACAGAAGTATAGCATTGGAGGAAATCAATTTCTAGAATATCTTCAAATTAAATCTATTGTTCAAACAAAACTTAATAGTAAAACACCTAACCTTAGCCTTCCGCCACTGGTACTAGATTTAACCCAAATTACTAGTAAACAGAAAATTTTATCCAAAATTTATAAGTTAATTGCAACAAATAAGACAACAATGTCCATCCCATCAATTACATGGGAAAAAGATTTAGAGGTTACCTACAATGCTGACTTCTGGACCCAAATCTGTAAAAACATATTTATGTCTACCGCTAATGTGAATCTACAACTAATACAATATAAAGTAATTCACAGAGTTCACTATACGGGGGAAAGAATGTTTAAAATGGGCTTTAAAGATACAAAAAATTGTACACAGTGTACACAAAATTGTTATGGATCAAGGAACAGAACCCCAGAGCAGAGAGCCAAGGAAGGGTAAAAAAGGATTTATTTCCAACATGGAACGAAGAACAAGGCAGGAACAAGGCTTGGCAGACGTAGAATCCCCAACGCGGAACTGGACTTGACTTGACTTGGCTTGGCTTGGCTTGGCTCTTGGAATCGGACGCAATCTTCTGGCCCGGAACAAAGGTTGGCAGACGTAGAATCCCCAAAGCGGAACTTGACTTGTTTTGACTTGACTTGACTTGGCTTGACCTGACTTGAGAATCCCCAAAGCGGAACTTGACTTGACTTGGCTTGACCTGACTTGAGAATCCCCAAAGCTTAACTTGACTTGACTTGGCTTGGCTTGGCTTGACCTGACTTGAGAATCCCCAAAGTGGAACTTGACTTGACTTGACTTGGCTTGACCTGACTTGAGAATCCCCAAAGCGGAACTTGACTTGACTTGGCTTGACCTGACTTAAGAATCCCCAACGCGGGACTTGACCTGACTTGACCTGACCTGACCTGACCTGACCTGACCTGACCTGACCTGACCTGACCTGACTTGACTTGACTTGACTTGACTTGACTTGACTTGACTTGACTTGACTTGACTTGACTTGACTTGACTTGACGATTCGGACGGAATCTTCTGGCAACCAGGAGTGGTGAGAAAGCCTGGTAAATAGGTTTGAGGCTGATGAGGGGATTGAGTGCAGGTGTCCGAAACGGCTGGCCACGCCCCTGCCATCCACCTGGTCAGTAACACAAAGAAGGGGAGGGGAAAAACACCACACAGCCTCCACAACCATCACAAAAATGTGACGGACACATACTTGCATGCAATCTGGGATTGTGACCCAGTCAAAATATTCTGGCACAGTATCACTGACACCCTCTCCCAACGTCTTGATTGCTGCATCCCGCTGTTACCCTCAGTCTGCCTCCTGGGAGATTTTTCTACTCTATCACTGGATAATAGTTCCAACAGAATCTATTCTATTGCCCTAATCATCGCCAAGAAAACAATCCTCATGAACTGGAAAACCAAAAACTCCATCAATGTCATCCTCTGGGAAAACTTACTAACAGATTTCATTTCAATGGAACAACTATCAGCTTCAATTAAAAGACAAACTATAAAGTTTGACCAAGTATGGAAAAAATTTATTTTATCCTTGAATTCGAGACACACAAATCTTCCCTCAAATGATCCTCGATAAATAATCGGATTTTGCCATTTCTATTTGGGGGGGAAAAAAAAAAATAATAATAATAAATAAATAAATAAATAAAGAAATTAATGAATAAAGAAATAAAGAAATAAAGAAATTTAATAAGGGGGGGGGGAATAAAATGCATATAAAAAAAGGACTAATTCATAAATAAACAATCTCCCCAGCTCCCAGCTTAATCCTCTTTACCCTTGACTAGAAATTGGCAGGTTGACTATTAGCCTGAAAATCCGCTGAACTTTTTGTAAGAATAACTACTTTAGGAAAGTTAAAAATAACTATTCAAAGGAAGGAGATATGTAAATGATTTGTTGTTGTCATTGTTATTATTGTGATTATTATCATATTTTTGTGTGGGGGTGTGGGGGTGCGTGTACACGTGTACACGTGTGTGTATGTGTGTGCGTGTGTGTGTGCGTGTGCATGTACACATGTTTGTGTGTGTGTGTGTGCGTGAGAGTACACGTGTGTGTGTGGGTGTGGGGGTGCGTGTACACGTGTGTGTATGTGTGTGCGTGTGCATGTACACATGTTTGTGTGTGTGTGTGTGCGTGAGAGTACACGTGTGTGTGTGGGTGTATGTGTCTGTGCACATGTGTGTGTGTGTGTGTGTGTGTGTGTGCGTGTGTGTGTGCATGTGTGTGTGTGTGTGCGTGAGAGTACACGTGTGTGTGTGGGTGTATGTGTCTGTGCACATGTGTGTGTGTGTGTGTGTGTGTGTGTGTATACACGTGTGTGCGTGTGTGTGTGCATGTGTGTGTGTGTGCGTGTGTGTACGTACACATGTGGACGTGTGTGTGCGTGTGTGCGAACACATGTGGAGGTGTGTGTGTGTGTGCATGGGAGTACACATGTGGAGGTGTGTGTGTGTGTGTGTGCATGGGAGTACACATGTGGTGTGTGTGTGTGTACACATGTGCGGATGTGTATATGTGGGTATGTATGTGTGTTTGTATGTATGCATGTATATACATATATATATATGGATGCACTAGGTGTTTATATTTTACTGTGTATATGTAGATGCATTTCTATTTGTGTATTTATTGACGTATGGGTATATATATATATATGGACAGATACAGGATATATGTATATGCACATGAAACTAAAAAGCACAGGTGCACATGATTGTATCAGAGTATATTTATATGTATGAATAACTACCTACTGATGCACATGTATCTTACATACATAATGCTTTGAGGTCAACACACTGATCTTTGTTGTGTGTGTGTGTACGTGTGTGTGTGCATCGTGCATTGATGTACAAATTGAGTTTCTCTGTTTACAATGTATAAGAATATGTACTAGATAACAGCATACATGTCCACATATGTATGTGTATGCATGTATGTATTATATATGACTCTTCAAAACTGCCTCCAACACACCCCAAACGCTCAAACGATCAGACATGTGATTGTAAATAGAAACCTCCTCCCCCTTTTCTCTGTTTTCTTTTTTTGCTTATAACGCTTGATTGTCTTGTGTCCACCTTTTACCCTTAAAACAACACATTATAAACTTCTTGACAAATATTACAACACAGACACCAAACTGCACCACCACTGTCTCATCTCTCTCTCTCCACACCCGGTGACTATAGCTGTTATGGATCAATGAACAGAACCCCAGACCAGAGAGCCAAGGAAGGGTAAAAAAAAAGGATTTATTTCCAACATGGAACGAAGAACAAGGCAGGAACAAGGCTTGGCAGACGTAGAATCCCCAACGCGGAACTGGACTTGACTCGACTCTTGGAATCGGACGCAATCTAAATAGGTTTGAGGCTGATGAGGGGATTGAGTGCAGGTGTCCGAAACTGCTGGCCATGCCCCTGCCATCCACCTGGTCTGTAACACAAAGAAGGGGAGGGGAAAAAAAAAAAAAAACACCACAGAGCCTCCACAACCATCACAGTACCCCCCCCCTCAACAAGCCTGGCGGCCTACCAGGCTTGTGCGGGAACCGGGCATAAAACTCCTGCAGAAGAGCCGGGGACAAAAATAAAAGAGCGAGGGACCCAGGAGCGCTCCTCTGGGCCAAACCCCTCCCAATCCACCAAGTACTGCCACCCGCGCCCCCGCCGCCGAACATCCAACAGGCGGCGAACAGCAAACGCCGGGTGATCATCGACGAGCAGGGGGGGTGGAGGGGGCATGGCCGGAGGGCTGAGCGCACTGTCCGTGACCGGCTTCAGGAGGGAGACCGGACCGCGGCAGGGTTCAGGATACGGTCGATCTCGAATGGACCAATAAAATCGGGGAGTCAGCTTCCGAGACTCGCAACGGAGAGGAAGGTCCCGCGTGGACAACCAGACCCGTTGTCCGCGCTTGTAGTCAGGGGCAAGAATCCGACGGCGGTCCGCCAATCTCCGGTTACGCTCTGCCGTACGACCCAGCGCAGCTCTGACCCCCCGCCAGACCCGATGAGCCCTCCTCGGGTGAATCTGGATGGAGGGCACTGCCACCGCCGCCTCCTGGGTAGGGAAAAGGGGGGGCTGGTAGCCGTTAGCTGCCATGAAGGGAGACATGCCCGTGGCAGAAGAGACCAAGGTGTTATGGGCATACTCAATCCATGGAAGGTGGGTGGACCAGGAAGCAGGGTGGTCAGCCGCGACACAACGAATGGCGGACTCCAGGTCCTGGTTAGCCCGCTCTGTTTGGCCGTTGGACTGGGGGTGGTAACCAGATGACAGACTAACAGTAGCCCAGATGGCCTTACAGAAGGCCCCCCAGACCCGGGAAGTGAACTGGGGACCCCTGTCAGAAACAATGTCCTGCGGCAGTCCATGGAGCCGAAAAACATGCTGCACCAGGAGATCAGCAGTCTCAAAAGCTGTAGGCAGCTTAGGTAGGGGGATGAAATGGACTGACTTGGAGAAACGGTCCACCACTGTCCCCTCTGACGGGGGAAGTCCAGTAACGAAATCCGCGGCGATGTGTGGCCAAGGGCGATGCGGAACAGGAATAGGCTGAAGCAGGCCAGCCGGGGCACGATGCAACGTTTTGTTCCGAGCACAAACAGAGCAGGCAGCGACAAACTCCCGAGTGTCAGCTATCATGGATGGCCACCAAAAGCGCTGTTGCAACAGGGACAGCGTGCGGTGGACCCCGGGGTGGCACGCCAGGGTGGAGCTGTGACCTCACTGTAGCACAGCGGGCCTGACCGGCGGGGGCACAAATAGGAGACCCGCAGGACATGTAGGGGGAATGGGAATGTCTTTCTGAGCCTCCTGGACGACCCTCTCCACCTCCCAGCCAGCGACCCCTACAATACGTGAGGAAGGCAAAATGGTGTCTTCCCCAGGCCCAGGAGCTGTAGTCTGGTCGAACTGACGGGACAGAGAATCGGGCTTCCCATTCTTGGATCCAGGACGGTAGGTGAGTGTGAAATTGAAGCGACCGAGGAATAAGGCCCACCGGGCCTGACGCGAGTTGAGTCTCCGAGCGGAGCGGAGGTAGGACAGGTTTTTGTGGTCCGACCACACCAGGAACGGCTGGGAAGCACCCTCCAGCCAGTGCCTCCACTCTTTGAGCGCCAAGACCACCGCCAGTAGTTCCCGGTTGCCCACATCATAGTTTCTCTCGGCAGGAGTGAGATGCAGAGAAAAGAAAGCGCAGGGGTGCAGTTTTTGGTCCGAAACGGATCGCTGGGACAGGACGGCTCCCACCCCCGTCTCCGAGGCGTCCGCTTCCACCACAAATTGAGCTGTAGGATCAGGGTGACACAATACCGGGGCAGAACAGAACAGTTGCTTAAGCTTACCAAAAGCCGCGTCTGCTTCAGGCGACCAGGAGAACGGGACCTGTACAGTGGTGAGTCCAGTGAGGGGAGAGGCTACCCTACTGTAGCTTCGAATAAACCTCCAGTAGAAGTTAGCGAAGCCTAAAAATCTCTGCAGTTGCTTCCTGGTAGCGGGTGTCGGCCAATCTACCACTGCCTTGATTTTGGATGGGTCAGGCTTCAGCTGCCCCTCTCCCACGACAAAACCTAAAAAACTAACGGAAGACACATGGAACTCTCACTTCTCCGCCTTAACATATAGTCTATTCTCCAGTAATCGCTGCAAAACGAGACGGACATGCTGGACGTGCTCCCTGTTGTCGCGGGAGAAAAATCAAAATGTCATCCAAATAAACAAACACAAATCTATCCAGCATGTCTCGTAAAACGTCATTAATTAGGGCCTGAAAAACAGCAGGTGCGTTGGTAAGCCCGAATGGCATGACCAGGTACTCAAAATGTCCCAATGGAGTATTAAACGCCGTCTTCCACTCATCCCCCTCCCTTATCCTCACCAAGTGATAGGCATTACGGAGGTCCAACTTGGTGAAAACAGTGGCTTGATTCAGGGAGCCGAAAGCTGAGTCAAGGAGAGGCAGGGGATACTTGTTCCTGACCGTGATGCTGTTTAGGCCCCTAAAGTCAATACAGGGGCGCAGAGACTTGTCCTTTTCCACAAAAAAGAAACCGGCCCCCACAGGAGAAGAGGAGGGCCGAATAAGTCCAGCAGCCAAACTCTCTGTAATATATGTCTCCATAGCCTCTCTCTCCGGTATTGACAGCTTGTAAAGCTTGCTCGATGGCAATGGGGCACCGGGGATTAGATCAATGGAGCAGTCATACGGTCTATGAAGGGGCAAGGAGGAGGCCCGGTCCTTAGAAAAAACCTCCTGGAGGTCATGGTATGCTGGCGGAACTGAAGCTAAATCCACTGCTTTGGGAGGGAATGGTGTGTCCATTGTGGGAGTGGGAATAGCGGCACATAGACAATGGCTATGGCAAAAACAGACTCCAATTTACAAAAGAGTGGCTAGACCAGTCTATGTGGGGGTTGTGGAGGCTGAGCCAGGGAAGTCCCAGAACGAGGGGGTTGGAAGGTGAAGGAATGATGTACGGAGACAGCAGCTCCTTGTGATTACCAGAAACCAGTAAAGACAGTGGCACGGTACGGTGGGTGATCCGAGACAGCACTCTGCCGTCAAGAGCAAAAACCTCTCGTGGCTCAGGAAGAGGCTCCGACGGGATGTTAGCACTGGATACCAGCACTGGATACCAACTCTGCACCAGAGTCCACCAGGGCGAGGACAGGAATCGGGGTGGATTTTAAAAAAATGGTCCCCTCCAGTTGGAGGGGCTTGGAGGAGGGATTGATGGGAGTTCGGCTCACCAGCGCCCCTCCTGGAGCGGGCAAGCCTGGTCTTTTCGGCCGAAGGGGACAGTTGGGCAGCATGTGGCCAGCCTGGCCACAATAAAAACAGAGACCTTGGTGACGGCGGCGCTGACGTTCCTCCCGAGTGAGCCGGTCACCACCTAGCTGCATGGGCTCCTCCAGAGATCGAGCGGTTGGTGGATCGGTGGTAGCCAACTGACGCAGCGGAGACGCGGAGGGCTTGGACCGGGCCCAAGGAACCGGGAAGGGGCCCCGCTCAACCCTCTCGCTAAAGCGTTTATCTAACATAAGGGAGAAATCTGGGATGGCGTTCATCGCGGAATGAAAAACGGGGCCCTGCTGTCCCAGGAGAGCCTCCTGAGCGGCAATGGCCTGCTCGATCCCCTCGGCCTCGGACCGAGTCTGGGTCAGGTGTTACGTCTCTGCGGGGTTCATTGTGGCCAGAAGATTCTGTTATGGATCAATGAACAGAACCCCAGAGCAGAGAGCCAAGGAAGGGTAAAAAAAGGATTTATTTCCAACATGGAACGAAGAACAAGGCAGGAACAAGGCTTGGCAGACGTAGAATCCCCAACGCGGAACTTGACTTGACTTGACTTGACTTGACTTGACTTGACTTGACTTGACTTGACTTGACTTGACTTGACTTGACTTGACTTGACTTGACTTGACTTGACTCTTGGAATCGGACACAATCTTCTGGCAACCAGGAGTGGTGAGAAGGCCTGGTAAATAGGTTTGAGGCTGATGAGGGGATTGAGTGCAGGTGTGCGAAACGGCTGGCCACGCCCCTGCCATCCACCTGGTCTGTAACACAAAGAAGGGGAGGGGAAAAAAAAACACCACAGAGCCTCCACAACCATCACAATAGCCCTCCTCTGCAGAATATTTAAACCCCTCTTTCCGACTCTTCCTTTACTCTTATCTCCTTTGATTTCTCCAGGGATCAATAAAAATATAATTTGACTGTTATGAGGGCTGGTGAAGGTAGCACACTTGCACACACTCACCCACACACATAAAACTCCCTTGGTTACCAGATTAAAATGCATATATACAACTCCGGTTATACCAATATGGTACCAACCATAAATATATGTGCAAACAAGGGGGAAAAAAAAAAAAAAAAAAAAAAGGGGGAAAAAAAAAAGGGCAAATTTCAACGCCCACAATTCTCCAAGTAGTTCAGGAGACTACAAGAATATGAATTCACCATCAGATGAGTCTCTGATCTACAAAGCACTGCTCGATCGGGATTTGTGAAGAAGGAGCGTATGCCCTTTCAGACATCTACCACCAACAAGTCAGAGAACAACAGGGCAAATTTCAACGCCCACAATTCTCCAAGTAGTTCAGGAGACTACAAGAATATGAATTCACCATCAGATGAGCTGGAGATTATTAAGGAAAAGCTGGAGAAAAAAGACAACTTTCTCGCTCAGGAAAAATACTTTAAGGATGCAGCGGAGAAGGATTCGCTTGCATATTTGGAAAAAATCAAAAAAGCAGAAACTCGTTTGGAGGCTGAACGCCAGCTCACACTAGTCTTTGAAGAAGAAGTCAATCAGTGCAAAGACATTATTGAAGATTTACGTCAGAGCATCAAAACAAGTGAAGAAGAAGACAGTGAGGTTAACTCCAAACAGGCAGAGGCCCATAAGTCGGTCCTTGATGAAATCGAAAAGTTAAAAAAACAGCTAGAAGAAGAGACAAGCTCTAATCTGGATCTGATCTCTAAACTGGGGGCACAGGAATCAGTGCAACAAAGTCTAGAGTTTAAGTTTGCAGAGCTCACGGAGCAACTGAAGTCTGCCCAGGCAACATCTGAGGTGGGTGCAGATGAACCTGAGTCGTCTGCAACAGAAAAAGTCTCCAAAATGATAAGTGTCTCATCTCAAACCGAAGATGCTGATTTAGAAAATGTCTCTGAACGAAAGGAACTCTCAAATCTCCCAGTGGACGAATTCCCTAAAGCAGAGGACATTTTTGTAATTAGGAACAATGTGGCTGCAGAAAAATTGGTTGAAGAAAAAGAACCTTCAGAACCACAGGGGGTCTCTGAACAAGAAACCGAGAAACCATCACCGATGGAGCCAGAACACAGCGACGACAAGATGTTGGATGTCTCTGAGGTGAAACAGACCACTGAAAATGAATTGGTGTCCAAACAGGATGGAGGTGTTGAACAAAAAGCAAAGAAGTCAAAACTCAATGAGAATACGACCCAATCTGAAGTCATTGAAGAACTCCCTGAACCGCAGGATGCTGGTACAAAAGAGGACTCAGATTCACATGCAATCTCCGAAATGGTATACAACCCTTCTTTGTGGAGACAATTTAAGAAATTCCTCACCCCAGCATGTCTGCGCCAGAACAAGCACAAGAAGAAAGTCCAAAGATCCAAGATCCAAAGTGAGGGCAGGAACAGACCGGCTGTAACAAAGTCAACAGCATCAACACGATGAAGAGCATCACGTTCAGTAGATGTTCTGCTTTTCCTCCCATAAAAAAAAAAAAATCTTTTCTTTTTTTTTATTGTTGTTACATGTTGATTTGTTGAAATGTTGCAGTATTTTGTCAAATGTGAAAAATAAAAAAAAAGGAATTCAGAAATATAGAAGTTGTATGGCTATTAATCAAATCAGCTTCAAAATAATAAGCTTTACAGTGTATTTTGACAGAAAAAAATAACATCCAGCAAAGAGTGACGAGCGTGACATCACATGGGGAAACAGCATCGTGGTTACGTGCAGTAAAACTGCGTAGTAAAAATTCATAATTCAAACTGCCAAACTCCATGAAAAAAAAAAATCCCTGCGAGAATAATAATGTAAAACATTTTCCAGGAAAATTGTGATTGGAGATATCTGTGATCTGAGTTTTTCTTTTTGCAATAACATCTTTGTTGCAGGTATCCACGGTGTTTATTACCGATATATTTATTGTGCATGTACATTTTTTCTGGATTGAAACCCAATTCACATAAAGAACAAGACATGATGCCATTCTTTTAAGGACAAATAACATTTTGAGTATCTGAAATGCTTACACTACACTGTGGCCAAGTATCCATATTGGCAGAAAATATAATAGATTCATGTCTTCTTAGTATTCAGTAACTTATTAACATTGGATTGATTAGAGTTTCTACAAAGAATGTTCTTGCTGAAAATTACAACTTGGATGTTGAAACTAAGACGTATGTAGTTGCTGGTCAAACACACATGTATGAACTTGTGCTGTTTGTCACTCTGTGTCAATTACATGTCCTTAAACTCACACATAAAATGCAATGCTTCTTTATCTCGCCACAGTGTTCTGACATTTTGACGTACTTTCAAGTTTAACATACAAACTGAGACCTGTGGCGTCTGGGGAGTTACTCTTAGCCTTTCTACTGTTTCCATGAGGAAACGTGTGTGTGTGTGTGTGTGTGTGTGTGTGTGTGTGTGTGTGTGTGTGTGTGTGTGTGTGTGTGTGTGTGTGTGTGTGTGTGCGAGATGAACCTGTGGGCGAGATGAACCTGTGATCGCGAGACCAAACGAGACCTAGTGCGACAACAAACATGGTAGTCGGTTACTGTTAGATTTAAACACCTAAACAAATTTAACAAGTGTCTTCTTCGAGAATACAATTTCATTTAAAAATATCCAAGCGGATACTGGATTACTTCACCCTGGAAGAACTCGAAAACTTTATCGACGCGTTCTACAACACGTTTTTTGCCACGGAGGACGCAGAGACAGCGAGCAATATGGAGAAAGTCAAGCCCACGCCAAGTAAGAGGACCAGACAGTCCGAGTCTACACATAGCTCTCCGAGACACTCATCCAGCTCAGAGGTGAGTGACATTCTCGTCTCAATTAATGAAAAACTGTCCGGACTGGACACTAGGATGGCGCTTGTCGAGCTATTGCATAAAGAATTCCAGCAGCTACGCGAAAGTCTGGAATTCAGCCAAAACCAAATTGCTGCGCTGACTACAGAAAACATTTCTCTCCGAGAATCTGTGACATCGATGTCATCCCAGCTGGCGGTAGTCACGAGAGAAAATAAAGAAATAAAAGAAGCGATGCTTGACTTACAATCGCGCAGCATGAGGGACAATCTGGTGTTTTCTGGAATCCCGGAGCAAACAAGAGACGACAACCCTGACCAAACAACTAAAAATCCCAGCCGACACGGGGAAAGACATTTCGTTTCACAGAGTCCATCGTATCGGGCGTAAAAACCCGGAAAATAAACGTCCACATCCGATCGTAGCCAAATTCGAACACTTTAAACAAAAACAGCAGGTGCAACGCCAGGGGAGGAACCTGAGAGGGACCGATTACGGCATGAACGATAAATTCCCACAGGAGATTCTGAACAGAAGGAAGGTTCTGTTGTAGATCAGGAAGCAGTTCATTAAAGAAGGGAAAAAGGCGGTAGTCGCGGTGGACAAACTGTACATTAACGGTCAGATGTTTCGTGACCAGAACATCACTCCCTGGCTCTTCTAAACAACCAATAACTCATCATCATTGGCTACACAAACTATCTGCACTTATAAATATGCACCCTGGTCTCCAAATTGAAAATGTATATTCTGTCACTTTGGTATGTTTGTTTGATTGTTTTGTTGTATCTTCTGTCTTCTTTATGTCTTTCTGTTTTCCTTACTTTACATCTTTTCTCTGTTCCTTTCACTTATAGTTTTTTTCAAGTTAAGAAAAGGGGGAGGAAAACATCCATCACACACACAATCTGTTCTGAATATCTGACTAAATGTTCACACAAGTGGATTCTCAGGCTTTTCCATGCAGCTCCACTATTCAAACAGGAAGTAGACAATAAAACACAAACAATATGAATACAGTAAATTTTGTAAGCTGGAATATCCGCGGAATTAAATCAAACATAAAAAGAACAAAAATATTCGACTATATAAATAAATTGCAGGCTGACATATGTCTGTTACAAGAAACACATACTTCAAAATCTGACTTGCAGAAATTAATGACTCCACAATTTAATCAAATATATACTGCTGATTTTAATTCAAGGCAAAGAGGAGTAGCAATTTTAATTCACAAAAAAATTTTCTTTACTCATAATGACACGGTTGAAGATCCTGAGGGGAGATTCATAATTATTAATATTACAATTGACAACAATCCAATAACAATAGCCAGTATTTATGGCCCAAACAAAGACGACTCATCGTTTTTTCATTCTTTCTTTACAGCGATTTCTAATTTCTCCGACTCGCCAATAATCATAGGTGGAGATTTTAATACTGTTCTTAATCCGGCATTAGATAAATCTAATAACTGTAGTAAAATATATAACTATCAATCTTCAGAAACAATCAAACAGTTCATGGCAGACTGTGGTCTTGGAGATGGTTGGAGGCTGAAACACCCTAACGATAAAGAATTCTCTTACTTCTCACAAGTCCATCAATCTTACTCACGAATCGACTATTACCTTATTAGTAATTCCCTGATTTCCAAAGTGAGTAATATTGAAATACATCCTATTATTATTAGTGATCATGCTCCGATCACTCTGACCTGGACTAAAAGTACACCTATTAAAACCAGCAACAGGTGGCGACTTAACACATCGCTGCTTGAAGACCCTGACTTTGACGACTATATTAAGAGAAACTGGACATCCTTCCTTGAAATAAATGATTCACCAGAAATATCCCCATCACTCCTTTGGGAAACGGGCAAAGCTGTGCTGAGAGGACAGATTATTTCATATTCCTCCCATAAGAAAAAGAAGGAAGAGCATGAACAAAGAAACTTGGAAAAGAAGATTAAAGAATTAGAAATTAATAATGCTAATAACCCAACTCCTCAGAATCATTCTGAACTGCAAAAATATAAACTGCAGTTGAATGAATACCTAAATAAAAAAAGTAGATTCCTCATCCAAAGACTCAGACATGAACAATTTGAATTCGGTAATAAATCAGGCAAATATCTGGCCAGTCAGATTAAGAAAAACAAGGAAAAATCTACAATCTCCACAGTTGTTAACTCAACGGGTGACATCGTTCAAGACCCTGAAGAAATCAACAAGGAATTTATGAATTTCTACAGAAAGCTGTATTCATCTGCAAACAAATCAGACATATCAGAGATTAACAAATTTCTCAACAATATCAACCTACCAAACCTCACAGAAGATCAGGCTGGAGAACTTGATGGACCTCTAACTCCAACAGAGATCCATAGAGCACTTCAACTAATGCCTAATAACAAATCACCGGGTCCAGAGGGCTTCCCGGCAGAATTTTATAAACACTTTTGGAACATTCTAGCACCTATATTTACAAGATTAATAGCAGAAATTAAGGAAAAATCTAAGCTCTCCATGGAGATGAATACAGCGATGATTACTTTAATATTAAAACCTGGAAAAGATCCCACTCTTCCAGCAAGCTACCGCCCGTTATCCCTAATTAATTCGGACACAAAAATTATCAGTAAAGCTCTAGCGTTACGAATTGAAAAAGTAACTCCACTTATCATTCATCCAGACCAAACAGGCTTCATTAAAGGAAGACACTCCCCCAATAACCTACGGAGACTATTTAATCCGATTCATTACTCATCACAAACAGATACACCAACAGCCATTTTCTCATTGGATGCAGAAAAAGCATTTGATAAAGTTAATTGGGAATTCTTATTCCAAACACTTAAAAAATTCGGCTTTGGTGAATCATTTATTCATTGGATCAAGATTCTTTACACATCACCGATGGCAACAGTCACCACAAATGGATTAATATCACAGCGGTTCACTCTACACAGGGGTACAAGGCAGGGATGTCCACTCTCTCCATCCCTATTTGCTATCTTTATAGAACCTCTGGCAGCAGCCATACGACAAGACAGCACCATTTCAGGAATCGGAACAGGAGATACAACCCATAAGATCAGCTTATATGCTGATGACATCCTCTTATATCTACAAAACCCATCATCATAAATTCATCATAAACTATTAACTGGTCTAAATCCACCATACTACCACTGAACTCCAACAGCTGGGATGTGGCAACTGTCACTGGACCATTCTCAATCACCACCGGCAACATCAAATACCTGGGAATTAACATTAACATTAACAACATAAGCCACACTATTACCAGACACCCCTGCTTCAAAAACCCAATCATTGCCTCAACTCTGACGGCCTGGTGGGACTTTTACCAAATGACTAATACCACGGTATCACCAAGTACATACACTCCTATTTGGAATAATCCGGAGTTTTTGATGAACAGGAAACCATTAAATCTGTCATCATGGATCACTAAGGGCATCATGCATCTTAAAGATATCTATGAAAACAACACCCTGGTTTCTTTCTCTCACCTCGTACAGAAGTATAGCATTGGAGGAAATCAATTTCTAGAATATCTTCAAATTAAATCTATTGTTCAAACAAAACTTAATAGTAAAACACCTAACCTTAGCCTTCCGCCACTGGTACTAGATTTAACCCAAATTACTAGTAAACAGAAAATTTTATCCAAAATTTATAAGTTAATTGCAACAAATAAGACAACAATGTCCATCCCATCAATTACATGGGAAAAAGATTTAGAGGTTACCTACAATGCTGACTTCTGGACCCAAATCTGTAAAAACATATTTATGTCTACCGCTAATGTGAATTTACAACTAATACAATATAAAGTAATTCACAGAGTTCACTATACGGGGGAAAGAATGTTTAAAATGGGCTTTAAAGATACAAAAAATTGTACACAGTGTACACAAAATTGTTATGGATCAAGGAACAGAATCCCAGAGCAGAGAGCCAAGGAAGGGTAAAAAAGGATTTATTTCCAACATGGAACGAAGAACAAGGCAGGAACAAGGCTTGGCAGACGTAGGATCCCCAACGCGGAACTGGACTCGGCTCGACTCTTGGAATCGGACGCAATCTAAATAGGTTTGAGGCTGATGAGGGGATTGAGTGCAGGTGTCCGAAACTGCTGGCCATGCCCCTGCCATCCACCTGGTCTGTAACACAAAGAAGGGGAGGGGAAAAAAAAAAAAAAACACCACAGAGCCTCCACAACCATCACAGTACCCCCCCCTCAACGGTCGCCACCTGGCGGCCTACCAGGCTTGTGCGGGAACCGGGCATAAAACTGTTGGACTTGACTTGACTTGGCTTGGCTTGGCTTGGCTCTTGGAATCGGACGCAATCTTCTGGCCCGGAACAAAGGTTGGCAGACGTAGAATCCCCAAAGCGGAACTTGACTTGACTTGACTTGACTTGACTTGACTTGACTTGACTTGGCTTGACTTGGCTTGACCTGACTTGAGAATCCCCAAAGCGGAACTTGACTTGACTTGGCTTGACCTGACTTGAGAATCCCCAAAGCTTAACTTGACTTGATTTGGCTTGGCTTGGCTTGACCTGACTTGAGAATCCCCAAAGTGGAACTTGACTTGACTTGACTTGGCTTGACCTGACTTGAGAATCCCCAAAGCGGAACTTGACTTGACTTGGCTTGACCTGACTTAAGAATCCCCAACGCGGGACTTGACTTGACCTGACTTGACCTGACCTGACCTGACTTGACTTGACTTGACTTGACTTGACTTGACTTGACTTGACTTGACTTGACTTGACTTGACTTGACTTGACGATTCGGACGGAATCTTCTGGCAACCAGGAGTGGTGAGAAAGCCTGGTAAATAGGTTTGAGGCTGATGAGGGGATTGAGTGCAGGTGTCCGAAACGGCTGGCCACGCCCCTGCCATCCACCTGGTCTGTAACACAAAGAAGGGGAGGGGAAAAACACCACACAGCCTCCACAACCATCACAAAAATGTGACGGACACATACTTGCATGCAATCTGGGATTGTGACCCAGTCAAAATATTCTGGCACAGTATCACTGACACCCTCTCCCAACGTCTTGATTGCTGCATCCCGCTGTTACCCTCAGTCTGCCTCCTGGGAGATTTTTCTACTCTATCACTGGATAATAGTTCCAACAGAATCTATTCTATTGCCCTAATCATCGCCAAGAAAACAATCCTCATGAACTGGAAAACCAAAAACTCCATCAATGTCATCCTCTGGGAAAACTTACTAACAGATTTCATTTCAATGGAACAACTATCAGCTTCAATTAAAAGACAAACTATAAAGTTTGACCAAGTATGGAAAAAATTTATTTTATCCTTGAATTCGAGACACACAAATCTTCCCTCAAATGATCCTCGATAAATAATCGGATTTTGCCATTTCTATTTGGGGGGGAAAAAAAAAAAAATAAAAATAAGAATAATAATAAATAAATAAATAAAGAAAGAAATTAATGAATAAAGAAATAAAGAAATAAAGAAATTTAATAAAAGGGGGGGGGGGAATAAAATGCATATAAAAAAAGGACTAATTCATAAATAAACAATCTCCCCAGCTCCCAGCTTAATCCTCTTTACCCTTGACTAGAAATTGGCAGGTTGACTATTAGCCTGAAAATCCGCTGAACTTTTTGTAAGAATAACTACTTTAGGAAAGTTAAAAATAACTATTCAAAGGAAGGAGATATGTAAATGATTTGTTGTTGTCATTGTTATTATTGTGATTATTATCATATTTTTGTATATGTATGTATTTATGTGCACAAAGAAGTATGAGTATGTAGGTATTTCCATATATATATATGGGTTTCTATGTTGTCGGTGTGCATGTACACGTGTGTGTGTGCGTGTGTGTGCGTGTGTGTGTGTGCGTGTGTGTGTGCGTATACACGAGTGTGTGTGTATGTGTGCGTGAGAGTACACGTGTGTGTGTGGGTGTATGTGTCTGTGCACATGTGTGTGTGTGTGTGTGTGTGTGTGTGTGTGTGTATACACGTGTGTGCGTGTGTGTGTGCATGTGTGTGTGTGTGCGTGAGAGTACACGTGTGTGTGGGTGTATGTGTCTGTGCACATGTGTGTGTGTGTGTGTGTGTGTGTGTGTATACACGTGTGTGCGTGTGTGTGTGTGCATGTGTGTGTGTGTGCGTGTGTGTACGTACACATGTGGACGTGTGTGTGCGTGTGTGCGAACACATGTGGAGGTGTGTGTGTGTGTGCATGGGAGTACACATGTGGAGGTGTGTGTGTGTGTGTGTGTGCATGGGAGTACACATGTGGTGTGTGTGTGTGTACACATGTGCGGATGTGTATATGTGGGTATGTATGTGTGTTTGTATGTATGCATGTATATACATATATATATATATGTATGCACTAGGTGTTTATATGTTACTGTGTATATGTAGATGCATTTCTATTTGTGTATTTATTGATGTATGGGTATATATATATATGGACAGATACAGGATATATGTATATGCACATGAAACTAAAAAGCACAGGTGCACATGATTGTATCAGAGTATATTTATATGTATGAATAACTACCTACTGATGCACATGTATCTTACATACATAATGCTTTGAGGTCAACACACTGATCTTTGTTGTGTGTGTGTGTACGTGTGTGTGTGCATCGTGCATTGATGTACAAATTGAGTTTCTCTGTTTACAATGTATAAGAATATGTACTAGATAACAGCATACATGTCCACATATGTATGTGTATGCATGTATGTATTATATATGACTCTTCAAAACTGCCTCCAACACACCCCAAACGCTCAAACGATCAGACATGTGATTGTAAATAGAAACCTCCTCCCCCTTTTCTCTGTTTTCTTTTTTTGCTTATAACGCTTGATTGTCTTGTGTCCACCTTTTACCCTTAAAACAACACATTATAAACTTCTTGACAAATATTACAACACAGACACCAAACTGCACCACCACTGTCTCATCTCTCTCTCTCCACTCTCCACACCCGGTGACTATAGCTGTTATGGATCAATAAACAGAACCCCAGACCAGAGAGCCAAGGAAGGGTAAAAAAAAAGGATTTATTTCCAACATGGAACGAAGAACAAGGCAGGAACACTGCCCGTGACCGGCTTCAGGAGGGAGACCGGACCGCGGCAGGGTTCAGGATACGGTCGATCTCGAATGGACCAATAAAATCGGGGAGTCAGCTTCCGAGACTCGCAACGGAGAGGAAGGTCCCGCGTGGACAACCAGACCCGTTGTCCGCGCTTGTAGTCAGGGGCAAGAATCCGACGGCGGTCCGCCAATCTCCGGTTACGCTCTGCCGTACGACCCAGCGCAGCTCTGACCCCCCGCCAGACCCGATGAGCCCTCCTCGGGTGAATCTGGATGGAGGGCACTGCCACCGCCACCTCCTGGGTAGGGAAAAGGGGGGGCTGGTAGCCGTTAGCTGCCATGAAGGGAGACATGTCTGTGGCAGAAGAGACCAAGGTGTTATGGGCATACTCAATCCATGGAAGGTGGGTGGACCAGGAAGCAGGGTGGTCAGCCGCGACACAACGAATGGCGGACTCCAGGTCCTGGTTAGCCCGCTCTGTTTGGCCGTTGGACTGGGGGTGGTAACCAGATGACAGACTAACAGTAGCCCCGATGGCCTTACAGAAGGCCCCCCAGAGCCGGGAAGTGAACTGGGGACCCCTGTCAGAAACGATGTCCTGCGGCAGTCCATGGAGCCGAAAAACATGCTGCACCAGGAGATCAGCAGTCTCAAAAGCTGTAGGCAGCTTAGGTAGGGGGATGAAATGGACTGACTTGGAGAAACGGTCCACCACTGTCAGGACGGTGGTGTTACCCTCTGACGGGGGAAGTCCAGTAACGAAATCCGCGGCGATGTGTGACCAAGGGCGATGCGGAACAGGAATAGGCTGAAGCAGGCCAGCCGGGGCACGATGCGACGTTTTGTTCCGAGCACAAACAGAGCAGGCAGCGACAAACTCCCGAGTGTCAGCTATCATGGATGGCCACCAAAAGCACTGTTGCAACAGGGACAGCGTGCGGTGGACCCCGGGGTGGCACGCCAGGGTGGAGCTGTGACCTCACTGTAGCACAGCGGGCCTGACCGGCGGGGGCACAAATAGGAGACCCGCAGGACATGTAGGGGGAATGGGAATGTCTTTCTGAGCCTCCTGGACGACTCTCTCCACCTCCCAGCCAGCGACCCCTACAATACGTGAGGAAGGCAAAATGGTGTCTTCCCCAGGCCCAGGAGCTGTAGTCTGGTCGAACTGACGGGACAGAGAATCGGGCTTCCCAGTCTTGGATCCAGGACGGTAGGTGAGTGTGAAATTGAAGCGACCGAGGAATAAGGCCCACCGGGCCTGACGCGAGTTGAGTCTCCGAGCGGAGCGGAGGTAGGACAGGTTTTTGTGGTCCGACCACACCAGGAACGGCTGGGAAGCACCCTCCAGCCAGTGCCTCCACTCTTTGAGCGCCAAGACCACCGCCAGTAGTTCCCGGTTGACCACATCATAGTTTCTCTCGGAAGGAGTGAGATGCAGAGAAGAAAGCGCAGGGGTGCAGTTTTTGGTCCAAAACGGATCGCTGGGACAGGACGGCTCCCACCCCCGTCTCCGAGGCGTCCGCTTCCACCACAAATTGAGCTGTAGGATCAGGGTGACACAATACCGGGGCAGAACAGAACAATTGCTTAAGCTTACCAAAAGCTGCGTCTGCTTCAGGCAACCAGGAGAACGGGACCTGTACAGAGGTGAGTCCAGTGAGGGGAGAGGCTACCCTACTGTAGTTTCGAATAAACCTCCGGTAGAAGTTAGCGAAGCCTAAAAATCTCTGCAGTTGCTTCCTGGTAGCGGGTGTCGGCCAATCTACCACTGCCTTGATTTTGGATGGGTCAGGCTTCAGCTGCCCCTCTCCCACGACAAAACCTAAAAAACTAACGGAAGACACATGGAACTCTCACTTCTCCGCCTTAACATATAGTCTATTCTCCAGTAATCGCTGCAAAACGAGACGGACATGCTGGACGTGCTCCCTGTTGTCGCGGGAGAAAAATCAAAATGTCATCCAAATAAACAAACACAAATCTATCCAGCATGTCTCGTAAAACGTCATTAATTAGGGCCTGAAAAACAGCAGGTGCGTTGGTAAGCCCGAATGGCATGACCAGGTACTCAAAATGTCCCAATGGAGTATTAAACGCCGTCTTCCACTCATCCCCCTCCCTTATCCTCACCAAGTGATAGGCATTACGGAGGTCCAACTTGGTGAAAACAGTGGCTTGATTCAGGGAGCCGAAAGCTGAGTCAAGGAGAGGCAGGGGATACTTGTTCCTGACCGTGATGCTGTTTAGGCCCCTAAAGTCAATACAGGGGCGCAGAGACTTGTCCTTTTCCACAAAAAAGAAACCGGCCCCCACAGGAGAAGAGGAGGGCCGAATAAGTCCAGCAGCCAAACTCTCTGTAATATATGTCTCCATAGCCTCTCTCTCCGGTATTGACAGCTTGTAAAGCTTGCTCGATGGCAATGGGGCACCGGGGATTAGATCAATGGAGCAGTCATACGGTCTATGAAGGGGCAAGGAGGAGGCCCGGTCCTTAGAAAAAACCTCCTGGAGGTCATGGTATGCTGGCGGAACTGAAGCTAAATCCACTGCTTTGGGAGGGAATGGTGTGTCCATTGTGGGAGTGGGAATAGCGGCACGTAGACAATGGCTATGGCAAAAACAGACTCCAATTTACAAAAGAGTGGCTAGACCAGTCTATGTGGGGGTTGTGGAGGCTGAGCCAGGGAAGTCCCAGAACGAGGGGGTTGGAAGGTGAAGGAATGATGTACGGAGACAGCAGCTCCTTGTGATTACCAGAAACCAGTAAAGACAGTGGCACGGTACGGTGGGTGATCCGAGACAGCACTCTGCCGTCAAGAGCAAAAACCTCTCGTGGCTCAGGAAGAGGCTCCGACGGGATGTTAGCACTGGATACCAGCACTGGATACCAACTCTGCACCAGAGTCCACCAGGGCGAGGACAGGAATCGGGGTGGATTTTAAAAAAATGGTCCCCTCCAGTTGGAGGGGCTTGGAGGAGGGATTGATGGGAGTTCGGCTCACCAGCGCCCCTCCTGGAGCGGGCAAGCCTGGTCTTTTCGGCCGAAGGGGACAGTTGGGCAGCATGTGGCCAGCCTGGCCACAATAAAAACAGAGACCTTGGTGACGGCGGCGCTGACGTTCCTCCCGAGTGAGCCGGTCACCACCTAGCTGCATGGGCTCCTCCAGAGGTCGAGCGGTTGGTGGATCGGTGGTAGCCAACTGACGCAGCGGAGACGCGGAGGGCTTGGACCGGGCCCAAGGAACCGGGAAGGGGCCCCGCTCAACCCTCTCGCTAAAGTGTTTATCTAACATAAGGGAGAAATCTGGGATGGCGTTCATCGCGGAATGAAAAACTGGGCCCTGCTGTCCCAGGAGAGCCTCCTGAGCGGCAAGGGCCTGCTCGATCCCCTCGGCCTCGGACCGAGTCTGGGTCAGGTGTTACGTCTCTGCGGGGTTCATTGTGGCCAGAAGATTCTGTTATGGATCAATGAACAGAACCCCAGAGCAGAGAGCCAAGGAAGGGTAAAAAAAGGATTTATTTCCAACATGGAACGAAGAACAAGGCAGGAACAAGGCTTGGCAGACGTAGAATCCCCAACGCGGAACTTGACTTGACTTGACTTGACTTGACTTGACTTGACTTGACTTGACTTGACTTGACTTGACTTGACTTGACTTGACTTGACTTGACTTGACTTGACTTGACTTGACTCTTGGAATCGGACGCAATCTTCTTGCAACCAGGAGTGGTGAGAAGGCCTGGTAAATAGGTTTAAGGCTGATGAGGGGATTGAGTGCAGGTGTGCGAAACGGCTGGCCACGCCCCTGCCATCCACCTGGTCTGTAACACAAAGAAGGGGAGGGGAAAAAAAAACACCACAGAGCCTCCACAACCATCACAATAGCCCTCCTCTGCAGAATATTTAAACCCCTCTTTCCGACTCTTCCTTTACTCTTATCTCCTTTGATTTCTCCAGGGATCAATAAAAATATAATTTGACTGTTATGAGGGCTGGTGAAGGTAGCACACTTGCACACACTCACCCACACACATAAAACTCCCTTGGTTACCAGATTAAAATGCATATATACAACTCCGGTTATACCAATATGGTACCAACCATAAATATATGTGCAAACAAGGGGGGAACAAAAAAAAAAAAAAAAAAAGGGGAAAAAAAAAAAGAGAACAACAGGGCAAATTTCAACGCCCACAATTCTCCGAGTAGTTCAGGAGACTACAAGAATATGAATTCACCATCAGATGAGTCTCTGATCCACAAAGCACTGCTCGATCGGGATTTGTGAAGAAGGAGCGTTTGCCCTTTCAGACATCTACCACCAACAAGTCAGAGAACAACAGGGCAAATTTCAACGCCCACAATTCTCCAAGTAGTTCAGGAGACTACAAGAATATGAATTCACCATCAGATGAGCTGGAGATTATAAAGGAAAAGCTGGAGAAAAAAGACAACTTTCTCGCTCAGGAAAAATACTTTAAGGATGCAGCGGAGAAGGATTCGCTTGCATATTTGGAAAAAATCAAAAAAGCAGAAACTCGTTTGGAGGCTGAACGCCAGCTCACACTAGTCTATGAAGAAGAAGTCAATCAGTGCAAAGACATTATTGAAGATTTACGTCAGAGCATCAAAACAAGTGAAGAAGAAGACAGTGAGGTTAACTCCAAACAGGCAGAGGCCCATAAGTCGGTCCTTGATGAAATTGAAAAGTTAAAAAAACAGCTAGAAGAAGAGACAAGCTCTAATCTGGATCTGATCTCTAAACTGGGGGCACAGGAATCAGTGCAACAAAGTCTAGAGTTTAAGTTTGCAGAGCTCACGGAGCAACTGAAGTCTGCCCAGGCAACATCTGAGGTGGGTGCAGATGAACCTGAGTCGCCTAAAGCAGAGGACATTTTTGTAATTAGGAACAATGTGGCTGCAGAAAAATTGGTTGAAGAAAAAGAACCTTCAGAACCACAGGGGGTCTCTGAACAAGAAACCGAGAAACCATCACCGATGGAGCCAGAACACAGCGACGACAAGATGTTGGATGTCTCTGAGATGAAACAGACCACTGAAAATGAATTGGTGTCCAAACAGGATGGAGGTGTTGAACAAAAAGCAAAGAAGTCAAAACTCAATGAGAATACGACCCAATCTGAAGTCATTGAAGAACTCCCTGAACCGCAGGATGCTGGTACAAAAGAGGACTCAGATTAACATGCAATCTCCGAAATGGTATACAACCCTTCTTTGTGGAGACGATTTTAAGAAATTCCTCACCCCAGCATGTCTGCGCCAGAACAAGCACAAGAAGAAAGTCCAAAGATCCAAGATCCAAAGTGAGGGCAGGAACAGACCGGCTGTAACAAAGTCAACAGCATCAACAAGATGAAGAGCATCACGTTCAGTAGATGTTCTGCTTTTCCTCCCATAAAAAAAAAAAATCTTTTCTTTTTTTTTATTGTTGTTACATGTTGATTTGTTGAAATGTTGCAGTATTTTGTCAAATGTGAAAAAAAAAAAAAAGAATTCAGAAATATAGAAGTTGTATGGCTATTAATCAAATCAGCTTCAAAATAATAAGCTTTACAGTGTATTTTGACAGAAAAAAAACAAACATCCAGCAAAGAGTGACGAGCGTGACATCACATGGGGAAACAGCATCGTGGTTACGTGCAGTAAAACTGCGTAGTAAAAATTCATAATTCAAACTGCCAAACTCCATGATAAAAAAAATCCCTGCGAGAATAATAATGTAAAACATTTTCCAGGAAAATTGTGATTAGAGATATCTGTGATCTGAGTTTTTCTTTTTGCAATAACATCTTTGTTGCAGGTATCCACGGTGTTTATTACCGATATATTTATTGTGCATGTACATTTTTTCTGGATTGAAACCCAATTCACATAAAGAACAAGACATGATGCCATTCTTTTAAGGATAAATAACATTTTGAGTATCTGAAATAATAAGAAAATAAATAATCTGAAATAATAGATTCATGTCTTCTTAGTTTTCAGTAACTTATTAACATTGGATTGATTAGAGTTTCTACAAAGAATCTTCTAGCTGTAAATTACAACTTGGATGTTGAAACTAAGACGTATGTAGTTGCTGGTCAAACACACATGTATGAACTTGTGCTGTTTGTCACTCTGTGTCAATTACATGTCCTTAAACTCACACATAAAATGCAATGCTTCTTTATCTCGCCACAGTGTTCTGACATTTTGACGTACTTTCAAGTTTAACATACAAACTGAGACCTGTGGCGTCTGGGGAGTTACTCTTAGCCTTTCTACTGTTTCCATGAGGAAACGTGTGTGTGTGTGTGTGTGTGTGTGTGTGTGTGTGTGTGTGTGTGTGTGTGTGTGTGTGTGTGTGTGTGTGTGCGAGATGAACCTGTGGGCGAGATGAACCTGTGATCGCGAGACCAAACGAGACCTAGTGCGACAACAAACATGGATTCTCAGGCTTTTCTCAGGCTTTTCCATGCAGCTCCAATATTCAAACAGGAAGTAGACAATAAAACACAAACAATATGAATACAGTAAATTTTGTAAGCTGGAATATCCGCGGAATTAAATCAAACATAAAAAGAACAAAAATATTCGACTATATAAATAAATTGCAGGCTGACATATGTCTGTTACAAGAAACACATACTTCAAAATCTGACTTGCAGAAATTAATGACTCCACAATTTAATCAAATATATACTGCTGATTTTAATTCAAGGCAAAGAGGAGTAGCAATTTTAATTCACAAAAAAATTTTCTTTACTCATAATGACACGGTTGAAGATCCTGAGGGGAGATTCATAATTATTAATATTACAATTGACAACAATCCAATAACAATAGCCAGTATTTATGGCCCAAACAAAGACGACTCATCGTTTTTTCATTCTTTCTTTACAGCGATTTCTAATTTCTCCGACTCGCCAATAATCATAGGTGGAGATTTTAATACTGTTCTTAATCCGGCATTAGATAAATCTAATAACTGTAGTAAAATATATAACTATCAATCTTCAGAAACAATCAAACAGTTCATGGCAGACTGTGGTCTTGGAGATGGTTGGAGGCTGAAACACCCTAACGATAAAGAATTCTCTTACTTCTCACAAGTCCATCAATCTTACTCACGAATCGACTATTACCTTATTAGTAATTCCCTGATTTCCAAAGTGAGTAATATTGAAATACATCCTATTATTATTAGTGATCATGCTCCGATCACTCTGACCTGGACTAAAAGTACACCTATTAAAACCAGCAACAGGTGGCGACTTAACACATCGCTGCTTGAAGACCCTGACTTTGACGACTATATTAAGAGAAACTGGACATCCTTCCTTGAAATAAATGATTCACCAGAAATATCCCCATCACTCCTTTGGGAAACGGGCAAAGCTGTGCTGAGAGGACAGATTATTTCATATTCCTCCCATAAGAAAAAGAAGGAAGAGCATGAACAAAGAAACTTGGAAAAGAAGATTAAAGAATTAGAAATTAATAATGCTAATAACCCAACTCCTCAGAATCATTCTGAACTGCAAAAATATAAACTGCAGTTGAATGAATACCTAAATAAAAAAAGTAGATTCCTCATCCAAAGACTCAGACATGAACAATTTGAATTCGGTAATAAATCAGGCAAATATCTGGCCAGTCAGATTAAGAAAAACAAGGAAAAATCCACAATCTCCACAGTTGTTAACTCAACGGGAGACATCGTTCAAGACCCTGAAGAAATCAACGAGGAATTTATGAATTTCTACAGAAAGCTATATTCATCTGCAAACAAATCAGACATATCAGAGATTAACAAATTTCTCAACAATATCAAACTACCAAACCTCACAGAAGATCAGGCTGGAGAACTTGATGGACCTCTAACTCCAACAGAGATCCATAGAGCACTTCAACTAATGCCTAATAACAAATCACCGGGTCCAGACGGCTTCCCGGCAGAATTTTATAAACACTTTTGGAACATTCTAGCACCCATATTTACAAGATTAATAGCAGAAATTAAGGAAAAATCTAAGCTCTCCATGGAGATGAATACAGCGATGATTACTTTAATATTAAAACCTGGAAAAGATCCCACTCTTCCAGCAAGCTATCGCCCGTTATCCCTAATTAATTCGGACACAAAAATCAGTAAAGCTCTAGCGTTACGAATTGAAAAAGTAACTCCACTTATCATTCATCCAGACCAAACAGGCTTCATTAAAGGAAGACACGCCGCCAATAACCTACGGAGACTATTTAATCCGATTCATTACTCATCACAAACAGATACACCAACAGCCATTTTCTCATTGGACGCAGAAAAAGCATTTGATAAAGTTAATTGGGAATTCTTATTCCAAACACTTAAAAAATTCGGCTTTGGTGAATCATTTATTCATTGGATCAAGATTCTTTACACATCACCGATGGCAACAGTCACCACAAATGGATTAATATCACAGCGGTTCACTCTACACAGGGGTACAAGGCAGGGATGTCCACTCTCTCCATCCCTATTTGCTATCTTTATAGAACCTCTGGCAGCAGCCATACGACAAGACAGCACAATTTCAGGAATCGGAACAGGAGATACAACCCATAAGATCAGCTTATATGCTGATGACATCCTCTTATATCTACAAAACCCATCATCATAAATTCCTGATACTGTCAACCTTATTAATCACTTCTCTGAGATCTCTGACTACACTATTAACTGGTCTAAATCCACCATACTACCACTGAACTCCAACAGCTGGGATGTGGCAACTGTCACTGGACCATTCTCAATCACCACCAGCAACATCAAATACCTGGGAATTAACATTAACATTAACAACATAAGCCGCACTATTACCAGACACCCCTGCTTCAAAAACCCAATCATTGCCTCAACTCTGACGGCCTGGTGGGACTTTTACCAAATGACTAATACCACGGTATCACCAAGTACATACACTCCTATTTGGAATAATCCGGATTTTTTGATGAACAGGAAACCATTAAATCTGTCATCATGGATCACTAAGGGCATCATGCATCTTAAAGATATCTATGAAAACAACACCCTGGTTTCTTTCTCTCACCTCGTACAGAAGTATAGCATTGGAGGAAATCAATTTCTAGAATATCTTCAAATTAAATCTATTGTTCAAACAAAACTTAATAGTAAAACACCTAACCTTAGCCTTCCGCCACTGGTACTAGATTTAACCCAAATTACTAGTAAACAGAAAATTTTATCCAAAATTTATAAGTTAATTGCAACAAATAAGACAACAATGTCCATCCCATCAATTACATGGGAAAAAGATTTAGAGGTTACCTACAATGCTGACTTCTGGACCCAAATCTGTAAAAACATATTTATGTCTACCGCTAATGTGAATCTACAACTAATACAATATAAAGTAATTCACAGAGTTCACTATACGGGGGAAAGAATGTTTAAAATGGGCTTTAAAGATACAAAAATTTGTACACAGTGTACACAAAATTGTTATGGATCAAGGAACAGAATCCCAGAGCAGAGAGCCAAGGAAGGGTAAAAAAGGATTTATTTCCAACATGGAACGAAGAACAAGGCAGGAACAAGGCTTGGCAGACGTAGAATCCCCAACGCGGAACTTGACTTGACTTGACTTGGCTTGACCTGACTTGAGAATCCCCAAAGCGGAACTTGACTTGACTTGGCTTGACATGACTTAAGAATCCCCAACGCGGACCTGACTTGACCTGACTTGACCTGACCTGACCTGACCTGACCTGACCTGAACTGACCTGACCTGACCTGACCTGACCTGACCTGACCTGACCTGACCTGACCTGACCTGACCTGACCTGACCTGATTTGACTTGACTTGACTTGACTTGACTTGACTTGACTTGACTTGACTTGACTTGACGATTCGGACGGAATCTTCTGGCAACCAGGAGTGGTGAGAAAGCCTGGTAAATAGGTTTGAGGCTGATGAGGGGATTGAGTGCAGGTGTCCGATACGGCTGGCCACGCCCCTGCCATCCACCTGGTCAGTAACACAAAGAAGGGGAGGGGAAAAACACCACAGAGCCTCCACAACCATCACAAAAATGTGACGGACACATACTTGCATGCAATCTGGGATTGTGACCCAGTCAAAATATTCTGGCACAGTATCACTGACACCCTCTCCCAACGTCTTGATTGCTGCATCCCGCTGTTACCCTCAGTCTGCCTCCTGGGAGATTTTTCTACTCTATCACTGGATAATAGTTCCAACAGAATCTATTCTATTGCCCTAATCATCGCCAAGAAAACAATCCTCATGAACTGGAAAACCAAAAACTCCATCAATGTCATCCTCTGGGAAAACTTACTAACAGATTTCATTTCAATGGAACAACTATCAGCTTCAATTAAAAGACAAACTATAAAGTTTGACCAAGTATGGAAAAAATTATTTTATCCTTGAATTCGAGACACACAAATCTTCCCTCAAATGATCCTCGATAAATAATCGGATTATGCCATTTCTATTTGGGGGGGAAAAAAAAAAAAAAAAAAAAAAATAATAATAATAAATAAATAAAGAAAGAAAGAAAGAAATTAATGAATAAAGAAATAAAGAAATAAAGAAATTTAATAAAAGGGGGGGGGGAATAAAATGCATATAAAAAAAGGACTAATTCATAAATAAACAATCTCCCCAGCTCCCAGCTTAATCCTCTTTACCCTTGACTAGAAATTGGCAGGTTGACTATTAGCCTGAAAATCCGCTGAACTTTTTGTAAGAATAACTACTTTAGGAAAGTTAAAAATAACTATTCAAAGGAAGGAGATATGTAAATGATTTGTTGTTGTCATTGTTATTATTGTGATTATTATCATATTTTTGTATATGTATGTATTTATGTGCACAAAGAAGTATGAGTATGTAGGTATTTCCATATATATATATGGGTTTCTATGTTGTCGGTGTGCATGTACACGTGTGTGTGTGCGTGTGTGTGCGTGTGTGTGTGTGCGTGTGTGTGTGCGTATACACGAGTGTGTGTGTATGTGGGTGTGTGTGTGTGTGTGTGTGGGGGGGGGGTGTGCGTGCACAAGTGTGTGTGTGTGGGTGTGGGGGTGCGTGTACACGTGTGTGTATGTGTGTGCGTGTGTGTGTGCGTGTGCATGTACACATGTTTGTGTGTGTGTGTGCGTGAGAGTACACGTGTGTGTGTGGGTGTATGTGTCTGTGCACATGTGTGTGTGTGTGTGTGTGTGTGTGTGTATACACGTGTGTGCGTGTGTGTGTGCATGTGTGTGTGTGTGCGTGAGAGTACACGTGTGTGTGTGGGTGTATGTGTCTGTGCACATGTGTGTGTGTGTGTGTGTGTGTGTGTGTGTGTGTGTGTGTATACACGTGTGTGCGTGTGTGTGTGCATGTGTGTGTGTGTGCGTGTGTGTACGTACACATGTGGACGTGTGTGTGCGTGTGTGCGAACACATGTGGAGGTGTGTGTGTGTGTGTGCATGGGAGTACACATGTGGTGTGTGTGTGTGTACACATGTGCGGATGTGTATATGTGGGTATGTATGTGTGTTTGTATGTATGCATGTATATACATATATATATATATGTATGCACTAGGTGTTTATATTTTACTGTGTATATGTAGATGCATTTCTATTTGTGTATTTATTGATGTATGGGTATATATATATATATATATATATATATATGGACAAATACAGGATATATGTATATGCACATGAAACTAAAAAGCACAGGTGCACATGATTGTATCAGAGTATATTAATATGTATGAATAACTACTTACTGATGCACATGTATCTTACATACATAATGCTTTGAGGTCAACACACTGATCTTTGTTGTGTGTGTGTGTACGTGTGTGTGTGCATCGTGCATTGATGTACAAATTGAGTTTCTCTGTTTACAATGTATAAGAATAAGTACTAGATAACAGCATACATGTCCACATATGTATGTGTATGCATGTATGTATTATATATGACTCTTCAAAACTGCCTCCAACACCCCCCAAACGCTCAAACGATCAGACATGTGATTGTAAATAGAAACCTCCTCCCCCTTTTCTCTGTTTTCTTTTTTTGCTTATAACGCTTGATTGCCTTGTGTCCACCTTTTACCCTTAAAACAACACATTATAAACTTCTTGACAAATATTACAACACAGACACCAAACTGCACCACCACTGTCTCATCTCTCTCTCCTGCTCTCTCTCTCCACTCTCCACACCCGGTGACTATAGCTGTTATGGATCAATGAACAGAACCCCAGACCAGAGAGCCAAGGAAGGGTAAAAAAAAAGGATTTCCAACATGGAACGAAGAACAAGGCAGGAACAAGGCTTGGCAGACGTAGAATCCCCAACGCGGAACTGGACTCGACTCTTGGAATCGGACGCAATCTAAATAGGTTTGAGGCTGATGAGGGGATTGAGTGCAGGTGTCCGAAACTGCTGGCCATGCCCCTGCCATCCACCTGGTCTGTAACACAAAGAAGGGGAGGGGAAAAAAAAAAAAAAAAACACCACAGAGCCTCCACAACCATCACAGTACCCCCCCCCTCAACGGTCGCCACCTGGCGGCCTACCAGGCTTGTGCGGGAACCGGGCATAAAACTCCTGCAGAATAGCCGGGGACAAAAATAAAAGAGCGAGGGACCCAGGAGCGCTCCTCTGGGCCAAACCCCTCCCAATCCACCAAGTACTGCCACCCGTGCCCTCGCCGCCGAACATCCAACAGGCGGCGAACAGCAAACGCCGGGTGATCATCGACGAGCAGGGGGGGTGGAGGGGGCATGGCCGGAGGGCTGAGCGCACTGTCCGTGACCGGCTTCAGGAGGGAGACCGGACCGCGGCAGGGTTCAGGATACGGTCGATCTCGAATGGACCAATAAAATCGGGGAGTCAGCTTCCGAGACTCGCAACGGAGAGGAAGGTCCCGCGTGGACAACCAGACCCGTTGTCCGCGCTTGTAGTCAGGGGCAAGAATCCGACGGCGGTCCGCCAATCTCCGGTTACGCTCTGCCGTACGACCCAGCGCAGCTCTGACCCCCCGCCAGACCCGATGAGCCCTCCTCGGGTGAATCTGGATGGAGGGCACTGCCACCGCCGCCTCCTGGGTAGGGAAAAGGGGGGGCTGGTAGCCGTTAGCTGCCATGAAGGGAGACATGCCCGTGGCAGAAGAGACCAAGGTGTTATGGGCATACTCAATCCATGGAAGGTGGGTGGACCAGGAAGCAGGGTGGTCAGCCGCGACACAACGAATGGCGGACTCCAGGTCCTGGTTAGCCCGCTCTGTTTGGCCGTTGGACTGGGGGTGGTAACCAGATGACAGACTAACAGTAGCCCCGATGACCTTACAGAAGGCCCCCCAGACCCGGGAAGTGAACTGGGGACCCCTGTCAGAAACAATGTCCTGCTGCAGTCCATGGAGCCGAAAAACATGCTGCACCAGGAGATCAGCAGTCTCAAAAGCTGTAGGCAGCTTAGGTAGGGGGATGAAATGGACTGACTTGGAGAAACGGTCCACCACTGTCAGGACGGTGGTGTTACCCTCTGACGGGGGAAGTCCAGTAACGAAATCCGCGGCGATGTGTGACCAAGGGCGATGCGGAACAGGAATAGGCTGAAGCAGGCCAGCCGGGGCACGATGCGACGTTTTGTTCCGAGCACAAACAGAGCAGGCAGCGACAAACTCCCGAGTGTCAGCTATCATGGATGGCCACCAAAAGCGCTGTTGCAACAGGGACAGCGTGCGGTGGACCCCGGGGTGGCACGCCAGGGTGGAGCTGTGACCTCACTGTAGCACAGCGGGCCTGACCGGCGGGGGCACAAATAGGAGACCCGCAGGACATGTAGGGGGAATGGGAAGGTCTTTCTGAGCCTCCTGGACGACCCTCTCCTCCTCCCAGCCAGCGACCCCTACAATACGTGAGGAAGGCAAAATGGTGTCTTCCCCAGGCCCAGGAGCTGTAGTCTGGTCGAACTGACGGGACAGAGAATCGGGCTTCCCATTCACTCGGTAGGTGAGTGTGAAATTGAAGCGACCGAGGAATAAGGCCCACCGGGCCTGACGCGAGTTGAGTCTCCGAGCGGAGCGGAGGTAGGACAGGTTTTTGTGGTCCAACCACACCAGGAACGGCTGGGAAGCACCCTCCAGCCAGTGCCTCAACTCTTTGAGCGCCAAGACCACCGCCAGTAGTTCCCGGTTGCCCACATCATAGTTTCTCTCGGCAGGAGTGAGATGCAGAGAGAAGAAAGCGCAGGGGTGCAGTTTGTGGTCCGAAACGGATCGCTGGGACAGGACGGCTCCCACCCCCGTCTCCGAGGCGTCCGCTTCCACCACAAATTGAGCTGTAGGATCAGGGTGACACAATACCAGGGCAGAACAGAACAGTTGCTTAAGCTTACCAAAAGCCGCGTCTGCTTCAGGCGACCAGGAGAACGGGACCTGTACAGAGGTGAGTCCAGTGAGGGGAGAGGCTACCCTACTGTAGTTTCGAATAAACCTCCGGTAGAAGTTAGCGAAGCCTAAAAATCTCTGCAGTTGCTTCCTGGTAGCGGGTGTCGGCCAATCTACCACTGCCTTGATTTTGGATGGGTCAGGCTTCAGCTGCCCCTCTCCCACGACAAAACCTAAAAAACTAACGGAAGACACATGGAACTCTCACTTCTCCGCCTTAACATATAGTCTATTCTCCAGTAATCGCTGCAAAACGAGACGGACATGCTGGACGTGCTCCCTGTTGTCGCGGGAGAAAAATCAAAATGTCATCCAAATAAACAAACACAAATCTATCCAGCATGTCTCGTAAAACGTCATTAATTAGGTCCTGAAAAACAGCAGGTGCGTTGGTAAGCCCAAATGGCATGACCAGGTACTCAAAATGTCCCAATGGAGTATTAAACGCCGTCTTCCACTCATCCCCCTCCCTTATCCTCACCAAGTGATAGGCATTACGGAGGTCCAACTTGGTGAAAACAGTGGCTTGATTCAGGGAGTCGAAAGCTGAGTCAAGGAGAGGCAGGGGATACTTGTTCCTGACCGTGATGCTGTTTAGGCCCCTAAAGTCAATACAGGGGTGCAGAGACTTGTCCTTTTCCACAAAAAAGAAACCGGCCCCCACAGGAGAAGAGGAGGGCCGAATAAGTCCAGCAGCCAAACTCTCTGTAATATATGTCTCCATAGCCTCTCTCTCCGGTATTGACAGCTTGTAAAGCTTGCGCGATGGCAATGGGGCACCGGGGATTAGATCAATGGAGCAGTCATACGGTCTATGAAGGGGCAAGGAGGAGGCCCGGTCCTTAGAAAAAACCTCCTGGAGGTCATGGTATGCTGGCGGAACTGAAGCTAAATCCACTGCTTTGGGAGGGAATGGTGTGTCCATTGTGGGAGTGGGAATAGCGGCACGTAGACAATGGCTATGGCAAAACAGACTCCAATTTACAAAAGAGTGGCTAGACCAGTATATGTGGGGGTTGTGGAGGCTGAGCCAGGGAAGTCCCAGAACGAGGGGGTTGGAAGGTGAAGGAATGATGTACGGAGAAAGCAGCTCCTTGTGATTACCAGAAACCAGTAAAGACAGTGGCACGGTACGGTGGGTGATCCGAGACAGCACTCTGCCGTCAAGAGCAAAAACCTCTCGTGGCTCAGGAAGAGGCTCCGACGGGATGTTAGCACTGGATACCAGCCCAGAGTCAATAAAGTTGTCATCTGCACCAGAGTCCACCAGGGCGAGGACAGGAATCGGGGTGGATTTTAAAAAAATGGTCCCCTCCAGTTGGAGGGGCTTGGAGGAGGGATTGATGGGAGTTCGGCTCACCAGCGCCCCTCCTGGAGCGGGCAAGCCTGGTCTTTTCGGCCGAAGGGGACAGTTGGGCAGCATGTGGCCAGCCTGGCCACAATAAAAACAGAGACCTTGGTGACGGCGGCGCTGACGTTCCTCCCGAGTGAGCCGGTCACCACCTAGCTGCATGGGCTCCTCCAGAGATCGAGCGGTTGGTGGATCGGTGGTAGCCAACTGACGCAGCGGAGACGCGGAGGGCTTGGACCGGGCCCAAGGAACCGGGAAGGGGCCCCGCTCAACCCTCTCGCTAAAGCGTTTATCTAACATAAGGGAGAAATCTGGGATGGCGTTCATCGCGGAATGAAAAACTGGGCCCTGCTGTCCCAGGAGAGCCTCCTGAGCGGCAATGGCCTGCTCGATCCCCTCGGCCTCGGACCGAGTCTGGGTCAGGTGTTACGTCTCTGCGGGGTTCATTGTGGCCAGAAGATTCTGTTATGGATCAATGAACAGAATCCCAGAGCAGAGAGCCAAGGAAGGGTAAAAAAAGGATTTATTTCCAACATGGAACGAAGAACAAGGCAGGAACAAGGCTTGGCAGACGTAGAATCCCCAACGCGGAACTTGACTTGACTTGACTTGACTTGACTTGACTTGACTTGACTTGACTTGACTTGACTTGACTTGACTTGACTTGACTTGACTTGACTTGACTCTTGGAATCGGACGCAATCTTCTGGCAACCAGGAGTGGTGAGAAGGCCTGGTAAATAGGTTTGAGGCTGATGAGGGGATTGAGTGCAGGTGTGTGAAACGGCTGGCCACGCCCCTGCCATCCACCTGGTCTGTAACACAAAGAAGGGGAGGGGAAAAAAAAACACCACAGAGCCTCCACAACCATCACAATAGCCCTCCTCTGCAAAATATTTAAACCCCTCTTTCCGACTCTTCCTTTACTCTTATCTCCTTTGATTTCTCCAGGGATCAATAAAAATATAATTTGACTGTTATGAGGGCTGGTGAAGGTACCACACTTGCACACACTCACCCACACACATAAAACCAGATTAAAATGCATATATACAACTCCGGTTATACCAATATGGTACCAACCATAAATATATGTGCAAACAAGGGGGAAAAAAAAAAAAGAGAACAACAGGGCAAATTTCAACATCCACAATCTCTCCTGCTACCAATGCGAGTCACCACTTTGGAAATGTAAATATGAAGAGAACCATCTACCAGCCGTCTGCTCAGAACCAGTGGAATGGCTCTAAAGGTTTACCCTCCTATGACAATCGTCGCTTAGAAAACATCAAAAGGGAGGAGACACGAAATAGGAATTTTCCCAAGAAAGAGTCATATAGCAAAATGGTCTCTGATCCACAAAGCATTGCTCGATCGGGATTTGTGAAGAAGGAGCGTATGCCCTTTCAGACATCTACCACCTACAAGTCAGAGAACAACAGGGCAAATTTCAACGCCCACAATTCTCCAAGTAGTTCAGGAGACTACAAGAATATGAATTCACCATCAGATGAGCTGGAGATTATAAAGGAAAAGCTGGAGAAAAAAGACAACTTTCTCACTCAGGAAAAATACTTTAAGGATGCAGCGGAGAAGGATTCGCTTGCATATTTGGAAAAAATCAAAAAAGCAGAAACTCGTTTGGAGGCTGAACGCCAGCTCACACTAGTCTATGAAGAAGAAGTCAATCAGTGCAAAGACATTATTTAAGATTTACGTCAGAGCATCAAAACAAGTGAAGAAGAAGACAGTGAAGTTAACTCCAAACAGGCAGAGGCCCATAAGTCGGTCCTTGATGAAATCGAAAAGTTAAAAAAACAGCTAGAAGAAGAGACAAGCTCTAATCTGGATCTGATCTCTAAACTGGGGGCACAGGAATCAGTGCAACAAAGTCTAGAGTTTAAGTTTGCAGAGCTCACGGAGCAACTGAAGTCTGCCCAGGCAACATCTGAGGTGGGTGCAGATGAACCTGAGTCGTCTGCAACAGAAAAAGTCTCCAAAATGATAAGTGTCTTTTTCTTTTTTTTTTTTTTTTTTTTTTTTTATTTTTCTTCCCTGTCTTGTCAGTGTGGACATCATGCACACGCTGTATGTACGATGCACACCGAAATTAGTCTCTGCTTTTAACCCATCAACTAGTTTCACTAGTGAGCAGTGGGGCTGCTAGCAGGGCAGCGCCCCGGGGAGCAATTGGGAGTTAAGGGCCTTGCTCAGGGGCCCCCAGTGATTTACCATTGTGGGCAGCCCTGGGCTTGAACCTGGGTCCTCCACGCCCAAGCCCACCACTGTAACCACTAGGCCACCACTCCCCCCCTCATCTCATCTCATCTCAAACCGAAGATGCTGATTTAGAAAATGTCTCTGAACGAAAGGAACTCTCAAATCTCCCAGTGGACGAATTCCCTAAAGCAGAGGACATTTTTGTAATTAGGAACAATGTGGCTGCAGAAAAATTGGTTGAAGAAAAAGAACCTTCAGAACCACAGGGGGTCTCTGAACAAGAAACCGAGAAACCATCACCGATGGAGCCAGAACACAGCGACGACAAGATGTTGGATGTCTCTGAGATGAAACAGACCACTGAAAATGAATTGGTGTCCAAACAGGATGGAGGTGTTGAACAAAAAGCAAAGAAGTCAAAACTCAATGAGAATACGACCCAATCTGAAGTCATTGAAGAACTCCCTGAACCGCAGGATGCTGTTACAAAAGAGGACTCAGATTCACATGCAATCTCCGAAATGGTATACAACCCTTCTTTGTGGAGACGATTTAAGAAATTCCTCACCCCAGCATGTCTGCGCCAGAACAAGCACAAGAAGAAAGTCCAAACATCCAAGATCCAAAGTGAGGGCAGGAACAGACCGGCTGTAACAAAGTCAACAGCAACAACAAGATGAAGAGCATCACGTTCAGTAGATGTTCTGCTTTTCCTCCCATAAAAAAAAAATCTTTTCTTTTTTTTTAATTGTTGTTACATGTTGATTTGTTGAAATGTTGCAGTATTTTGTCAAATGTGAAAAATAAAAAAAAAAAGAATTCAGAAATATAGAAGTTGTATGGCTATTAATCAAATCAGCTTCAAAATAATAAGCTTTACAGTGTATTTTGACAGAAAAAAATAACATCCAGCAAAGAGTGACGAGCGTGACATCACATGGGGAAACAGCATCGTGGTTACGTGCAGTAAAACTGCGTAGTAAAAATTCATAATTCAAACTGCCAAACTCCATGATAAAAAAAAATCCCTGCGAGAATAATAATGTAAAACATTTTCCAGGAAAATTGTGATTAGAGATATCTGTGATCTGAGTTTTTCTTTTTGCAATAACATCTTTGTTGCAGGTATCCACGGTGTTTATTACCGATATATTTATTGTGCATGTACATTTTTTCTGGATTGAAACCCAATTCACATAAAGAACAAGACATGATGCCATTCTTTTAAGGACAAATAACATTTTGAGTATCTGAAATGCTTACACTACACTGTGGCCAAGTATCCATATTGGCAGAAAATATAATAGATTCATGTCTTCTTAGTATTCAGTAACTTATTAACATTGGATTGATTAGAGTTTCTACAAAGAATCTTCTAGCTGTAAATTACAACTTGGATGTTGAAACTAAGACGTATGTAGTTGCTGGTCAAACACACATGTATGAACTTGTGCTGTTTGTCACTCTGTGTCAATTACATGTCCTTAAACTCACACATAAAATGCAATGCTTCTTTATCTCGCCACAGTGACCGTTAGACGGTAACGGGTATGGAACAATTGTACTTTTTAAGTTTTTGCAAACACGGTACTCTGCACTGTGGCTAAACCTCTCCACGTTGGTCTTGTCTGTTCAAAATACGAGATTCAAAGACATTTTATCGTTTGTTATGATTCAACTTTGCAAGCCTAAATCAGGCTGCCGGCTTCTTCCCAAAGAGAACAGATTTTCGCCTGGCAGACAAGACATTCTGACGTACTTTCAAGTTTAACATACAAACTGAGACCTGTGGCGTCTGGGGAGTAACTCTTAGCCTTTCTACTGTTTCCATGAGGAAACATGTGTGTGTGTGTGTGTGTGTGTGTGTGTGTGTGTGTGTGTGTGTGTGTGTGTGTGTGTGTGTGTGTGTTTGTTTCTGTGTGTGTGTGTGTGTGTGTGTGTGTGTGTGTGTGTGTGTGTGTGTGTGTGTGTGTGTGTGTTTGTGTGTGTGTGTGTGTGTACACATGTAATAGAACATCTGGGCCCTGTGTTCCTTCCCCTTTCTAACTCCACTCTTCCACTGGGGAATGAACATCACAGAACATTATGACATCACAGAACGTTATGACATCACAGAACATCATGATATCAGAGACATAGATTAAAGAATGTATCATTTTCTTCACAAGCCTTTAAGACTTACAACAGCACACATCACAATTTTACGAAGAAGCTCAAGCGCCTTACCAAACACTTTAATTTAACGATCTAAGTGAAAAAAACAACCAAAACAATTAGAGGTACAGAAGCATCTTTCGGAAAACTTCTGTGGAGCAGTGAGGTGGCGTCTACTGCCTTCAAGACTCCTAAAACAAAACAAAGCAAAATGGAAACCTCCCGGCAAATTTTAACATCCACAATCTCTCCTGCTACCAATGCGAGTCACCACTTTGGAAATGTAAATATGAAGAGAACCATCTACCAGCCGTCTGCTCAGAACCAGTGGAATGGCTCTAAAGGTTTACCCACCTATGACAATCGTCGCTTAGATAACATCAAAAGGGAGGAGACACGAAATAGGAATTATCCCAAGAAAGAGTCAGATAGCAAAATGGTCTCTGATCCACAAAGCACTGCTCGATCGGGATTTGTGAAGAAGGAGCGTATGCCCTTTCAGACATCTACCACCTACAAGTCAGAGAACAACAGGGCAAATTTCAACGCCCACAATTCTCCAAGTAGTTCAGGAGACTACAAGAATATGAATTCACCATCAGATGAGCTGGAGATTATAAAGGAAAAGCTGGAGAAAAAAGACAACTTTCTCGCTCAGGAAAAATACTTTAAGGATGCAGCGGAGAAGGATTCGCTTGCATATTTGGAAAAAATCAAAAAAGCAGAAACTCGTTTGGAGGCTGAACGCCAGCTCACACTAGTCTATGAAGAAGAAGTCAATCAGTGCAAAGACATTATTGAAGATTTACGTCAGAGCATCAAAACAAGTGAAGAAGAAGACAGTGAGGTCGAGTCCAAACAGGCAGAGGCCCATAAGTCGGTCCTTGATGAAATTGAGAAGTTGAAAAAACAGCTAGAAGAAGAGACAAGCTCTAATCTGGATCTGATCTCTAAACTGGGGGCACAGGAATCAGTGCAACAAAGTCTAGAGTTTAAGTTTGCAGAGCTCACGGAGCAACTGAAGTCTGCCCAGGCAACATCTGAGGTGGGTGCAGATGAACCTGAGTCGTCTGCAACAGAAAAAGTCTCCAAAATGATAAGTTTGTCATCTCAAACCGAAGATGCTGATTTAGAAAATGTCTCTGAACGAAAGGAACTCTCAAATCTCCCAGTGGACGAATTCCCTAAAGCAGAGGACATTTTTGTAATTAGGAACAATGTGGCTGCAGAAAAATTGGTTGAAGAAAAAGAACCTTCAGAACCACAGGGGGTCTCTGAACAAGAAACTGAGAAACCATCACCGATGGAGCCAGAACACAGCGACGACAAGATGTTGGATGTCTCTGAGATGAAACAGACCACTGAAAATGAATTGGTGTCCAAACAGGATGGAGGTGTTGAACAAAAAGCAAAGAAGTCAAAACTCAATGAGAATACGACCCAATCTGAAGTCATTGAAGAACTCCCTGAACCGCAGGATGCTGTTACAAAAGAGGACTCAGATTCACATGCAATCTCTGAAATGGTATACAACCCTTCTTTGTGGAGACGATTTAAGAAATTCCTCACCCCAGCATGTCTGCGCCAGAAAAAGCACAAGAAGAAAGTCCAAAGATCCAAGATCCAAAGTGAGGGCAGGAACAGACCGGCTGTAACAAAGTCAACAGCATCAACAAGATGAAGAGCATCACGTTCAGTAGATGTTCTGCTTTTCCTCCCATAAAAAAAAAAAAAAATCTTTTCTTTTTTTTTAATTGTTGTTACATGTTGATTTGTTGAAATGTTGCAGTATTTTGTCAAATGTGAAAAATAAAAAAAAAAAGAATTCAGAAATATAGAAGTTGTCTGGCTATTAATCAAATCAGCTTCAAAATAATAAGCTTTACAGTGTATTTTGACAGAAAAAAATAACATCCAGCAAAGAGTGACGAGCGTGACATCACATGGGGAAAGAGCATCGTGGTTACGTGCAGTAAAACTGCGTAGTAAAAATTCATAATTCAAACTGCCAAACTCCATGATAAAAAAAATCCCTGCGAGAATAATAATGTAAAACATTTTCCAGGAAAATTGTGATTAGAGATATCTGTGATCTGAGTTTTTCTTTTTGCAATAACATCTTTGTTGCAGGTATCCACGGTGTTTATTACCGATATATTTATTGTGCATGTACATTTTTTCTGGATTGAAACCCAATTCACATAAAGAACAAGACATGATGCCATTCTTTTAAGGACAAATAACATTTTGAGTATCTGAAATGCTTACACTACACTGTGGCCAAGTATCCATATTGGCAGAAAATATAATAGATTCATGTCTTCTTAGTTTTCAGTAACTTATTAACATTGGATTGATTAGAGTTTCTACAAAGAATCTTCTAGCTGTAAATTACAACTTGGATGTTGAAACTAAGACGTATGTAGTTGCTGGTCAAACACACATGTATGAACTTGTGCTGTTTGTCACTCTGTGTCAATTACATGTCCTTAAACTCACACATAAAATGCAATGCTTCTTTATCTCGCCACAGTGACCGTTAGACGGTAACGGGTATGGAACAATTGTACTTTTTAAGTTTTTGCAAACACGGTACTCTGCACTGTGGCTAAACCTCTCCACGTTGGTCTTGTCTGTTCAAAATACGAGATTCAAAGACATTTTATCGTTTGTTATGATTCAACTTTGCAAGCCTAAATCAGGCTGCCGGCTTCTTCCCAAAGAGAACAGATTTTCGCTTGGCAGACAAGACATTCTGACGTACTTTCAAGTTTAACATACAAACTGAGACCTGTGGCGTCTGGGGAGTAACTCTTAGCCTTTCTACTGTTTCCATGAGGAAACATGTGTGTGTGTGTGTGTGTGTGTGTGTGTGTGTGTGTGTGTGTGTGTGTGTGTATGTGTGTGTGTGTGTGTGTGTGTGTGTGTGTGTTTGTTTCTGTGTGTGTGTGTGTGTGTGTGTGTGTGTGTGTGTGTGCGTGTGTGTGTGTGTGTTTGTTTCTGTGTGTGTGTGTGTGTGTGTGTGTGTGTGTGTGTGTGTGTGTGTGTGTGTGTGTACACATGTAATAGAACATTGTGGCCCTGTGTTCCTTCCCCTTTCTAACTCCACTCTTCCACTGGGGAATGAACATCACAGAACATTATGACATCACAGAACGTTATGACATCACAGAACATCATGATATCAGAGACATAGATTAAAGAATGTATCATTTTCTTCACAAGCCTTTAAGACTTACAACAGCACACATCACAATTTTACGAAGAAGCTCAAGCGCCTTACCAAACACTTTAATTTAACGATCTAAGTGAAAAAAACAACCAAAACAATTAGAGGTACAGAAGCATCTTTCGGAAAACTTCTGTGGAGCAGTGAGGTGGCGTCTACTGCCTTCAAGACTCCTAAAACAAAACAAAGCAAAATGGAAACCTCCCGGCAAATTTCAACATCCACAATCTCTCCTGCTACCAATGCGAGTCACCACTTTGGAAATGTAAATATGAAGAGAACCATCTACCAGCCGTCTGCTCAGAACCAGTGGAATGGCTCTAAAGGTTTACCCACCTATGACAATCGTCGCTTAGAAAACATCAAAAGGGAGGAGACACGAAATAGGAATTATCCCAAGAAAGAGTCAGATAGCAAAATGGTCTCTGATCCACAAAGCACTGCTCGATCGGGATTTGTGAAGAAGGAGCGTATGCCCTTTCAGACATCTACCACCTACAAGTCAGAGAACAACAGGGCAAATTTCAACGCCCACAATTCTCCAAGTAGTTCAGGAGACTACGAGAATATGAATTCACCATCAGATGAGCTGGAGATTATAAAGGAAAAGCTGGAGAAAAAAGACAACTTTCTCGCTCAGGAAAAATACTTTAAGGATGCAGCGGAGAAGGATTCGCTTGCATATTTGGAAAAAATCAAAAAAGCAGAAACTCGTTTGGAGGCTGAACGCCAGCTCACACTAGTCTATGAAGAAGAAGTCAATCAGTGCAAAGACATTATTGAAGATTTACGTCAGAGCATCAAAACAAGTGAAGAAGAAGACAGTGAGGTCGAGTCCAAACAGGCAGAGGCCCATAAGTCGGTCCTTGATGAAATTGAAAAGTTAAAAAAACAGCTAGAAGAAGAGACAAGCTCTAATCTGGATCTGATCTCTAAACTGGGGGCACAGGAATCAGTGCAACAAAGTCTAGAGTTTAAGTTTGCAGAGCTCACGGAGCAACTGAAGTCTGCCCAGGCAACATCTGAGGTGGGTGCAGATGAACCTGAGTCGTCTGCAACAGAAAAAGTCTCCAAAATGATAAGTGTCTCATCTCAAACCGAAGATGCTGATTTAGAAAATGTCTCTGAACGAAAGGAACTCTCAAATCTCCCAGTGGACGAATTCCCTAAAGCAGAGGACATTTTTGTAATTAGGAACAATGTGGCTGCAGAAAAATTGGTTGAAGAAAAAGAACCTTCAGAACCACAGGGGGTCTCTGAACAAGAAACCGAGAAACCATCACCGATGGAGCCAGAACACAGCGACGACAAGATGTTGGATGTCTCTGAGATGAAACAGACCACTGAAAATGAATTGGTGTCCAAACAGGATGGAGGTGTTGAACAAAAACCAAAGAAGTCAAAACTCAATGAGAATACGACCCAATCTGAAGTCATTGAAGAACTCCCTGAACCGCAGGATGCTGGTACAAAAGAGGACTCAGATTCACATGCAATCTCCGAAATGGTATACAACCCTTCTTTGTGGAGACGATTTAAGAAATTCCTCACCCCAGCATGTCTGCGCCAGAACAAGCACAAGAAGAAAGTCCAAACATCCAAGATCCAAAGTGAGGGCAGGAACAGACCGGCTGTAACAAAGTCAACAGCATCAACAAGATGAAGAGCATCACGTTCAGTAGATGTTCTGCTTTTCCTCCCATAAAAAAAAAAAAATCTTTTCTTTTTTTTTATTGTTGTTACATGTTGATTTGTTGAAATGTTGCAGTATTTTGTCAAATGTGAAAAATAAAAAAAAAAGAATTCAGAAATATAGAAGTTGTATGGCTATTAATCAAATCAGCTTCAAAATAATAAGCTTTACAGTGTATTTTGACAGAAAAAAATAACATCCAGCAAAGAGTGACGAGCGTGACATCACATGGGGAAACAGCATCGTGGTTACGTGCAGTAAAACTGCGTAGTAAAAATTCATAATTCAAACTGCCAAACTCCATGATAAAAAAAAATCCCTGCGAGAATAATAATGTAAAACATTTTCCAGGAAAATTGTGATTAGAGATATCTGTGATCTGAGTTTTTCTTTTTGCAATAACATCTTTGTTGCAGGTATCCACGGTGTTTATTACCGATATATTTATTGTGCATGTACATTTTTTCTGGATTGAAACCCAATTCACATAAAGAACAAGACATGATGCCATTCTTTTAAGGATAAATAACATTTTGAGTATCTGAAATGCTTACACTACACTGTGGCCAAGTATCCATATTGGCAGAAAATATAATAGATTCATGTCTTCTTAGTTTTCAGTAACTTATTAACATTGGATTGATTAGAGTTTCTACAAAGAATCTTCTAGCTGTAAATTACAACTTGGATGTTGAAACTAAGACGTATGTAGTTGCTGGTCAAACACACATGTATGAACTTGTGCTGTTTGTCACTCTGTGTCAATTACATGTCCTTAAACTCACACATAAAATGCAATGCTTCTTTATCTCGCCACAGTGACCGTTAGACGGTAACGGGTATGGAACAATTGTACTTTTTAAATTTTTGCAAACACGGTACTCTGCACTGTGGCTAAACCTCTCCACGTTGGTCTTGTCTGTTCAAAATACGAGATTCAAAGACATTTGATCGTTTGTTATGATTCAACTTTGCAAGCCTAAATCAGGCTGCCGGCTTCTTCCCAAAGAGAAAAGATTTTCGCCTGGCAGACAAGACATTCTGACGTACTTTCAAGTTTAACATACAAACTGAGACCTGTGGCGTCTGGGGAGTAACTCTTAGCCTTTCTACTGTTTCCATGAGGAAACATGTGTGTGTGAGTGTGTGTGTGTGTGTGTGTGTGTGTGTGTTTGTTTCTGTGTGTGTGTGTGTGTGTGTGTGTGTGCGTGTGTGTGTTTGTTTCTGTGTGTGTGTGTGTGTGTGTGTGTGTGTGTGTGTGTGTGTGTGTGTGTGTGTGTGTGTGTGTGTGTGTGTGTGTGTGTGTGTGTGTGTACACATGTAATAGAACATCTGGGCCCTGTGTTCCTTCCCCTTTCTAACTCCACTCTTCCACTGGGGAATGAACATCACAGAACATTATGACATCACAGAACATCATGATATCAGAGACATAGATTAAAGAATGTATCATTTTCTTCACAAGCCTTTAAGACTTACAACAGCACACATCACAATTTTACGAAGAAGCTCAAGCGCCTTACCAAACACTTTAATTTAACGATCTAAGTGAAAAAAACAACCAAAACAATTAGAGGTACAGAAGCATCTTTCGGAAAACTTCTGTGGAGCAGTGAGGTGGCGTCTACTGCCTTCAAGACTCCTAAAACAAAACAAAGCAAAATGGAAACCTCCCGGCAAATTTCAACATCCACAATCTCTCCTGCTACCAATGCGAGTCACCACTTTGGAAATGTAAATATGAAGAGAACCATCTACCAGCCGTCTGCTCAGAACCAGTGGAATGGCTCTAAAGGTTTACCCACCTATGACAATCGTCGCTTAGAAAACATCAAAAGGGAGGAGACACGAAATAGGAATTATCCCAAGAAAGAGTCAGATAGCAAAATGGTCTCTGATCCACAAAGCACTGCTCGATCGGGATTTGTGAAGAAGGAGCGTATGCCCTTTCAGACATCTACCACCTACAAGTCAGAGAACAACAGGGCAAATTTCAACGCCCACAATTCTCCAAGTAGTTCAGGAGACTACAAGAATATGAATTCACCATCAGATGAGCTGGAGATTATAAAGGAAAAGCTGGAGAAAAAAGACAACTTTCTCGCTCAGGAAAAATACTTTAAGGATGCAGCGGAGAAGGATTCGCTTGCATATTTGGAAAAAATCAAAAAAGCAGAAACTCGTTTGGAGGCTGAACGCCAGCTCACACTAGTCTATGAAGAAGAAGTCAATCAGTGCAAAGACATTATTGAAGATTTACGTCAGAGCATCAAAACAAGTGAAGAAGAAGACAGTGAGGTCGAGTCCAAACAGGCAGAGGCCCATAAGTCGGTCCTTGATGAAATCGAAAAGTTAAAAAAACAGCTAGAAGAAGAGACAAGCTCTAATCTGGATCTGATCTCTAAACTGGGGGCACAGGAATCAGTGCAACAAAGTCTAGAGTTTAAGTTTGCAGAGCTCACGGAGCAACTGAAGTCTGCCCAGGCAACATCTGAGGTGGGTGCAGATGAACCTGAGTCGTCTGCAACAGAAAAAGTCTCCAAAATGATAAGTGTCTCATCTCAAACCAAAGATGCTGATTTAGAAAATGTCTCTGAACGAAAGGAACTCTCAAATCTCCCAGTGGACGAATTCCCTAAAGCAGAGGACATTTTTGTAATTAGGAACAATGTGGCTGCAGAAAAATTGGTTGAAGAAAAAGAACCTTCAGAACCACAGGGGGTCTCTGAACAAGAAACCGAGAAACCATCACCGATGGAGCCAGAACACAGCGACGACAAGATGTTGGATGTCTCTGAGGTGAAACAGACCACTGAAAATGAATTGGTGTCCAAACAGGATGGAGGTGTTGAACAAAAAGCAAAGAAGTCAAAACTCAATGAGAATACGACCCAATCTGAAGTCATTGAAGAACTCCCTGAACCGCAGGATGCTGGTACAAAAGAGGACTCAGATTCACATGCAATCTCCGAAATGGTATACAACCCTTCTTTGTGGAGACGATTTAAGAAATTCCTCACCCCAGCATGTCTGCGCCAGAACAAGCACAAGAAGAAAGTCCAAAGATCCAAGATCCAAAGTGAGGGCAGGAACAGACCGGCTGTAACAAAGTCAACAGCATCAACAAGATCAAGAGCATCACGTTCAGTAGATGTTCTGCTTTTCCTCCCATAAAAAAAAAAAATCTTTTCTTTTTTTTTATTGTTGTTACATGTTGATTTGTTGAAATGTTGCAGTATTTTGTCAAATGTGAAAAATAAAAAAAAAAGAATTCAGAAATATAGAAGTTGTATGGCTATTAATCAAATCAGCTTCAAAATAATAAGCTTTACAGTGTATTTTGACAGAAAAAAATAACATCCAGCAAAGAGTGACGAGCGTGACATCACATGGGGAAACAGCATCGTGGTTACGTGCAGTAAAACTGCGTAGTAAAAATTCATAATTCAAACTGCCAAACTCCATGATAAAAAAAATCCCTGCGAGAATAATAATGTAAAACATTTTCCAGGAAAATTGTGATTGGAGATATCTGTGATCTGAGTTTTTCTTTTTGCAATAACATCTTTGTTGCAGGTATCCACGGTGTTTATTACCGATATATTTATTGTGCATGTACATTTTTTCTGGATTGAAACCCAATTCACATAAAGAACAATACATGATGCCATTCTTTTAAGGACAAATAACATTTTGAGTATCTGAAATGCTTACACTACACTGTGGCCAAGTATCCATATTGGCAGAAAATATAATAGATTCATGTCTTCTTAGTTTTCAGTAACTTATTAACATTGGATTGATTAGAGTTTCTACAAAGAATCTTCTAGCTGTAAATTACAACTTGGATGTTGAAACTAAGACGTATGTAGTTGCTGGTCAAACACACATGTATGAACTTGTGCTGTTTGTCACTCTGTGTCAATTACATGTCCTTAAACTCACACATAAAATGCAATGCTTCTTTATCTCGCCACAGTGACCGTTAGACGGTAACGGGTATGGAACAATTGTACTTTTTAAGTTTTTGCAAACACGGTACTCTGCACTGTGGCTAAACCTCTCCACGTTGGTCTTGTCTGTTCAAAATACGAGATTCAAAGACATTTTATCGTTTGTTATGATTCAACTTTGCAAGCCTAAATCAGGCTGCCGGCTTCTTCCCAAAGAGAACAGATTTTCGCCTGGCAGACAAGACATTCTGACGTACTTTCAAGTTTAACATACAAACTGAGACCTGTGGCGTCTGGGGAGTAACTCTTAGCCTTTCTACTGTTTCCATGAGGAAACATGTGTGTGTGAGTGTGTGTGTGTGTGTGTGTGTGTGTGTGTGTGTGTGTGTGTTTGTTTCTGTGTGTGTGTGATTGTGTGTGTGTGTGTGTGTGTGTGTGTGTGTGTGTGTGTGTGTACACATGTAATAGAACATCTGGGCCCTGTGTTCCTTCCCCTTTCTAACTCCACTCTTCCACTGGGGAATGAACATCACAGAACATTATGACATCACAGAACGTTATGACATCACAGAACATCATGATATCAGAGACATAGATTAAAGAATGTATCATTTTCTTCACAAGCCTTTAAGACTTACAACAGCACACAACACAATTTCACGAAGAAGCTCAAGCGCCTTACCAAACACTTTAATTTAACGATCTAAGTGAAAAAAACAACCAAAACAATTAGAGGTACAGAAGCATCTTTCGGAAAACTTCTGTGGAGCAGTGAGGTGGCGTCTACTGCCTTCAAGACTCCTAAAACAAAATAAAGCAAAATGGAAACCTCCCAGCAAATTTCAACATCCACAATCTCTCCTGCTACCAATGCGAGTCACCACTTTGGAAATGTAAATATGAAGAGAACCATCTACCAGCCGTCTGCTCAGAACCAGTGGAATGGCTCTAAAGGTTTACCCACCTATGACAATCGTCGCTTAGAAAACATCAAAAGGGAGGAGACACGAAATAGGAATTATCCCAAGAAAGAGTCAGATAGCAAAATGGTCTCTGATCCACAAAGCACTGCTCGATCGGGATTTGTGAAGAAGGAGCGTATGCCCTTTCAGACATCTACCACCTACAAGTCAGAGAACAACAGGGCAAATTTCAACGCCCACAATTCTCCAAGTAGTTCAGGAGACTACAAGAATATGAATTCACCATCAGATGAGCTGGAGATTATAAAGGAAAAGCTGGAGAAAAAAGACAACTTTCTCGCTCAGGAAAAATACTTTAAGGATGCAGCGGAGAAGGATTCGCTTGCATATTTGGAAAAAATCAAAAAAGCAGAAACTCGTTTGGAGGCTGAACGCCAGCTCACACTAGTCTATGAAGAAGAAGTCAATCAGTGCAAAGACATTATTGAAGATTTACGTCAGAGCATCAAAACAAGTGAAGAAGAAGACAGTGAGGTTAACTCCAAACAGGCAGAGGCCCAAAAGTCGGTCCTTGATGAAATCGAAAAGTTAAAAAAACAGCTAGAAGAAGAGACAAGCTCTAATCTGGATCTGATCTCTAAACTGGGGGCACAGGAATCAGTGCAACAAAGTCTAGAGTTTAAGTTTGCAGAGCTCACGGAGCAACTGAAGTCTGCCCAGGCAACATCTGAGGTGGGTGCAGATGAACCTGAGTCGTCTGCAACAGAAAAAGTCTCCAAAATGATAAGTGTCTCATCTCAAACCGAAGATGCTGATTTAGAAAATGTCTCTGAACGAAAGGAACTCTCAAATCTCCCAGTGGACGAATTCCCTAAAGCAGAGGACATTTTTGTAATTAGGAACAATGTGGCTGCAGAAAAATTGGTTGAAGAAAAAGAACCTTCAGAACCACAGGGGTTCTCTGAACAAGAAACCGAGAAACCATCACCGATGGAGCCAGAACACAGCGACGACAAGATGTTGGATGTCTCTGAGGTGAAACAGACCACTGAAAATGAATTGGTGTCCAAACAGGATGGAGGTGTTGAACAAAAAGCAAAGAAGTCAAAACTCAATGAGAATACGACCCAATCTGAAGTCATTGAAGAACTCCCTGAACCGCAGGATGCTGGTACAAAAGAGGACTCAGATTCACATGCAATCTCCGAAATGGTATACAACCCTTCTTTGTGGAGACGATTTAAGAAATTCCTCACCCCAGCATGTCTGCGCCAGAACAAGCACAAGAAGAAAGTCCAAACATCCAAGATCCAAAGTGAGGGCAGGAACAGACCGGCTGTAACAAAGTCAACAGCATCAACAAGATGAAGAGCATCACGTTCAGTAGATGTTCTGCTTTTCCTCCCATAAAAAAAAAAAATCCTTTCTTTTTTTTTAATTGTTGTTACATGTTGATTTGTTGAAATGTTGCAGTATTTTGTCAAATGTGAAAAATAAAAAAAAAAAGAATTCAGAAATATAGAAGTTGTCTGGCTATTAATCAAATCAGCTTCAAAATAATAAGCTTTACAGTGTATTTTGACAGAAAAAAAACAAACATCCAGCAAAGAGTGACGAGCGTGACATCACATGGGGAAACAGCATCGTGGTTACGTGCAGTAAAACTGCGTAGTAAAAATTCATAATTCAAACTGCCAAACTCCATGATAAAAAAAATCCCTGCGAGAATAATAATGTAAAACATTTTCCAGGAAAATTGTGATTGGAGATATCTGTGATCTGAGTTTTTCTTTTTGCAATAACATCTTTGTTGCAGGTATCCACGGTGTTTATTACCGATATATTTATTGTGCATGTACATTTTTTCTGGATTGAAACCCAATTCACATAAAGAACAAGACATGATGCCATTCTTTTAAGGATAAATAACATTTTGATTATCTGAAATGCTTACACTACAAACTAAAACTGAAACTAAGACGTATGTAGTTGCTGGTCAAACACACATGTATGAACTTGTGCTGTTTGTCACTCTGTGTCAATTACATGTCCTTAAACTCACACATAAAATGCAATGCTTCTTTATCTCGCCACAGTGTTCTGACATTTTGACGTACTTTCAAGTTTAACATACAAACTGAGACCTGTGGCGTCTGGGGAGTAACTCTTAGCCTTTCTACTGTTTCCATGAGGAAACGTGTGTGTGTGTGTGTGTGTGTGTGTGTGTGTGTGTGTGTGTGTGTGTGTGTGTGTGTGTGTGTGTGCGAGATGAACCTGTGGGCGAGATGAACCTGTGATCGCGAGACCAAACGAGACCTATTGCGACAACAAACATGGTAGTCGGTTACTGTTAGATTTAAACACCTAAACAAATTTAACAAGTGTCTTCTTCGAGAATACAATTTCATTTAAAAATATCCAAGCGGATACTGGATTACTTCACCCTGGAAGAACTCGAAAACTTTATCGACGCGTTCTACAACACGTTTTGTGCCACGGAGGACGCAGAGACAGCGAGCAATATGGAGAAAGTCAAGCCCACGCCAAGTAAGAGGACCAGACAGTCCGAGTCTACACATAGCTCTCCGAGACACTCATCCAGCTCAGAGGTGAGTGACATTCTCGTCTCAATTAATGAAAAACTGTCCGGACTGGACACTAGGATGGCGCTTGTCGAGCTATTGCATAAAGAATTCCAGCAGCTACGCGAAAGTCTGGAATTCAGCCAAAACCAAATTGCTGCGCTGACTACAGAAAACATTTCTCTCCGAGAATCTGTGACATCGATGTCATCCCAGCTGGCGGTAGTCACGAGAGAAAATAAAGAAATAAAAGAAGCGATGCTTGACTTCCAATCGCGCAGCATGAGGGACAATCTGGTGTTTTCTGGAATCCCGGAGCAAACAAGAGACGACAACCCTGACCAAACAACTGAAAATCCCAGCCGACACGGGGAAAGACATTTCGTTTCACAGAGTCCATCGTATCGGGCGTAAAAACCCGGAAAATAAACGTCCACATCCGATCGTAGCCAAATTCGAACACTTTAAACAAAAACAGCAGGTGCAACGCCAGGGGAGGAACCTGAGAGGGACCGATTGCGGCATGAACGATCAATTCCCACGGGAGATTCTGAACAGAAGGAAGGTTCTGCTGTAGATCTGGAAGCAGTTCATTAAAGAAGGGAAAAAGGCGGTAGTCGCGGTGGACAAACTGTACATTAACGGTCAGATGTTTCGTGACCAGAACATCACTCCCTGGCTCTTCTAAACAACCAATAACTCATCATCATTGGCTACACAAACTATCTGCACTTATAAATATGCACCCTGGTCTCCAAATTGAAAATGTATATTCTGTCACTTTGGTATGTTTGTTTGATTGTTTTGTTGTATCTTCTGTCTTCTTTATGTCTTTCTGTTTTCCTTACTTTACATCTTTTCTCTGTTCCTTTCACTTATAGTTTTTTTCAAGTTAAGAAAAGGGGGAGGAAAACATCCATCACACACACAATCTGTTCTGAATATCTGACTAAATGTTCACACAAGCGGATTCTCAGGCTTTTCCATGCAGCTCCAATATTCAAACAGGAAGTAGACAATAAAACACAAACAATATGAATACAGTAAATTTTGTAAGCTGGAATATCCGCGGAATTAAATCAAACATAAAAGGAACAAAAATATTCGACTATATAAATAAATTGCAGGCTGACATATGTCTGTTACAAAAAACACATACTTCAAAATCTGACTTGCAGAAATTAATGACTCCACAATTTAATCAAATATATACTGCTGATTTTAATTCAAGGCAAAGAGGAGTAGCAATTTTAATTCACAAAAAAATTTTCTTTACTCATAATGACACGGTTGAAGATCCTGAGGGGAGATTCATAATTATTAATATTACAATTGACAACAATCCAATAACAATAGCCAGTATTTATGGCCCAAACAAAGACGACTCATCGTTTTTTCATTCTTTCTTTACAGCGATTTCTAATTTCTCCGACTCACCAATAATCATAGGTGGAGATTTTAATACTGTTCTTAATCCGGCATTAGATAAATCTAATAACTGTAGTAAAATATATAACTATCAATCTTCAGAAACAATCAAACAGTTCATGGCAGACTGTGGTCTTGGAGATGGTTGGAGGCTGAAACACCCTAACGATAAAGAATTCTCTTACTTCTCACAAGTCCATCAATCTTACTCACGAATCGACTATTACCTTATTAGTAATTCCCTGATTTCCAAAGTGAGTAATATTGAAATACATCCTATTATTATTAGTGATCATGCTCCGATCACTCTGACCTGGACTAAAAGTACACCTATTAAAACCAGCAACAGGTGGCGACTTAACACATCGCTGCTTGAAGACCCTGACTTTGACGACTATATTAAGAGAAACTGGACATCCTTCCTTGAAATAAATGATTCACCAGAAATATCCCCATCACTCCTTTGGGAAACGGGCAAAGCTGTGCTGAGAGGACAGATTATTTCATATTCCTCCCATAAGAAAAAGAAGGAAGAGCATGAACAAAGAAACTTGGAAAAGAAGATTAAAGAATTAGAAATTAATAATGCTAATAACCCAACTCCTCAGAATCATTCTGAACTGCAAAAATATAAACGGAATTTATGAATTTCTACAGAAAGCTGTATTCATCTGCAAACAAATCAGACATATCAGAGATTAACAAATTTCTCAACAATATCAACCTACCAAACCTCACAGAAGATCAGGCTGGAGAACTTGATGGACCTCTAACTCCAATAGAGATCCATAGAGCACTTCAACTAATGCCTAATAACAAATCACCGGGTCCAGACGGCTTCCCGGCAGAATTTTATAAACACTTTTGGAACATTCTAGCACCTATATTTACAAGATTAATAGCAGAAATTAAGGAAAAATCTAAGCTCTCCATGGAGATGAATACAGCGATGATTACTTTAATATTAAAACCTGGAAAAGATCCCACTCTTCCAGCAAGCTACCGCCCGTTATCCCTAATTAATTCGGACACAAAAATTATCAGTAAAGCTCTAGCGTTACGAATTGAAAAAGTAACTCCACTTATCATTCATCCAGACCAAACAGGCTTCATTAAAGGAAGACACTCCGCCAATAACCTACGGAGACTATTTAATCTGATTCACTACTCATCACAAATAGATACACCAACAGCCATTTTCTCATTGGATGCAGAAAAAGCATTTGATAAAGTTAATTGGGAATTCTTATTCCAAACACTTAAAAAATTCGGCTTTGGTGAATCATTTATTCATTGGATCAAGATTCTTTACACATCACCGATGGCAACAGTCACCACAAATGGATTAATATCACAGCGGTTCACTCTACACAGGGGTACAAGGCAGGGATGTCCACTCTCTCCATCCCTATTTGCTATCTTTATAGAACCTCTGGCAGCAGCCATATGACAAGACAGCACAATTTCAGGAATCGGAACAGGAGATACAACCCATAAGATCAGCTTATATGCTGATGACATCCTCTTATATCTACAAAACCCATCATCATCAATTCCTGATACTGTCAACCTTATTAATCACTTCTCTGAGATCTCTGACTACACTATTAACTGGTCTAAATCCACCATACTACCACTGAACTCCAACAGCTGGGATGTGGCAACTGTCACTGGACCATTCTCAATCACCACCGGCAACATCAAATACCTGGGAATTAACATTAACATTAACAACATAAGCCGCACTATTACCATACACCCCTGCTTCAAAAACCCAATCATTGCCTCAACTCTGACGGCCTGGTGGGACTTTTACCAAATGACTAATACCACGGTATCACCAAGTACATACACTCCTATTTGGTATAATCCGGATTTTTTGATGAACAGGAAACCATTAAATCTGTCATCATGGATCACTAAGGGCATCATGCATCTTAAAGATATCTATGAAAACAACACCCTGGTTTCTTTCTCTCACCTCGTACAGAAGTATAGCATTGGAGGAAATCAATTTCTAGAATATCTTCAAATTAAATCTATTGTTCAAACAAAACTTAATAGTAAAACACCTAACCTTAGCCTTCCGCCACTGGTACTAGATTTAACCCAAATTACTAGTAAACAGAAAATTTTATCCAAAATTTATAAGTTAATTGCAACAAATAAGACAACAATGTCCATCCAATCAATTACATGGGAAAAAGATTTAGAGGTTACCTACAATGCTGACTTCTGGACCCAAATCTGTAAAAACATATTTATGTCTACCGCTAATGTGAATCTACAACTAATACAATATAAAGTAATTCACAGAGTTCACTATACGGGGGAAAGAATGTTTAAAATGGGCTTTAAAGATACAAAAAATTGTACACAGTGTACACAAAATTGTTATGGATCAAGGAACAGAACCCCAGAGCAGAGAGCCAAGGAAGGGTAAAAAAGGATTTATTTCCAACATGGAACGAAGAACAAGGCAGGAACAAGGCTTGGCAGACGTAGAATCCCCAACGCGGAACTGGACTTGACTTGACTTGGCTTGGCTTGGCTCTTGGAATCGGACGCAATCTTCTGGCCCGGAACAAAGGTTGGCAGACGTAGAATCCCCAAAGCGGAACTTGACTTGACTTGACTTGACTTGACTTGACTTGACTTGGCTTGACCTGACTTGAGAATCCCCAAAGCGGAACTTGACTTGACTTGGCTTGACCTGACTTGAGAATCCCCAAAGCTTAACTTGACTTGACTTGGCTTGGCTTGGCTTGACCTGACTTGAGAATCCCCAAAGTGGAACTTGACTTGACTTGACTTGGCTTGACCTGACTTGAGAATCCCCAAAGCGGAACTTGACTTGACTTGGCTTGACCTGACTTAAGAATCCCCAACGCGGGACTTGACCTGACTTGACCTGACCTGACCTGACCTGACCTGACTTGACTTGACTTGACTTGACTTGACTTGACTTGACTTGACTTGACTTGACTTGACTTGACTTGACTTGACGATTCGGACGGAATCTTCTGGCAACCAGGAGTGGTGAGAAAGCCTGGTAAATAGGTTTGAGGCTGATGAGGGGATTGAGTGCAGGTGTCCGAAACGGCTGGCCACGCCCCTGCCATCCACCTGGTCAGTAACACAAAGAAGGGGAGGGGAAAAACACCACAGAGCCTCCACAACCATCACAAAAATGTGACGGACACATACTTGCATGCAATCTGGGATTGTGACCCAGTCAAAATATTCTGGCACAGTATCACTGACACCCTCTCCCAACGTCTTGATTGCTGCATCCCGCTGTTACCCTCAGTCTGCCTCCTGGGAGATTTTTTTACTCTATCACTGGATAATAGTTCCAACAGAATCTATTCTATTGCCCTAATCATCGCCAAGAAAACAATCCTCATGAACTGGAAAACCAAAAACTCCATCAATGTCATCCTCTGGGAAAACTTACTAACAGATTTCATTTCAATGGAACAACTATCAGCTTCAATTAAAAGACAAACTATAAAGTTTGACCAAGTATGGAAAAAAATTATTTTATCCTTGAATTCGAGACACACAAATCTTCCCTCAAATGATCCTCGATAAATAATCGGATTTTGCCATTTCTATTTGGGGGGGAAAAAATAAAAATAAAAATAAGAATAATAATAAATAAATAAATAAAGAAAGAAATTAATGAATAAAGAAATAAAGAAATAAAGAAATTTAATAAAAGGGGGGGGGGAATAAAATGCATATAAAAAAAGGACTAATTCATAAATAAACAATCTCCCCAGCTCCCAGCTTAATCCTCTTTACCCTTGACTAGAAATTGGCAGGTTGACTATTAGCCTGAAAATCCGCTGAACTTTTTGTAAGAATAACTACTTTAGGAAAGTTAAAAATAACTATTCAAAGGAAGGAGATATGTAAATGATTTGTTGTTGTCATTGTTATTATTGTGATTATTATCATATTTTTGTATATGTATGTATTTATGTGCACAAAGAAGTATGAGTATGTAGGTATTTCCATATATATATATGGGTTTCTATGTTGTCGGTGTGCATGTACACGTGTGTGTGTGCGTGTGTGTGCGTGTGTGTGTGTGCGTGTGTGTGTGCGTATACACGAGTGTGTGTGTATGTGGGTGTGTGTGTGTGTGTGTGTGGGGGGGGGGTGTGCGTGCACAGGTGTGTGTGTGTGGGTGTGGGGGTGCGTGTACACGTGTGTGTATGTGTGTGCGTGTGTGTGTGCGTGTGCATGTACACATGTTTGTGTGTGTGTGTGCGTGAGAGTACACGTGTGTGTGTGGGTGTATGTGTCTGTGCACATGTGTGTGTGTGTGTGTGTGTGTATGTGTGTGTGTGTGTACACGTGTGTGCGTGTGTGTGTGCATGTGTGTGTGTGTGCGTGAGAGTACACGTGTGTGTGTGGGTGTATGTGTCTGTGCACATGTGTGTGTGTGTGTGTGTGTGTGTGTGTGTGTGTGTGTGTGTGTGTGTGTGTATACACGTGTGTGCGTGTGTGTGTGCATGTGTGTGTGTGTGCGTGTGTGTACGTACACATGTGGACGTGTGTGTGCGTGTGTGCGAACACATGTGGAGGTGTGTGTGTGTGTGCATGGGAGTACACATGTGGTGTGTGTGTGTGTACACATGTGCGGATGTGTATATGTGGGTATGTATGTGTGTTTGTATGTATGCATGTATATACATATATATATATATGTATGCACTAGGTGTTTATATGTTACTGTGTATATGTAGATGCATTTCTATTTGTGTATTTATTGATGTATGGGTATATATATATATATGGACAGATACAGGATATATGTATATGCACATGAAACTAAAAAGCACAGGTGCACATGATTGTATCAGAGTATATTTATATGTATGAATAACTACCTACTGATGCACATGTATCTTACATACATAATGCTTTGAGGTCAACACACTGATCTTTGTTGTGTGTGTGTGTACGTGTGTGTGTGCATCGTGCATTGATGTACAAATTGAGTTTCTCTGTTTACAATGTATAAGAATATGTACTAGATAACAGCATACATGTCCACATATGTATGTGTATGCATGTATGTATTATATATGACTCTTCAAAACTGCCTCCAACACACCCCAAACGCTCAAACGATCAGACATGTGATTGTAAATAGAAACCTCCTCCCCCTTTTCTCTGTTTTCTTTTTTTGCTTATAACGCTTGATTGTCTTGTGTCCACCTTTTACCCTTAAAACAACACATTATAAACTTCTTGACAAATATTACAACACAGACACCAAACTGCACCACCACTGTCTCATCTCTCTCTCTCCACTCTCCACACCCGGTGACTATAGCTGTTATGGATCAATAAACAGAACCCCAGACCAGAGAGCCAAGGAAGGGTAAAAAAAAAGGATTTATTTCCAACATGGAACGAAGAACAAGGCAGGAACACTGCCCGTGACCGGCTTCAGGAGGGAGACCGGACCGCGGCAGGGTTCAGGATACGGTCGATCTCGAATGGACCAATAAAATCGGGGAGTCAGCTTCCGAGACTCGCAACGGAGAGGAAGGTCCCGCGTGGACAACCAGACCCGTTGTCCGCGCTTGTAGTCAGGGGCAAGAATCCGACGGCGGTCCGCCAATCTCCGGTTACGCTCTGCCGTACGACCCAGCGCAGCTCTGACCCCCCGCCAGACCCGATGAGCCCTCCTCGGGTGAATCTGGATGGAGGGCACTGCCACCGCCACCTCCTGGGTAGGGAAAAGGGGGGGCTGGTAGCCGTTAGCTGCCATGAAGGGAGACATGTCTGTGGCAGAAGAGACCAAGGTGTTATGGGCATACTCAATCCATGGAAGGTGGGTGGACCAGGAAGCAGGGTGGTCAGCCGCGACACAACGAATGGCGGACTCCAGGTCCTGGTTAGCCCGCTCTGTTTGGCCGTTGGACTGGGGGTGGTAACCAGATGACAGACTAACAGTAGCCCCGATGGCCTTACAGAAGGCCCCCCAGACCCGGGAAGTGAACTGGGGACCCCTGTCAGAAACAATGTCCTGCGGCAGTCCATGGAGCCGAAAAACATGCTGCACCAGGAGATCAGCAGTCTCAAAAGCTGTAGGCAGCTTAGGTAGGGGGATGAAATGGACTGACTTGGAGAAACGGTCCACCACTGTCAGGACGGTGGTGTTACCCTCTGACGGGGGAAGTCCAGTAACGAAATCCGCGGCGATGTGTGACCAAGGGCGATGCGGAACAGGAATAGGCTGAAGCAGGCCAGCCGGGGCACGATGCGACGTTTTGTTCCGAGCACAAACAGAGCAGGCAGCGACAAACTCCCGAGTGTCAGCTATCATGGATGGCCACCAAAAGCACTGTTGCAACAGGGACAGCGTGCGGTGGACCCCGGGGTGGCACGCCAGGGTGGAGCTGTGACCTCACTGTAGCACAGCGGGCCTGACCGGCGGGGGCACAAATAGGAGACCCGCAGGACATGTAGGGGGAATGGGAATGTCTTTCTGAGCCTCCTGGACGACTCTCTCCACCTCCCAGCCAGCGACCCCTACAATACGTGAGGAAGGCAAAATGGTGTCTTCCCCAGGCCCAGGAGCTGTAGTCTGGTCGAACTGACGGGACAGAGAATCGGGCTTCCCAGTCTTGGATCCAGGACGGTAGGTGAGTGTGAAATTGAAGCGACCGAGGAATAAGGCCCACCGGGCCTGACGCGAGTTGAGTCTCCGAGCGGAGCGGAGGTAGGACAGGTTTTTGTGGTCCGACCACACCAGGAACGGCTGGGAAGCACCCTCCAGCCAGTGCCTCCACTCTTTGAGCGCCAAGACCACCGCCAGTAGTTCCCGGTTGACCACATCATAGTTTCTCTCGGCAGGAGTGAGATGCAGAGAAGAAAGCGCAGGGGTGCAGTTTTTGGTCCAAAACGGATCGCTGGGACAGGACGGCTCCCACCCCCGTCTCCGAGGCGTCCGCTTCCACCACAAATTGAGCTGTAGGATCAGGGTGACACAATACCGGGGCAGAACAGAACAATTGCTTAAGCTTACCAAAAGCTGCGTCTGCTTCAGGCAACCAGGAGAACGGGACCTGTACAGAGGTGAGTCCAGTGAGGGGAGAGGCTACCCTACTGTAGTTTCGAATAAACCTCCGGTAGAAGTTAGCGAAGCCTAAAAATCTCTGCAGTTGCTTCCTGGTAGCGGGTGTCGGCCAATCTACCACTGCCTTGATTTTGGATGGGTCAGGCTTCAGCTGCCCCTCTCCCACGACAAAACCTAAAAAACTAACGGAAGACACATGGAACTCTCACTTCTCCGCCTTAACATATAGTCTATTCTCCAGTAATCGCTGCAAAACGAGACGGACATGCTGGACGTGCTCCCTGTTGTCGCGGGAGAAAAATCAAAATGTCATCCAAATAAACAAACACAAATCTATCCAGCATGTCTCGTAAAACGTCATTAATTAGGGCCTGAAAAACAGCAGGTGCGTTGGTAAGCCCGAATGGCATGACCAGGTACTCAAAATGTCCCAATGGAGTATTAAACGCCGTCTTCCACTCATCCCCCTCCCTTATCCTCACCAAGTGATAGGCATTACGGAGGTCCAACTTGGTGAAAACAGTGGCTTGATTCAGGGAGCCGAAAGCTGAGTCAAGGAGAGGCAGGGGATACTTGTTCCTGACCGTGATGCTGTTTAGGCCCCTAAAGTCAATACAGGGGCGCAGAGACTTGTCCTTTTCCACAAAAAAGAAACCGGCCCCCACAGGAGAAGAGGAGGGCCGAACAAGTCCAGCAGCCAAACTCTCTGTAATATATGTCTCCATAGCCTCTCTCTCCGGTATTGACAGCTTGTAAAGCTTGCTCGATGGCAATGGGGCACCGGGGATTAGATCAATGGAGCAGTCATACGGTCTATGAAGGGGCAAGGAGGAGGCCCGGTCCTTAGAAAAAACCTCCTGGAGGTCATGGTATGCTGGCGGAACTGAAGCTAAATCCACTGCTTTGGGAGGGAATGGTGTGTCCATTGTGGGAGTGGGAATAGCGGCACGTAGACAATGGCTATGGCAAAAACAGACTCCAATTTACAAAAGAGTGGCTAGACCAGTCTATGTGGGGGTTGTGGAGGCTGAGCCAGGGAAGTCCCAGAACGAGGGGGTTGGAAGGTGAAGGAATGATGTACGGAGACAGCAGCTCCTTGTGATTACCAGAAACCAGTAAAGACAGTGGCACGGTACGGTGGGTGATCCGAGACAGCACTCTGCCGTCAAGAGCAAAAACCTCTCGTGGCTCAGGAAGAGGCTCCGACGGGATGTTAGCACTGGATACCAGCACTGGATACCAACTCTGCACCAGAGTCCACCAGGGCGAGGACAGGAATCGGGGTGGATTTTAAAAAAATGGTCCCCTCCAGTTGGAGGGGCTTGGAGGAGGGATTGATGGGAGTTCGGCTCACCAGCGCCCCTCCTGGAGCGGGCAAGCCTGGTCTTTTCGGCCGAAGGGGACAGTTGGGCAGCATGTGGCCAGCCTGGCCACAATAAAAACAGAGACCTTGGTGACGGCGGCGCTGACGTTCCTCCCGAGTGAGCCGGTCACCACCTAGCTGCATGGGCTCCTCCAGAGGTCGAGCGGTTGGTGGATCGGTGGTAGCCAACTGACGCAGCGGAGACGCGGAGGGCTTGGACCGGGCCCAAGGAACCGGGAAGGGGCCCCGCTCAACCCTCTCGCTAAAGTGTTTATCTAACATAAGGGAGAAATCTGGGATGGCGTTCATCGCGGAATGAAAAACTGGGCCCTGCTGTCCCAGGAGAGCCTCCTGAGCGGCAAGGGCCTGCTCGATCCCCTCGGCCTCGGACCGAGTCTGGGTCAGGTGTTACGTCTCTGCGGGGTTCATTGTGGCCAGAAGATTCTGTTATGGATCAATGAACAGAACCCCAGAGCAGAGAGCCAAGGAAGGGTAAAAAAAGGATTTATTTCCAACATGGAACGAAGAACAAGGCAGGAACAAGGCTTGGCAGACGTAGAATCCCCAACGCGGAACTTGACTTGACTTGACTTGACTTGACTTGACTTGACTTGACTTGACTTGACTTGACTTGACTTGACTTGACTTGACTTGACTTGACTTGACTCTTGGAATCGGACGCAATCTTCTTGCAACCAGGAGTGGTGAGAAGGCCTGGTAAATAGGTTTAAGGCTGATGAGGGGATTGAGTGCAGGTGTGCGAAACGGCTGGCCACGCCCCTGCCATCCACCTGGTCTGTAACACAAAGAAGGGGAGGGGAAAAAAAAACACCACAGAGCCTCCACAACCATCACAATAGCCCTCCTCTGCAGAATATTTAAACCCCTCTTTCCGACTCTTCCTTTACTCTTATCTCCTTTGATTTCTCCAGGGATCAATAAAAATATAATTTGACTGTTATGAGGGCTGGTGAAGGTAGCACACTTGCACACACTCACCCACACACATAAAACTCCCTTGGTTACCAGATTAAAATGCATATATACAACTCCGGTTATACCAATATGGTACCAACCATAAATATATGTGCAAACAAGGGGGGAACAAAAAAAAAAAAAAAAAAGGGGAAAAAAAAAAAGAGAACAACAGGGCAAATTTCAACGCCCACAATTCTCCGAGTAGTTCAGGAGACTACAAGAATATGAATTCACCATCAGATGAGTCTCTGATCCACAAAGCACTGCTCGATCGGGATTTGTGAAGAAGGAGCGTTTGCCCTTTCAGACATCTACCACCAACAAGTCAGAGAACAACAGGGCAAATTTCAACGCCCACAATTCTCCAAGTAGTTCAGGAGACTACAAGAATATGAATTCACCATCAGATGAGCTGGAGATTATAAAGGAAAAGCTGGAGAAAAAAGACAACTTTCTCGCTCAGGAAAAATACTTTAAGGATGCAGCGGAGAAGGATTCGCTTGCATATTTGGAAAAAATCAAAAAAGCAGAAACTCGTTTGGAGGCTGAACGCCAGCTCACACTAGTCTATGAAGAAGAAGTCAATCAGTGCAAAGACATTATTGAAGATTTACGTCAGAGCATCAAAACAAGTGAAGAAGAAGACAGTGAGGTTAACTCCAAACAGGCAGAGGCCCATAAGTCGGTCCTTGATGAAATTGAAAAGTTAAAAAAACAGCTAGAAGAAGAGACAAGCTCTAATCTGGATCTGATCTCTAAACTGGGGGCACAGGAATCAGTGCAACAAAGTCTAGAGTTTAAGTTTGCAGAGCTCACGGAGCAACTGAAGTCTGCCCAGGCAACATCTGAGGTGGGTGCAGATGAACCTGAGTCGCCTAAAGCAGAGGACATTTTTGTAATTAGGAACAATGTGGCTGCAGAAAAATTGGTTGAAGAAAAAGAACCTTCAGAACCACAGGGGGTCTCTGAACAAGAAACCGAGAAACCATCACCGATGGAGCCAGAACACAGCGACGACAAGATGTTGGATGTCTCTGAGATGAAACAGACCACTGAAAATGAATTGGTGTCCAAACAGGATGGAGGTGTTGAACAAAAAGCAAAGAAGTCAAAACTCAATGAGAATACGACCCAATCTGAAGTCATTGAAGAACTCCCTGAACCGCAGGATGCTGGTACAAAAGAGGACTCAGATTAACATGCAATCTCCGAAATGGTATACAACCCTTCTTTGTGGAGACGATTTAAGAAATTCCTCACCCCAGCATGTCTGCGCCAGAACAAGCACAAGAAGAAAGTCCAAAGATCCAAGATCCAAAGTGAGGGCAGGAACAGACCGGCTGTAACAAAGTCAACAGCATCAACAAGATCAAGAGCATCACGTTCAGTAGATGTTCTGCTTTTCCTCCCATAAAAAAAAAAAATCTTTTCTTTTTTTTTATTGTTGTTACATGTTGATTTGTTGAAATGTTGCAGTATTTTGTCAAATGTGAAAAAAAAAAAAAAAGAATTCAGAAATATAGAAGTTGTCTGGCTATTAATCAAATCAGCTTCAAAATAATAAGCTTTACAGTGTATTTTGACAGAAAAAAAACAAACATCCAGCAAAGAGTGACGAGCGTGACATCACATGGGGAAACAGCATCGTGGTTACGTGCAGTAAAACTGCGTAGTAAAAATTCATAATTCAAACTGCCAAACTCCATGATAAAAAAAATCCCTGCGAGAATAATAATGTAAAACATTTTCCAGGAAAATTGTGATTAGAGATATCTGTGATCTGAGTTTTTCTTTTTGCAATGACATCTTTGTTGCAGGTATCCACGGTGTTTATTACCGATATATTTATTGTGCATGTACATTTTTTCTGGATTGAAACCCAATTCACATAAAGAACAAGACATGATGCCATTCTTTTAAGGATAAATAACATTTTGAGTATCTGAAATGCTTACACTACACTGTGGCCAAGTATCCATATTGGCAGAAAATATAATAGATTCATGTCTTCTTAGTTTTCAGTAACTTATTAACATTGGATTGATTAGAGTTTCTACAAAGAATCTTCTAGCTGTAAATTACAACTTGGATGTTGAAACTAAGACGTATGTAGTTGCTGGTCAAACACACATGTATGAACTTGTGCTGTTTGTCACTCTGTGTCAATTACATGTCCTTAAACTCACACATAAAATGCAATGCTTCTTTATCTCGCCACAGTGACCGTTAGACGGTAACGGGTATGGAACAATTGTACTTTTTAAGTTTTTGCAAACACGGTACTCTGCACTGTGGCTAAACCTCTCCACGTTGGTCTTGTCTGTTCAAAATACGAGATTCAAAGACATTTTATCGTTTGTTATGATTCAACTTTGCAAGCCTAAATCAGGCTGCCGGCTTCTTCCCAAAGAGAAAAGATTTTCGCCTGGCAGACAAGACATTCTGACGTACTTTCAAGTTTAACATACAAACTGAGACCTGTGGCGTCTGTGGAGTAACTCTTAGCCTTTCTACTGTTTCCATGAGGAAACATGTGTGTGTGTGTGTGTGTGTGTGTGTGTGTGTGCGTGTGTGTGTGTGTGTGTTTGTTTCTGTGTGTGTGTGTGTGTGTGTGTGTGTGTGTGCGTGTGTGTGTGTGTGTTTGTTTCTGTGTGTGTGTGTGTGTGTGTGTGTGTGTGTGTGTGTGTGTGTGTGTGTGTGTGTGTGTGTGTGTGTGTGTGTGTACACATGTAATAGAACATCTGGGCCCTGTGTTCCTTCCCCTTTCTAACTCCACTCTTCCACTGGGGAATGAACATCACAGAACATTATGACATCACAGAACGTTATGACATCACAGAACATCATGATATCAGAGACATAGATTAAAGAATGTATCATTTTCTTCACAAGCCTTTAAGACTTACAACAGCACACATCACAATTTTACGAAGAAGCTCAAGCGCCTTACCAAACACTTTAATTTAACGATCTAAGTGAAAAAAACAACCAAAACAATTAGAGGTACAGAAGCATCTTTCGGAAAACTTCTGTGGAGCAGTGAGGTGGCGTCTACTGCCTTCAAGACTCCTAAAACAAAACATAGCAAAATGGAAACCTCCCGGCAAATTTCAACATCCACAATCTCTCCTGCTACCAATGCGAGTCACCACTTTGGAAATGTAAATATGAAGAGAACCATCTACCAGCCGTCTGCTCAGAACCAGTGGAATGGCTCTAAAGGTTTACCCACCTATGACAATCGTCGCTTAGAAAACATCAAAAGGGAGGAGACACGAAATAGGAATTATCCCAAGAAAGAGTCAGATAGCAAAATGGTCTCTGATCCACAAAGCACTGCTCGATCGGGATTTGTGAAGAAGGAGCGTATGCCCTTTCAGACATCTACCACCTACAAGTCAGAGAACAACAGGGCAAATTTCAACGCCCACAATTCTCCAAGTAGTTCAGGAGACTACGAGAATATGAATTCACCATCAGATGAGCTGGAGATTATAAAGGAAAAGCTGGAGAAAAAAGACAACTTTCTCGCTCAGGAAAAATACTTTAAGGATGCAGCAGAGAAGGATTCGCTTGCATATTTGGAAAAAATCAAAAAAGCAGAAACTCGTTTGGAGGCTGAACGCCAGCTCACACTAGTCTATGAAGAAGAAGTCAATCAGTGCAAAGACATTATTGAAGATTTACGTCAGAGCATCAAAACAAGTGAAGAAGAAGACAGTGAGGTCGAGTCCAAACAGGCAGAGGCCCATAAGTCGGTCCTTGATGAAATTGAAAAGTTAAAAAAACAGCTAGAAGAAGAGACAAGCTCTAATCTGGATCTGATCTCTAAACTGGGGGCACAGGAATCAGTGCAACAAAGTCTAGAGTTTAAGTTTGCAGAGCTCACGGAGCAACTGAAGTCTGCCCAGGCAACATCTGAGGTGGGTGCAGATGAACCTGAGTCGTCTGCAACAGAAAAAGTCTCCAAAATGATAAGTGTCTCATCTCAAACCGAAGATGCTGATTTAGAAAATGTCTCTGAACGAAAGGAACTCTCAAATCTCCCAGTGGACGAATTCCCTAAAGCAGAGGACATTTTTGTAATTAGGAACAATGTGGCTGCAGAAAAATTGGTTGAAGAAAAAGAACCTTCAGAACCACAGGGGGTCTCTGAACAAGAAACCGAGAAACCATCACCGATGGAGCCAGAACACAGCGACGACAAGATGTTGGATGTCTCTGAGGTGAAACAGACCACTGAAAATGAATTGGTGTCCAAACAGGATGGAGGTGTTGAACAAAAAGCAAAGAAGTCAAAACTCAATGAGAATACGACCCAATCTGAAGTCATTGAAGAACTCCCTGAACCGCAGGATGCTGGTACAAAAGAGGACTCAGATTCACATGCAATCTCCGAAATGGTATACAACCCTTCTTTGTGGAGACGATTTAAGAAATTCCTCACCCCAGCATGTCTGCGCCAGAACAAGCACAAGAAGAAAGTCCAAACATCCAAGATCCAAAGTGAGGGCAGGAACAGACCGGCTGTAACAAAGTCAACAGCAACAACAAGATGAAGAGCATCACGTTCAGTAGATGTTCTGCTTTTCCTCCCATAAAAAAAAAAATCTTTTCTTTTTTTTTAATTGTTGTTACATGTTGATTTGTTGAAATGTTGCAGTATTTTGTCAAATGTGAAAAATAAAAAAAAAAGAATTCAGAAATATAGAAGTTGTCTGGCTATTAATCAAATCAGCTTCAAAATAATAAGCTTTACAGTGTATTTTGACAGAAAAAAAATCATCCAGCAAAGAGTGACGAGCGTGACATCACATGGGGAAACAGCATCGTGGTTACGTGCAGTAAAACTGCGTAGTAAAAATTCATAATTCAAACTGCCAAACTCCATGATAAAAAAAATCCCTGCGAGAATAATAATGTAAAACATTTTCCAGGAAAATTGTGATTGGAGATATCTGTGATCTGAGTTTTTCTTTTTGCAATAACATCTTTGTTGCAGGTATCCACGGTGTTTATTACCGATATATTTATTGTGCATGTACATTTTTTCTGGATTGAAACCCAATTCACATAAAGAACAAGACATGATGCCATTCTTTTAAGGACAAATAACATTTTGAGTATCTGAAATGCTTACACTACACTGTGGCCAAGTATCCATATTGGCAGAAAATATAAAAGATTCATGTCTTCTTAGTATTCAGTAACTTATTAACATTGGATTGATTAGAGTTTCTACAAAGAATCTTCTAGCTGAAAATTACAACTTGGATGTTGAAACTAAGACGTATGTAGTTGCTGGTCAAACACACATGTATGAACTTGTGCTGTTTGTCACTCTGTGTCAATTACATGTCCTTAAACTCACACATAAAATGCAATGCTTCTTTATCTCGCCACAGTGACCGTTAGACGGTAACGGGTATGGAACAATTGTACTTTTTAAGTTTTTGCAAACACGGTACTCTGCACTGTGGCTAAACCTCTCCACTTTGGTCTTGTCTGTTCAAAATACGAGATTCAAAGACATTTTATCGTTTGTTATGATTCAACTTTGCAAGCCTAAATCAGGCTGCCGGCTTCTTCCCAAAGAGAACAGATTTTCACCTGGCAGACAAGACATTCTGACGTACTTTCAAGTTTAACATACAAACTGAGACCTGTGGCGTCTGGGGAGTAACTCTTAGCCTTTCTACTGTTTCCATGAGGAAACGTGTGTGTGTGAGTGTGTGTGTGTGTGTGTGTGTGTTTGTGTGTGTGTGTGTGTGTGTGTTTGTTTCTGTGTGTGTGTGTGTGTGTGTGTGTGTGTGTGTGTGTGCGTGTGTGTGTGTGTGTGTTTGTTTCTGTGTGTGTGTGTGTGTGTGTGTGTGTTTGTTTCTGTGTGTGCGTGTGTGTGTGTGTGTGTGTGTGTGTGTGTGTGTGTGTGTGTGTGTGTGTGTGTGTGTGTGTGTGTGTGTGTGTGTGTGTGTGTGTGTGTACACATGTAATAGAACATCTGGGCCCTGTGTTCCTTCCCCTTTCTAACTCCACTCTTCCACTGGGGAATGAACATCACAGAACATTATGACATCACAGAACGTTATGACATCACAGAACATCATGATATCAGAGACATAGATTAAAGAATGTATCATTTTCTTCACAAGCCTTTAAGACTTACAACAGCACACATCACAATTTTACGAAGAAGCTCAAGCGCCTTACCAAACACTTTAATTTAACGATCTAAGTGAAAAAAACAACCAAAACAATTAGAGGTACAGAAGCATCTTTCGGAAAACTTCTGTGGAGCAGTGAGGTGGCGTCTACTGCCTTCAAGACTCCTAAAACAAAACAAAGCAAAATGGAAACCTCCCGGCAAATTTCAACATCCACAATCTCTCCTGCTACCAATGCGAGTCACCACTTTGGAAATGTAAATATGAAGAGAACCATCTACCAGCCGTCTGCTCAGAACCAGTGGAATGGCTCTAAAGGTTTACACACCTATGACAATCGTCCCTTAGAAAACATCAAAAGGGAGGAGACACGAAATAGGAATTATCCCAAGAAAGAGTCAGATAGCAAAATGGTCTCTGATCCACAAAGCACTGCTCGATCGGGATTTGTGAAGAAGGAGCATATGCCCTTTCAGACATCTACCACCTACAAGTCAGAGAACAACAGGGCAAATTTCAACGCCCACAATTCTCCAAGTAGTTCAGGAGACTACGAGAATATGAATTCACCATCAGATGAGCTGGAGATTATAAAGGAAAAGCTGGAGAAAAAAGACAACTTTCTCGCTCAGGAAAAATACTTTAAGGATGCAGCGGAGAAGGATTCGCTTGCATATTTGGAAAAAATCAAAAAAGCAGAAACTCGTTTGGAGGCTGAACGCCAGCTCACACTAGTCTATGAAGAAGAAGTCAATCAGTGCAAAGACATTATTGAAGATTTACGTCAGAGCATCAAAACAAGTGAAGAAGAAGACAGTGAGGTTAAGTCCAAACAGGCAGAGGCCCATAAGTCGGTCCTTGATGAAATCGAAAAGTTAAAAAAACAGCTAGAAGAAGAGACAAGCTCTAATCTGGATCTGATCTCTAAACTGGGGGCACAGGAATCAGTGCAACAAAGTCTAGAGTTTAAGTTTGCAGAGCTCACGGAGCAACTGAAGTCTGCCCAGGCAACATCTGAGGTGGGTGCAGATGAACCTGAGTCGTCTGCAACAGAAAAAGTCTCCAAAATGATAAGTGTCTCATCTCAAACCGAAGATGCTGATTTAGAAAATGTCTCTGAACGAAAGGAACTCTCAAATCTCCCAGTGGACGAATTCCCTAAAGCAGAGGACATTTTTGTAATTAGGAACAATGTGGCTGCAGAAAAATTGGTTGAAGAAAAAGAACCTTCAGAACCACAGGGGGTCTCTGAACAAGAAACCGAGAAACCATCACCGATGGAGCCAGAACACAGCGACGACAAGATGTTGGATGTCTCTGAGATGAAACAGACCACTGAAAATGAATTGGTGTCCAAACAGGATGGAGGTGTTGAACAAAAAGCAAAGAAGTCAAAACTCAATGAGAATACGACCCAATCTGAATTCATTGAAGAACTCCCTGAACCGCAGGATGCTGGTACAAAAGAGGACTCAGATTCACATGCAATCTCCGAAATGGTATACAACCCTTCTTTGTGGAGACGATTTAAGAAATTCCTCACCCCAGCATGTCTGCGCCAGAACAAGCACAAGAAGAAAGTCCAAAGATCCAAGATCCAAAGTGAGGGCAGGAACAGACCGGCTGTAACAAAGTCAACAGCATCAACAAGATGAAGAGCATCACGTTCAGTAGATGTTCTGCTTTTCCTCCCATAAAAAAAAAAAATCTTTTCTTTTTTTTTAATTGTTGTTACATGTTGATTTGTTGAAATGTTGCAGTATTTTGTCAAATGTGAAAAATAAAAAAAAAAGAATTCAGAAATATAGAAGTTGTCTGGCTATTAATCAAATCAGCTTCAAAATAATAAGCTTTACAGTGTATTTTGACAGAAAAAAAAAACATCCAGCAAAGAGTGACGAGCGTGACATCACATGGGGAAACAGCATCGTGGTTACGTGCAGTAAAACTGCGTAGTAAAAATTCATAATTCAAACTGCCAAACTCCATGATAAAAAAAATCCCTGCGAGAATAATAATGTAAAACATTTTCCAGGAAAACTGTGATTGGAGATATCTGTGATCTGAGTTTTTCTTTTTGCAATAACATCTTTGTTGCAGGTATCCACGGTGTTTATTACCGATATATTTATTGTGCATGTACATTTTATTGTGGATTGAAACCCAATTCACATAAAGAACAAGACATGATGCCATTCTTTTAAGGATAAATAACATTTTGAGTATCTGAAATGCTTACGCTACACTGTGGCCAAGTATCCATATTGGCAGAAAATATAATAGATTCATGTCTTCTTAGTATTCAGTAACTTATTAACATTGGATTGATTAGAGTTTCTACAAAGAATCTTCTAGCTGTAAATTACAACTTGGATGTTGAAACTAAGACGTATGTAGTTGCTGGTCAAACACACATGTATGAACTTGTGCTGTTTGTCACTCTGTGTCAATTACATGTCCTTAAACTCACACATAAAATGCAATGCTTCTTTATCTCGCCACAGTGTTCTGACATTTTGAAGTACTTTCAAGTTTAACATACAAAATCAGACCTGTGGCGTCTGGGGAGTTACTCTTAGCCTTTCTACTGTTTCCATGAGGAAACGTGTGTGTGTGTGTGTGTGTGTGTGTGTGTGTGTGTGTGTGTGTGTGTGTGTGTGTGTGTGTGTGCGAGATGAACCTGTGGGCGAGATGAACCTGTGATCGCGAGACCAAACGAGACCTAGTGCGACAACAAACATGGATTCTCAGGCTTTTCTCAGGCTTTTCCATGCAGCTCCAATATTCAAACAGGAAGTAGACAATAAAACACAAACAATATGAATACAGTAAATTTTGTAAGCTGGAATATCCGCGGAATTAAATCAAACATAAAAAGAACAAAAATATTCGACTATATAAATAAATTGCAGGCTGACATATGTCTGTTACAAGAAACACATACTTCAAAATCTGACTTGCAGAAATTAATGACTCCACAATTTAATCAAATATATACTGCTGATTTTAATTCAAGGCAAAGAGGAGTAGCAATTTTAATTCACAAAAAAATTTTCTTTACTCATAATGACACGGTTGAAGATCCTGAGGGGAGATTCATAATTATTAATATTACAATTGACAACAATCCAATAACAATAGCCAGTATTTATGGCCCAAACAAAGACGACTCATCGTTTTTTCATTCTTTCTTTACAGCGATTTCTAATTTCTCCGACTCGCCAATAATCATAGGTGGAGATTTTAATACTGTTCTTAATCCGGCATTAGATAAATCTAATAACTGTAGTAAAATATATAACTATCAATCTTCAGAAACAATCAAACAGTTCATGGCAGACTGTGGTCTTGGAGATGGTTGGAGGCTGAAACACCCTAACGATAAAGAATTCTCTTACTTCTCACAAGTCCATCAATCTTACTCACGAATCGACTATTACCTTATTAGTAATTCCCTGATTTCCAAAGTGAGTAATATTGAAATACATCCTATTATTATTAGTGATCATGCTCCGATCACTCTGACCTGGACTAAAAGTACACCTATTAAAACCAGCAACAGGTGGCGACTTAACACATCGCTGCTTGAAGACCCTGACTTTGACGACTATATTAAGAGAAACTGGACATCCTTCCTTGAAATAAATGATTCACCAGAAATATCCCCATCACTCCTTTGGGAAACGGGCAAAGCTGTGCTGAGAGGACAGATTATTTCATATTCCTCCCATAAGAAAAAGAAGGAAGAGCATGAACAAAGAAACTTGGAAAAGAAGATTAAAGAATTAGAAATTAATAATGCTAATAACCCAACTCCTCAGAATCATTCTGAACTGCAAAAATATAAACTGCAGTTGAATGAATACCTAAATAAAAAAAGTAGATTCCTCATCCAAAGACTCAGACATGAACAATTTGAATTCGGTAATAAATCGGGCAAATATCTGGCCAGTCAGATTAAGAAAAACAAGGAAAAATCCACAATCTCCACAGTTGTTAACTCAACGGGAGACATCGTTCAAGACCCTGAAGAAATCAACGAGGAATTTATGAATTTCTACAGAAAGCTATATTCATCTGCAAACAAATCAGACATATCAGAGATTAACAAATTTCTCAACAATATCAAACTACCAAACCTCACAGAAGATCAGGCTGGAGAACTTGATGGACCTCTAACTCCAACAGAGATCCATAGAGCACTTCAACTAATGCCTAATAACAAATCACCGGGTCCAGACGGCTTCCCGGCAGAATTTTATAAACACTTTTGGAACATTCTAGCACCCATATTTACAAGATTAATAGCAGAAATTAAGGAAAAATCTAAGCTCTCCATGGAGATGAATACAGCGATGATTACTTTAATATTAAAACCTGGAAAAGATCCCACTCTTCCAGCAAGCTACCGCCCGTTATCCCTAATTAATTCGGACACAAAAATCAGTAAAGCTCTAGCGTTACGAATTGAAAAAGTAACTCCACTTATCATTCATCCAGACCAAACAGGCTTCATTAAAGGAAGACACGCCGCCAATAACCTACGGAGACTATTTAATCCGATTCATTACTCATCACAAACAGATACACCAACAGCCGTTTTCTCATTGGATGCAGAAAAAGCATTTGATAAAGTTAATTGGGAATTCTTATTCCAAACACTTAAAAAATTCGGCTTTGGTGAATCATTTATTCATTGGATCAAGATTCTTTACACATCACCGATGGCAACAGTCACCACAAATGGATTAATATCACAGCGGTTCACTCTACACAGGGGTACAAGGCAGGGATGTCCACTCTCTCCATCCCTATTTGCTATCTTTATAGAACCTCTGGCAGCAGCCATACGACAAGACAGCACAATTTCAGGAATCGGAACAGGAGATACAACCCATAAGATCAGCTTATATGCTGATGACATCCTCTTATATCTACAAAACCCATCATCATAAATTCCTGATACTGTCAACCTTATTAATCACTTCTCTGAGATCTCTGACTACACTATTAACTGGTCTAAATCCACCATACTACCACTGAACTCCAACAGCTGGGATGTGGCAACTGTCACTGGACCATTCTCAATCACCACCGGCAACATCAAATACCTGGGAATTAACATTAACATTAACAACATAAGCCGCACTATTACCAGACACCCCTGCTTCAAAAACCCAATCATTGCCTCAACTCTGACGGCCTGGTGGGACTTTTACCAAATGACTAATACCACGGTATCACCAAGTACATACACTCCTATTTGGAATAATCCGGATTTTTTGATGAACAGGAAACCATTAAATCTGTCATCATGGATCACTAAGGGCATCATGCATCTTAAAGATATCTATGAAAACAACACCCTGGTTTCTTTCTCTCACCTCGTACAGAAGTATAGCATTGGAGGAAATCAATTTCTAGAATATCTTCAAATTAAATCTATTGTTCAAACAAAACTTAATAGTAAAACACCTAACCTTAGCCTTCCGCCACTGGTACTAGATTTAACCCAAATTACTAGTAAACAGAAAATTTTATCCAAAATTTATAAGTTAATTGCAACAAATAAGACAACAATGTCCATCCCATCAATTACATGGGAAAAAGATTTAGAGGTTACCTACAATGCTGACTTCTGGACCCAAATCTGTAAAAACATATTTATGTCTACCGCTAATGTGAATCTACAACTAATACAATATAAAGTAATTCACAGAGTTCACTATACGGGGGAAAGAATGTTTAAAATGGGCTTTAAAGATACAAAAATTTGTACACAGTGTACACAAAATTGTTATGGATCAAGGAACAGAATCCCAGAGCAGAGAGCCAAGGAAGGGTAAAAAAGGATTTATTTCCAACATGGAACGAAGAACAAGGCAGGAACAAGGCTTGGCAGACGTAGAATCCCCAACGCGGAACTTGACTTGACTTGACTTGGCTTGACCTGACTTGAGAATCCCCAAAGCGGAACTTGACTTGACTTGGCTTGACCTGACTTAAGAATCCCCAACGCGGACCTGACTTGACCTGACTTGACCTGACCTGACCTGACCTGAACTGACCTGACCTGACCTGACCTGACCTGACCTGACCTGACCTGACCTGATTTGACTTGACTTGACTTGACTTGACTTGACTTGACTTGACTTGACTTGACTTGACGATTCGGACGGAATCTTCTGGCAACCAGGAGTGGTGAGAAAGCCTGGTAAATAGGTTTGAGGCTGATGAGGGGATTGAGTGCAGGTGTCCGATACGGCTGGCCACGCCCCTGCCATCCACCTGGTCAGTAACACAAAGAAGGGGAGGGGAAAAACACCACAGAGCCTCCACAACCATCACAAAAATGTGACGGACACATACTTGCATGCAATCTGGGATTGTGACCCAGTCAAAATATTCTGGCACAGTATCACTGACACCCTCTCCCAACGTCTTGATTGCTGCATCCCGCTGTTACCCTCAGTCTGCCTCCTGGGAGATTTTTCTACTCTATCACTGGATAATAGTTCCAACAGAATCTATTCTATTGCCCTAATCATCGCCAAGAAAACAATCCTCATGAACTGGAAAACCAAAAACTCCATCAATGTCATCCTCTGGGAAAACTTACTAACAGATTTCATTTCAATGGAACAACTATCAGCTTCAATTAAAAGACAAACTATAAAGTTTGACCAAGTATGGAAAAAATTATTTTATCCTTGAATTCGAGACACACAAATCTTCCCTCAAATGATCCTCGATAAATAATCGGATTATGCCATTTCTATTTGGGGGGGAAAAAAAAAAAAAAAAAAAAATAATAATAATAAATAAATAAAGAAAGAAAGAAAGAAATTAATGAATAAAGAAATAAAGAAAGAAAGAAATTTAATAAAAGGGGGGGGGGGAATAAAATGCATATAAAAAAAGGACTAATTCATAAATAAACAATCTCCCCAGCTCCCAGCTTAATCCTCTTTACCCTTGACTAGAAATTGGCAGGTTGACTATTAGCCTGAAAATCCGCTGAACTTTTTGTAAGAATAACTACTTTAGGAAAGTTAAAAATAACTATTCAAAGGAAGGAGATATGTAAATGATTTGTTGTTGTCATTGTTATTATTGTGATTATTATCATATTTTTGTATATGTATGTATTTATGTGCACAAAGAAGTATGAGTATGTAGGTATTTCCATATATATATATGGGTTTCTATGTTGTCGGTGTGCATGTACACGTGTGTGTGTGCGTGTGTGTGCGTGTGTGTGTGTGCGTGTGTGTGTGCGTATACACGAGTGTGTGTGTATGTGGGTGTGTGTGTGTGTGTGTGTGGGGGGGGGTGTGCGTGCACAGGTGTGTGTGTGTGGGTGTGGGGGTGCGTGTACACGTGTGTGTATGTGTGTGCGTGTGTGTGTGCGTGTGCATGTACACATGTTTGTGTGTGTGTGTGCGTGAGAGTACACGTGTGTGTGTGGGTGTATGTGTCTGTGCACATGTGTGTGTGTGTGTGTGTGTGTGTGTGTGTGTGTGTGTGTACACGTGTGTGCGTGTGTGTGTGCATGTGTGTGTGTGTGCGTGAGAGTACACGTGTGTGTGTGGGTGTATGTGTCTGTGCACATGTGTGTGTGTGTGTGTGTGTGTGTGTGTGTGTGTGTGTGTGTGTGTGTGTGTATACACGTGTGTGCGTGTGTGTGTGCATGTGTGTGTGTGTGCGTGTGTGTACGTACACATGTGGACGTGTGTGTGCGTGTGTGCGAACACATGTGGAGGTGTGTGTGTGTGTGCATGGGAGTACACATGTGGTGTGTGTGTGTGTACACATGTGCGGATGTGTATATGTGGGTATGTATGTGTGTTTGTATGTATGCATGTATATACATATATATATATATGTATGCACTAGGTGTTTATATTTTACTGTGTATATGTAGATGCATTTCTATTTGTGTATTTATTGATGTATGGGTATATATATATATATATATATATATATATATATGGACAAATACAGGATATATGTATATGCACATGAAACTAAAAAGCACAGGTGCACATGATTGTATCAGAGTATATTAATATGTATGAATAACTACTTACTGATGCACATGTATCTTACATACATAATGCTTTGAGGTCAACACACTGATCTTTGTTGTGTGTGTGTGTACGTGTGTGTGTGCATCGTGCATTGATGTACAAATTGAGTTTCTCTGTTTACAATGTATAAGAATAAGTACTAGATAACAGCATACATGTCCACATATGTATGTGTATGCATGTATGTATTATATATGACTCTTCAAAACTGCCTCCAACACCCCCCAAACGCTCAAACGATCAGACATGTGATTGTAAATAGAAACCTCCTCCCCCTTTTCTCTGTTTTCTTTTTTTGCTTATAACGCTTGATTGCCTTGTGTCCACCTTTTACCCTTAAAACAACACATTATAAACTTCTTGACAAATATTACAACACAGACACCAAACTGCACCACCACTGTCTCATCTCTCTCTCCTGCTCTCTCTCTCCACTCTCCACACCCGGTGACTATAGCTGTTATGGATCAATGAACAGAACCCCAGACCAGAGAGCCAAGGAAGGGTAAAAAAAAAGGATTTCCAACATGGAACGAAGAACAAGGCAGGAACAAGGCTTGGCAGACGTAGAATCCCCAACGCGGAACTGGACTCGACTCTTGGAATCGGACGCAATCTAAATAGGTTTGAGGCTGATGAGGGGATTGAGTGCAGGTGTCCGAAACTGCTGGCCATGCCCCTGCCATCCACCTGGTCTGTAACACAAAGAAGGGGAGGGGAAAAAAAAAAAAAAAAACACCACAGAGCCTCCACAACCATCACAGTACCCCCCCCTCAACGGTCGCCACCTGGCGGCCTACCAGGCTTGTGCGGGAACCGGGCATAAAACTCCTGCAGAATAGCCGGGGACAAAAATAAAAGAGCGAGGGACCCAGGAGCGCTCCTCTGGGCCAAACCCCTCCCAATCCACCAAGTACTGCCACCCGTGCCCTCGCCGCCGAACATCCAACAGGCGGCGAACAGCAAACGCCGGGTGATCATCGACGAGCAGGGGGGGTGGAGGGGGCATGGCCGGAGGGCTGAGCGCACTGTCCGTGACCGGCTTCAGGAGGGAGACCGGACCGCGGCAGGGTTCAGGATACGGTCGATCTCGAATGGACCAATAAAATCGGGGAGTCAGCTTCCGAGACTCGCAACGGAGAGGAAGGTCCCGCGTGGACAACCAGACCCGTTGTCCGCGCTTGTAGTCAGGGGCAAGAATCCGACGGCGGTCCGCCAATCTCCGGTTACGCTCTGCCGTACGACCCAGCGCAGCTCTGACCCCCCGCCAGACCCGATGAGCCCTCCTCGGGTGAATCTGGATGGAGGGCACTGCCACCGCCGCCTCCTGGGTAGGGAAAAGGGGGGGCTGGTAGCCGTTAGCTGCCATGAAGGGAGACATGCCCGTGGCAGAAGAGACCAAGGTGTTATGGGCATACTCAATCCATGGAAGGTGGGTGGACCAGGAAGCAGGGTGGTCAGCCGCGACACAACGAATGGCGGACTCCAGGTCCTGGTTAGCCCGCTCTGTTTGGCTGTTGGACTGGGGGTGGTAACCAGATGACAGACTAACAGTAGCCCCGATGACCTTACAGAAGGCCCCCCAGACCCGGGAAGTGAACTGGGGACCCCTGTCAGAAACAATGTCCTGCGGCAGTCCATGGAGCCGAAAAACATGCTGCACCAGGAGATCAGCAGTCTCAAAAGCTGTAGGCAGCTTAGGTAGGGGGATGAAATGGACTGACTTGGAGAAACGGTCCACCACTGTCAGGACGGTGGTGTTACCCTCTGACGGGGGAAGTCCAGTAACGAAATCCGCGGCGATGTGTGACCAAGGGCGATGCGGAACAGGAATAGGCTGAAGCAGGCCAGCCGGGGCACGATGCGACGTTTTGTTCCGAGCACAAACAGAGCAGGCAGCGACAAACTCCCGAGTGTCAGCTATCATGGATGGCCACCAAAAGCGCTGTTGCAACAGGGACAGCGTGCGGTGGACCCCGGGGTGGCACGCCAGGGTGGAGCTGTGACCTCACTGTAGCACAGCGGGCCTGACCGGCGGGGGCACAAATAGGAGACCCGCAGGACATGTAGGGGGAATGGGAAGGTCTTTCTGAGCCTCCTGGACGACCCTCTCCTCCTCCCAGCCAGCGACCCCTACAATACGTGAGGAAGGCAAAATGGTGTCTTCCCCAGGCCCAGGAGCTGTAGTCTGGTCGAACTGACGGGACAGAGAATCGGGCTTCCCATTCACTCGGTAGGTGAGTGTGAAATTGAAGCGACCGAGGAATAAGGCCCACCGGGCCTGACGCGAGTTGAGTCTCCGAGCGGAGCGGAGGTAGGACAGGTTTTTGTGGTCCAACCACACCAGGAACGGCTGGGAAGCACCCTCCAGCCAGTGCCTCCACTCTTTGAGCGCCAAGACCACCGCCAGTAGTTCCCGGTTGCCCACATCATAGTTTCTCTCGGCAGGAGTGAGATGCAGAGAGAAGAAAGCGCAGGGGTGCAGTTTGTGGTCCGAAACGGATCGCTGGGACAGGACGGCTCCCACCCCCGTCTCCGAGGCGTCCGCTTCCACCACAAATTGAGCTGTAGGATCAGGGTGACACAATACCAGGGCAGAACAGAACAGTTGCTTAAGCTTACCAAAAGCCGCGTCTGCTTCAGGCGACCAGGAGAACGGGACCTGTACAGAGGTGAGTCCAGTGAGGGGAGAGGCTACCCTACTGTAGTTTCGAATAAACCTCCGGTAGAAGTTAGCGAAGCCTAAAAATCTCTGCAGTTGCTTCCTGGTAGCGGGTGTCGGCCAATCTACCACTGCCTTGATTTTGGATGGGTCAGGCTTCAGCTGCCCCTCTCCCACGACAAAACCTAAAAAACTAACGGAAGACACATGGAACTCTCACTTCTCCGCCTTAACATATAGTCTATTCTCCAGTAATCGCTGCAAAACGAGACGGACATGCTGGACGTGCTCCCTTATGTCGCGGGAGAAAAATCAAAATGTCATCCAAATAAACAAACACAAATCTATCCAGCATGTCTCGTAAAACGTCATTAATTAGGTCCTGAAAAACAGCAGGTGCGTTGGTAAGCCCGAATGGCATGACCAGGTACTCAAAATGTCCCAATGGAGTATTAAACGCCGTCTTCCACTCATCCCCCTCCCTTATCCTCACCAAGTGATAGGCATTACGGAGGTCCAACTTGGTGAAAACAGTGGCTTGATTCAGGGAGTCGAAAGCTGAGTCAAGGAGAGGCAGGGGATACTTGTTCCTGACCGTGATGCTGTTTAGGCCCCTAAAGTCAATACAGGGGCGCAGAGACTTGTCCTTTTCCACAAAAAAGAAACCGGCCCCCACAGGAGAAGAGGAGGGCCGAATAAGTCCAGCAGCCAAACTCTCTGTAATATATGTCTCCATAGCCTCTCTCTCCGGTATTGACAGCTTGTAAAGCTTGCGCGATGGCAATGGGGCACCGGGGATTAGATCAATGGAGCAGTCATACGGTCTATGAAGGGGCAAGGAGGAGGCCCGGTCCTTAGAAAAAACCTCCTGGAGGTCATGGTATGCTGGCGGAACTGAAGCTAAATCCACTGCTTTGGGAGGGAATGGTGTGTCCATTGTGGGAGTGGGAATAGCGGCACGTAGACAATGGCTATGGCAAAACAGACTCCAATTTACAAAAGAGTGGCTAGACCAGTATATGTGGGGGTTGTGGAGGCTGAGCCAGGGAAGTCCCAGAACGAGGGGGTTGGAAGGTGAAGGAATGATGTACGGAGAAAGCAGCTCCTTGTGATTACCAGAAACCAGTAAAGACAGTGGCACGGTACGGTGGGTGATCCGAGACAGCACTCTGCCGTCAAGAGCAAAAACCTCTCGTGGCTCAGGAAGAGGCTCCGACGGGATGTTAGCACTGGATACCAGCCCAGAGTCAATAAAGTTGTCATCTGCACCAGAGTCCACCAGGGCGAGGACAGGAATCGGGGTGGATTTTAAAAAAATGGTCCCCTCCAGTTGGAGGGGCTTGGAGGAGGGATTGATGGGAGTTCGGCTCACCAGCGCCCCTCCTGGAGCGGGCAAGCCTGGTCTTTTCGGCCGAAGGGGACAGTTGGGCAGCATGTGGCCAGCCTGGCCACAATAAAAACAGAGACCTTGGTGACGGCGGCGCTGACGTTCCTCCCGAGTGAGCCGGTCACCACCTAGCTGCATGGGCTCCTCCAGAGATCGAGCGGTTGGTGGATCGGTGGTAGCCAACTGACGCAGCGGAGACGCGGAGGGCTTGGACCAGGCCCAAGGAACCGGGAAGGGGCCCCGCTCAACCCTCTCGCTAAAGCGTTTATCTAACATAAGGGAGAAATCTGGGATGGCGTTCATCGCGGAATGAAAAACTGGGCCCTGCTGTCCCAGGAGAGCCTCCTGAGCGGCAATGGCCTGCTCGATCCCCTCGGCCTCGGACCGAGTCTGGGTCAGGTGTTACGTCTCTGCGGGGTTCATTGTGGCCAGAAGATTCTGTTATGGATCAATGAACAGAATCCCAGAGCAGAGAGCCAAGGAAGGGTAAAAAAAGGATTTATTTCCAACATGGAACGAAGAACAAGGCAGGAACAAGGCTTGGCAGACGTAGAATCCCCAACGCGGAACTTGACTTGACTTGACTTGACTTGACTTGACTTGACTTGACTTGACTTGACTTGACTTGACTTGACTTGACTTGACTTGACTTGACTTGACTTGACTTGACTCTTGGAATCGGACGCAATCTTCTGGCAACCAGGAGTGGTGAGAAGGCCTGGTAAATAGGTTTGAGGCTGATGAGGGGATTGAGTGCAGGTGTGTGAAACGGCTGGCCACGCCCCTGCCATCCACCTGGTCTGTAACACAAAGAAGGGGAGGGGAAAAAAAAACACCACAGAGCCTCCACAACCATCACAATAGCCCTCCTCTGCAAAATATTTAAACCCCTCTTTCCGACTCTTCCTTTACTCTTATCTCCTTTGATTTCTCCAGGGATCAATAAAAATATAATTTGACTGTTATGAGGGCTGGTGAAGGTACCACACTTGCACACACTCACCCACACACATAAAACCAGATTAAAATGCATATATACAACTCCGGTTATACCAATATGGTACCAACCATAAATATATGTGCAAACAAAAGGGAAAAAAAAAAAAGAGAACAACAGGGCAAATTTCAACATCCACAATCTCTCCTGCTACCAATGCGAGTCACCACTTTGGAAATGTAAATATGAAGAGAACCATCTACCAGCCGTCTGCTCAGAACCAGTGGAATGGCTCTAAAGGTTTACCCACCTATGACAATCGTCGCTTAGAAAACATCAAAAGGGAGGAGACACGAAATAGGAATTATCCCAAGAAAGAGTCAGATAGCAAAATGGTCTCTGATCCACAAAGCACTGCTCGATCGGGATTTGTGAAGAAGGAGCGTATGCCCTTTCAGACATCTACCACCTACAAGTCAGAGAACAACAGGGCAAATTTCAACGCCCACAATTCTCCAAGTAGTTCAGGAGACTACAAGAATATGAATTCACCATCAGATGAGCTGGAGATTATAAAGGAAAAGCTGGAGAAAAAAGACAACTTTCTCACTCAGGAAAAATACTTTAAGGATGCAGCGGAGAAGGATTCGCTTGCATATTTGGAAAAAATCAAAAAAGCAGAAACTCGTTTGGAGGCTGAACGCCAGCTCACACTAGTCTATGAAGAAGAAGTCAATCAGTGCAAAGACATTATTTAAGATTTACGTCAGAGCATCAAAACAAGTGAAGAAGAAGACAGTGAAGTTAACTCCAAACAGGCAGAGGCCCATAAGTCGGTCCTTGATGAAATCGAAAAGTTAAAAAAACAGCTAGAAGAAGAGACAAGCTCTAATCTGGATCTGATCTCTAAACTGGGGGCACAGGAATCAGTGCAACAAAGTCTAGAGTTTAAGTTTGCAGAGCTCACGGAGCAACTGAAGTCTGCCCAGGCAACATCTGAGGTGGGTGCAGATGAACCTGAGTCGTCTGCAACAGAAAAAGTCTCCAAAATGATAAGTGTCTTTTTCTTTTTTTTTTTTTTTTTTTTGTTTTTCTTTTTGTTCCCTGTCTTGTCAGTGTGGACATCATGCACACGCTGTATGTACGATGCACACCGAAATTAGTCTCTGCTTTTAACCCATCAACTAGTTTCACTAGTGAGCAGTGGGGCTGCTAGCAGGGCAGCGCCCCGGGGAGCAATTGGGAGTTAAGGGCCTTGCTCAGGGGCCCCCAGTGATTTACCATTGTGGGCAGCCCTGGGCTTGAACCTGGGTCCTCCACGCCCAAGCCCACCACTGTAACCACTAGGCCACCACTCCCCCCCTCATCTCATCTCATCTCAAACCGAAGATGCTGATTTAGAAAATGTCTCTGAACGAAAGGAACTCTCAAATCTCCCAGTGGACGAATTCCCTAAAGCAGAGGACATTTTTGTAATTAGGAACAATGTGGCTGCAGAAAAATTGGTTGAAGAAAAAGAACCTTCAGAACCACAGGGGGTCTCTGAACAAGAAACCGAGAAACCATCACCGATGGAGCCAGAACACAGCGACGACAAGATGTTGGATGTCTCTGAGATGAAACAGACCACTGAAAATGAATTGGTGTCCAAACAGGATGGAGGTGTTGAACAAAAAGCAAAGAAGTCAAAACTCAATGAGAATACGACCCAATCTGAAGTCATTGAAGAACTCCCTGAACCGCAGGATGCTGTTACAAAAGAGGACTCAGATTCACATGCAATCTCCGAAATGGTATACAACCCTTCTTTGTGGAGACGATTTAAGAAATTCCTCACCCCAGCATGTCTGCGCCAGAACAAGCACAAGAAGAAAGTCCAAAGATCCAAGATCCAAAGTGAGGGCAGGAACAGACCGGCTGTAACAAAGTCAACAGCATCAACAAGATGAAGAGCATCACGTTCAGTAGATGTTCTGCTTTTCCTCCCATAAAAAAAAAAAAAAATCTTTTCTTTTTTTTTAATTGTTGTTACATGTTGATTTGTTGAAATGTTGCAGTATTTTGTCAAATGTGAAAAATAAAAAAAAAAAGAATTCAGAAATATAGAAGTTGTCTGGCTATTAATCAAATCAGCTTCAAAATAATAAGCTTTACAGTGTATTTTGACAGAAAAAAATAACATCCAGCAAAGAGTGACGAGCGTGACATCACATGGGGAAACAGCATCGTGGTTACGTGCAGTAAAACTGCGTAGTAAAAATTCATAATTCAAACTGCCAAACTCCATGATAAAAAAAATCCCTGCGAGAATAATAATGTAAAACATTTTCCAGGAAAATTGTGATTAGAGATATCTGTGATCTGAGTTTTTCTTTTTGCAATAACATCTTTGTTGCAGGTATCCACGGTGTTTATTACCGATATATTTATTGTGCATGTACATTTTTTCTGGATTGAAACCCAATTCACATAAAGAACAAGACATGATGCCATTCTTTTAAGGACAAATAACATTTTGAGTATCTGAAATGCTTACACTACACTGTGGCCAAGTATCCATATTGGCAGAAAATATAATAGATTCATGTCTTCTTAGTTTTCAGTAACTTATTAACATTGGATTGATTAGAGTTTCTACAAAGAATCTTCTAGCTGTAAATTACAACTTGGATGTTGAAACTAAGACGTATGTAGTTGCTGGTCAAACACACATGTATGAACTTGTGCTGTTTGTCACTCTGTGTCAATTACATGTCCTTAAACTCACACATAAAATGCAATGCTTCTTTATCTCGCCACAGTGACCGTTAGACGGTAACGGGTATGGAACAATTGTACTTTTTAAGTTTTTGCAAACACGGTACTCTGCACTGTGGCTAAACCTCTCCACGTTGGTCTTGTCTGTTCAAAATACGAGATTCAAAGACATTTTATCGTTTGTTATGATTCAACTTTGCAAGCCTAAATCAGGCTGCCGGCTTCTTCCCAAAGAGAACAGATTTTCGCTTGGCAGACAAGACATTCTGACGTACTTTCAAGTTTAACATACAAACTGAGACCTGTGGCGTCTGGGGAGTAACTCTTAGCCTTTCTACTGTTTCCATGAGGAAACATGTGTGTGTGAGTGTGTGTGTGTGTGTGTGTGTGTGTGTGTGTGTGTGTGTGTGTGTGTGTGTGTGTTTGTTTCTGTGTGTGTGTGTGTGTGTGTGTGTGTGTGTGTGTGTGTGCGTGTGTGTGTGTGTGTGTGTGTGTGTGTGTGTGTGTGTTTGTTTCTGTGTGTGTGTGTGTGTGTGTGTGTGTGTGTGTGTGTGCGTGTGTGTGTGTGTGTTTGTTTCTGTGTGTGTGTGTGTGTGTGTGTGTGTGTGTGTGTGTGTGTGTGTGTGTGTACACATGTAATAGAACATTGTGGCCCTGTGTTCCTTCCCCTTTCTAACTCCACTCTTCCACTGGGGAATGAACATCACAGAACATTATGACATCACAGAACGTTATGACATCACAGAACATCATGATATCAGAGACATAGATTAAAGAATGTATCATTTTCTTTACAAGCCTTTAAGACTTACAACAGCACACATCACAATTTTACGAAGAAGCTCAAGCGCCTTACCAAACACTTTAATTTAACGATCTAAGTGAAAAAAACAACCAAAACAATTAGAGGTACAGAAGCATCTTTCGGAAAACTTCTGTGGAGCAGTGAGGTGGCGTCTACTGCCTTCAAGACTCCTAAAACAAAACATAGCAAAATGGAAACCTCCCGGCAAATTTCAACATCCACAATCTCTCCTGCTACCAATGCGAGTCACCACTTTGGAAATGTAAATATGAAGAGAACCATCTACCAGCCGTCTGCTCAGAACCAGTGGAATGGCTCTAAAGGTTTACCCACCTATGACAATCGTCGCTTAGAAAACATCAAAAGGGAGGAGACACGAAATAGGAATTATCCCAAGAAAGAGTCAGATAGCAAAATGGTCTCTGATCCACAAAGCACTGCTCGATCGGGATTTGTGAAGAAGGAGCGTATGCCCTTTCAGACATCTACCACCTACAAGTCAGAGAACAACAGGGCAAATTTCAACGCCCACAATTCTCCAAGTAGTTCAGGAGACTACGAGAATATGAATTCACCATCAGATGAGCTGGAGATTATAAAGGAAAAGCTGGAGAAAAAAGACAACTTTCTCGCTCAGGAAAAATACTTTAAGGATGCAGCGGAGAAGGATTCGCTTGCATATTTGGAAAAAATCAAAAAAGCAGAAACTCGTTTGGAGGCTGAACGCCAGCTCACACTAGTCTATGAAGAAGAAGTCAATCAGTGCAAAGACATTATTGAAGATTTACGTCAGAGCATCAAAACAAGTGAAGAAGAAGACAGTGAGGTCGAGTCCAAACAGGCAGAGGCCCATAAGTCGGTCCTTGATGAAATTGAAAAGTTAAAAAAACAGCTAGAAGAAGAGACAAGCTCTAATCTGGATCTGATCTCTAAACTGGGGGCACAGGAATCAGTGCAACAAAGTCTAGAGTTTAAGTTTGCAGAGCTCACGGAGCAACTGAAGTCTGCCCAGGCAACATCTGAGGTGGGTGCAGATGAACCTGAGTCGTCTGCAACAGAAAAAGTCTCCAAAATGATAAGTGTCTCATCTCAAACCGAAGATGCTGATTTAGAAAATGTCTCTGAACGAAAGGAACTCTCAAATCTCCCAGTGGACGAATTCCCTAAAGCAGAGGACATTTTTGTAATTAGGAACAATGTGGCTGCAGAAAAATTGGTTGAAGAAAAAGAACCTTCAGAACCACAGGGGGTCTCTGAACAAGAAACCGAGAAACCATCACCGATGGAGCCAGAACACAGCGACGACAAGATGTTGGATGTCTCTGAGATGAAACAGACCACTGAAAATGAATTGGTGTCCAAACAGGATGGAGGTGTTGAACAAAAACCAAAGAAGTCAAAACTCAATGAGAATACGACCCAATCTGAAGTCATTGAAGAACTCCCTGAACCGCAGGATGCTGGTACAAAAGAGGACTCAGATTCACATGCAATCTCCGAAATGGTATACAACCCTTCTTTGTGGAGACGATTTAAGAAATTCCTCACCCCAGCATGTCTGCGCCAGAACAAGCACAAGAAGAAAGTCCAAACATCCAAGATCCAAAGTGAGGGCAGGAACAGACCGGCTGTAACAAAGTCAACAGCATCAACAAGATGAAGAGCATCACGTTCAGTAGATGTTCTGCTTTTCCTCCCATAAAAAAAAAAAAATCTTTTCTTTTTTTTTATTGTTGTTACATGTTGATTTGTTGAAATGTTGCAGTATTTTGTCAAATGTGAAAAATAAAAAAAAAAGAATTCAGAAATATAGAAGTTGTATGGCTATTAATCAAATCAGCTTCAAAATAATAAGCTTTACAGTGTATTTTGACAGAAAAAAATAACATCCAGCAAAGAGTGACGAGCGTGACATCACATGGGGAAACAGCATCGTGGTTACGTGCAGTAAAACTGCGTAGTAAAAATTCATAATTCAAACTGCCAAACTCCATGATAAAAAAAATCCCTGCGAGAATAATAATGTAAAACATTTTCCAGGAAAATTGTGATTAGAGATATCTGTGATCTGAGTTTTTCTTTTTGCAATAACATCTTTGTTGCAGGTATCCACGGTGTTTATTACCGATATATTTATTGTGCATGTACATTTTTTCTGGATTGAAACCCAATTCACATAAAGAACAAGACATGATGCCATTCTTTTAAGGACAAATAACATTTTGAGTATCTGAAATGCTTACACTACACTGTGGCCAAGTATCCATATTGGCAGAAAATATAATAGATTCATGTCTTCTTAGTTTTCAGTAACTTATTAACATTGGATTGATTAGAGTTTCTACAAAGAATCTTCTAGCTGTAAATTACAACTTGGATGTTGAAACTAAGACGTATGTAGTTGCTGGTCAAACACACATGTATGAACTTGTGCTGTTTGTCACTCTGTGTCAATTACATGTCCTTAAACTCACACATAAAATGCAATGCTTCTTTATCTCGCCACAGTGACCGTTAGACGGTAACGGGTATGGAACAATTGTACTTTTTAAATTTTTGCAAACACGGTACTCTGCACTGTGGCTAAACCTCTCCACGTTGGTCTTGTCTGTTCAAAATACGAGATTCAAAGACATTTGATCGTTTGTTATGATTCAACTTTGCAAGCCTAAATCAGGCTGCCGGCTTCTTCCCAAAGAGAACAGATTTTCGCCTGGCAGACAAGACATTCTGACGTACTTTCAAGTTTAACATACAAACTGAGACCTGTGGCGTCTGGGGAGTAACTCTTAGCCTTTCTACTGTTTCCATGAGGAAACATGTGTGTGTGAGTGTGTGTGTGTGTGTGTGTGTGTGTGTGTGTGTGTGTGTGTGTTTGTTTCTGTGTGTGTGTGTGTGTGTGTGTGTGTGTGTGTGTGTGTGTGTGTGTGTGTGTGTGTGTGTGTGTTTGTTTGTTTCTGTGTGTGTGTGTGTGTACACATGTAATAGAACATCTGGGCCCTGTGTTCCTTCCCCTTTCTAACTCCACTCTTCCACTGGGGAATGAACATCACAGAACATTATGACATCACAGAACGTTATGACATCACAGAACATCATGATATCAGAGACATAGATTAAAGAATGTATCATTTTCTTCACAAGCCTTTAAGACTTACAACAGCACACATCACAATTTTACGAAGAAGCTCAAGCGCCTTACCAAACACTTTAATTTAACGATCTAAGTGAAAAAAACAACCAAAACAATTAGAGGTACAGAAGCATCTTTCGGAAAACTTCTGTGGAGCAGTGAGGTGGCGTCTACTGCCTTCAAGACTCCTAAAACAAAACATAGCAAAATGGAAACCTCCCGGCAAATTTCAACATCCACAATCTCTCCTGCTACCAATGCGAGTCACCACTTTGGAAATGTAAATATGAAGAGAACCATCTACCAGCCGTCTGCTCAGAACCAGTGGAATGGCTCTAAAGGTTTACCCACCTATGACAATCGTCGCTTAGAAAACATCAAAAGGGAGGAGACACGAAATAGGAATTATCCCAAGAAAGAGTCAGATAGCAAAATGGTCTCTGATCCACAAAGCACTGCTCGATCGGGATTTGTGAAGAAGGAGCGTATGCCCTTTCAGACATCTACCACCTACAAGTCAGAGAACAACAGGGCAAATTTCAACGCCCACAATTCTCCAAGTAGTTCAGGAGACTACGAGAATATGAATTCACCATCAGATGAGCTGGAGATTATAAAGGAAAAGCTGGAGAAAAAAGACAACTTTCTCGCTCAGGAAAAATACTTTAAGGATGCAGCGGAGAAGGATTCGCTTGCATATTTGGAAAAAATCAAAAAAGCAGAAACTCGTTTGGAGGCTGAACGCCAGCTCACACTAGTCTATGAAGAAGAAGTCAATCAGTGCAAAGACATTATTGAAGATTTACGTCAGAGCATCAAAACAAGTGAAGAAGAAGACAGTGAGGTTAACTCCAAACAGGCAGAGGCCCATAAGTCGGTCCTTGATGAAATCGAAAAGTTAAAAAAACAGCTAGAAGAAGAGACAAGCTCTAATCTGGATCTGATCTCTAAACTGGGGGCACAGGAATCAGTGCAACAAAGTCTAGAGTTTAAGTTTGCAGAGCTCACGGAGCAACTGAAGTCTGCCCAGGCAACATCTGAGGTGGGTGCAGATGAACCTCAGTCGTCTGCAACAGAAAAAGTCTCCAAAAGGATAAGTGTCTCATCTCAAACCGAAGATGCTGATTTAGAAAATGTCTCTGAACGAAAGGAACTCTCAAATCTCCCAGTGGACGAATTCCCTAAAGCAGAGGACATTTTTGTAATTAGGAACAATGTGGCTGCAGAAAAATTGGTTGAAGAAAAAGAACCTTCAGAACCACAGGGGGTCTCTGAACAAGAAACCGAGAAACCATCACCGATAGAGCCAGAACACAGCAACGACAAGATGTTGGATGTCTCTGAGATGAAACAGACCACTGAAAATGAATTGGTGTCCAAACAGGATGGAGGTGTTGAACAAAAAGCAAAGAAGTCAAAACTCAATGAGAATACGACCCAATCTGAAGTCATTGAAGAACTCCCTGAACCGCAGGATGCTGGTACAAAAGAGGACTCAGATTCACATGCAATCTCCGAAATGGTATACAACCCTTCTTTGTGGAGACGATTTAAGAAATTCCTCACCCCAGCATGTCTGCGCCAGAACAAGCACAAGAAGAAAGTCCAAAGATCCAAGATCCAAAGTGAGGGCAGGAACAGACCGGCTGTAACAAAGTCAACAGCATCAACAAGATGAAGAGCATCACGTTCAGTAGATGTTCTGCTTTTCCTCCCATAAAAAAAAAAAAATCTTTTCTTTTTTTTTAATTGTTGTTACATGTTGATTTGTTGAAATGTTGCAGTATTTTGTCAAATGTGAAAAATAAAAAAAAAGAATTCACAAATATAGAAGTTGTATGGCTATTAATCAAATCAGCTTCAAAATAATAAGCTTTACAGTGTATTTTGACAGAAAAAAAACAAACATCCAGCAAAGAGTGACGAGCGTGACATCACATGGGGAAACAGCATCGTGGTTACGTGCAGTAAAACTGCGTAGTAAAAATTCATAATTCAAATTGCCAAACTCCATGATAAAAAAAATCCCTGCGAGAATAATAATTTAAAATATTTTCCAGGAAAATTGTGATTGGAGATATCTGTGATCTGAGTTTTTCTTTTTGCAATAACATCTTTGTTGCAGGTATCCACGGTGTTTATTACCGATATATTTATTGTGCATGTACATTTTATTGTGGATTGAAACCCAATTCACAAAAAGAACAAGACATGATGCCATTCTTTTAAGGATAAATAACATTTTGAGTATCTGAAATGCTTACACTACAAACTAAAACTGAAACTAAGACGTATGTAGTTGCTGGTCAAACACACATGTATGAACTTGTGCTGTTTGTCACTCTGTGTCAATTACATGTCCTTAAACTCACACATAAAATGCAATGCTTCTTTATCTCGCCACAGTGTTCTGACATTTTGACGTACTTTCAAGTTTAACATACAAACTGAGACCTGTGGCGTCTTAGCCTTTCTACTGTTTCCATGAGGAAACATGTGTGTGTTTGTGTGTGTGTGTGTGTGTGTGTGTGTGTGTGTGTGTGTGTGTGTGTGTGTGTGTGTGTGTGTGTGCGAGATGAACCTGTGGGCGAGATGAACCTGTGATCGCGAGACCAAACGAGACCTAGTGCGACAACAAACATGGTAGTCGGCTACTGTTAGATTTAAACACCTAAACAAATTTAACAAGTGTCTTCTTCGAGAATACAATTTCATTTAAAAATATCCAAGCGGATACTGGATTACTTCACCCTGGAAGAACTCGAAAACTTTATCGACGCGTTCTACAACACGTTTTGTGCCACGGAGGACGCAGAGACAGCGAGCAATATGGAGAAAGTCAAGCCCACGCCAAGTAAGAGGACCAGACAGTCCGAGTCTACACATAGCTCTCCGAGACACTCATCCAGCTCAGAGGTGAGTGACATTCTCGTCTCAATTAATGAAAAACTGTCCGGACTGGACACTAGGATGGCGCTTGTCGAGCTATTGCATAAAGAATTCCAGCAGCTACGCGAAAGTCTGGAATTCAGCCAAAACCAAATTGCTGCGCTGACTACAGAAAACATTTCTTCTGTGACATCGATGTCATCCCAGCTGGCGGTAGTCACGAGAGAAAATAAAGAAATAAAAGAAGCGATGCTTGACTTACAATCGCGTAGCATGAGGGACAATCTGGTGTTTTCTGGAATCCCGGAGCAAACAAGAGACGACAACCCTGACCAAACAACTGAAAATCCCAGCCGACACGGGGAAAGACATTTCGTTTCACAGAGTCCATCGTATCGGGCGTAAAAACCCAGAAAATAAACGTCCACGTCCGATCGTAGCCAAATTCGAACACTTTAAACAAAAACAGCAGGTGCAACGCCAGGGGAGGAACCTGAGAGGGACCGATTACGGCATGAACGATCAATTCCCACAGGAGATTCTGAACAGAAGGAAGGTTCTGTTGTAGATCAGGAAGCAGTTCATTAAAGAAGGGAAAAAGGCGGTAGTCGCGGTGGACAAACTGTACATTAACGGTCAGATGTTTCGTGACCAGAACATCACTCCCTGGCTCTTCTAAACAACCAATAACTCATCATCATTGGCTACACAAACTATCTGCACTTATAAATATGCACCCTGGTCTCCAAATTGAAAATGTATATTCTGTCACTTTGGTATGTTTGTTTGATTGTTTTGTTGTATCTTCTGTCTTCTTTATGTCTTTCTGTTTTCCTTACTTTACATCTTTTCTCTGTTCCTTTCACTTATAGTTTTTTTCAAGTTAAGAAAAGGGGGAGGAAAACATCCATCACACACACAATCTGTTCTGAATATCTGACTAAATGTTCACACAAGCGGATTCTCAGGCTTTTCCATGCAGCTCCAATATTCAAACAGGAAGTAGACAATAAAACACAAACAATATGAATACAGTAAATTTTGTAAGCTGGAATATCCGCGGAATTAAATCAAACATAAAAAGAACAAAAATATTCGACTATATAAATAAATTGCAGGCTGACATATGTCTGTTACAAAAAACACATACTTCAAAATCTGACTTGCAGAAATTAATGACTCCACAATTTAATCAAATATATACTGCTGATTTTAATTCAAGGCAAAGAGGAGTAGCAATTTTAATTCACAAAAAAATTTTCTTTACTCATAATGACACGGTTGAAGATCCTGAGGGGAGATTCATAATTATTAATATTACAATTGACAACAATCCAATAACAATAGCCAGTATTTATGGCCCAAACAAAGACGACTCATCGTTTTTTCATTCTTTCTTTACAGCGATTTCTAATTTCTCCGACTCGCCAATAATCATAGGTGGAGATTTTAATACTGTTCTTAATCCGGCATTAGATAAATCTAATAACTGTAGTAAAATATATAACTATCAATCTTCAGAAACAATCAAACAGTTCATGGCAGACTGTGGTCTTGGAGATGGTTGGAGGCTGAAACACCCTAACGATAAAGAATTCTCTTACTTCTCACAAGTCCATCAATCTTACTCACGAATCGACTATTACCTTATTAGTAATTCCCTGATTTCCAAAGTGAGTAATATTGAAATACATCCTATTATTAGGCAGCACGGTGGCTTGGTGGTTAGCACTGTTGCCTCACAGCAAGAAGGTTCCTGGTTCGATTCCCGGCCCGGTGGGTCTTTCTGTGTGGAGTTTGCATGTTCTCCCCGTGCTTGCGTGGGTTCCCTCCGGGTACTCCGGCTTCCTCCCACAGTCCAAAAACATGCAGGGTAGGTTAATTGATCAATCTAAAATTCTCCCTAGGTGTGCATGTGAGTGTGATTGGTTGTTTGTATGTGGCCCTGGATGGACTGGCGACCTGTCCAGGGTGTACCCCTGCCTTTCGCCTGATATGCGTCGGGATAGGCTCCGACAGACCCCCGTGACCCGGAAACGGATACAGCGGGTATAGATAATGGATGGATGGATCCTATTATTATTAGTGATCATGCTCCGATCACTCTGACCTGGACTAAAAGTACACCTATTAAAACCAGCAACAGGTGGCGACTTAACACATCGCTGCTTGAAGACCCTGACTTTGACGACTATATTAAGAGAAACTGGACATCCTTCCTTGAAATAAATGATTCACCAGAAATATCCCCATCACTCCTTTGGGAAACAGGCAAAGCTGTGCTGAGAGGACAGATTATTTCATATTCCTCCCATAAGAAAAAGAAGGAAGAGCATGAACAAAGAAACTTGGAAAAGAAGATTAAAGAATTAGAAATTAATAATGCTAATAACCCAACTCCTCAGAATCATTCTGAACTGCAAAAATATAAACTGCAGTTGAATGAATACCTAAATAAAAAAAGTAGATTCCTCATCCAAAGACTCAGACATGAACAATTTGAATTCGGTAATAAATCGGGCAAATATCTGGCCAGTCAGATTAAGAAAAACAAGGAAAAATCCACAATCTCCACAGTTGTTAACTCAACGGGAGACATCGTTCAAGACCCTGAAGAAATCAACGAGGAATTTATGAATTTCTACAGAAAGCTGTATTCATCTGCAAACAAATCAGACATATCAGAGATTAACAAATTTCTCAACAATATCAACCTACCAAACCTCACAGAAGATCAGGCTGGAGAACTTGATGGACCTCTAACTCCAACAGAGATCCATAGAGCACTTCAACTAATGCCTAATAACAAATCACCGGGTCCAGAGGGCTTCCCGGCAGAATTTTATAAACACTTTTGGAACATTCTAGCACCTATATTTACAAGATTAATAGCAGAAATTAAGGAAAAATCTAAGCTCTCCATGGAGATGAATACAGCGATGATTACTTTAATATTAAAACCTGGAAAAGATCCCACTCTTCCAGCAAGCTACCGCCCGTTATCCCTAATTAATTCGGACACAAAAATTATCAGTAAAGCTCTAGCGTTACGAATTGAAAAAGTAACTCCACTTATCATTCATCCAGACCAAACAGGCTTCATTAAAGGAAGACACTCCCCCAATAACCTACGGAGACTATTTAATCCGATTCATTACTCATCACAAACAGATACACCAACAGCCATTTTCTCATTGGATGCAGAAAAAGCATTTGATAAAGTTAATTGGGAATTCTTATTCCAAACACTTAAAAAATTCGGCTTTGGTGAATCATTTATTCATTGGATCAAGATTCTTTACACATCACCGATGGCAACAGTCACCACAAATGGATTAATATCACAGCGGTTCACTCTACACAGGGGTACAAGGCAGGGATGTCCACTCTCTCCATCCCTATTTGCTATCTTTATAGAACCTCTGGCAGCAGCCATACGACAAGACAGCACCATTTCAGGAATCGGAACAGGAGATACAACCCATAAGATCAGCTTATATGCTGATGACATCCTCTTATATCTACAAAACCCATCATCATAAATTCCTGATACTGTCAACCTTATTAATCACTTCTCTGAGATCTCTGACTACACTATTAACTGGTCTAAATCCACCATACTACCACTGAACTCCAACAGCTGGGATGTGGCAACTGTCACTGGACCATTCTCAATCACCACCGGCAACATCAAATACCTGGGAATTAACATTAACATTAACAACATAAGCCGCACTATTACCAGACACCCCTGCTTCAAAAACCCAATCATTGCCTCAACTCTGACGGCCTGGTGGGACTTTTACCAAATGACTAATACCACGGTATCACCAAGTACATACACTCCTATTTGGAATAATCCGGATTTTTTGATGAACAGGAAACCATTAAATCTGTCATCATGGATCACTAAGGGCATCATGCATCTTAAAGATATCTATGAAAACAACACCCTGGTTTCTTTCTCTAACCTCGTACAGAAGTATAGCATTGGAGGAAATCAATTTCTAGAATATCTTCAAATTAAATCTATTGTTCAAACAAAACTTAATAGTAAAACACCTAACCTTAGCCTTCCGCCACTGGTACTAGATTTAACCCAAATTACTAGTAAACAGAAAATTTTATCCAAAATTTATAAGTTAATTGCAACAAATAAGACAACAATGTCCATCCCATCAATTACATGGGAAAAAGATTTAGAGGTTACCTACAATGCTGACTTCTGGACCCAAATCTGTAAAAACATATTTATGTCTACCGCTAATGTGAATCTACAACTAATACAATATAAAGTAATTCACAGAGTTCACTATACGGGGGAAAGAATGTTTAAAATGGGCTTTAAAGATACAAAAAAATTGTACACAGTGTACACAAAATTGTTATGGATCAAGGAACAGAATCCCAGAGCAGAGAGCCAAGGAAGGGTAAAAAAGGATTTATTTCCAACATGGAACGAAGAACAAGGCAGGAACAAGGCTTGGCAGACGTAGAATCCCCAAAGCGGAACTTGACTTGACTTGACTTGACTTGACTTGACTTGGCTTGACCTGACTTGAGAATCCCCAAAGCGGAACTTGACTTGACTTGGCTTGACCTGACTTGAGAATCCCCAAAGCTTAACTTGACTTGACTTGGCTTGGCTTGGCTTGACCTGACTTGAGAATCCCCAAAGTGGAACTTGACTTGACTTGACTTGGCTTGACCTGACTTGAGAATCCCCAAAGCGGAACTTGACTTGACTTGGCTTGACCTGACTTAAGAATCCCCAACGCGGGACTTGACCTGACCTGACCTGACCTGACCTGACCTGACCTGACCTGACCTGACCTGACCTGATTTGACTTGACTTGACTTGACTTGACTTGACGATTCGGACGGAATCTTCTGGCAACCAGGAGTGGTGAGAAAGCCTGGTAAATAGGTTTGAGGCTGATGAGGGGATTGAGTGCAGGTGTCCGAAACGGCTGGCCACGCCCCTGCCATCCACCTGGTCAGTAACACAAAGAAGGGGAGGGGAAAAACACCACAGAGCCTCCACAACCATCACAAAAATGTGACGGACACATACTTGCATGCAATCTGGGATTGTGACCCAGTCAAAATATTCTGGCACAGTATCACTGACACCCTCTCCCAACGTCTTGATTGCTGCATCCCGCTGTTACCCTCAGTCTGCCTCCTGGGAGATTTTTCTACTCTATCACTGGATAATATTTCCAACAGAATCTATTCTATTGCCCTAATCATCGCCAAGAAAACAATCCTCATGAACTGGAAAACCAAAAACTCCATCAATGTCATCCTCTGGGAAAACTTACTAACAGATTTCATTTCAATGGAACAACTATCAGCTTCAATTAAAAGACAAACTATAAAGTTTGACCAAGTATGGAAAAAATTTATTTTATCCTTGAATTCGAGACACACAAATCTTCCCTCAAATGATCCTTGATAAATAATCGGATTTTGCCATTTCTATTTGGGGGGGAAAAAAAAAAAATAATAATAATAATAAATAAATAAATAAAGAAAGAAAGAAATTAATGAATAAAGAAATAAAGAAATAAAGAAATTTAATAAAAGGGGGGGGGGGGGGGGGAGGGAAAATAAAATGCATATAAAAAAAGGACTAATTCATAAATAAACAATCTCCCCAGCTCCCAGCTTAATCCTCTTTACCCTTGACTAGAAATTGGCAGGTTGACTATTAGCCTGAAAATCCGCTGAACTTTTTGTAAGAATAACTACTTTAGGAAAGTTAAAAATAACTATTCAAAGGAAGGAGATATGTAAATGATTTGTTGTTGTCATTGTTATTATTGTGATTATTATCATATTTTTGTATATGTATGTATTTATGTGCACAAAGAAGTATGAGTATGTAGGTATTTCCATATATATATATGGGTTTCTATGTTGTCGGTGTGCATGTACACGTGTGTGTGTGCGTGTGTGTGTGTGTGTGTGTGTGCGTTTACACGAGTGTGTGTGTATGTGTGTGTGTGTGTGTGTGGGGGGGGGGGGGGGGGGGTGTGCGTGCACAGGTGTGTGTGTGTGGGTGTGGGGGTGCGTGTACACGTGTGTATATGTGTGTGCGTGTGTGTGTGCGTGTGCATGTACACATGTTTGTGTGTGTGGGTGTATGTGTCTGTGCACATGTGTGTGTGTGGGTGTATGTGTCTGTGCACATGTGTGTGTGTGTGTGTGTGCGTGTGTGTGTGTGTGTGTGTGTGTGTGTGTGTGTGTGTATACACGTGTGTGCGTGTGTGTGTGCATGTGTGTGTGTGTGCGTGAGAGTACACGTGTGTGTGTGGGTGTATGTGTCTGTGCACATGTGTGTGTGTGGGTGTATGTGTCTGTGCACATGTGTGTGTGTGTGTGTGTGCGTGTGTGTGTGTGTGTGTGTGTGTGTGTGTGTGTGTGTGTGTGTATACACGTGTGTGCGTGTGTGTGTGCATGTGTGTGTGTGTGCGTGAGAGTACACGTGTGTGTGTGGGTGTATGTGTCTGTGCACATGTGTGTGTGTGTGTGTGTGTGTGTATACACGTGTGTGCGTGTGTGTGTGCATGTGTGTGCGTGTGCGTGTGTGTACGTACACATGTGGACGTGTGTGTGCGTGTGTGCGAACACATGTGGAGGTGTGTGTGTGTGTGCATGGGAGTACACATGTGGAGGTGTGTGTGTGTGTGTGTGTGCATGGGAGTACACATGTGGTGTGTGTGTGTGTACACATGTGCGGATGTGTATATGTGGGTATGTATGTGTGTTTGTATGTATGCATGTATGCATGTATATACATGCATATGTATGCACTAGGTGTTTATATTTTACTGTGTATATGTAGATGCATTTCTATTTGTGTATTTATTGATGTATGGGTATATATATATATATGGACAGATACAGGATATATGTATATGCACATGAAACTAAAAAGCACAGGTGCACATGATTGTATCAGAGTATATTTATATGTATGAATAACTACCTACTGATGCACATGTATCTTACATACATAATGCTTTGAGGTCAACACACTGATCTTTGTTGTGTGTGTGTGTACGTGTGTGTGTGCATCGTGCATTGATGTAAAAATTGAGTTTCTCTGTTTACAATGTATAAGAATATGTACTAGATAACAGCATACATGTCCACATATGTATGTGTATGCATGTATGTATTATATATGACTCTTCAAAACTGCCTCCAACACCCCCCAAACGCTCAAACGATCAGACATGTGATTGTAAATAGAAACCTCCTCCCCCTTTTCTCTGTTTTCTTTTTTTGCTTATAACGCTTGATTGTCTTGTGTCCACCTTTTACCCTTAAAACAACACATTATAAACTTCTTGACAAATATTACAACACAGACACCAAACTGCACCACCACTGTCTCATCTCTCTCTCTCCACTCTCCACACCCGGTGACTATAGCTGTTATGGATCAATGAACAGAACCCCAGACCAGAGAGCCAAGGAAGGGTAAAAAAAAAAGGATTTATTTCCAACATGGAACGAAGAACAAGGCAGGAACAAGGCTTGGCAGACGTAGAATCCCCAACGCGGAACTTGACTTGACTTGACTTGACTTGACTTGACTTGACTTGACTTGACTTGACTTGACTTGACTTGACTTGACTTGACTTGACTTGACTTGACTTGACTTGACTCTTGGAATCAGACGCAATCTTCTGGCAACCAGGAGTGGTGAGAAGGCCTGGTAAATAGGTTTGAGGCTGATGAGGGGATTGAGTGCAGGTGTGCGAAACGGCTGGCCACGCCCCTGCCATCCACCTGGTCAGTAACACAAAGAAGGGGAGGGGAAAAAAAAACACCACAGAGCCTCCACAACCATCACAATAGCCCTCCTCTGCAGAATATTTAAACCCCTCTTTCCGACTCTTCCTTTACTCTTATCTCCTTTGATTTCTCCAGGGATCAATAAAAATATAATTTGACTGTTATGAGGGCTGGTGAAGGTAGCACACTTGCACACACTCACCCACACACATAAAACTCCCTTGGTTACCAGATTAAAATGCATATATACAACTCCGGTTATACCAATATGGTACCAACCATAAATATATGTGCAAACAAGGGGGAAAAAAAAAAAAAAAAAAAAAAAAAAAGGGGAAAAAAAAAAGAGAACAACAGGGCAAATTTCAACGCCCACAATTCTCCAAGTAGTTCAGGAGACTACGAGAATATGAATTCACCATCAGATGAGTCTCTGATCCACAAAGCACTGCTCGATCGGGATTTGTGAAGAAGGAGCGTATGCCCTTTCAGACATCTACCACCAACAAGTGAGAGAACAACAGGGCAAATTTCAACGCCCACAATTCTCCAAGTAGTTCAGGAGACTACAAGAATATGAATTCACCATCAGATGAGCTGGAGATTATTAAGGAAAAGCTGGAGAAAAAAGACAACTTTCTCGCTCAGGAAAAATACTTTAAGGATGCAGCGGAGAAGGATTCGCTTGCATATTTGGAAAAAATCAAAAAAGCAGAAACTCGTTTGGAGGCTGAACGCCAGCTCACACTAGTCTATGAAGAAGAAGTCAATCAGTGCAAAGACATTATTGAAGATTTACGTCAGAGCATCAAAACAAGTGAAGAAGAAGACAGTGAGGTTAACTCCAAACAGGCAGAGGCCCATAAGTCGGTCCTTTGTTTCTGTGTGTGTGTGTGTGTGTGTGTGTGTGTGTGTGTGTGTGTGTGTGTGCGTGTGTGTGTGTGTTTGTTTCTGTGTGTGTGTGTGTGTGTGTGTTTGTTTCTGTGTGTGTGTGTGTGTGTGTGTGTGTGTGTGTGTGTGTGTGTGTGTGTGTGTGTGTGTGTGTGTGTGTGTGTGTGTGTGTGTGTACACATGTAATAGAACATCTGGGCCCTGTGTTCCTTCCCCTTTCTAACTCCTCTCTTCCACTGGGGAATGAACATCACAGAACATTATGACATCACAGAACGTTATGACATCACAGAACATCATGATATCAGAGACATAGATTAAAGAATGTATCATTTTCTTCACAAGCCTTTAAGACTTACAACAGCACACATCACAATTTTACGAAGAAGCTCAAGCGCCTTACCAAACACTTTAATTTAACGATCTAAGTGAAAAAAACAACCAAAACAATTAGAGGTACAGAAGCATCTTTCGGAAAACTTCTGTGGAGCAGTGAGGTGGCGTCTACTGCCTTCAAGACTCCTAAAACAAAACAAAGCAAAATGGAAACCTCCCGGCAAATTTCAACATCCACAATCTCTCCTGCTACCAATGCGAGTCACCACTTTGGAAATGTAAATATGAAGAGAACCATCTACCAGCCGTCTGCTCAGAACCAGTGGAATGGCTCTAAAGGTTTACCCACCTATGACAATCGTCGCTTAGAAAACATCAAAAGGGAGGAGACACGAAATAGGAATTATCCCAAGAAAGAGTCAGATAGCAAAATGGTCTCTGATCCACAAAGCACTGCTCGATCGGGATTTGTGAAGAAGGAGCGTATGCCCTTTCAGACATCTACCACCTACAAGTCAGAGAACAACAGGGCAAATTTCAACGCCCACAATTCTCCAAGTAGTTCAGGAGACTACAAGAATATGAATTCACCATCAGATGAGCTGGAGATTATAAAGGAAAAGCTGGAGAAAAAAGACAACTTTCTCGCTCAGGAAAAATACTTTAAGGATGCAGCGGAGAAGGATTCGCTTGCATATTTGGAAAAAATCAAAAAAGCAGAAACTCGTTTGGAGGCTGAACGCCAGCTCACACTAGTCTATGAAGAAGAAGTCAATCAGTGCAAAGACATTATTGAAGATTTACGTCAGAGCATCAAAACAAGTGAAGAAGAAGACAGTGAGGTCGAGTCCAAACAGGCAGAGGCCCATAAGTCGGTCCTTGATGAAATTGAAAAGTTAAAAAAACAGCTAGAAGAAGAGACAAGCTCTAATCTGGATCTGATCTCTAAACTGGGGGCACAGGAATCAGTGCAACAAAGTCTAGAGTTTAAGTTTGCAGAGCTCACGGAGCAACTGAAGTCTGCCCAGGCAACATCTGAGGTGGGTGCAGATGAACCTGAGTCGCCTAAAGCAGAGGACATTTTTGTAATTAGGAACAATGTGGCTGCAGAAAAATTGGTTGAAGAAAAAGAACCTTCAGAACCACAGGGGGTCTCTGAACAAGAAACCGAGAAACCATCACCGATGGAGCCAGAACACAGCGACGACAAGATGTTGGATGTCTCTGAGATGAAACAGACCACTGAAAATGAATTGGTGTCCAAACAGGATGGAGGTGTTGAACAAAAAGCAAAGAAGTCAAAACTCAATGAGAATACGACCCAATCTGAAGTCATTGAAGAACTCCCTGAACCGCAGGATGCTGGTACAAAAGAGGACTCAGATTCACATGCAATCTCCGAAATGGTATACAACCCTTCTTTGTGGAGACGATTTAAGAAATTCCTCACCCCAGCATGTCTGCGCCAGAACAAGCACAAGAAGAAAGTCCAAACATCCAAGATCCAAAGTGAGGGCAGGAACAGACCGGCTGTAACAAAGTCAACAGCATCAACAAGATGAAGAGCATCACGTTCAGTAGATGTTCTGCTTTTCCTCCCATAAAAAAAAAAATCTTTTCTTTTTTTTTATTGTTGTTACATGTTGATTTGTTGAAATGTTGCAGTATTTTGTCAAATGTGAAAAATAAAAAAAAAAAGAATTCAGAAATATAGAAGTTGTATGGCTATTAATCAAATCAGCTTCAAAATAATAAGCTTTACAGTGTATTTTGACAGAAAAAAAAAACATCCAGCAAAGAGTGACGAGCGTGACATCACATGGGGAAACAGCATCGTGGTTACGTGCAGTAAAACTGCGTAGTAAAAATTCATAATTCAAACTGCCAAACTCCATGATAAAAAAAATCCCTGCGAGAATAATAATGTAAAACATTTTCCAGGAAAATTGTGATTGGAGATATCTGTGATCTGAGTTTTTCTTTTTGCAATAACATCTTTGTTGCAGGTATCCACGGTGTTTATTACCGATATATTTATTGTGCATGTACATTTTTTCTGGATTGAAACCCAATTCACATAAAGAACAAGACATGATGCCATTCTTTTAAGGATAAATAACATTTTGAGTATCTGAAATGCTTACACTACACTGTGGCCAAGTATCCATATTGGCAGAAAATATAATAGATTCATGTCTTCTTAGTTTTCAGTAACTTATTAACATTGGATTGATTAGAGTTTCTACAAAGAATCTTCTAGCTGTAAATTACAACTTGGATGTTGAAACTAAGACGTATGTAGTTGCTGGTCAAACACACATGTATGAACTTGTGCTGTTTGTCACTCTGTGTCAATTACATGTCCTTAAACTCACACATAAAATGCAATGCTTCTTTATCTCGCCACAGTGACCGTTAGACGGTAACGGGTATGGAACAATTGTACTTTTTAAGTTTTTGCAAACACGGTACTCTGCACTGTGGCTAAACCTCTCCACGTTGGTCTTGTCTGTTCAAAATACGAGATTCAAAGACATTTTATCGTTTGTTATGATTCAACTTTGCAAGCCTAAATCAGGCTGCCGGCTTCTTCCCAAAGAGAAAAGATTTTCGCCTGGCAGACAAGACATTCTGACGTACTTTCAAGTTTAACATACAAACTGAGACCTGTGGCGTCTGGGGAGTAACTCTTAGCCTTTCTACTGTTTCCATGAGGAAACATGTGTGTGTGTGTGTGTGTGTGTGTGTGTGTGTGTGTTTGTTTCTGTGTGTGTGTGTGTGTGTGTGTGTGTGTGTGTGCGTGTGTGTGTGTGTTTGTTTCTGTGTGTGTGTGTGTGTGTGTGTTTGTTTCTGTGTGTGTGTGTGTGTGTGTGTTTGTTTCTGTGTGTGTGTGTGTGTGTGTGTGTGTGTGTGTGTGTGTGTGTGTGTGTGTGTGTGTGTGTGTGTGTGTGTGTGTGTACACATGTAATAGAACATCTGGGCCCTGTGTTCCTTCCCCTTTCTAACTCCACTCTTCCACTGGGGAATGAACATCACAGAACATTATGACATCACAGAACGTTATGACATCACAGAACATCATGATATCAGAGACATAGATTAAAGAATGTATCATTTTCTTCACAAGCCTTTAAGACTTACAACAGCACACATCACAATTTTACGAAGAAGCTCAAGCGCCTTACCAAACACTTTAATTTAACGATCTAAGTGAAAAAAACAACCAAAACAATTAGAGGTACAGAAGCATCTTTCGGAAAACTTCTGTGGAGCAGTGAGGTGGCGTCTACTGCCTTCAAGACTCCTAAAACAAAACAAAGCAAAATGGAAACCTCCCGGCAAATTTCAACATCCACAATCTCTCCTGCTACCAATGCGAGTCACCACTTTGGAAATGTAAATATGAAGAGAACCATCTACCAGCCGTCTGCTCAGAACCAGTGGAATGGCTCTAAAGGTTTACCCACCTATGACAATCGTCGCTTAGAAAACATCAAAAGGGAGGAGACACGAAATAGGAATTATCCCAAGAAAGAGTCAGATAGCAAAATGGTCTCTGATCCACAAAGCACTGCTCGATCGGGATTTGTGAAGAAGGAGCGTATGCCCTTTCAGACATCTACCACCTACAAGTCAGAGAACAACAGGGCAAATTTCAACGCCCACAATTCTCCAAGTAGTTCAGGAGACTACAAGAATATGAATTCACCATCAGATGAGCTGGAGATTATAAAGGAAAAGCTGGAGAAAAAAGACAACTTTCTCGCTCAGGAAAAATACTTTAAGGATGCAGCGGAGAAGGATTCGCTTGCATATTTGGAAAAAATCAAAAAAGCAGAAACTCGTTTGGAGGCTGAACGCCAGCTCACACTAGTCTATGAAGAAGAAGTCAATCAGTGCAAAGACATTATTGAAGATTTACGTCAGAGCATCAAAACAAGTGAAGAAGAAGACAGTGAGGTCGAGTCCAAACAGGCAGAGGCCCATAAGTCGGTCCTTGATGAAATTGAAAAGTTAAAAAAACAGCTAGAAGAAGAGACAAGCTCTAATCTGGATCTGATCTCTAAACTGGGGGCACAGGAATCAGTGCAACAAAGTCTAGAGTTTAAGTTTGCAGAGCTCACGGAGCAACTGAAGTCTGCCCAGGCAACATCTGAGGTGGGTGCAGATGAACCTGAGTCGTCTGCAACAGAAAAAGTCTCCAAAATGATAAGTGTCTCATCTCAAACCGAAGATGCTGATTTAGAAAATGTCTCTGAACGAAAGGAACTCTCAAATCTCCCAGTGGACGAATTCCCTAAAGCAGAGGACATTTTTGTAATTAGGAACAATGTGGCTGCAGAAAAATTGGTTGAAGAAAAAGAACCTTCAGAACCACAGGGGGTCTCTGAACAAGAAACCGAGAAACCATCACCGATGGAGCCAGAACACAGCGACGACAAGATGTTGGATGTCTCTGAGGTGAAACAGACCACTGAAAATGAATTGGTGTCCAAACAGGATGGAGGTGTTGAACAAAAAGCAAAGAAGTCAAAACTCAATGAGAATACGACCCAATCTGAAGTCATTGAAGAACTCCCTGAACCGCAGGATGCTGGTACAAAAGAGGACTCAGATTCACATGCAATCTCCGAAATGGTATACAACCCTTCTTTGTGGAGACGATTTAAGAAATTCCTCACCCCAGCATGTCTGCGCCAGAACAAGCACAAGAAGAAAGTCCAAAGATCCAAGATCCAAAGTGAGGGCAGGAACAGACCGGCTGTAACAAAGTCAACAGCAACAACAAGATGAAGAGCATCACGTTCAGTAGATGTTCTGCTTTTCCTCCCATAAAAAAAAAAAATCTTTTCTTTTTTTTTAATGTTGTTACATGTTGATTTGTTGAAATGTTGCAGTATTTTGTCAAATGTGAGAAATAAAAAAAAAAAGAATTCAGAAATATAGAAGTTGTATGGCTATTAATCAAATCAGCTTCAAAATAATAAGCTTTACAGTGTATTTTGACAGAAAAAAATAACATCCAGCAAAGAGTGACGAGCGTGACATCACATGGGGAAACAGCATCGTGGTTACGTGCAGTAAAACTGCGTAGTAAAAATTCATAATTCAAACTGCCAAACTCCATGATAAAAAAAATCCCTGCGAGAATAATAATGTAAAACATTTTCCAGGAAAATTGTGATTAGAGATATCTGTGATCTGAGTTTTTCTTTTTGCAATAACATCTTTGTTGCAGGTATCCACGGTGTTTATTACCGATATATTTATTGTGCATGTACATTTTTTCTGGATTGAAACCCAATTCACATAAAGAACAAGACATGATGCCATTCTTTTAAGGACAAATAACATTTTGAGTATCTGAAATGCTTAATTTTACAAGGGTGATAATTAAAAAAAAGAGAGAACATGGTCAGCTGAGAGAGAATAAAGTCAGAGATATAGAGGGAGATAAATCAACAACATGCATATAAAAAAAGAGATGTGTGACAGGTGAAATGGGAAGAGAGCAACCAGTCTGAAAGAGAGAAAAACAAGTCAGAAGGTAAAAAAAAAAAAAGGTAGCGTAGAGTGGGCAGCAGATAGAGACAAAAAGTGGCACGATGAGAAAGGGCAGAAAATGGCAATGAATCAGAGTGTGAGACAAGATAGAAGGAATATAAATCTAGTCACAGTTAAGCAGAGAGGAGAAAGAGAGAGAAAACTGAAGTAAAAGTAGCACTTCAGACTGACTTGAGTGTTGGTGTCACTGTGTGCTTGCGATGAAGAGCCTGTATTTCACTGGAGCAAAGGAATTATCTTGGCAAGCTCTGCTCGCTCTTATCTTTAGATTGAAGTGTGCATTCACATTCTGCCAAGCAGTTGGAAAGTGTGTCCCACGTCTGAAACACGCCAACAGGCACTACACTGTGGCCAAGTATCCATATTGGCAGAAAATATAATAGATTCATGTCTTCTTAGTATTCAGTAACTTATTAACATTGGATTGATTAGAGTTTCTACAAAGAATCTTCTAGCTGTAAATTACAACTTGGATGTTGAAACTAAGACGTATGTAGTTGCTGGTCAAACACACATGTATGAACTTGTGCTGTTTGTCACTCTGTGTCAATTACATGTCCTTAAACTCACACATAAAATGCAATGCTTCTTTATCTCGCCACAGTGACCGTTAGACGGTAACGGGTATGGAACAATTGTACTTTTTAAGTTTTTGTACACACGGTACTCTGCACTATGGCTAAACCTCTCCACTTTGGTCTTGTCTGTTCAAAATACGAGATTCAAAGACATTTTATCGTTTGTTATGATTCAACTTTGCAAGCCCAAATCAGGCTGCCGGCTTCTTCCCAAAGAGAAAAGATTTTCGCCTGGCAGACAAGACATTCTGACGTACTTTCAAGTTTAACATACAAACAGAGACCTGTGGCGTCTGGGGGAGTAACTCTTAGCCTTTCTACTGTTTCCATGAGGATTCTCCGGTCTGGGCTTGCAGAGAACCTACCAGGACGTCCACTCCTGGAAAGATTGGCAACCATCTTGAAGGTTTTCCATTTGTAAATAATCTTTCTCCCTGCAGAATAAGGAGGTCCAGAATTCCCAGATCTCTGAGCAGCAACTGTTGAGTCTCCAAGATCACTGCTGATGCATGTCCTCTTTGGCATTGTGTTAACGCACACTCGAATACTCTGGTCCAGTGTTTCCCAACCCTGTTCTCTAATCCACACTGCCCTGCATTTTTTTTAAATTCGTGGACCGTTGACAGACTTGTGTCGATCTTTGACAACCTGACAGTGATCCAATCAGGTGTGTTTGAGCAGGGAAACATCTAGATCTGTTCCTCAGGGCACAGGGTTGCGAAACACTTATAAATTAATTAATAAACAGCCAACACTTCTGCTTCCACGGAAGTGATGATACTTTTTGATGATGAGTTAATCGAACACATAAATTCATTAATGTTCTACTCAAAATATCCACCACAACAGTCTGGCTGTTTTGCAATAGAAGGTGAACAGATTGGTTTAAGGACGGAGTTTAAGATTCAGTGTGAATTTTATCATTCATGTCCAAACACTCAGAAGATATGATAGATATTGCGTCGGTTATTCTGCAATGATTTTCATCTTTAGTTCTTCTTGAGGGGACATCGACCGCATTCACTAGAAGAATGAACTGTCATGAATGATGCAATGTCCTAACAAGTTTTATCAGACCGAGGCCATTGAAGAGATTATCTATTTTATGTACATTTAATTTCATTACTCCTTTTTTACTAATGAAAGTGTTTTGGGGATTGTTTGTTCTGATGTTTCTAATGAAAATTGAGACCTTAATTTGGTTCTCTTTCCCCTGTGCACCGCAACATCACACCTTTTTAAAGCTTAACGAATATTTATATCCCTGTCATTCCCTTTGGCCAGCTCACAACAAATTGCACTTTTTCCAATTGCTGTGTTTTTTGCTTTTTTTTTTGGAGTCCCTCAATTGCTCCCCGCCTTCCTGCCGAATCATTTCAGTTTCATTTTTCTCTTCTTTTTTCCTCTTGCGTCCAGGCGAATGTGAAAGAATCCAGCCCTGTGATTTTAAGCCTTTTTGCCAGCTCACGCTCTCTCCTAGGAACGAGGCTAAATGGAAAATGCTTGTACAGTATTGTAGTGTGTATAAAATAGCAACAGCTTTGACAGCACTCGGTCAGAGGTTAGGAAAGGGACTGACAGTTTTAAATTCAAAAGCAGTGACTCGAGGAACTGGATGACTCCTGCAAATATCAGCGTCTTTTGTCAGCAAAATGGCACAAAGGTAAAGTCAGGAGGATTTATTTAAATGCAGCATGAGGAAGTATGTGAACCCCTTGGAATGTATTGGTTTGCTGCTTTAGTCTGCTGTAATATGTGATCTGTTCTTCATCTATAAAGTCACAATAATAAACAAATGCAATATGCATATATGTAACGCAATGTTCAAAACACATTTTTGGACCAGTCCTCCACAAACTACTTCAACTCAAATACATTTATATGAGGTGTGAAGAGGTCTCTTGAGGTCTTTCAACATATCTTTATGGGGTTAAAGGTCTGTGCCCTGACTGGGTTGCTCCAAAAGGCGGATTTTCTTTCCCTGAAACCATTCTTGGTGGATTCACATTCATGTGTAAGGTTATTGTCCAGCTGCATCACTCCACTACTACTGAGCTCTGGCTGATGAGCAGCAACCTTATTATCATTATCTGTGAGGATATTTTTGTAAACTTTGGATTTCATTTGCCTCCTAATGAAGACAAACTGTCCGAGCCTCAAGGCAGTGAAGAAAGACCAAATAATGATAATGATGATGATGATGATGCATTCAGATTACTTGACTGTTCGACTAATAATTTGATTCAATTCAGTTTAATTAAATTTCATTTATGCAGCATCTATTTTAATACAACTTGTCACTTGGTGCTTTTCAGTGACCGAGACCATGACCCCCCCCAAGCAAATATGTTGTTTACAAGCTATGCACTTTCTACACAATACATACAACTAAATATTCTTCCCAAACAATTCCCAAACAATGAAGTTTTACTTTTAAAGAGAGCTGCTGGTTCTTCTGTGGCATGGAGATCCTGTGTGTTGAATGACTTGGGTGTTGTAGACTCATAAATAGAGATGTTAACGGTTCTAGTGATGTCTTCAAGTCTCCAGCTGTTACCTGTGGCTTCTGCTTTACCTCATCGAGGATTCTGGGTTGTGTCTTTGGACACCGCCGTGGGCCCCCACTGTGTACTATGTACACATAAAAAAAGTTATGTAATTAGAAAAAAACAGAGCTTGCTCATATTTTTGATATTTTGTGATTTACTACAGCTGCCATCATTAAACATCATCACCATTATCACCATCATGCAACACATATGTGACTTAATACTGCACCTTTATCGTCTAAAATAATGTAACATAATCTAATACCCACAATCTTTCCTCATTTTCACAAGGTGATAACGTGTGAGCATGAATGTTGAATATATGTGTGTGAAGAAGACATCAGACTAGTGTGTGTAAGTCGGTAATACAAATGGTTTTTGGGTAGGATGGGTTTTCTTTACAAGCCAATGAGAAATGAAGCATATTTAATTTAGGTATTTAATTGCTCTTTTCTAAAAGCAAATCAGTTCCGGCATGAAGTGGGTGAAGGAGTACCGTGAAGATTATTCCCAAATTCCAGCAATTCTTCTTTGAGCTATACGCTATTTGAAAAAGTGAATTTCAGTCAGTTTGAGAATGTTTTAATGAAACTTTTCTATTTACTGCAAATCAGCACCCTGCCCGTGCAATGTTCCCTTCTTTGCAGTTATTAGTTGTGGCTGTAGCGCCGGAGCCACAGTGGACACAAGCACATATGCACATCCTCTGTACCAGGGATCCAGAATGTTTTCTCTGTTGCAGTCTAGTTGCCATGGAGACACCGTTCCTGTGGACCTGATGGGTAGGCATGGCTTGGCGATAGCATTGCATTTAATGTAAGATAATTTCCACATAGTTTTCCTGGTTGCCAGGTATAAAGAAGCAAATGCTTTGCAGCACTAGTGCCGGTGAGAAGCCCTGATTTACACTAATAAAACAACAGTGTCTTCAGTCAGAGGCTTCTTCAGCTCCACAGCAATGAGGCTTATTACAGTAGGTCAGTCGCATCCACCGCAATAACATTTTTAAAGGCTCTCAAGTTCCAGGAGAAATGACTCATTTTGGATGGTTTTCATCATCCATTTGCATCTTTTTATTCCTTGTTATTTGTTTGTAAAAGTAAGCATTGTTGATCAAAGAACGATGTGAACCTTTCTGGTGGTTAAAATGATCTTTATTCCCTTGAAAAAAAAAGACAATCATTGTCATATCGGAGCATTTACAAATCTAAAATACAAATGCTGTTCAGAAGAATACTAAATGTACACAATCATGTTTCTTTTTTTTTTTTTTGCCTGGTATCATGCCGCAGCATTTGAGCAATAAACCTGGTCTTTTTTATTTTCAAATCATTGCGCATTTTTTGCTTCTCATTTGCAGTTTCAAACACAATTTGAAAGTCTCCCTACTCTAAAAACTTGACATTTAAAAAGTGGTTTTCCATTTATATGCAAGCCCAAGCAGTCTTTTATTTTTAAAGTTTATTAAATCAACAGGCCATCAGCTCATGACTACGACAGCAGATTTCAAGCCTGTACAGATTTTGCTCAAATCTTTTTTTAAGTTGTGAAAAATCGTATAAAATCTCAAACTGCTGCCAGAAATCCATGTGGCTGTCTCTTACTTAACAGCAACAATATAACTGTAAATAAATAAACAAATAAATCATTATTTTTCTAATACTAAACATAGCTGTTGACATTTGCAGCCTCACAAAAAGCCCTGCATAGCTTTAAATTGGAATGACAATTTAAAAAAGAGCCATGAATGATATTATCTACAAGTAAACATGAGCATAAAGACAGATTTATCCTCCAGATCTGATTCTTACTCAAACATTTACGGCTGGGTTTCTAGACTTTCAGTGTTGAACATCATTGATGATGTTACTTGTGTGATAGCATAATATTAATAATAATAATGATAACGAATAAACAATTTCCTCTATCAATAGAATACATTATAAATATGAAGTGAATTAAGAATGTAAAACTAAAAAAAAAAAAGATCAAATCAAGCCTCTTTAACCTTCTAAGCTATTTCTACTTCTATTACCAAAATGAGTGAAAATACAAAAATGTAGCCATGAAGTCTGTTTTTATAGATAACCTTCTGAAGTTGAAGAATCTATTATTGCTCCTGTAGATGTTTCATGTCATTTAAAAAGGGTCTCTACCCTCCATTTATACATTAAATTGTAAGGAGTTTCCAAGCTTAACAGAATCTTAATGTATTTAAGTGACTGATTTTATTATAATGTAAAACCATTTGTTTTTTTTTCTTTTGTTTTTTTTATTGCGAGAAATGCCTGTTGAATCACTTGTGGCTAATCTAAAGTGTCAGGCTCAGCATCCATGCACGTCTCCCAGGGGTTGCGAGGCATGTGCGGCATGGAGATAAGGAGCAGGGCGACTCCGCTGAGGATGAGCAGCGTGAAGGAGGCGCAGGCGCAGGTAAAGGACCACGAGTAGTAGTATTCAATCCAGATGGTCTCATCACTGTCAATCATGCGCTTGACCGATTGGCGCATTACCTCGACGGAAATGATGATGCAAAGCCCTGTGTGTCAAAATAAAAATAAACATATAAATACTTACAAAACAGATGGTTCATTTTGATCCATGTTATATGTGTTGTCAAAATCGCATCAATACAAAACTATTTATATTAGTTTGATTTTGCAACACAGAATCCAGAGTTTGATGGGACTCAAACCTGTCACAGTTAACAGTGTTTTTTGTTGTTTAAATTTCCCCCAAAAGGTTGTGTCGACTTAAGAAAAAGTCATCAGCTCTAAATTAGTTAAATTAGTTGATAAATATTTGATCGAAACGAAGATGATTCTGTAACTCTTCTTTTTTTAAGCTGAGCTGTGAGATGAGAGTCGACTGTCTCTGTCTGCAATATCTGACCTGCAAAGGCGAAGAACATCCCAGCAGGCCTGAGCAGGTAGTCCCGCGCCTTCCCAAAGGAGAAGATAACACACAGGGTGCCCAGGATCATAAAAAACAGGCTGAAGATGGCGATGGCTGCTGCTGAGATATTGTATTCTGCTCAGGGAGAAGAAATGAAAAAGAATATGAAAAGAGAGGTTGAAATGTGTGGTGAAAAGAAATCAAAAGGCATGACGGAGAAAAACGGGAAAGCGGTGGTGATTAAAAATGAAGGCAGCGTGTAGGAGCAGACGGGGAGGTTGCAGTATTGCTCACATAAGAACTGTTTCAACATAGCACTCAGCAGAATTATGACACAGATAATTAGCCTTTAAATTAGGCCCACTTAAAAAAAATCAACAGACATATCCATTCATAGCAGCAATAATTTCATTTGCATGAAAGATAAGATGCTGCAGGCTTATAACAAGAAGATTAGAACAAGGCTCTGTGTTCACTCCCCCTTCCCTTTGTCCATTTTTAGATAAAAAAAAAAGAAGCTCTAGTCTTTGTTTTCCTGCAACACTCCAAGCTGTGATAAAAACATCCTCAGAGCATTTTCTTCCACTTTACCGTCAGAAAGCCAACTGTGAAATATCCTCACATTCAGCCTTTTAAGTGCATCTCCGGCTGAATATCCAGATTTCTTAATTTTTCCTCTTTCATTTTTTTTTCTCCCTGTTACACTTTATTCTGGCTCATAAGCAGGGGTGCACATACTTGGTGCTCCAGGGCCAGTGTCCTGCATGTTTTAGAGGTGTCTGCCTCATCACACCCTGATAGACGGAGCTATGTCATTAACAGATCTGTTGCACACCTTGACGACATGCCGATGATGATCATTAATTAGAATCTGGTGTGGGAAACGTCTACAACACGCAGGACACCAGCCCTCGAGCACCCGCTGTGTGTACCCATGCGTATAACTTTCTGCCTCTTTTTTTATTAAATATCTAAAGAAAATGTAATGTGGAGCAGCAAATGCACTTTTTAACAGAATATTTGGATCTGTGACATGAGTTTCATCCACATTTCTAACGTATTTTACTAGATTTTACTGGATTCTTTTAATAGGTCAATCATATTAAAGGCTTTTAGTTTTTTATTTTCCGAGGAATTAAAATGTAATATTCTTGAATCTCTTTTATTTTATAGTGGTAAAAGCCTGATTTATGCTACTATACAGCAAGGAGTCTGGGACCTACGTCGATACGTCGTTCATGGGTTTCCATTGTTGTGCATGTCGCACGGTAACAACCCAACATGACACTAGTCGGCAGTGCGGGTTCCTTCCTGCAGCCCTGTAAACCTGTAACGTGGAACCTCCTTTTCTTTACTTCCTTTATATTAGCTAAGACATAAAAACGGAACAAAAATAGAGCAGATTTTATGTGATTTTGGGGCTGATAAATGTTGAGACGTTGTCATTGTTGCTGACATTGCAGCAAAAAAAAAAAGGCATTGCTTTCTACCTGGCTGAAAAAGAAAAGGAAGAAATCACATTTGTGTTCGTCCATGTCGATCCAACGCATGGTAACATTCGTAGAGAGGTGCACATCAGTATGGCATGTTTTACGCCCAGGTTTCACTGAAGCATAAATCATGCTTGAATTTTGAGTAATGCTTGAAAAATAGTTTTTTTTTTTGTAACAACTGCATTCGTAGTCCTGATAGGCACAAATTATGAAGCACTTGGAACCCATTTGAGATAATCTGATAGCGTGTCCGTTAATCAAGTTTCTTGACTTCTGCTTAAGCTAATAGTAATTTGTAGTGTATTAGAGTTGTACTTAGATGTCATAATTCCTAAGTTCAAAGTCTGACATTTTAACATGGAATTCCCAGTGAAGTTATGCTATTTCATTTACATCACATCAGGCGTGTTCATGGTACAATTCACTTGTATCGCTGACCATGCTGCGACATGGTTTTGTATGTGATAAATACCAACAGTAACCTACAGCGTTTGTCAGGAATTAGGATTTCTAACGATGACTAGCAGTGGCAGTGACTCCGAAAGATTCATTTTCCAACTTTACAACTGCAAGTGGAACCCTGTCAACTCTAATGTGATGTCATACTGAATTCCAACTTCTGAAGTAAATGGGATGCACCAGTAGATCAAAACCACTTTGAACCTCAAACAAAAACCAGTTGCAGTCGTAAGTCGTAATTTTTGCTCCGTGGCTGCAGATGTTTAAAATCTGAATGCAGATAAAAAGCTTTTGCAGTGTAGGCTAATAAAAATGATGGATTTCAAATGCATTTTCACTTATTTCAGTTAGATATGGATTGTCCATCTATGTCAATTTATCTAAAATAACCATCTCTAATAGCCTGACTTCACATAATATCTGGAATTGTGTTCCCCAATGCTTCGCTGCATCTGTCAGGAGCTGAAAGCATCAGCCACCTAATACAAAAACAGGCAAGCTGTTTCCTAGAAATATGTTTAAATAAATAAATCAGAGAACAGTGTCGCAGGACTCCTTCTTGGCCTGCATGAGCGATGGTGTAGTTTAATTTCTGCTCAAATTTACATCATTATATAAAAGAAATAAGATGAGACAGTCAGCATTAACATATAGAGCACATTTCCAATTGCAAATTAAGACTGACTGTGAAATAAACTGGGTCTTATATTCATAATTATTGAGGTCTCACACATGTGTCGTTATCTCCACAGTGATGGAAGATTAGCATAATATAGGTGTGATATCAGAAAATAATCATCTAGGACATGTTTTCCTTATTTACTGTTCAATTTTGTTTTCCTCTTACCATAAATGGTTGTTGCCATACTTTTTCTTATCACAGATAGAAAGTTGGGTGCTTTGTTAACTGTGAGGAGACACCTACCTTTCTGGGTCTTCACTTCAAAAACTTCAGCTTCCTCCCCCGATGTGAAGTGTTTGAAGTAGGAGCAGTTTTTTGCTGCAAAGTAAAAAAGACAGGAAGGGTGACAGGAGGTTTGAGGGAGAGGAGGTGAGAAAAAGAGATGGAGGGAGATGAAGCAGGAAGGGCAGAAAACAGGTCGTATCCCCATGTGTCTGTGCTCCCAACTATTGTGCAGTTTTGAAAAGTCTTAGTGAATCCCATTAGCAAGTTTAATAAGACACATAACCATGACGATCATTACACAGATATATTATGTGTAGTATTCTGCCTGAGACTCGTGGTTTTCGGGTAACTTTCTCATTTGCATCACAAAGCTTTACCAAGATAACATCCAGATTTTGCTGAGCCAGCCAAAAGATATAATCGCTCCAGTCTTGGTGGGTTCATCAACAAAGTAATGCCCAAATTACTGTGCCTCACACGTTTTTAAGCCCAGGAAACATCAATGACCAACCCACCCAAACCATCACACCTTGTTCTTTTCAATGCAGATAAGCAGCAGCTGACTTAGATTCACATCCTTTTTTTTAAAGATCAGACTAGAAAACCTTTGGAGGAAACTATTTTCCTACCCTTAAATTTACAATTCCTATTTTTGCAGTCAGGATCCATAGCAATCTTCTGTGACAGATAAATTTGGGTAGACGTGAACCCATCAGATGCTTGCTCCCTCAGTGAGCATTGGCACTGATGACCTTTACGGTATAAGAAGTATGAGAACTCGTAAATGGTCCTCCAGGACTCAATGGCACGTTTAAGGCATGCATAAACCTGGTATTCTCTGACAGGCGATGGTTTGTTGAGCTATCCCTCTGTTTCAGACCTACTGGTAAATCTGAGAGGTTTCGCTGGACTCTGTTCTCTCTACTGTAAGAACCAGCCAGAACTCACTCAATCTGCCTCCAACTTGAGAGCCTGCAGCTCAATCCAGACTTGGAGCTGCTCCATGGGAGATCCTCCAGGAGGAGGAGAGGCTCCAAGGACATGCTCTGGCTCCCACAATGCTTGGCTCACCATTTTTCTTGCAGCCAGACTCCATTTCATACAGCCACCTGATGAAGATGCTGATAGGCAACATCACAAGGTCTATGGCTAGTAAAGAACCTGACCTTTTTAACTGGTTCACTGATACATCCAGCCCTTGGAGAGTATTATCCAGAACCATGGCATTCATTTTCATTGCTATGCTGACAATACACAGCTGTATGTGCCTATGAAGCCAGATAAACTAGAACCATTAGCCAAACTTCAGGCATGTCTTAAGGGATTCAAGGACTGGATCCATTTAGTGGTGCCCCTCACCCCTTTTTGCCTCCTCTTTTTTTCTTTCCCTTAATCAGCTCAGTCCTCAGTTATTATTAAGTATCTCATCAGCATAATTGTGCTCCATTGTTCTTGTAGTTTGTTTTCCTGGTCTGTCCCCTCTTTTTGTCTTCTGTACATGTTTGCAGGCCAGATCCTCAGGAGCTGCATGCTGCCCTGCAGTCCCACCCTCTGATCATCCCAGTGTCCACCTCCACCTGTCTGTGTAGATGTCTCTGTTGGATACCTGCTGACATCCTGACCTGCAGTCCCACCCCTCTAACCACCTCAGTGTCTGAGTCAACACCTGTTTCTATAGTCGTCTCTGTAGATCACCAACTAACCATGTATCAGTCATATTTACATGGAACTCTTAGTTCTGTTGCCGATGGATAGTTGTGTATCTTGTCTTTTGCACATTTGATGGTGTGTCTGTGTCAGTGTCTCTGTCTCTCCTCTCTCTGTTCTTCATTCTCTCTTCCTGATCTTACTTTTCGTGCTCTACCAAGCTGGTAGTCATGTTCTGGGTCTCTGGAAAGTGCCTAGAGAGATCAAATTGAATCAAATCGGAATTGAACGTTCAACGTCAGAGCACATATTGAAGGCATCCAAACCTTCAAGAGGAGTCAGCAAGGTTTTAAGTTAAAGCTTCAGATTCTTGCAAGTCGTTTTGACCTTTCTCATTCTCTAACTGACCAACACAACCTCTGCAGTACCAACAACAGTGGAAGCCACACCAGAGGACCAACCAACATCCTCATCATAGCTCCTATCAAGGTCTTCAAAAGAATTAGAGCTTATCTCACAAGACACAACACACAAGCAAAGGCACACGCCACCAGTCCACAAATCTAAGAGTTCGCTGCCAGCCCAAATTTCAGCTGAGACAACTCACCTTTCAGCTCACATGCTTGGTCATCCTCGAGCGTGGTCACACTAGTCTTCCATGCCAGCAGTTACAGTGGCAACTTGCTGTGGGCTAGAGCGCACAATCAACCGTTTTATGGCTCAGAATTAGTTTCACTTCAAGCTGCAGCATTGGGGGTTGCAAACCTATACTATTTGGGTATATCCCACGCAAAGGATGCTTTAATAGCACCACTTTAAACCTATGCATGGTAAAAACTAGTCTCATCTCCCCTACAGAAAAAATGGCATGTCTCATTTAATTTTCAACTGATGAGTGAATTTTCTTCTCCAGCAGCCTGACTGACCCTTGAGGAGAGGTTCGATGATCAGCCTGGAAGGTGTAACACAACCTGTAATCCAAGTGAATTAAAAAAAAAAAAAGACAAGCAAATTTTAATACATAACAAAAATGTGTGCTGTGAGTTATTTTGACATGAACTCTCATTATGTAAAACAGATCTGCATGCACACCTGCTACGGTTCATTTTTAAACTGTTTGGTCACAGTTGTGTTCTGTAACTTGCTATCATCTTAAAATAAAATATCTTAAATGCTTCACTTTCATCTTGCCTGTGTTCGCCTCAGAAAAATTGTCCACTTAGTTCCATGCAGAAATTATGCATTTGTGCACTTTGCTTGCTCAATCTTCAGTCCTTTGACCACAGTGTTATAGCTATAGAAAAAGCCATTTCCCACCCATCCATCTATTTGCCGTCTCTAAAGGCATCTCAGCTGTAAGGGATGGCCATCGTGGGCCCAAAGGCCAATTGAGTGTTCCTTCTTTCCTCTGCTCGCTCATCTTTCTTGCTGAGATTAAACTCATAAAACAGACAGGTGCTCTCTCTGTCCACACAGCCACAGACAGAGTTTGTGTGTTGGTGTCTGTGTGTGCATGTGTGTGTGCAAGGGTGCATACTGTGTGATTGCGTGTATGTGCGCACCAGGCAACAGAGGAGTTGTTTGTTACCCTGCATGAAAAAGAATCACTAAAGAGGGTAACCTAGCAACAGGCTGCTGCAGGTCTTGGCTAGTTTTATCTATTTGCACATGTAAAAGCGTAAATCATGGGGACTGTGTACGTGCATGAGCATGGATGTGCGTGTGCGAATTGGAGCAAATTAGAGGCAGGGTCACAGTGGAGCGGCGATCTGCTAATATATTATTTTCATTAGTCATCACAAATGTCTTTACCTCTGGGGATAAGCTAATCTAAGCTAATTTGTGCTCAGATGAATCTATTCTTTTTTTGTGTGTATGAAAAAGACAAACATAACTTTGAATTACATAGAAATGCTTCAAACGGCTCATTATTTATTTTTAATGATCTAAACAAACAGAGCTGGGTCGTATGGGGAGCAGCTGAATTTGCTCTTGTTACAGTTTGTTTTTGTCTGTATGGTCCTGACTTCAATAGTGGAGATTTGCTTTTAACATAGAAATCCTGGCTACAAAAACATTTTATTATTTTTTTTCGATCCATCTGCTATATTTGCGTAACCCCAACACTTGTCCTGGCTGAAACTATGCGTGGCTTTAAGGCACTATATCCACACATCACAAAGACGAAACCAGCTGGACAAACCCACGAAACTCAATTTGGTCTGTATGGTCTAGTTTGGAATGGTAATCCTTGATCTATCTTACGTTTCCAATGCCTGATGTGTTATAATAACATAACATAACATAACAGCAGGACATGACACCCGTAAGACAGTGTCTCCAGTCAATACAACCATGAATAAAACTCGCTACAAGCTCACTGTATATTTTCTTTTTGGGAAGAAGAACCTAATCTTTGTTTAAGGAAAGCCTTCAAAATGGGCCATCTCTATTTTATCTCCTTGTCACATGGATGAGAAGATCCTTTGTAGACCAATTAAGCGACTGCAGTATTTCTAGCTCAAAATTGGTTTTAGTACCCTAACAGACCAGTGGCAAAAACCATTGTGGCATATTATGATCTGTTTGAAATGTTTCTTTAGTGAAATGGTGTGAAATGGTGCTTAAGTTCTGAAAACTTTACCATGCTATACAGATGGAAACGGGCTATGCACTCATGTAATGATGGAAGAGAAGATCCAGACCAGAGCAAACCATGGACAGTCTCATAAAAGCAATTTAACCACAAGGTCTATAGGATGACCCTCTCAGTTAAAAACTGCAACAGTTTCTGTGTCACTTTACTGCATCTCCTGGATCTCACAAGGAGAATATGCAGCATATGCAGAAGAATCTGAGAGCCTATTGTGGTATGGTATGTGGGGAATGGGAATTTGTGGCAATTTCCCACAATGGAGAAATTGGAAATTTACCCATTCTAGGACTTATAAAGGAAAAGGACTAATAAAGGAAAACTACTCTATGATGTTATACGCGAACTCAATTAATTAATGAGGTGGAAACAAAAAATTCAGACAAACTAAGTTCAAACTGACAGAAAAATAATAATAAAACAAGAGAGGAACTAGACAACATTATTCCTCTTTAACCTACATGACATCTGTTGTTTTTAGATCCATCAAAAACTAAAAAAAAGAACAAAAAGGAAAATTAAAACATTTAGTAATCCCTAACATCATTAAAATGTAACAGTTGAAGTGATTTTATCACAACAATCTAATCAAATTGTTAATTTTGAATTGTGCTTGTTAGATAATTATTGACTTACTCCCACAATACGTTTTAGGGGTAATTGAAGTTACACAGACAAGACATGACAAGGCATCTAATTATTCAAACTACTATTACCACTACCACCATCACCTTTTATTTATTTATATATGGATTTTCATTAAAAAACAAAAATTTGAATAAAAACTCTGTAAAAGGCTAAAAATCAATTTGATGTGATGATCGTCACTCTTAGTAGCAAACATTCACTGAGGAGCAAAACATTGGGTGCGTATCATTGACCTTGCAGTCTGGCTAATAGGGAGATTTAGTTCCCGGGGAGGGTTGTTAGAGCAGGGCATCGCCTGTCATTTTAGTTTCACCTCTATCCGTTAAACTGCTGCCTTCTCTCTTAAATGTGCAGATTCTAATTTACCATTTCTTTGCTCTCCATTCCCCTCTAGTCACTTTCTAGTCTTTTTCTGCTTCCACCTCAACTATCTTTTCCTCTCAATAATCTTGAAAAAGATACTGGAATTTTTAGACATAACTTTTCTGACAATGTAGACTGCTCCACATACAGCACCTGTTTCTTTTAGAAAGTTCTTAAAGAATATGGTTATTTCAGTTGAATGCATGAGAGGTAGGTTTTTTTTTTTCTTGTTTTTTTTTCCCGAGCCACACAATTCAACTAGTTCAGGGTCAGTCTAAAGGATGCATAGCAGTGATATTTCAATGGTTATTCCACCAGGAGTCATGATAAGTGGGGCATGACTGCAGAGGTGAACCCTCATTTCCTACTGAAGTCATACGTGTGTGTGTCCTGACCTTTATAATGAAAGTCGAAGTATCCAGGTTTGACCAACATCATCGCAAACACATTCCTGCAATTACTATCTGGACTGCAGTTATGGTTCTGTTTCATACTTATGGGGTTGTGATTCGTTGGCATTTTTAAGTTGTTAGTTGTTTTTGTCTGATTGGCTAATTCCCGCACCTCACCGTGACGATGATTTGGCTCTCCACTAGTAAAAAGCAGGACAATGGAGAGAAAGATGACAGCGTGTTGAGAAAGTAAAGACTGTGCCTCAAGGTGACATCAGGCTTTTTAAGAGTAGGAATTGGGGACAATAGAAAGGCATTGTGTCATCGGGAAAAACAAAAAGCAATGGTAAAAGATATATGTGAACATGTGCTTTGGGGGTAATTTCTTTCCACTGTATGACTGGAAAACATGATGCTTGACCACTTCGGAAGCTCTGAAAGTTCTTGTGTAATAAACTCATTTCCCCTGCCTCTCTGTGCTCATATGTGTAGGAACACGCACATGCACACAAAAGCTCCATTTACGCTCTTTATTTCCCAGCCGTCCTGCATGATGTGATCCATAAAGGGTTTGTTTAATTTTTTTTTTTTTTTTTTTTTTTTTACAGCACTCAAGCTGTCATGCGTCCTTTTGTGGGAAGCTAATTTGAAAAGTCATTTGAGTTCACCGTCGTGCTGCTGTTGTTGCAGCCGCTTCACAAAAGCGGTGTGTTTTGTGTCTGTATGGAAGAAGTGTTTGTGTGAGCTGCTCTTGACATGCAAACCAACACAAAGCATAAAGTATGTGGTTTTAAGCCATATTGTAAAAAATGACAGAGTTTCTGAATTGTACTGTTTTTTGTTGTTTTTTTTTGTGTTATCACTGACATTGTGTAGGCAGTTTTGATTCCCAAAAAGGAAAACAACTTTAAGAAAAATAATGGTACAGAACTTTTTGTTATATAATGCCATACTTTTATGTTTCTTTTTTCAAAATGTACTTTATTCATGACCTTGACTCCAGTAGTTGCCCTCATGCCCCATAAGCAGTTGTTACAGTATTATTTTAATCATATTAGGGCCAGCAGACATTACAAACGCAAAAACTTCATATTAATGCAACATGTGCCTGAACTTTGCTCTGCAATGGAGATCTTGTCACAAGGTGTTTATTACCTGTGGCTGTGTGGGTTTGGTGGATTTGGGTTCATGTATTCCTCTACAAACCACTTTGAACTACCTTGGTGTTTGAAATGTGCTATATGGATTAAGTTTCCTTTCCTTGTTTTGGTGTTTGTGACAAGTTGTCCTTGCATTTAGTCATAAGTTTGACTTCCCACGTTTCCATCTGCCCTGATTGTTTGCACCTGTGTCTCGTCAGTCCTGGGAGTATATCTTGTCTTCTCTTTCGCTTCCTTCCCGCTGGTCTGTGCTGTTTTTGTTAATTCTGTTGTATGCAGTTATGGTTTCTTGGGTTCATCTTGTTTAGCTTTTGTGTGTGGGTTTCCGAGTGTTTTGGGTTGTCCTGAGTTCTCTTCTTTTTGGTATCACTGCCTAGCAGCACTTTTTGTTTAAATAAATGACTTTTCGACTTCACCTGACACCACCCCTCCCACATTTGCGTCCTGCTACGATCTCTGATTCACGACAATGGGGATGCAATAGTTGCATAGAGTTTCACAGCAGTTTTTGAAATTGTCACAAAAGAAGAGTTCACCAGTCTGAGCTGCTACAAAGTATTTATTTTGATGAAAGATGGGGTGGTGGATTGATTTTTCATCCTGAAATTTTAAGAGATTTGCTTTTTCTTTTTACTTATTTCAAACTTTTTTTTTTTTTTTATCTCAACATCAGACCAACAACGCAAGGAATGAGTGAGGATGCTCCCTGTCAACTGTGCAGCCGCTTTGGTGAAACATGTCTAAAGATGTACAAATTATTTTGTATAATCCTATGTAACATAGATGGTTATGCATCTGCGTAATACCATTGTTTTCTAATTTTTTTTATCTGTATGAATTTTATTTAAAAAAAAAAAGCCTTTCAGCTTTTTGCATGGAAATGAATGACTTGTTTGACAACAAAGAGAGCTTGAAAGAAAGTCAGTCAGGAGTTTCTTAGCTTGTTTGCTATTCTATTTTTATTTATTTTTTTATTGGCACCTATTTACGAAATCTACCACCAACTACAGGTCATTATGAACTCACTACAAATTGGAGACAAGGTAAAGAACAAATAAAGTTTCATACACATACAGGAGGTAATGGATGTTCTCATGGGAACGCAGGGACAGCTGGTTCTATGCTTTCATTTAAAGTGAGGACAGGTAACGGTCCAGGTAGAGAACCTCTAGAATGGTGTCATGCTTGGCAAAAGAAAAGGAAAAAAAAAAAGCCATTACGCAATCTCTGCCTGAACATCCAATACAGTGTGACAAGGTGTGGGAAGAGCACGGAGACTAATTATACAAAACATAACTGGGAACAGGTGAAACTAATCAGGGCAAGTTGGAGCACTTACAAAAGAGGCTGTTTGAGTGTCATAGGAGCAACTGGGATCTGTTCAGAAATCATTTGGATATTTTTGAAAATATATTTAACGCTTAAAAGCATGACATATGAAATAAACAAAAAATCCTATTTTTTTTTTTCATTTAAAGTTTTGTTATTAAATAAACTGAATTTAAAATCACCCCCATTTTTTACTTTTGTAGTTTCTCAATATTTTTGTATCATTATTAAGAAACCAAATATTGATTCTTCTCTACTTTCAAATTTTAGGCCCGTCCCCAATCTGTCCTTTCTTTCCAATGTATTGAAAAAGTTGTTTTTAAACAGTTAGTCTTTTTTAGTCACTAATAGTGTCTATGAGAAGTTTCAGTCTGGGTTCAGAGCTCGCCATAGCAGTGAAACAGCTCTGTTTTGAAGTTTTTAATGATTTAATATTAACTGTGGTCTCTGGTTATGCTGCAATCTCAGTAATCTTGGATCTGACAGCAGCTTTTGATACTGTTGATAATAAAAACACTTTTATTATGTCTTGAACACACTGTTGGCATAAAAGAAACTGCCCTCAAGTTTTTCTAAAATTTTTTTGACAGGGGTTTCTCTGTACATCTTGGCAAATATCCATCAACCAGTCCCCTTTAACATGTGGGGTCCCTCAAGTGTCCATTCTTGGCCCCTGTTTATTTTGTATATGCTGCTATTGGGCTCTGTTCTGCATAAACACAATGTCTCCTTTCACTCCTTTGCTGATGACCTTCAAATCTATCTCCCTTTTAGAGTAGATTGTAAGGAGTCTATACAGCCTCTGTTCTCCTGTCTGAAGGACATCAAGACTTGGATGGATTTAAACTTTCTGCATTTAAACAATGACAAGACAGAAGTTATTGTGTTCGGGCCTTCAAATTAATTTGCTGCGTCTCCTCTTTAGGGGTTCCTTACTTCAAAATGTTGCTCCCCTGTTAAAAGCCTTGGGGTTACTTTTGATAGTGCTTTTAAGTTTGACAGACAGATAAGTTCTGTAGTAAAAACTGTTTTTTTATCAACTGAGGCTGTTAGCTAAACCCATCTGTGTACTAAAGATATTGAAAGAGTTATCCATGCCTTTATTACAACACGGATAGATTATTGTAATTCCCTAAAACCTCAAGCTATGTCGGTCTTCACTACAACGCCTGCAGCCGGTACAGAACGCTGTGGCTCGATTGCTGACTGGCAAAAAGAAGAGACACCACATCACTCCTGTTCTCCTCTCTGCACTGGCTTCCAATTCTTTTTAGGATGGATTTTAAAATGTTATTGCTTGTTTTAAAGTCTTGGGGGGTGCTGCTCCTCCTTACCTCACAGACTTAAAGGCCCGGCACTGATAATCCATCTTTTCTCACTGACTTTTAGCTAAGTCATCTAAATCCTTTTCTCATGCTGTTTGAATGTGTTTTATTGCTTTTACATTAACTTTTTTTTTTATTATTGTGGTGCAGAGATCCTGGAAAGTCAAATATATCTGGCATTAAAGAGTTTAAAGACAACCAATTAAAGCTATTCAGAACCAACCAGTTTTTTAAATGTATATAAATATATTTAAATATATTTTCTTGTTGTTGCTGTTGTTTAACTGGTATTTCTCACAAAGTGAAGAAATATAACAAGATCCACTTGCACTGTGAAAAACATATTTTCTTTCTACATTCCCTCATTCAAACCAATTTGTAGCATATCTTCTCAGAATCCAGTCTTTCAGACTGACCGTTTACATTATGTATTGCAAGAGATCAGACCTGCTCTGGTCTGTGTCCTCGGTAACCTTCCCTAATCTGCTTGGTTGCTATGGTAGTCATTGAACAGATGCGAACAAACCAAAATGAAGTGTGGTGAACTGATTTTGCTACTATAGATCACAGCATTTTACTGCACAGACTAGAGTATGTTGTTGGGATTAAAGGGACAGCTCTAGGTTGGTTTAAATCATATCTGTCTGATAGATTCCAGTTTGTTCATGTTCATGAGGTTTCTTCAGGACAGACGAGGGTCTGCTCTGGTGTCCCACAGGAGAACTGGGCACATTGGGCAAATCCAATTAAAACATTTTCATGTGGACTTTGGTTATTCCGACTTTCAAAAGATTTGTCAAAATACAACTTGTATATGCTAAGCATTGGATTTGGGCTTGGAGTGGTTTCTACTGATGCAAGCAGCCAGTATATTTAATTTATTCACAGCACAGTGCTGATATTAAAAGGTCAATGGTCACGTTCCATCTCAGAGCAGTCAAAGCTGCCTTAAAGCAATACAATAGGCGACGGTTGAGCAAACTGTCCAAACTTTAAGACAAATGTGTTTAGTGACAGATTAATGGTATGACCAGTTTTAGTCCATTGGAAAGAGGAATGAGATATTCAAACCATATATCACCCAAATTTTAAGGAAAAAATCAATGCTGATATCCTGACAGGCGCTCACTTGGCTCTTTCATTTGTCAAACTGGATTTGTGAGTCTGTCAGCTGAAGTGTCCCCTTCATATATTCTACAGGTGATTGGCTTGTCCAGATGGAAAAAAAGAACCTCTGTCTGTTGGTCGTATTTCATGACTGGCAGCTGTCACACCTCTTACTCATCTGCCTCTTTACCTAATTCCCCAACAATGCATAAAACATGATACAGCATCATAAATGAACAAAAAAAAAAAGAAAAAAAAGCCTTCTTCCGTGTTTGGACTCTCTGAAAGAGCTCCTCGTCTCCGTCTCTCTCAGCAGAGGCATTCCTCCCTACCCACACCCGCTGATCTCTTCCCTCAGTCTCTCTCATTTCTTCTGGGTCTCCCAGGTGTAGTCTAACCCATGAGATGGAGCGGAAAGCCACACTTCATTACAGCCTGTACTGATCCTGAGGTGCTGCAGCCGGAGGCAACGTCAATGACAGACTCAGAATGAAATCTCTCCGTTAGGCTGCAAGGCACGTGCACGCAGCCAGAAGTCGGGAGACATGGTTTACCACAGGGGATGGCCTTGCTCAAAGAGAGCTTGTAATTAAAGCTACATGGCTTTTTGATAAAAGAAAAGAAAAACTGCTTTTAGAGTGAAAGACATGATGATTTAACTTATTTTTAGTTCCCATTACTTGGTGTATGCAATATTATGCAAGATGTCTTAATAAGATTCCCTTTATACTTGACAGGATTAGCCTCTCTCTCCTTTTTTAAAGCTGGTAATTAAGCCATTTTTTCCCCCACAGTTGCTGCATTTAAACATTTTGCGAAACAAGGTTTATCAGAGCCATCTTAAAACGTGCTGCTAAAAGAACTCCTCTCTCGACAGTTTTGCATCTGGTTTGATCAAAGCCAGCGGCAAATCGGCTTTGACACGATGCTTCAGGCAACACTCGAGATGTGGAAGTTAAATGGGATCTTGTGATCCTGCATTTTAGTATGGAGTCAGATAGTATGCTGACAAATGAGCTTGCACATCCTGATGCTCTCTGACAGATGGGAGAGATTTGTGTTTCTGTTAATGTCGAAGTACAGAAGCAATGCTCCATTACACCCTTGACTTCAGCTGCTGGTGTGTGCCTAATTGGCAGTCTGTTCAGTGACTTCCTCCGTGGAAGATAATGACAGTTCACTGAGAGGCTGGCCCCAGAGCTCTGAAACATTAGTCTAAACACGTACTTTTGTGCGAAAGTCCACACACATGCCGACATGTCTGCCGACATGTGCCATTGTGTGCAGGGGTAAAAAGATGGAGGAAGGGACGGATCCAATGACAGAAAAGGGCTTGGCAACATTTCTGCACCAAAACATGTATAGATGTTTGGAGCTCTGATGTTCCAGGAATAATGAAAATAACATAACACATAACCCCGCTCTTAAGTAAAACTGACATAACCATCTCTTCTTCCTAAAAGTAGTTGTATGATTGTATAATGACTTCTTCAGATTTGGATATTTTTGCCATCAAGCCGCACGTTTCATGATAAAATTACCATTTGTGCAGAGAAAAAAAACCCAAAAGCAACAAACCCATTTCCCGCCACTTTATTCTTCTACTCTGCCCTAAGGCTAATTTTTTTTTTCTGTTGTTTTGTTTTCATTTAACATCAAAAATCACAGGTGGAGAATAAACAAATTTGTTAGTGGTTCTGCTCTAAACTAACATTAAAAACAAAAAGATCTTCACACAGAGGAACATTCACCAGCTGTAAGATCAAGAGTCCATACCTCCAGGTAAGGTGATGGGGCCACATCCTTTGCCCTTAGGGTCCTCCTGCACTATGAAAATGCTCTTCTTGCAGAGCCTCCAGAGACCAAAGTGGGCCGCCTCACAGGTGACGTTGAGCTTCTCCACCCGGGGACTGAGAACAGCCCAGTGGTCGGTCACCACCGCCGCCAGCATTGCCGACATACCCACGACAATCGCCACAGACGTGATCTTGACCTTGGTCGCCTGCTCCTCAAACATCTCGCTGCTTGATGTTGGTGTGAGCTGAACTCCGGGTGCGTGTGTGTGTGTGTGTGCGTGTGTGTGTGTGTGCGCGTGCAGGCACGTGCCTGTTGTTGCACGTGTGCGTGACACGAATGAGTGGGACTCTAGTGAGCGCGCGTGTGTGTAGCTGTGCGTCAACTGCGTGTACTGCAGTCAAAGTTGATTTTGTTCTTGTTTGTCTTCAGGACGCCGGACTTTGACTCCAGGTGTTTTCCTCGTCTTCGCTGCTGATGTCCTCTCCTCTCTCCAAGGTTCTTTCTTTTTCTTTCTCTGCTTTGTGCCTAGTGGTTGGTAAAAAAAAAAAAAAAAAAAAAAAAAAAAAAAAGGGGGGCAGATAACAGTGCCCTACTTTCTACCTCACTCCACTCTTCCTCTCCCTCCCTACTTTCCTCTGCTAAGCTCAGGCCATCCAGCTATACGATGAAGATGTATCTAGATCTGTTTACACCCATTTCAACACTTGCAGTCGAACATCGTGGTTCTCAGAGCTGAATCCAGATCGGACACTTTGATATAAAGTGTGGATTGTGAGTGCTCCACTTCTGCAGTTCTAACTTTGACTTCAAAGACAACCTGATCCAAACCTCCAGCAAGTTTTGACACCACTGTTCAATATTTCATTGCCACGCCAAACACAGATCAATCCGTCACTTATCTGGAACGTTCTCTCTCACATCTAGCTCTTCTTCTTGTTCAGTCCGTTTCAAGCTCATTTGTCTCAGGCATTGAGCGTCAGGGGACTCCTGTGGGGGGGGGGGGGGGGGGGGGGGGTGTCTTTTATTAGTTGTCATCTGAATGAACTGATCCATTTAGTCAGCCAATCAGCCGTCAAGCTTGCAGACAAGGTTCTCACATGATGCCGGCTTCTGATCCAGATTTAGGAAGACAGACAAAGAGATTTGATATAAAGCCTCCAGTTAATAAAGCTTAAATATGTTTTTTTTTTTTCAAAGTACATTTACATTTTGAGTAATCGCTGGTCGATATTGAAGATTGTCAGCACACATTATTGAGAGAATCTTGAAGCAGGCTCTTGAAACTCTTGAAAATCCTGCAGGTGGCTGAGACAGACAGCTCACAGCACACGAATGTTTGACTCTCAGCTGTCCTTTTTATAAACCGGCGTCTTTACCGAAACCACACTGTGTCAGGATGGAATAAACTCCTAAATCTGATACATCTCAAAGGCACAATCAACCTTTTTTCCTGTGAAATGCCTGAGTAAATGGACAAGCTTTTTATAAACTGCTGTGCCCCACTTTAGACAGAACTCTGGCCCATTTTTCAGCCCTGATGCCATCACACACGTTTTTTAATACGCTGAAATGTAAGGCGTTTAAAGCAAGAGGTAAAGAGGTATAACGTTGGCTCATGGTTTAATGCCATAAAAATGTTTAAAATGCAAGATGACGGTAAAGGTTACAGCCTTCTCAGACGTCAAAGTCTGGCAGCAGTTATTGGACTAGTACAAAGGCTGTGCTCTTGAACTGGTGAATAAATGCACAGTGGACGGGTTTTGGATCATTTTAGGTGGTTTGGAAGAAACATTTTAAAATAATTATACATAGTACAGAGCATTACTATCTAGGCATGAACCCATTTTTGGTGGTATTTGGGCTCATACTAGGATGAATTTATAAAGCTAGAAAGGTAAGCAACACAGTGGTTTGGTGGTCAGCACTGTGGCCTCGCACCAAATTTCCCTTGAGAGATCTCAGCTCATTCTTAAATGCATAATTGTCCGGCTCATCTTCATAACGTGTCAAAAGGATTGAGATCTGGGCTTGATTTTGGTGCCCGTCAACAGGTTTTGGGTGAACGTGGACAAATGTTCTCAGTCATTGTCTTGTTGGAAGAACCACATGGGAGCTAAAGCTCGACGAGCATCAGATTTATTTTGATTAGTCCTCAGAATGCCTATATAATTCTCTTTTGTCATGATCCCTTACAGCCCAACAAGGTTCCCTGTGCCTGATAAAGCAAACCAACCCCACAGGGTTATTGTTGTGGATCAAGGAATCGAACCCCAGAGCAGAGAGCCAAGGAAAGTGGAACTGATTTATTTATGACCAGGAACAAAAACTATTGCAGTCCAACCAGGCAGGAACAAGGCTTGGCAGAAGCAGAATCCCCATAGAAGAACTGGACTCGACACTTGGAACCGGACGGAATCTTCTGGCAACCAGGAGTGGTGAGAAGGCCTGGTAAATAGGTTGAGGCTGATGAGGGGATTGAGTGCAGGTGTCCGAAGTGGCTGACCACGCCCCTGCCATCCACATGGTCTGCAACACAAAGAAGGGGAGGGGAAAAACACCGCAGAGCCTCCACAACCATCACAGTACCCCCCCCCTCAACAGACGCCACCTGGCGGCCTACCAGGCGTGTGCGGGAACCGGGCATAAAAATCCTGCAGAAGAGCCGGGGACAAAATAAAAGAGCGAGAAACCCAGCAGCGCTCCTCTGGGCCAAACCCCTCCCAATCCACCAAGTACTGCCACCCACGCCCCCGCCACCGAACATCCAACAGGTGGCGAACAGCAAAAGCTGGGTGATCCTCGACGAGCAGGGGGGGCGGAGGGGGTACGGCCGGAGGGCTGAGAGCACTGTCCGAGAAAGGCTTCAGGAGGGAGACATGGAAAGATGGGTGTACCTTCAAAGAAGCCGGCAGCTTCAACCGGAACGCGGCAGGGTTTAGGACACGGTAAATTTCGAAAGGGCCAATATATCTGGGAGTCAACTTCCGAGACTCACAATGGAGAGGAAGGTCACGCGTGGACAACCAGACCCGTTGTCCGCGCTTGTAGTCAGGGGCAGGAACACGACGACGGTCCGCCAATCTCCGGTTACGCTCCGCCGTACGACCCAGCGCAGCTCTGACCCCACGCCAGACCTGATGAGCCCTTCTCAGGTGCATTTGAATAGAGGGCACCACCACTGCCGTCTCCTGGGTAGGGAAAAGGGGAGGCTGGTAGCCGTTAGATGCCATGAAAGGAGACATGCCAGTGGCTGAAGAGACCAAGGTGTTATGGGCATACTCAATCCCTGGCAGGTGGGTGGACCAGGAAGCAGGGTGGTCAGCTGCAACACAACGAATTGCAGCCTCCAGGTCCTGGTTTGCCCGCTCTGTTTGGCCGTTAGACTGAGGATGGTAACCAGATGACAAACTGACGGTAGACCCGATGGCCCTACAGAAGGCCCCCCAGACCCGGGAAGTGAACTGGGGACGCCTGTCGGAAACAATGTCCTGAGGAAGTCCATGAAGCCTAAAAACATGCTGAACCAGGAGATTAGCAGGCCGGCAGGGGCACGATGAGATGCCTTGTTACGAGCACAAACAGAGCAGGCAGAGACAAACTCCCGGGTGTCAGATATCATGGATGGCCACCAGAAGCGCTGTTGCAGCAGGGACAGTGTGCGGTGGACCCCAGGGTGGCACGCAAGGGTGGAGCTGTGACCCCACTGTAGCACAGCGGACCTGACAGGCAGAGGCACAAATAGGAGACCGGCAGGACATGTAGGTGGAATGGGAAGGTCTTTCTGAGCCTCCTGAACGACCCTCTCCACCTCCTAGCTAGCGACTCCTACAATACAAGAAGAGGGCACAATGGTGTCTTCCCCAGGCCCAGGAGCTGTAGCCTGGGCGAACTAACGGGACAGAGAGTCGGGCTTCCCATTCTTGGATCCAGGACAGTAGGTGAGCGTGAAATTGAAGCGGCCAAGGGACAGGGCCCACCGGGCTTGACGTGAGTTGAGTCTACGAGCAGAGCGGAGGTAGGACAAATTCTTGTGATCCGACCATACCAGAAATGGCTGAGAAGCACCCTCCAGCCAGTGCCTCCACTCCTTAAGCGCCAAGACTACCGTCAATAGTTCCCGGTTTCCCACATCATAGTTCCTCTCGGCAGGAGTGAGACGCAGAGAGAAGAAAGCGCAGGGGTGCAGTTTGTGGTCAGAAGCGGATCGCTGGGACAGAACGGCTCCAACTCCAGTCTCCGAGGCGTCCACTTCCACCACGTATTGAGCTGTAGGATCAGGGTGACACAACACAGGAGCAGAACAGAACAGGTGCTTTAACTTAAAAGCCTCGTCTGCTTCAGGCGACCAGGAGAACGGAACCTGTACAAAGGTGAGTCTAGTAAGGGGAGAGGCTACTCTACTGTAGTTCCGAATAAATCTCCGGTAAAAGTTAGCAAAGCCTAAAAATCCTTGCAGTTGCTTCCTGGTAGAGGGTGTCGGCCAATCTACCACTGCTTTGATCTTGGAGGGATCAGGTTTTAGCTGTCCCTCTCCTACCACAAAGCCCAAAAAGCTAACAGAGGACACATGGAAAGCACACTTCTCTGCTTTAACATAAAGTCTATTTTCCAACAACCGCCGCAAAACGAGTCGGACATGCTGAACGTGCTCTCTTGTATTACGGGAGAAAATCAAAATATCATCCAAATAAACAAACACAAATCTATTCAGCATGTCTCGCAAAACATCATTAATGAGGGCCTGAAAAGCAGCAGGCGCGTTGGTAAGTCCGAATGACATGACAAGGTACTCAAAATGTCCCAATGGTGTATTAAATGCCGTCTTCCACTCAACCCCCTCCCTTATCCTCACCAAGTGATAGGCATTACGGAAGTCCAACTTGGAAAACACAGTGGCCTGATTGAAGGAGCTGAATGCTGAGTCAAGGAGAGGCAGGGGATACTTGTTTTTTACCGTAATGCTGTTCAAGCCCCTAAAATCAATACAGGGGCGTAGAGACTTGTCCTTCTTGTCCACGAAAAAGAAGCCGGCCCCCACAGGAGAAGAGGAGGGCCGAATAAGTCCAGCAGCCAAGCTCTCTGTAATATATTTCTCCATAGCCTCTCTCTCTGGTAGTGACAGCTTGTACAGCTTGCTCGACGGCAATGGGGCACTGGGGATTAAGTCTATGGAGCAGTCATAAGGTCTATGAGGAGGCAAGGAAGAAGCACGGTCCTTAGAAAAAACTTCCTGGAGGTCATGGTATGCTGACGGGACTGAAGATAAGTCCACCGCCTTGGAAGGGAACGGCGTGCCCATCGTGGGAGTGGGAACAGCGGCATGTAAACAATGATTGTGGCAAAACAGACTCCAATTTCCAATAGATTGACTAGACCAGTCTATGTGGGGGTTATGGAGGATGAGCCAGGGAAGTCCCAGAACGAGGGGGGTGGAAGGTGAAGGAATGATATAAAGAGACAGCAGCTCCTTGTGATTACCAGAAATAAGTAAAGACAGAGGCACTGTACGGTGGGTGATCAGGGACAGCACTCTTCCATCCAGAGCGAAAACCTCTTTTGGCTCAGGAAGAGGCTCTGAAGGGATGTTAGCCCTGGACACCAGCTCAGAGTCAATAAAGCTGTCATCTGCACCGGAGTCCACCAGGGCGAGGACAGGAATATGGGTGGACTTGAAAAAAATGGTCCCCTCTAGTTGGAAGCGCTTGGAGGAGGGATTGATGGGAGTACGGCTCACCAGCGCCCCCTCCTGAATCTGGCAAGCCTGACCTTTTGGCCGAATGGGACAGTTGGGCCGCATGTGGCCTGCCTGGCCACAATAAAAACAGAGACCTTGGCGACGGCGGCGCTGACGTTCCTCCAGAGAGAGCCGGATGCCACCAAGCTGCATGGGCTCCTCAGGAGGTAGAGCGGCAGGTGGATCGGTGGTGACCAACTGCCGCAAAGGAGACGCGGAGAATTGGGACCGGGCACAAGGAACAGGGGAGGTGCCCCTCTCAGCTATCTCCCTGAACCTCTCGCGAAGGCGATTTATCGAGTCTAATGGCGAGGGAAATCAACTCCTCTAAGGAACCCACCTCGTCCCTTGTGGCCAGTTGGTCTTTAACGACTTCATTAAGACCCCGGAAAAAGATGGTCTGAAGGGCCTTATCATCCCACCGACACTCGGCTGCCAGGATGCGAAAATCAATCGAGTAGGCGGAGACCGAACCAGAACCCTGACGTAAAGATAGCAACCTATTCCCTGCTTCTTTTCCCCGGAGTGGATGATCGAACACTCTCAACATCTCTGCTGTGAATGAATTCAGAGTGCTGCAAACTGGTGACTTACTGTTTGCTAAGGCCACAGCCCAGGCTGATGCTTTTCCGGGAAAGAAGGCTCATGATAAATGCCACCCTAGACTTATCCGAGGAGTAGGTGAGTGGCTGTTGGTCAAACACTAAAATGCAATGATGGAGAAATTGGTGACATGAACCTATCTCACCAGAATAATGGTTGGGAGTGGGGATAAATGGCTCACGGGGGCTGTGCAGACTGGGAGAGGGCAGGAACAGGTGCCAAAGGAGACGGAAACAAAGCATCAGTGGAGTCTTGGGCCGGAACGGGTCGAGCAGAAGTCAGAGAGTTGAGATGAGTCGTTACTTCAGCCAGACGTTCCCCAAGCTGTTTAACTCCCTGGGTGAGATCTTGGATGGTGTTCATTGCAGAATGAAGAGCTTGGCCCTGCTGTCCCAGAAGAGCTTCCTGAGAGACAATGGCCTGCTTGATCCTCTCGGTTTCGGCCAGAGTCTGGTTCAGTTGTTGAGCCTCTGCGGGGTTCATGCTGGCCAGAAGATTCTGTTGTGGATCAAGGAATAGAACCCCAGAGCAGAGAGCCAAGGAAAGTGGAACTGATTTATTTATGACCAGGAACAAAAACTATTGCAGTCCAACCAGGCAGGAACAAGGCTTGGCAGAAGCAGAATCCCCATAGATGAACTGGACTCGACACTTGGAACCAGACAGAATCTTCTGGCAACCAGGAGTGGTGAGAAAGCCTGGTAAATAGGTTGAGGCTGATGAGGGGATTGAGTGCAGGTGTCCAAAGTGGCTGACCACGCCCCTGCCATCCACATGGTCTGCAACACAAAGAAGAGGAGGGGAAAAACACCACAGAGCCTCCACAACCATCACAGTTATACTCCCACCACCATGTTTTTGCTGTGGGAACTGTTTATTGTTTTTTTTTTCCTGGTTGAGGGCCTCTCTCTTCTTTCACCTAACAGAAGCTGCATCTAAGTGCACAAACGTATCAGATCAAAAGACACATTTCCAGAATGTGTCTCTGTATTTCAGCTTTTAACGGCCAAACTTTGGTCTGGCTTTGCTGTGCCGCTGTGTGATAAAGAGCTCCCACACAAGTCTACTGTGAAACATCTGGTCCAGGAAAAAGCCAGTTCTGCAACAATCCTCTTTGCTGACATCCAGATACTCTTTTTCTGTTTTTCCCAATCTTTCTCTCTAAAGCGTTGGAAATCTTGCACTTTTGATCTCTTGTCTCAGTGTCCTTTGCAATGATACAATGTACAGCTGCTCAAGACACAACGAAACGATCAGAAGCAGCAGTACAGCCTTCCTACGATAATTGAAGAGGAGTGTTTTCGATCCTGTGTTGAAGTGGCACAAGCCCTGCTCTCGGAGACATTTCAAGCAGTTCAAATGTTTAAAATACACATTCATTACTTAGATGAAGTTTAAAAGCTTTGTTCCTCCATGGCTTCCATTCGGAGAAGTTGTTAGTCTACCTTGACAACAGACTTCCTTTCCTGATTTAACAAACTGACTGACTGGGGCTGCTGTTACAGAGGACTCAGTTGTCTAAAAGTGAATAATAATGGTGTCTTTTGTCTGTGTCTGTCTTCCTGGGTGACCCTCTGACCTGCGTCATTTGCCCATGGTCCACTGGTGACTGTAGAGAGACCAAACACCTCTCAGCTGCTCGGTCTCTAAGCAACAGACGGCAATGTCGACGACAGCGGTGACACGCCACCCACAATGCGGTGCGTCACTGTGATGGGATCACCTTGTGACAACCAGCTGGAGAGGAGCGGCACTAAAAACAGACGATAACATCTGGCAAGAAGGCACATTGGACTCACCTGCAAAGGCCGCTCAGTTTGTTGTTGTACCATGAATATCACTGAGAAGCTCAGCGCAGGAAATGGACAATAGCGTCTTCTGCTGAAATCAGGATTGACATGTCTGAGCACAGCAATGATTTACCTAAACTAAACCTGCCTGCTTCCCTGTCAAAATCTTCGTTTCAGGACGAAAAACAACCTTAATTGGTGGCTAATTTTACCCATAACAGACTAGATTGCATAGCCTTCAGAGGGACCCAACTGTGTTCATTTGCTAATGACAGGCAACATTACTCATGCTGAAATTAGATCACTCATGCCCCAAGGCCATTTCTACGAGGACCTTGTTAATATTCATCTCAAAAACAACGTGCTCAGTTACATGCACGTTCGCCTCAGCTGCACCATCTTCATTTAACTGGCCTGTTCTAGTAAACACTCGCCAATGTCTACATGAAGCAGAGGTGAGGTGGGACATAATTTTGAGTTAATGAGCACAGATTGAAATATAACGAAATTAGGTGAAAATTACATGCAGCGGAAGTAGCTGTTGTGCTGCATCATCAAATGTTTGTGTCATAAGATCATTTTTGAACTGGTTTGATTTTCAGAAGAAACCTTCACTTGAATGATCGTAAACTGCACAATGCAAGTACCTGGATGTTGCACTCAAAACAGTCAGAAAACTGTATTTTCAGCACTGGACACTCAGCTGCTGATGCTGGTTGTCATGCTGTCAACAAAGGAGAGGTGATGTTGCAGCTTTAATCATTCGTAAACAGCGGGAGATGAGACACGTGACAGGAAAACTGGTTTCATTTAGTGTTGAATTCACTTTCAAAGAAAAGTCTGGAAGGATTATGACAGGTTCTTATAGGTACATAAATACAGATCATGATTTCTGTTGTGACACTGAAGATTTTAAAGTGGGGAATCAATAGAAATCGATTTAGAGCCTGCCCTTAGTGGCCATTCACAGTACTGCAGCTCCACATTTGCTTCAAAAAGGAAAACCTCCTGTATCTCAATCCCCATCTACACACATTGTAATTCCAATCAAATAGGTATGTTTTTGGATTGTCCTCCTATATTAAGGTTTTGGGATTTTGTGTGCAGACACTCTCAGACATTAAATGTCCCAAGTCACCTTGCTTATGTTTATTAAATGATGGCTAGTCTTTAGACTTTAGATTTACTCAAAGGTAGGAAACGTGTAATGTTACTGTTTCAGAAATGTGCTCTCTAGTGAAATAACATTGGTTTAAGTGTTTTTTTTCCCACGGCAGGGGCACATTGCAGGCCGTTTGAACTCCAGTTTTTTTCCCCACATCCTTCAATAAGGTTTTCACCTTCTTTTTGCACGTATTTAGTCAGTTACTGCAGTCTAGTGATTTTTGTAACTCTCAGTGAGACGCCTCACCTGTACACAGGTATGTTGGCCCACTTCTCATAAGCAAACTGCTCCAGCTGTCCCAGGTGTGAAGGGTTTCTTCTCTAAACTCTCCACAGGTGTTCGATAGGGTTTGGGCCTCAAAGAAGGACACTTCAGAACAGACTACTGTTGTGTTCTTGGCCATGCTCGGTTGTTTTAGTTGTGTTGACTTGCCACAAAGCCTCAATTTTGTGTCATCTAAACGATGGTACCCCAGAACGTCTGTGGTTTGTCAATATGCGTTTTGACAAATTCCAGTTTGAATTTTCAGTGATTTGATTTCAACAGTGGAGTCCTGCTTGGTTGTCCTCTTTGGTTCGACCAGTAATAGATGATGTGACTGATGTACCTTGACATTGATGACTTTGAATCTCTTTGGATGTTCTTCTGGGCTTTTTGGTTAACATTTGTATTATCTGTCTCTTCATTTTGTCAACAATTTTCTTCTTGTGACCACAAGCAGGGAGGCTGCATACAGTTTTAATTCCTATTGATTCTGTTGGAACGGGTAACCATGTCCATGGTGTATTCCCACCTTTCGCCTGAAGGAAGCTGGGACAGGCTCCATCGGACCTTTGAGAACCTGCATTGGAATAAGCGGGTGTGGATAATGGATAAAAGAGTGGATTTTGTTGGACTACAATTTTAAAAACAATGTCTGATTTATATTATTCAAGGTTAAATAGGTTATCAATTAATTTTATGGCTCTGCAATGGACTGGCGACCTGTCCAGGGTGGACCCCTGCCTCTCGCCTACTATCAGGATAGGCTCCGACAGACCCCCGGGCCCCTGAGAAGGAGTAAGCGGGTATAGGTAAAGGATGGATGGATGGATTTAATTTTATTTGTATCTTGTCCAAGTTTTTTCAATGACCACTGTGTGTTTTTCTTTAATACTGGTACAGGTCCCGACAAATTTGCCCATGTGTCTTCTCCCCTCATGTGTGCGTTTATCGTGACAACATCGTGTTGGTCTTTCTAATCACTCAGAGATCCCAAAGCACAAACAAACTTGATTTTGTTTATTTGTCTACATACAATTTTGTTGTGGTGGTTTGTAAATTAAAAATACTTGTTTTTTAACAGAACAATGAAAGCAGGATACACAGTATATCATACGAGGAGCCAAGGCACTGAAAATACCTTTTACAAAAGTGAGTTTGGTCTTGCTCATACTGTACTGGGGTGAGGGATTTGTTGTAATACGGGCGCCTCATCTTCTTCCTTTTTTCATGCCGTGCTACTCATCCAATTAATTTTTCATTTCAACCACCCATATTCAAATGGTTGATGAAAATAGAGAAAGTGCCTTTATTCATATATATATATATATATATATATATATATATATATATATATATAAAGCCATAGATCAATATAAACACATACAGTAAAATACAACTACTGTCCATACAAGAAAAAAATATATATATTTTTCTCTAAACATAATAGTCATACCTCACTTTACAAAACAGAATATTCAATACATTCACAGACTCATAACAGCAAAACAATTTGTACCTGAATATAAAAAATGTAAATTGAATCACATGACCTTTGCCTGTAAAATTATGTTTTTAACCAGTCTTCGGAAAGATAATCCTTTGACGTCTCTTTGCAGATCTTTTCACATTGTATGCTTACTCCTTTTATTGTACTTTTATTTACAGCTTTACATTACAAACAGATTTGGAATTTTTTTCACTCTGGGATCTAAAAGTGAAAGAGTTACACTGATAGCTCTTCTTTTACATGTGCTCATCTAGATATATAAAGTTTCATCTCCAACAGCATATCGGATACGATTCTATGGTTGACCAAGCCCGCCCTGAAAAGCAAAAAAAAAAAAGAAAAGATAAAGAAGCCAGGCTGGCTGTTTGCACACAATCACACACTCACATCACTTCGTAAAAATGACAATAGCATCTTTTTCTTTTCCTCTGATCATTTTCACCAGTTTTTCCTTCGTCACTGGTCTGCTTCCTGTCAACACAGAGAGAGGACCTCAGAAGGGCTCAACCTTCCAAAACTACACTGAATTTCCTGAGAGAACTGACAGGCAGAGCAGTGATGGACCTGCAGGAGCGCAGCACACACACACACACACACACACACACACACACACACACACACACACACACACACACACACATCTTGTAGTTATAGCCAAATCCTTTGGAGAGGCAGTTCCACACAGCTCCCTCTGCTTCTGCCTGTGCCCTTTGTTTGATGAGGGAGAGGGAGAGCAACGCTGCCAGATGGACTCACAGGCTGCTTGACAGACTGACAGGAATTCCCTGCCTGGCTGTGATCTATATCCTCGGCATCAAGTGATATTTAACACTTTGTGCTGAGGCTCCATCCAGAGCCAAAGGAAGTCCTGACCTATGTCGCTTCCACAGTTCTGGACACCCCATTCTTTTTTCTTTTTTTTTTTTACCAACTGCTTCTCCTTTGGTGGCACAAACACGATGACACATCCATCAGGGCTTTGATGAGGGGATGGCGCACTGTGATAGAAGGCAATAAGAGACCACTTAACAGAGACTGACAAACGTCCAAGAAGAACAGGATTAAGGAAGAGACGATGAAGAGGGGAGTGGGGGAGCTTTATATTGTTGGGACAAATTGATAATCAACTTTTAACTGTTTTGCTAAAATACTAAACATTCAATACATTATAACCATCGAGTATGCCATTTTGTAAAGACAGTGATTTTTAACTGTATTGTTGTGTAAGCTGTGATTAGAATATAAGATGAAACCAAATGAGGACAGTTGAATCAAATGAAATCAAAGTACACCCTCTTTCCATGCTTTTAAAGGTTGTACATTTCAGGAAATAAAGAGATAAAATCATATGGTCCTTACTAGATATTAAAAAAAGATAGATTTACCACAACTGCGGTAAAATAATGATTTTATTTTTATTTTGTCTCTATAAAGACTCTCTAAAAGTAGAGGATTTGGCAGTATGCTGGTCTGGTCATTCAGGCGTGTGTTAACCCAGGGCCAAGAAGGGAAGACATCAGCAATCATAGAAAAACAATTGCTGCTCCCATTCAATCTGGAAAGGATTATAAATTCAAATATTTAGCTGTACACCTTTCTACAGTAAAGGAAGTATTGACCTTCCCAGAAATGGACATTTTAGAAAATTCATCCAATGGAAAGAGTGGGTATTTCTTAAAGAAACTGGGACAGCCAAGAGCAACAGTTTAAACTCCATATACCACAGTTAGCATATTAAATGTTAAAACTCATGACATTATAATCAGAAAAGTACTGCTCATGTATGGCTTGTTTGTAAGGTTGCCAGAATGAGCATGGCAGCAGGGCTTAAGTTTGCAAAGATGTATCAGAACAAACCACGCGACGTCTGGAACGATGTCCTTTGAACAGATGGTACCAAAGTGAAGATGTTTGGTCATAATACACAGTGCCTCATTTAACAAAAAAAGCAAAACAAACACACTATATCAGCACATACACCTCATACCAACTGTCACAGTGGTAAAAAGGTGGTTATTTGGTCCTGTTTTGCAGAAACAGGACCTGGTTTTCTAGAATTCTAGCATCAAATGTGAGGCTATCCATCTGCAAAGGTTTGTATGAGCAAACAATCAAGGTGTTACGATGGCCAAATCAACGTCCAGACACGAGCCTCACTGGAATACTGCGGTAGGACCCTAAACCTGCGTCAGAAAGCCCACAACTCTCTAGAAATGAAGAGTGGGTCAAAATGTCTCCGTGACAACCTAACAATAACAATTTTTCCACACACTGCTTCTGGATTTGGATTTAGTTTTTGATAAATGAATCATAACATGATGCATTATATAATTTCTTGTTCTCAAATAAGGATGCATTTTATTTTAAGATCTGAAAGGACCTGGTGATTTTTTTACCATGTCCTGATTTGTAAAACCTTTTCCCTCAGCACCGGGCAAGCTTTGGTGATACGTCTTCACGTTAACGTCACACACAAATGGATCAGTCTCAAGTTGAAGAGCACATTTCATGTAGCACCTTGTTTTTCTGATTTGCAGGTACAGTAGAATACTGCTGATGGGCACACGTCAACGCCTCACTCTCAAGTTTACCACCAGAGGGAGGAGATTATTACACAGACCAGGTCTGCGATCAACGTACAGCTTTTCTTTACATTTTAAAGTGTTAACACTAATTTCGGATCGGCTCTAACACAGATAACAGTAATTCTGCTTTAATGATAAATACAAATTGTGATTATTGGCTCATCCTCTGTCCAGCTGATTGTTCTCTTGTCAGATTTTGGTCCTTTTCAAAATGGGCAGACTCTCTCCGTCGTGGCAGGCTGCCACAGGTACTCTGGCAGGTCACACCACTGGTTCTACGTCATCTCATCCTCCTTCAGGTGAACCTTGAGCTCAGCGGCATGACACTCACACAGGTGTGGTCCTGCGATTCACCCCGTCCTTTAAGTCATTTGGAAAACAGTTATGAACCTGGAGGAACTCAGCGGCACCCTCGTGCTCAGGGCTGTATGTGTTGTCTGTCACACTGTCCCTTGCCAGGGCGTACATGGACAACTCATCCAGGGGTCCACTGGAAGACGGCGCCCCCTTCAAGCCGACGACGGGCGAGTTCTCCCTGGAGGCCTCTGTGGAGTGGGAGCTGGCGTGCGACGTCCGTCGACGGTAGCGGAAGCTTGGTATTCTTGAATATGGGGAAGAGGACGAGAGTGAACGGATGAACTCCCGACGCGCCCTCCAGCGAACTTCTTTGTTCTTCTCGATGTAGATGTTGATGGCGAGGACTGCCACAGTTTCAGCTACGATGAAAGACAGGGCTCCAAAGTAAAAGGACCAGCCATAGGAGTAAGTGTACTTCTTGTCATCGTCGCGTTTATCGTTAGGGTCCCCAGCGTTGCTGGAGATGTAGACAATGATGCCAATTATGTTGCTCAGACCTGATAAACAAGAAAATATTTCATCAAGGGGCGTAAGATAACATTTTATAGAGTTAATAAAGGAACTGGTGTCATTCATCCATAACGTTTCTAATAACAGGTGATAAAACCCATGAGCTAATACAACGTAAAGCCGTCTAGTGATTTTATGCCTTTTTGCAGAGCTCGTAGTGACATGTCCTCATTGTTTTTTGTGTGAGGTGTGTGTGAACGGAGGTTCTGACCTTCATCAGTGGAAAATGAAGCTGGTGTTTGTGATTGCACCCTTGATTAAGTACAACGTGCCTCCGTAGGTGCCACATGATTGCTCCTCTCTGAGAGCATGACTGACAGCGCGTGCATCATCCATCTCACCTGCAGCCACGAAAAGAATGCCTGCGCTGAGGAGGACATTGTTTGTCTTGTTGTAGACTCGGCCCACACCGACGCACAGCCCACCGAGCATCAACAGAACAGTGCTGAGGATGGGGAACACGCTGGAGGCACGGACTATCCCTGCAGAGACAGTGGAGGGACATCTCACGCTACCAATCAAAAGCAGGAACTGCTCAGACAATGGAGAGGCTCTTGTGTGAAAGATGTACACAAATGAGCAGAACACTGTACGGTATCAGTCAGTTTGTTGGGGTTTGTACATTAATTGATTAGCACGCGTTTGAAAATAGATTTCGAAATGATCATTGACCTTTCTGAGACCTCACCTACTCCGATCCTCTGCTTTTCACCCTGCTTTTTCCAGCCATTTAGGAGAACTCCATCATCGTGAACTCTTTGGGGCCTTGTTGTGACAAAGCTTGTCTAATCAGCTGTGGGTTGCAACAAGAGCTCTCGTGGACTGTCGTCACCCCAAAATGAATCACACCGCCATTTCACCTAGCCGAGGATGGATGAGCTTATTCACCTGTGAAGTCTATTTTGTAACCTCTCCTGTCTTGCTAATAGACGGAGCCTGGATTTTACCCAAAGTCTAATAAGTCCTTTTGTTTTTCCCCACATATTAGGCAGATATTGAATCAGTTACCCTTTAAAAGATTGTCCTTTTTTCCATCTGACTACACCGTATTTGTAATATAGTAAAAATGTCATTAATGAAAAAGGACTGAACAAAACTGAAACCTGTCTGGTGATGGGTGAGAAAAACTCCCACTCTCCTGTGACTCTGAACAGGATCCTGGATGGATGGATACTAAACTTTAACCCCAAACACAGCACCATTTATCAAGATCTGCACTTATTTTTGTCAGGCTGAGGCTGCCGGTTGTTGAGTTCTCTTGTGTTGGAGCGGTAGGAGGTTTCAGGGTGCTGCAGTGTGACTGACCAAACTAGCACTCACCCTTATTTACACATGAAGGACCAAGAAGGAAAAAGAATGATAAGAGCAAGAAAACGGTTGCAGTTTGTGTCAGGAAGAGAAAGAGATAAGATTTTTGTTTCACTTGTTTACAATTTCACACCTGCTTCCAGGCACATAGAAGCAATGAAGGTGCTTTTATGTTTTAAATCAGATACCAACAGATGTGACATTAACAAAAAATCCCTTACCCTACCTTTAAGAGGAGCCAAACCCGCCTGCTGTCAGGGGAAAGGCTGATCTGTTTCAATAGAGCATAAATGAACTAAAACACCGAAAATGATTCTTTCTGCTGCACTCAGTGTGGTCATACAGCCTTGTTTTTGTTTTCCTCTACAGCCACAGCTGGAGTCTGCAGACATGCAAAAAATATTCAGTCACCAAAGGGCCCACCTTTGAATCACAGCTGATTCAGAATACGTGGAAAAGAATAATTACGACAAAAATGTTCAAAATTAGTAACAAGTGGGCTTAATGACAGATTTTACAATATTACAGAAGTGGTATCTAATGAGCTTAATATTCTAAAGCTCGACGTTGAAATATGGCAGTTATTTCAGAGAATTTCTTTTAAAGGCGGAGAAAAAAAAGAAAAAAGGTGTTTTTGACTTTTTTTAGATCAACAAAAATACATCGAAATAAAGTTATATATATATATATATATATATATATATATATATATATATATATATATATATATATATATATATATATATATATATATATATATATATATATATATATATATATATATATATATATATATATATATATATTCTTTATAATGTGTAGAAAATTAAAAAGAAGATACAGATCCAACAGTGTTAACCATGCCAGACAAAAATAACGAGTGTCACACTTACGTAGCAGATATTCAGAGCTGTCTGTGTCATAATCGTTGTCATCAGGGAAATGATTGATCCTGTAACAGCTGCCTTGATTGATGCCTGCAGCACAAAAGAACTATGAGTATCCATATTAATGATTACAAATCCACAAGGATGCATGATTGGGTTACATGTTTGATGCAGATTGTCATTATTTTTGCATTTGGTTACAGCTAGCTGAGAGTTAGTTGGATGAATGCCACTGTTTTTTGTTTTTTAACTACAAACTATTTTTTTGTGAAACTGCGAGAAATAAACTGCTCTGAGCTCTTGGGTCAGATGATGAAGATTACGTGAAAAGTAATTTCTAAGCTCACTTTTCATGTCTCAGAAGTGCTTTCCCTCAGCAAAGCAATAACATCAGGAGTTATGAGAGAAACACGGCCTTGCTTTGTCTTCAGTTTCTCTTATATAGTCAACGGTGAGGCAACAGTTGCAGTCGGTAGCACAGAGAGACCTTGCAGATTTTTGTTACAGCTATGTTAGAGCTTTCCACTCTTTTCAAATACACACTTGAGTGTATATCATTTATTTCCCCCTATTCTATCTTTTTCAAAATCTCAGTTCAAGTGAACATCCACAGCTTCACCAGCCATAGTACAATGGATCCACACAGGTACCACTCAAAAGATAGATATTACCCGGCGCTAAATCGTTAGGCTCTTTGGTTTTTACTTTAAACCATTAAGAGATTTGTCTTTGACCTTAACTAGTGAAATAGCTTGCTGACCCAAACCTGAAATCCTTTAAAGTACATGTTCAGCTCAGTGCACCTTTACTTGATGGGTTGTGGTGTGTATCCAATTCCGCCTCAAGTGAATGATCAAGTGCTGGCAGTAAAAAAATAAATAAACTATTTGTTGGGAGGCTTTAATGTTCACATGAAAATGAAAGATAGTAGTAGGTTAAAGCTCATAGAAGCCCTTTGCTTTAATTGAACAAAAGTATAAACAACACCTTGTCCGGAAAGAGGGTGGGGGGGTCGGGGGATAGGGTTAATGGTTGCGTTCAGTGCAGTGGTGGTAATGCTGGGAGCTCTTCTGCAATTCATTCAGCATTTGAGCTCTTAAAGCTCTCAGCGCACTCATTCTGCAAACAACTCCCCAGGTATTAAAGGCAGATTGTGCTGGAGCTTTATTTGCATATATTTATACATGCACTACATCTACAGTTCACATTACATATGTGTGGGTTCTTCAAACTAAGTATTAGTCAGCCCTCGCTTATAGTTGTTAAACTCTGTGACAGTTGCACTCTTTGTAAGTGTTTCTAAGATACAGTACCTCATGCTTTTCAGACTACCTATTAAAGACAAAACTGTAGCAGCTATGCTGTGCAGTGGCATCCTCTTTGTGAATTATGGGGGAACTCAAAGATGATGCAACACTTGGAGGTATAGTCACTACTGTACGTATTTCTGATACCGGATTGTTATTTGTAAGCAGGCATCGATGTGGTGCAGAGCTGCGTCTATTCAGCTATTATGAATAACCAAAGAGCACCAACGCTGGATCACCAAGGGGATTTTTTTTCTGCCAGCATAGTGCAAGCACTGTGCAGATTTTGCCAAGTTTGAGTGTATGTACTCGACTGAACTATACAGAATTCTACGACGCTGGCTCAGAGGCATAGCAGTGGTGCATTATAATGACCATTACCATTTTTATTTATTTATTTATTTTTATCCTTTTTAAAATAAAGGAAAAAAATGTAATGCATAAAATATACTTGTATAAAGTTAAAGAACTAAAGAAAATCTCCATTTAAAACTGTTTGAAAAAGGGCTGTTCATCTTTCTCATAAACAAATATTTTATTGAAAAAAAACAACATTTTATACATGAAGAAGCCTCTGCACAGATGGGGAACACGTCCAAAAAGCCAACATTTGGTGGTCATAGATGATCATGATGTGCAGGCTGCATTGAAAACCCCCAGATACTTCTGAAAACCTTTGTCAATAACCACAAATCATCACTGCACCAAACAAATGCATGCTAGAACCCCACCATCCAATGCGACAACTTTCACATGTACAAACAGGTTTCAGGGGATGAAAGGTTGGCAACAGACGCCAACCTTTCACTGGCACAATACCAACGGATATCTGTCGCCTCCATTTCCCAGTTGTCTGCAGATGAGCCACATAATCGTCATTGTCTGTGGCACAGCTTTTAAGGACACACTTTCTTTCATTAACTAGGTCTGCTGCTTAATAAGGGACTTCAAATTAATTAGTGTCAAATCACTTGGTGGAAAGGGGGCACAAGTTTCTGTGTCTAGTCACTGATGGAAAAAAAAAAAAACGTTTTTGGACTATTTTAAGCAGCGATGTCAGACTTTGTGCCGTGTGAAGACAAAAACACATCAGGCTCACGTGGCTAGAGATTAAAAATACAGACACCTTTTCTGTTCTGTTAATTGCTGTGCAAACACCCAACCATGCCGCAGGGCTTGGATTTAATATGTTCGCATGTGTGGCTACATCTTAAACAATTTGAGACTGCACAGAAAAACCCCGACAACCCAAAATGCTGCTACCGTACTAATTTTGACATAATGGGTTCCATTATTTGCTCCAGTCCAGACCCAGCTTCTCCAAACCATCTGACGCCTGCATTGCCACAGCTGGTGTGTGTATGTGTGTGTGGTGTTGTGATGCTTATTTTTGTTACCTCATTAGGACCTTTTTCTGGTATCACCACTGACCTTGATGCGACTATCAGACCACGTGGGACCCAAAGCCAGTTCCTAAGGAGGCTAAATGTAATTTCTCTTGTAAATTGAGGTTAGGATTTGAGTTAAGCTGTTCACAAAGAACACAAGTCACCACAATGTCTTGATATCAATAGCTGTGAAAGCTTGTGTGTGTGTATGTGTGTGCACATATTGCACCTGATTGGAAATATGATTGTAAAGGTGTATGTCTTGAGGCTCATGGTTCAATTCTGACAGTTATCGGCTCATTGTCTGTGTTCTGTGTGTGCAGGCTGTAGTTGAACTCATGAAAAGAAAAAAGTCTGAATACAGACGAGCTGAGAAGAAGGCAGGGCGGAGGACACAGAGATTAAATGACGGAAGAAGGTACAAGGAAATGAAACAGCAAAAGCCCAGAGAGCAGAGGAGGGATGAGGATGGAAACAAATGATAGGAGGCCACATTAAAGGCGAGTCAGTCACCGGAGGGGAGCAGCATCCGAATTTTAAGAAAGGAAGACCGCTGAAAGGCAAAATGTCAGTTGTGCAATTGAGGTCTGAGGTTACAGAAATGTACGTAAGTTAACTAACAAAAAAGGTGCTCATCAGGAAAATGAGAAAATGTCACAATGGGGCTGTGTTGTGACAAACATGGATTTAATTTGGTGCAGTCAAAACACCAGAAGAGAAATAATATTTTCCCGGGGCCTAACTGGAGCTGCAAAGCCCCATGCTGAGCACCTCCTCATCTTCTCCATGGCAACCACTGTCAGTCTTTAATAAACTCGTGTACATAAACAGTCTCTGAGGATGCTTTTGGCTCACTCATCTTTCTTTGATACACATTTAATAAAATAAAAAAAAAAAAAAAAAGAAAGAAAAAAAAAGAAAATCACTACGTAAGTGCACATGTATGAACACAAACGTGCGGACATATGAAGTCATAAGTGAACAATTTACTGGAAGCAGCTCTCACAGGACGACACACGCCAACATTATTTTGAACAAACGCAGCTAATGCGATAGCCAATAAGCGAGCAGCCTCGGTGGAATACACCCGTAACATCGTCTCATGTCATCACTTTGTTGCTGTTGGGTGTCTCAGAGTACGGTAATAGCAGTAATCCTGATGCCCTCACTTTGTCATTTCACACTCTAATGCCTCTGCAAGCTGATTGATGACTGAACCAATCAAAAGTGACATATATATTATATTTTACTAGAACGTAAGCGTCTAGCCTCCAGTAGAATAATTCTACAGGTTTGAGCTTCACAGCAAACACGATCAGCACCAGCCTTTCCACTTTGCTTTTACTGTTCTTCTCTTTGTTTTGTTGTAGATCTCAGTTACAAACACTGACGGGGAATCGTGTTGGATGACGAGGTTTTATAAAACCAGAACTGGGGCTTCATGTCAAATGCAGACGTGCACAGACACACATTTATTACCGTGGAAACCAGAGAAAGCCAGAACCGCGTAGTAAGGCATCTGCAGAATCAAACAGACCCCTCCAATGCTGGGTTTTCCTTCCCCTTTCAGTCCAAATAAGGGATAAGAGAAAAGCAATTTGGCAAAAACATCAGTGATTCAGTGTTGATATGACTGACAGTTGGTTAATTAAATTGTCATCAGGCTGCAACGTTTTAAAACACAGATTGGGTTCAACTGTGCATGTGCATCCAAGTTTTTGGAAGAAAACTGAGATCTCTCGCCACATGTTATCTTTAGTAAAGGCTGCTATGCATTAACACATAAATATGTGCACAAAATGTGTTTAGACTAAAAGGGGGAAAATGCATTCAAGCCCATATTGTCATCTTTTATTGAATGTGAAAGGTTATCTCCAGTACCATTCTGTTGCTTTAAACAGCAACATGGGTGGATGGATTTACACTTACTTTTATTCACTTTGCAGATGTCAATCCGTGATTTTTTTTTAAATTTTTATGGGCATCAAGCTGAAAGCAAGAGTGTCGATTCTGTCTGAAGGAAATACAATTCACATGTTGACTTCTCTTAGTTTGTCCGATACATATCAGACAAGCAACTAGGCAGACATTATTCAAACATCTTTCATACTGATGTCATTAAGTGAAAGAGGCAAAGCCTGGACTTCCCATTAGATGTTTCAGGCAACTCAGGAGCAGGTTTCTGTCAGTCTTCAGCAGGACAGAATAGCTCCTTTAGGCATAAACCTGGAGGTTTTTTTTTTTGAATTATTATTATTATTTTATTTTGCAGTCCTTTTCTAGCCACAAAAGAAAAATGATGAGACAAGAAAGAAAATGGACAAATTCTAAAACCCATTTTCTTTTTAAGAAAGGAGGCCGTAAATAGCCCAATAAAACTTCCCTAGATATTTTTACAAAATTGTTTTTCTAAAATCTTATGTTTAATGCAAATTAGGAATTGCCTAAATAAAATGTGTGTTAAAGGCATTATAACATAAATAGATTTGTCATCTACATTTATTGTAATGTTGCTTTCCATTAATTTACACAAAACCCAACAAACCCATATAATCCAGATCAGCCACATTACTTTCATGGACAGCAGATTTGTCTTTTATATTATTTAACAACTGACTGAGGGTAAATATAAAATTATTATTCCCAAATGATTCAGTTCAGTATTTGTTTTTACCCTCTGGAGATGAATCCAGCCCTGGTACCAGATGGTTAAATTTAGGAAAAAATGAGAGAAAGTCACTACACAGAGAACAATGAGGAGTATTGAAAAGTTAAACCTGCAGAAGAAGAGACTGGGGATGGTGACCGAGGTCTGTTGGATAATTAGAGCCCCCACATGGATTCTGAGTTATTACATTTCTATCCCAAAATTAAAGTTGGCTGCCCCTGGCCTCTCACCAGTCACTACCAGCAGAGACGTTCACTGTAAATCTGAACGTGCTAATTGGATTGTTGAACAAATAGGTTATTTCACATTTTCTGACTGCCTCTGATGCATTTTGATGCAAATTAAGTGCACCCAGAGCACTCTATGGGTGACATAGCCTCAAAATAATGATGCTTGAGAAACAAACACAAAATGAAAATAAGAATTAAAGAGCTGTCGTGAAATATAAAGGACTCCAAAAAACAATGAAGGCTTTGACCTCACTCGTTTTATATATTCGTCTCTGCTCCTTAATTGTCTCAGGGGTTGTCAGAGAAGAGGTGATGGTGCTCAGAGCCCAGAAACACTGAACACTTTTATCATATGGGAAGGGAATACAGGCAGAGGAGGTTCTGAACAGCTGCTGTGTCTTACGTCGATGTGTGCTGGTCGCTGGGCGGTGTTTCTCCTGTAACTATGATACACACAGAGACATCCTCGTCAATAACCCGGCGTGCTCGTCATTATGACCAGAGGGGCCTATGCGCTTGTGTTCGTATGTGTTTCCCAGCGCAGGGGATGTGAGGGTGGGGGTCTTCCTAGCTTGTCTTCTGCTCTACACTTAGGAGTCTCCATGACAACAGAGCCACCTCGCAGTAAGCTTACAGTTTTTGGGCAACGAGGCTGTCTTTTTACAACACACCAAGGATGCTCCTTACATTCATCCACCTGAACCTCAGGACCACCCTGGCACAGTTAACTCATTGACATTGCCTCTGTGATTCCCTGTGCGCATCAAATCTGAAAAATTTGAATCTTAAAGCCAGCTGACTAACACACCCAGTAAACATGAAGCCTGACCAAACATTTTTGGATTTTGCGCTGTAAAGGAAAACAGGACTGTGTTCTTGGGGGTCAAACTATTCATCTGGTTGAACTGAAAGCAAATAAATCAAGATGATGTCATGAAAGGAGAAGTGTCTTGGCATAAAAGTCTTACAACACTATAAAAAGGAAAGGAAAATGCACCAAAAGCCAACACTATCGAGCAAGTACTTCTGTTTTAATTATTTATTTATTTTTAGATCTGTAACAGTGACCAAAGACATGACTGTCACTGTTTCAGCTCCTCCCCTGCAACTTGCTGTGTTTCTGGAAAGTTCAGCGTTTATAAATCTGCATGAGCTTTTGGAGAATCTATCCGAAATTCATTTGTTTGGTATCATTATATTTTGATTATGCTTCATCGGTTCAGATTGGCAAGCAAAAAGAAAATTAGTAAGGCTGTGTAATTGTCTTGTGCCCTAATGGGACCAAAGTTTGGTCACACATTCTCACACAAACCCTTTAACAAATCAAGATAAGCATCAATTTTCTTAGTTCATTTTTAGTCTAACGCTCATGCTCATTTATTAAAACCATTTCAGATAAGAGTCTGCGTCATGATAGACGTCTGTGCCAACAGCAAAACCATCCAGTCGCATCAGATCTCTCCTTGATGGATGAGGCAAGAAGTCAAGAGGTGGTCGGAAAGCAGATTGGTCAATGAGCGTCTGCCTCAGAAAAAAGACGTCACAGCCAGCGGACCTCCTTTCCAAACATCAAATTCCCAAAAATTACCCCCAAAACAGCTCCGAGTAGAGTGAAACAGAGGTGAGAGAGGTGAGAGAGAGAGAAAGAGAGAGAGGGGGGTATCTAAACCCCTCGTGACGAATAAATATATGATTTTGTTTTTTGTTTAATATTATTATTGTTATTATTATTATTATTATGTTTGCTTGGACATGACGTGAACCCGGAGTCATCTATTTTTAAATCATTGGGCATGTTTCCATAGCAATTTCAAGGATGTTGCCAAGCAACAGCATCGCATACAACGCAGACATGAATGAAAGTAGACTAATAGCGCGCACATTTCCTGCCAGCGACCGGCTTAAAAGTGAATGGGCTCAGACGCGCCGGCTGGGCATGATCGCTTTCTCCTGCGCTGCTGCACTGAATGTACTGTGTGGGCTTGAACAATGAGATGTTACAGTTGGTAGACAGTGGGGATGCGCGCTTAAACGGTCCGCGTCTGTCTATCCCCTCAAAGTACTACTTGTATATTTAACACATGTAGATTTACGGCTTTTTAAAAAAAATCTTATCCAAGTTGTCACAAATACATGATCTTCTGTTGTGCAGCCACGTCCAGACAGTGACAGTTGGCATAAACAATGGGAGCGCGTCCATTTGTGCGCTCAAAAGACTTCATGCACGGAGAAACATGGGCTATAAACTATTTCCTAAATGTCAGCAAGAATTTCACGAAGAAGTGCACACATTAGAGGGTTACAGATTTTTTTTTTTTTTTTCAAGAAGTGAAAATAAGCTTGAAGTTTACCTTCAATACAGCAGATTCTCCACAGTCCGGAGTGGGTGAGATCGCCCTTCTTAGTTTTGGGCTGCGTCTGGCTCTCCTCTGTGGTGGCATTGGTGCTGTTACAGATGTATGCACGCGAATAGAGCCAGTAGTCTGTGCCGATGGCAATGGTCATCAGGCTGAACGCAGCGAAAGCCCCCACTGTGGCCAGCAGCGTTTGAACCCCGCGGTCACACCAAGCCATGGCGCTTCATTCTAGTCCAAACAGTCCCCGGTCCAACACGCACGCACCGAGGCGCGTCAGTGCGCGGATCCTTTGGTCATACTTGTTTTGGTGCGTCTTCTTGTTGCCTACTGATGAAAATGAAGCTCGCAGCTCAGATGGAAAGAAAAAAAAGGAAAGAAGGGCAGTGGTGTTTGAGACGTTCACCTGATGCTCAACCCTTCTGGTGGCTGCGGTTGATGTGAAAGGACACCAGTTGTGTCCACTCCTGACTCTCCACACGGATGTGAAAGGCACACGCACAGCAGCATCAAAACATGACAAACCTCCTCACCACTCCACTCTCACATCCTTTAACCAAGCCTAAAATCACTTTTCCCTGTTCCCACACAGACTACCTCTCTGTTAAAACCCGATACCAACAAGGTCTGCACGTCGACGACTCTCCAGTGAGAACCCACCCTCAAAGATCCAGCAAATGCAGGCTATTTCCTCTTGAACAAATATATAAAAACTCAGAACGACATTCAATTTTACATCTGGAACTGTTGCGCATTATTGAACAAGGGGTCTGTGGGAAGATATTAAACAAGCAAACAAAACCTGCCTCGTGCGAGACATGTCAGACCCCCCGCGGAATTCAGATTCTATGAATATTACAAAAGTCAAAGTCAGAGGTGTCACAGCGATGATAATGTCAACATAGCTGCTGCGTGCTGCGCAACCGTCAAACAACAGTTCCCCACAGATCAGACCTTTTAAAAAGTAATTAAAGCGTGCGTTATTGTAGCTCTTAAAGCCGCAGGAAATCACTCGGGGTCATGGCGTTCACACTGACGGAAAAAAGTTACAGACAGACAGACAGACAGACAGACAGACAGACAGACAGACAGACAGACAGACAGACAGACAGACAGACAGACAGACAGACAGACAGACAGACAGACAGACAGACAGATAGATAGATAGATAGATAGATAGATAGATAGATAGATAGATAGATAGATAGATAGATAGATAGATAGATAGATAGATAGATAGATAGATAGATAGATAGATAGATAGATATTTCATTTGAGGATATATAGGAGCATGCTACTTTGAATAACTTGAATTGGAAGGTTCCTTTGATTTATTTTAAAATAATAAGTGGAACTGAAACCATTTTACAGTCAGAAATGTAATTGTTCTGCCTTTGCAGATTATTATTACAATTTTCTCTCTTGATTTCATGTGGATCTGTCTTTCTTGCGTTATATTTCTCTTAGGTTAAGGCTGTAGCAAAGGAGGCAGAGCATATCGTAGATATGACATAGATCTTGCCTCTGATGCATTCATTAATGTGAGAATGTGTCCAACAAAGAAAAAAACATTAATAGAAAAAAATAGTGTGTGGATCTCTGTATAAGAGAGTGCTGTGAATGGATGAATGTAATTTGTACTGTAAAGCGCTTTGAGTGGTCAACAAGGCACATTTCTATATAAAGTTCGTCTTTCCCTTTAAAAGGATATCATATATATATATATATATATATATATATATATATATATATATATATATATATATATATATATATATATATATATATATATATATATATATATATATATATATGAAAAATGTTATCTATCTTTTAGAGCATATAATTGGGTATCTGGAGTGAGTGCCAAAGTAAAAATGTAAACATAAGCCTGTCACTAGTTTTAGACAGCCCTAGTCTGAAAATAAATCATCTTTTCAGCTGTTCAGGTGCGGGTTTCTATGACACCATAGACCCAGCTCTGACTAGAATTATCCAGCTTTATCCGACTTCTGATCATACCGCATTTTCTGCACCTCTAAAGAGGGTAGTGCAAAGCTCCGATCTCCAAAGATGCACACAGTTGCAAAGCAGAGAGGGTGGAGCAAAGGACCGACTCCACCCACTAAAGCCATGACCAGTACTGTGTCAATATGTTGATAAGGGAGCTTGTATTGAGTTTCATTGAGGTATTCTGGGGGAAGAAATAAAAAATACTCTACCATCACCTCAGGAAATATATGTATTATTTGCCAAAAATGACATATGTCTCCTTCGAGTTGGACCTTACTTAAGGGGAAACTTAATACCTGTGGCTAATGGCTAATTTATCTATCTGGGGCAGATCACTCTGAAAGGCCTGATATTGAAGGAAAATGTTTGGGTTCTTGGATATTTGTTTTTGCATTAAATTACCTCATTATGGACTGAATTTGCTAAAGTGACAAGCTGTGGATAAATACGCAGCATTTATCTTTATAGATGAATAATGTCTTTCAAACAATTTAGAGTGCTTTTTAACTTTTTGTTCTCCTTAAAACACTTTAACCCTTTTTATTTTTTAAATCCACAGTAATGAAGGTTATGCGCTGTGAGAGCATCAATTTGACAGTATGACTGTTATGAAGGATGCAGTTAATGAAGCTTTTGAGCAGCTTTACACGTTTCCTTCTAGATATACTCTATATAGGCCAGTCTGGTTCATAAGTACTGAAAAGAATCCATAGATTGATCAACTTTGAACGTGTGCATAATTAAATACTGACCATAGAGCCTCAACCCTTTAATGCCATCATTATGAAATAATACACAGTAAATCCTTTTTTGTTTTTCTTTTAAAGTGTTTATTAAATATATTGGAATTGAAAGAAGACCAATATTGTCCTTGCCAGTTTTCTAATTATTATGTTTTATGCATCTCTATAAATAAAGTGGCTAATTTATTTATTTTCTAATGTATGTTATTTATTTATTTTAAAATATCTTTATTATATAGAACATGTTTGATTGGTTTGATTATGGGGGAGGAGCAGAAGTCTTAGAAATATATGTATTAAATTATTGGGCATTAAGGGTTTAAAGGGGTAGGTTTTTAACATTTATTGGCCCATAATTTTGAAATTGTTTGACAAACCACTTTCCTTCCTTCCTTCCTTCCTTCCTTGCTTGCTTGCTTCCTTCCTTCCTTCCTTGCTTCCTTGCTTCCTTCCTTGCTTCCTTCCTTCTAAATCTTTAACAATTCTGTTGAAAATGATTTGCTGCAAATCTTGCAACAGGTGGACGAACGGCATCAATGGAGTTTGTTTTCTCACCAATTAAATGAAATCATAATCATAAGTGAAACTGAGGGACTAGAAGAGTGATTATGAATCTGTTTTATTAAACAGAATATGTGGAATAAGATGACATAAGATTATTTATTTTTTGTCTTTAACAGTATAAGCAAAGCCGTTTAATTGCCAATTATAGCCTCCCCTACTGACAAATTGGTTTCAATTATCAATTGTCACCAATTATCACTTCAGGTACAGTCACACTTGAAGCATCGTATACTAAACTTCAGATTTGATCTGAATGGATTCATGACATATTGACATAAGCAGGGTATAGTATTCACAATTTCACAAAATTGTAATTGTCAGTTCCAAGATTCTTTAACCTCAACAAAGGTTTTTGTTGCAGATGCCCTTCCTGATGCAACCCTGGGAAGAACACACAAACCCACTCCAGAAAGACACCCAGTGGGAGTCAAACTAGGAACCTTCCTCTTGTGAGGCAACAGCCAACCACTCTGCCACCACAATCGTAGGAACCAATACATAAGTAATAAATATAAATCTTCTTATTATGGTGCCACCAAAAGGGTTATTAGGTCTTTATAATCATCAGAGATTACAGCTTGCAGATTTGCTGCAGAAAGAAAGAAAGAAAGAAAGAAAGAAAGAAAGAAAGAAAGAAAGAAAGAAAGAAAGAAAGAAAGAAAGAAAGAAAGAAAGAAAGAAAGAAAGAAAGAAAGAAAGAAAGAAAGAAAGAAAGAAAGAAAGAAAGAAAGAAAGAAAGAAAGAAAGAAAGAAAGAAAGAAAGAAAGAAAGAAAGAAAGAAAGAAAGAAAGAAAGAAAGAAAGAAAGAAAAGGTTTCCAGCATCTTCTCTGCTTAAACCTGTAAAAGAAACAAAAAGAAAACATTGTTTTCAAGACAACTGTAACCAAAAAACTACATAAAGATGGAATTTAACTCATTATTTGAAAAACGAATGAATAAATAAATAAATAAAATCTGATTCTACAGTATTACATCATTACAAGAAATGTGACTTTACTGAACACTTGGTATGTGAAATTTCCACTTCAAAAGTGTAAAAAATGCATTTTGGATCAATATGACACTGAGCTTTAGGCAGCAAAATGAACTTTTTCAACTAATAAATGCTAAAACAGACTTTATAGCATTTCGCTATAAAAGTACTGTTTTCATCAGTCAAATACATTTTTGCGAGGAAAAGAAATCCGCCAAAGAAAGATGGTTAAAAAAATGTAAGAAGAGAACAGTGTACATTTAAACACGAGAAAACAAGAAAATGTTCATCTAAACCTGAGTGGTTACATCGTTGTGAGTGAAAATTACAAGATATTGACGTCTACGTCATGTTGTGGCATGTGACGCATGCGTTCTACTTGTCGGTGCGGGTTCGGTCCAAACGCCTCTACGCATGTGCGGACATAGACAGTGACGTCGCTGCCCGTTCCTTCTTCATTTGCTGAGCGCCGACCGAACAAAGGCCTGCCCCCTTTTTTTTCACGAGGATTTCTCCACCGCCATCGTTACTTTACGTGTAATCACGATTACTAAATCGGATTACGATACTTTTATTATATTTAAACGCGGCGGTGGTCATAGAAGCGGCGCCCGAAATGGACGTGGATCATCAAGAAACCAGCGGCGAAACCAAATCGGCCATTAATACTTGGCGTTATCGCCACCATTTCACGTACAAGGCAGATCAGGGGAAAAATATCATCGTCCAATGTAATCTGTGTTTGCCGAGGGTTAACCTGCTGTCCACGTCAAAAACCTCCACGTCAAACCTAAAGAAGCATTTAGACGTAAGTCACAGAAAGCAGCACTGGTCCACCGAGCTCACGTTTACGCCGTGTTAATGTTTAAAAAGAGTCAATGAATGAACGGCCGCCCGCTTGATTAATAACGTTACATCGTCGCTGCAGGCGCTTCACGCTCAACTCGGTTGAGACATTTAAAGCGGCTGCTTAGTCCGTAGGATTGTGCGTATGACTTCTGCTCGTTTTCTGTAAAAGTTCATAAGCTGACACAAAGTTCCATCGTTGAAGAGGCACGCCCCCGGACGCCAACGCTGAATCAGTGTCACTTTTGTGTTTCAGAGAACACACTTGGGCTGTGAAGCCAGGCCGGATGCCAAGAGAGGGAGGAAAAAAGAGGAGTACAACGGCGAGGAGAGCAGACACTGTCAGCTGAAAAAGCTGAAGGCAGAAATCATCTCCAAATGCCTGACCCAATCAAAGATCGACGATCTCATCTTCAGCTTCATTGTGGAGGACTGTCAGTCGTTTTACGTGCTAGAGCAGCCCGGCTTTAAGAAGCTGATTGCGGGTCTGACTGAAGGGCTGAAGGCCATGGACAGGGTGACCCTGTTCACAAAGGTGGACCAGAGTTTCTCCAGGATGCGGGAAGAGCTCATGGCCAAACTCGGCAGCATCCAGTACGCGTGCACCACAGCAGACATCTGGACGGCCAACAACAGGAGCTTCTTCGGGATGACCTGTCACTGGATCGACACGGAGACTTTGGAGAGGAAGTCTGCAGCTCTGGGGTTTGCACGGCTGCAGGGAAGGATCTCGTATGACACCATCGCTGGACGGATACATGACATCCACGTGGCGTACAATATTGAAACTAAAGTCCAGACCACAGTCACTGACAATGGCAGCCCGTTTATCAGCGTGTTTAGAGAGTTTGCATCAGACAGCCAGGAAACCGATGACGACATCGGGTTCTACGAGAACGTGAGCTCTGTTCTTGAGGGGGAGTCGGAGCAGGACATGCTCCTGTTCCTGCCCTCTGTGCAGCGCTGCCCATCGCACACCCTGGACCAGATTGTCACTGAGGACTTTTGGCAGGCCGTGTCACAGGGGCCTATGTGCCAGCTGCATTACAGCACGATGGCGAAAGTGTTTTCCATATGGAGCAAATGCCACCATCTCCAAGTTGGCATGGATGCTGCAGAGGAGATAGGAAAAATGGCTCTTGTTGTCCCCGCTGTTATACGCTGGAATATGGAGTACTGTGCTGTGCAGAAGATCGTCTTGCTCAGTGAGCGGGAGCTGACGGAGCTTTGCGCCCGCCTGGAGGTCCCCCGCCTGCAGCCAGAGGAGATGGCCTTCCTGAAGGAATACGTGACCGTGTTCCACCCACTCGCGTTTGCACTTGAACTTTTCCAAGCAGAGCAGAAGTGCTACCTGGGTCTGGTCATCCCGACCGTCCTCAGTTTGAAAAACAAGTTAAATGAGCAGAAGGACGCAGCAAACTACTTCAGTGACGTCATCAAAACCATAGTGATGGCTATCGACGTGCGGTTCCAGGAGCTGTTCTCCAGCACAGAGGCAAAGATCGCAACAGCGACCACGCCTCAGTTCCGCCTGTGGTGGATGCCAGCCTCCGAGAGGGAGGAGATGTGCTCCCTGCTGGCCACAGAGGCATCCCAGATGGACCCCTGTAACGTGACGGAGGCGAACACCAGTCGCAACCTGTCCACCATCGTATCCGAGGATGACTTCTTCAGCTACGGGTCTGCAAAAACCACCACTCAGATCCAGGAACGGGGAGTGATGGAGGAGGTCCGCAAGTACGTTGAAGGAACGGGGAAGAGTCTCGAGTGCCTGCAGGACTTCCCCAGAGTGAAGCAGCTTTTCCTTAAATACAACACCACCCTGCCATCCACGGCCCCCGTCCAGCATCTCTTCAGTCAGAAAGGCAACCTGGTCACGTCCCAGAGAAACTTTCTGACCGATGACTACTTTGAACGTATTCAACTTTTGAGATACAACAGCAATGTGTGCTCTTTGTCCGCGGAGTGACCTCCTCTGCCTTTCCGCAGACTCAGACTCAAACCATATTGTGCTAAAATCTTCACAAGAAAACTGAGTAATATTTAATTTCATGCACTTTAGCCCAGACGTGTTTTCGAATACTCCTCCCCGAATGCTCTGAATGGCACGACTTACATCTTCCAGTGATGAATGGCCTAATGAAACCATTTAAATGACAATCACAGACACTGACATTTAGAATGAATGGACTGACTAAAGCCTCTTTTTATCTGTGCTGTTGTTGTGATATGAAGTAGCCACCTGGTTAAACTGAAGTGATTTTTGTCTGTCAGTAATGCTATTTTTTTCTACAGCTGTTCAGTGAGAATGCTCTCCTGTCTGTATGTTTTATATCACATTATATATATATATATATATATATATATATATATATATATATATATATAAAAAATCCCTCTTTTGTTTGGCTCTTTTCTTTTCTCCATAAACACCAGTTGAAAGCCACAAGTAATTTGATTAGCGCCGGTGTGGGGATCATGGTGCCTTATTTTCATGCAGCCTCAGCTGCGTCGGCGGGTTCTGATTGCTGCTTCGAGGGCGCCCGTGTTCTTGTGAGGACGATGCAGAGCATGAAAACGCCAAAATCCCACTGCTGCACAGTCCCGTGTGCATTTCTCACCGTGTGTTCAGATGCCAGCCGAGGGCTTTTGTCTTGCCAGACGGCTGACTGAAGGAGCCGTCAGGGAGCACGAACACACAGTGACGCGGCCGTGTCTGGACCAAACGCTGCCAGAGTCGCCACCAGAACCGACCCAGAGAAAGCAGGACAAACCCTGTAATGAACCGTCTTCTTTCCAACATGACTGAACATATAAATCTCGAGTTATGCAAACTCTACGTTTTGATTTTCACTGACTCCACCTTTTGCTGTCATGCAGGTCGTACAGACATAAAACCGCAGCAGCAAGCTGCTGTGAAACTCCGCTGGCGACAGGGATGCGACTGGGAAAGACGACGTGACGCATTTCGGAGTAAAAAAAAAAATGGTACAAAGGCAAATGTGAATGATTTCTGCAGAGAACAAAATCGCTATAAAAATGTACGGTTTAGGCCAGTGTTTCCCAGTCCTGATCCCGGTCCTGGGGCCCCCTGTCCTGCATGTTGTAGATGCTGCCCTGCTTTTCAGCACACAGAGATACAAGTAGCCGTGTCATCAACAGAGTTGTACAGACTTTGACGACAAGCTGAGGAGGATCATTAACTAGAATCCGGGGTGTTGACGCAGGGACACCTCTAAAACATGCAGGACAGGGGCCCCGAGGACCAGGACCTGGAAACACTGCTTTCAACAGCATCACTGAGTGTCTTCGTCCTGAAGCATGTACATGTAAAGTCAAGAGTCTTTCTGAGGTGATCTCAGGGATTTCTGAGGCGATGTCTTTTGTTTTTAAGAAAACATACTTTTGTGGACTAGTAAAACCTTTAGTACCTTTTTGTCATTCAGTGGTACATTAGTATATATTATTTTTGATGCCAAAAGAAAATCGTGCAATATTCTTAAAAATATTAACCCTTTAATGCCTGCTGTGTCAAATCCGGACAGTTATGAATTATCTGAGACCTTTGTTCCACTCCCATAATAAAAATAAACAAATACAGAAATTACCCAACATATTCACGATCAAACAAAAATAAATATGTGAAAAGTGTTAGACAAAACTGGAGGTGCTTTTTATTCCAGTATGAAATTAAAAACAATTTGAAGGCATTAAAGTGTTAATGTTTATTGACTTTGAAACACTTGTGAAAAAAAAAAAAAAAAGATTTTGAAGCCGATTATCGACTTTTTGGTTAATACTCATATTGTTGATAGTATTTCAAAATAAATGCTTGGCATTTCTATCACTCCTCTACTTCAGCAGCGGACAAACTTACACACGGGCCTCAGACATCAAGCCGATGTCTTAAAAACACGAAGAACGTCAGTAAAGAAGAGCCTATTCCACCAGGAAACCAGAGTTCAGCGTTTCTATTTTCACCTTTTATTTTTTTAAGGAAAAATGTGCAACTCGGGACGTGTCAACAGGTCACCTGGACACAAATGTGCACTTCAGTACACGCGTGCATCATTTTTTTTTAAGAAATCTGAATCTTCAATAAAACAAACCCGACTTCAAGTTTGATCCAAATTTGAAGATTTAATATTTAAGAAAAACATCGGTACAATGTATTACATGTGAAAACACATAGTAATAACCTGTCACCACACATGGACACAAATTTAAACAGGATTTTTTTTTTTTAGGCACAAAGTGGGTGGAGGGTGTGCAGTGTGTCAAACACTTCTGTCAGTACTGTTACTTCAACACATCACCAAGCCTTTGTCTGCAAAGTTCCTCTCCATGCTTCCTCCCTTGTAGAATAAAGCTCCAGTATCTGAGTTGTATATAAGCAGCATGGTGATGGAGATAAATACCTGCAAGTTATTTTAACCATCAACTGCTTTCTGTCAGTGCAATAATATACTACAGCAGGAGAGGGGGGGGAGTATTAGAAGAAGTTCCAGACATGGCTGAGATATTTTATTATTCTAATGCCCTTCTTTCACTGTGCCTCTGGTGTCTGGTCCCGGGACAGCCCTGGTCACTGCAGAAGTAGCTTGGCGGGACTGAAGTGGCCCAGGTTCTCACAAGACTTGATCCAGCGTTGGACATTCGCAGGTGCGGAGGAGGCTGAGTCGGTCTGCATCACGCAGCAGTAGCAGGCGATGTCAGCCAGGGAGAACTCCGCTCCAGCCAGCCAGTGGCCGCGGCCCAGAGCGGAGTTGAGGGCCCGCAGGACAGCGGCGCGCTCCTTGGGACTGCCTTCTGCCAGCTGGAAGAAAGCCGTGTCCACCCAGCTGTCCACCAGTGTGGCAAGAGCGGGGTCACTGGGGTAGGGGGCCAGCAGCTTGAAGAGGAAGCGGGCAATGTTGGCCTCACCCTCGATGGGACACATGTTACGGACGCTGAACTTCATTTGCAACTTGGGAACTGTATGCGGACCACACAAACATGCATCATGACAATCAAACTTTTGTCATGCCATGTTTATTATTACTATTGCAAAGTGATGCAAAATGAAAAGACAAAACTGTACATAATTACTGACAATCTGCAAAGCTGTACTTAAGTGGCTTTGAAATTAATAGGCGATTCTGGTCCGTTAAAATACATCCTTGCTCTTGATGATTACAAGCATTGTTCACATACAACTTCACCTCCTAATCACACAGTGAAGCTGAACGCCTACATTAATACTTATGTGTAAACTGCTTGCTGTAATTATTGTGGCACAGTAAACAGTGTGCGAGTAATTGAGTTTTAGATTATTAGGAAAACAAAGCAGCGATCCTCCTACACACTTTCAGGAGGAACGAGCAGAGCATCGAGACCTGTGGCTCTGCGTAGACGCCCCGTGTTCGTATTTCACCTGCGATTCACAAGCAGCTTTACGGACTGTGCGCCAGTTTCTATCTTGCAAGTCACTGTTGCAAAGTATCCTTGGTGTGTTTCACTTACATTTTTGGTTTAAACTAATTTGATAAACCAGACTACCATGACTGACTTGTTTTGGAAAAAAAAGATGCACATATTTATTTCTCTTTCAAACTCGCCTTTTTTCCATATGAGGGTGAAGCCCAGCTGGAACATGTGGCGGATGTGGCTGTCTGCGTGCCGTGGACCGAGACAGGACAGGAGCTGTGGTGGCACACTGGTAACTGAGGAGTGGACGTGGATGGTGGAGAGCATCAGGTAGCGCTGGGACAGCAGGCTATGGAGAACCAGCAGGGTCAGGGGGGGCTGTTCTGGGTTGGCATTTATGACGATGTCACGGAGAGCACCAAGGTCCTTAAGACACAGAGAAGGCAAATACTTGTCTGGCACATCTGTGTCCCCACAGCCCCACAAACGGGTAATAACTGATAATCTCATAAACTTTGCCCTCGGTTACGCTGATACCTTGACACCTCGGTAAGTTCCTCACCTTGCCCAGTAGTGTATCCAAGTCAGTGGTGCTTTTGAGTGCTGTGGAGCTGAAGCTTTGTGACGAGAGGCTGCTGCTGACTGTCAGGTCCAGATCAGCATCTGGGGTTGTTACCGTCTTGGCAAGGCCCTCCACCGCCGCTTTCAGCTCATACAGTTTTCTCATGATCTCATCCTGGCGGGCCTCCAGAGCCTTGACTGCTGGGTCTACCTCACCATTCTGGAGAGACAGAAGGGTAGCTTAGGCTCACTGAGATTGTAAATGAGAATATGATGGTCTAAGAATTCAGTTTTATCAATCTTATCCAGAAGCACATTTACATCTTATCAGCTGCTGTCTCAATATATAAATGCTGAGTCTTTATCTTTTCCATCTACCTGGTTACAGCGCTGTATGTTAGGTTTTAGACTAAATGCACAATGTGTTGAGTCTGTGACTTTTTGTCATAAAAATGAGAGAAAAATTGATCACTACTTAGAACAGGGTTTGCATACCCCTCTACTTCAATTTTACACTAAATTTTAAATGCAGAAACATGTAATCCAGGCCAGTAACAGTTGTTTAACACTCACAGGGGGCAATTTCATGCAACCACCAGGAGCTTTTCTAAGCAAGTGACTGGATTTAAAAATTACAATGAAATATTTTTCAGAAATAGCTTCTTTTTTTTTTTTTTTACCATATGCACACCTGCTGGAAAGAAATGCAAAGCAAAATTCCCATTTGATCTGCAGAAAAGGTTTGAGGACTTGTTTAGACCTGGTGCCATCAAATGTCCCGGGTGACTCAGTCACAACTGGACAGATGTGAACCAACTTAGGGTGCTTTTAGAGGTTTTCTGAGATGCTTGTTACTATAGCTGCCATATGTGCTGTTCAACTAAGAGCTGTCTGGCATAGTGTTTAGTGGCATAGAGAACAAGCGGCTGATCACATGCTGTCACTCAAAATGCAATTAAAGAAAGCATTTTAATACCAGGTGAATTACTCATAAAGCCATTTGCCTTTACGTTTTACCGTTTGTCATAATGCAGTGAAACATAAATGGCAATTGACTTTATGCCCATGTTTTGACATTTTTCCTTGCCTACGCTCACATGGCTCTTTTGAGGGCACTCTTCAACAGAATCAATCCACGGTTTTGTGCATTATGCTGCTAAATTTAAAAGAGTTGCTTGACTAAATTAGCAATAATGAGGAAAAGCTGATCAGGTGAAGTTTATCTTGTTGCTGACCTAAGCAGAAGGAAGTAAGGATGCAGGGCTGCAGTATGACTGAGGACAAATGATTTCCAGGGTACAACCACACTATAAATGTTAACTATTTTGCCTAATTTTATACCTCACTTGAAAAAAAATATTTAGATTTTTTTTTTAATGTCTTACAACCCAGTTCTACTTGGAGGTGAGCAGATCTCTCAAAGGGTGAACACATTTTAATACCAAGTCTGAACAGCCTCAAAGGTTGGGGTGAACTCATACGTAATGTAACACACAAACAGAGAAGTGTCATTAGTCGGACACCTAAAGCTGATACACGACTTTATCAAAAGGAAAACTAGCCAGTAATATCCAGACAAGCCAAAGTGATTTTTGGGGTGAAAAAAAAAAAAAAAAAAAAAAGACTAGTGTCCAAACTTATCAATGTAAATTATGGTACAAAAGTTAATCACACTGAGCTGAGTCTGTCTTCAACAAAAACATACCTCTATGTCAAACACAAACTTAATTTTCTGAATTGGCCCTGACTTCACCATTGTTAAAAGTTAAGAAAAAAAAAAAGATCCAATGAAAACTCCTGAAACAGAGACGGATAGTACACATCTGTACACATCTGCTCGAGTGCTTCAATCGCTGTAAACATTTATGTCAACTGGGATTAATGATGCGCTTTGTTTCTTTTAATGTTATTAACCAAAATACATTGTGCAGAGTAAAAATAAAGTAAAAACAAAACATGAAACTTAAAATCAATTTGCCACTAAAAAAAAAAAAAAAAAAAAAAAGGTCTTTTCATCTTTTATTTTCACTTCGCATCTAAAGTGAATGTATTCTCTTGTTTCACTGACGCATTTCTTTAACAGGATACGATTGCACCTAAAAGGTAAAAACATCAAAAAAGAAAGACTAGTCAGTCAGGGTGTGGTTGTAGTATCGAAGGATTTGAAAGGATAAATAATATTTATATCAGGAGGCAGCGGAGCAGGAAGGTTGCGTCAGCCGCGACCCCGCGGAGCTAACGCAGCTAGCCCGGCTAAAGGATAACGAGCGTGAAAAATTCACAAAAAAAAAAAAAAAAGAGAGAGAAAGAGAATAGGGTGGCAGCGACGAGAGTGAAATATTAACTCACCGGTTGGAAAAATAATATCCAAATTTAGTTAATCAACAGTTACCTGAGGCGCGTGCTCGGGGTTGCAGCTGTTCCCTTGCGGCGCGTGGACATTTGGTAACTTGTACATGCAGGCCGGCAAATCAACCTTTATGTCGCCCCCGCCGATGGGCTTTACCTGGTACATGGGCATGGTGGAGGTCGCGTGGTGCACTGTTGGAGAATAAAGACTTAAAACAAAATCCTAAAGAGACAGAAGTCCTCTGTTGATGAGTGATGTTGACAGGCGGCAGCGGCGGCTACCAGCGGAGCTCCCCGTCACGCCGGAAAGAGGACGCGATGACGTCATATCCGCAGAGGTAAAGGAGACGTAAACGCGTCAAACGCGCTGAAGTCGGCAGCAGTTAGATTTATAAGTTGAAGAGCTGTATTGCTATACAAAGCATTTATCCACACCGCCGTTCGTGTTTTGTTAGGGATAGATAAAAAACGGCTTCCTCCTTCTTTTTTAGGTTTGTCACGTGGTGCCCACGGAGCAGTGCATGAAGTTGGTTACTCTCCAACCAGAAGGTTGTGAATCTAGTCACCACCACGATCATGTGTCCAGATGTCACTGGTCAACACAATAGACTGCAAAATTACTGGTCACACTGTCTGTGGAGTCGGCCACAGATGATCTAAAAAGTGGTTTTGGAGCTTCTTTTTCCTCTTACTGTAAGGCACCATGATGCAAATGTGCAGAGAAAACAGGCCCGGGAACCCGGGTGGAACATGTTTCTTTTATGTCATCAAAATTAACTGTGTCTACCTGCTACTTCAGCTGATCCATGCTTGAGGAACTCCACAGCTGCCGGTGAACGTTGCATTGCTTTGTTAAGCTTCATAGAAGGAAGCAAAAGATTCCTTTAATACATTTATTGACATTTCCATGATGACACAGCTACATGCATGCACATAAAATATAATGAAAATGAATGAATACATAAACAAATAAGAAGCAATTACACAAAAATTTAAATTGTTCAAAAAAATGTAGACATTCTAAAACAAATTTAAAATGTATTTTTTAAGTTGTTTTCTAATTGTAACAGTGGCTGCATTCATCTAGCACAAATCTTAAAACTGAAAAATTTTCTAGAGGAAAAGTGGTCAATTATCGCTTTTGCAGTACTGTCAGTTTTGGTGCTTCTGCACAAAGATTTTATATCTTATACTGAGTTGTTCTTTTTTTTTTCAAATAAACTTAAGATAGCCTATTTTATTGCATTTATTTTAATCCCAAAAAATAAAACGAATGTTAAAATGAATTTTATAAATTACTGGGAACGCATTTTCAAAAAAATGCTAAAAAAAGGTGCAGGAGACCATGGAGTTGTGATGAATCTATTTCTAAAGTCAAATACACTCCAAATACGCTAGAGGGCGCCACGGTATAATTTCACATCATGTCCTCGCTGGCCGTAAGAAAATAACAAGGAGCTGCTGTTTCTTAATTTTCATCATTACGGTAGGACAACCTAAGCAATGATCCAGCGCTTCAAGTTCTAATTTACTGTGTCAATGGCATCAAGTGAAATCTTACCTTCTCGCAGTGAAGACAAGAAGATGCATTTAGAGTAAAGAAGATGCAGAAATTGACTTGGAAGATGTTTAAACTAGTGTGATGAATCTTTAGTCTACCACAGCTTCTTTTAACTTACTGATTGCTGATCCGCTAATCTGATGTTTTTCATCAATCATTTCTCTGACACTCTTGCTTGATGCATCCGTAAGTATGAGGTGAACATTTAAGTGATACTGCCACTTTGTTTGGGACCACCTAGGTCTGAAAATTTCCCATTCCCTGAGCTTCCCAGATCAGAGCTGATTTATCCAGCCTTGTTATTTTTATCTACACCGAGTATACTTTGGAATTCTGAAAAGGGAGTTGTATCTGTTTGATATTTTGATAAAAGCGTAAAATATCATGCTGTATGTTTCCTTCAGTAAACTTGTTTGTACGGATTCAAGCATTAGTGTTTTTTCTGATTTGACATTAGTATGTATGAAAAATAATGAAACTCAAATTGCATGTACAGTCCTCTCAAAAAGCAAAACAAAAAACACCCACCCATTTTCAATTGCAAGGTTTAACAGAACATAAAATTTTTTTTTAACCTGGTCTTCAAATCTTAACATTAGGTAAATAAAACCTCAGAGGAACAAAACACATGACTTATAACACTGTTATTACTTATTGAACAAAAAAAATAAGCCAAAATGCAAAAGCAGTGTGTAAAGAACATAGTACAACCACTGTGTTTTAGCTACACAGAAAATAATGATGATAATTACAAAAATAAAACAATAATAATAGTCATCATCATCATCATCATCATATTTGTATAAAACCTTCCTAGACAACAATACAAAGTGCTTAACAAAGCAGATAATTCAATTTAAATTCAAAGTCCAGTTCATATAAAGTCAATTTAAATAAATAAATAAGCAAGATAATAATTACTTAGCTGAGGAAACCAACAGATAGCACCACAGCTTTCTTTTCATACAATCCTCTATCCTGAGCAAGCACCAGGCGACTGTGGGAAGAAAAAAACTCTCCTTTAACAGGAAAAATATTCTTTGTCAGAACCAGACTCAGGAAGGAAGGCCATCTGCTTCAACCGTTTGGGTTGAGAGGACAAGAAAGAAGATTTATAAATACAGTTGGAATGAAAGACTCCAACTTTTAGAATAAATATAAAATATTCACCAGAGAATGCCTAAGGACTTCCTGAAAAGAAAGGTGGGGGGTCTAATGGAAAAAGTATTTAAGAGGGTGAATAGCAGCCACAGGCTTCTAATCAAATCCATTTGATTTTTTGTTCATCGGCAAAGTGGGATCAGCTCTATAAAAACGTGCGTTTTCAGTTTGTTAATGTGGATCATGTAAGGCTCTCATAAAACTCTGAGGAAAGTTACTTACTCAGCAGAGCTTTTGTGTTCATCGATGTGTTTTCATCTCCGCGACCTCTCATTTACAAGAAGCTAGACAAACTTTGATCTCTCCATTTTTCACAGCCAATCAAATCAAATGTTTTCCCTTTTTTACGTCAAACTCGCATTACTTAATCACGAGGGATCTTTTGACTTAGTCAGACTCAGCTACACAATCCATCACTGTCAAACAGCCGAAGAGGCTCCGACTCTGACGGATAACTTGTTCTCCCTATCATGAACCCGTACAGTCACCATATACTGTGTCACTTCCATGTCAGAGGAGTCCCATCAGTGCTGTTTAACACTTGAGCCACATTCTTTCCTCCTCAGCCCCCACAGCCAGAAAGGGTTAATGAAAATGTACACAATTGAGTTTAAAGTTGCAACAGGTTGTTAACCCTGAATTATTCACTGTTTACTGTAGTCTGCCATGAGAGTTCCTCCGCAGTAATGGTTGGACGCGATCGCCAGCAATACCTGAGCTGAAATCTGAGACTACAGGGGAGATTTGGTTCTTTTTAGGAGCCTGCCAGGCTCTGGGGGTGACACGGGCTTGTACCTGCTGGCTTATGGACATCCAGTCTCACTGGGTTGCTGGCACGGTTTAAAAGCCTGTGAATTAGGAGATGGCAGTGAATATTCTTCTTTACTTACAGCAACACAATATATGTGTAGTGTCCAGGTTCAGCTGGGTACAGGTGTTAGACGTGTTTTAAACAGAGGGAGGAGGGAGTCCAGCGTGCATGTGTTAAGAGGGGACACTGTTTTTGACCAAAAAAGAAAATCCCCTTAGTCTAGATAGATAGATGAAATACGTAGAATTAAGAAAGTTAAATTGAATTAATGAATTAGTTCAACTGAGTTCCACTGTGCTTCAGCTTAAATATAGATATTAAACTGTTTTAAAATACTTCGTATGGATTCCTTAACACTATAGGCAAACAGCACAAGAACAGTTCTTGTAGGGTTATTAAAACACATGCATGAATATAAAAACCGCCCCATATCCCTTACGAAGGACTGGCGTCCTGCATGTTTAAGATGCTTCCTTGGTCCAACACACCTGATTGGATTTCATTGTCTGATTTGAATCAGGGTGTAGGAGGAGGAAAACGTCTACAAAACATGCAGGCCAAATGGACAACAGGCAAACAGGGAAAAAAGGTAGACCACCAAAACTAAGTCCAAGGGTTACCCCGAGAGAGGTGAAAAGTCTCCGTCCATAGTAAGCTGTTCAAGTGATCAGCGTGGAAGATCACAAACATCCAGAACTCATCTTCTCAGATCAGTCTTTTTTTTTTTTTTTTTTAAACTATTATCATGAAATGATTCATTCAAAGCAAATAAAGTGGTTTTATGTATGTATTTTTATATTGATTTGTATCTACTGACAGTTATGTTTGATGAAGGTGTTTACCACCCAAACGTTGTCAACTTGGCCCCCCCGACCAGGCAGCTTACCTCCATTACTCAGCTAGCCAGAGTAAGTTGGTCCCGGATGACGCCTGCCATCTTATCTGATTGTGCCTCTTCATTTGGAAAAGTCTGCAAAGTACCCGTCTCCTTCATGACAGCCATTACCGAGTCTCAGGATGCGTCAGCACAGGTAGCAACTCCAGGGTTTAAGGAGGGTGTGGCGGGTTTTAAGTTCAAATGACAAACTTGCACTAGTCTAGTTAAAGGAGACATGTCAAATTTTAGTTTTTAACCTTTTTATAAACAGGATTTAAGTAAGAGATTCAATCTAGGGTGTACATAGATTTTTTTATTAGAAACTGCCTTTCCACGAAGGTCTACTGACGTGTCTGTGCCCTATTATTAATTAACAAAGGGTAGCTTCACACAAACATAAGTAGAAGCTCGGGACAATTGTTCGTTAGGAGACGGAGGCAGAGCTGTCCACTGCATTATGAATAGAGTTCCTGCACACAGCTCACAAAGCCCATTCAGCCACCCTAACACGCCAGTTAAATCTTTTACGACGTTCCTCACTGTACAGACTATCAGATTGCAGCATCTCTGATACCAACACGCTCCGAAAAAAAAAAAAGAAAACTCAAAATTTGACCAACGTTTGCTACTCTGAAGCCAGGAGCAGCAGGAGCAGCAGGAGGCATCCACGTAGTTTGATGCTTCCAGCTGGTTTGAACACATCGGTTTGATATCTTTAAACATGGAATGTGAATGAAACTTGCACACAGACTTAATCAGTAAGGTGAGCCTGACACTCTTTCTTGTTATGAGTTTTTGGTGACAATGAAACGAGGTCATCAATTATTGAGGTGCCATACAGACAGGAAGGATAGGCCTCTGAGGGCATCCCAAAGCACTGATCTAGAAAAAATGCTTAGTACTGTATAAGTAGCATCTCAAAATGCTCAGATATTGTAGGGTTAAGTTGAAAACAGCTTGTTTCTGTGCTTCATGTCACATAACCGTTCATTATTTATCTGGGTCTTAATGCTGCAATGCATTTTATAAAAAAAGTGGGTCCAACAAAATACACTGGTAAATCCCGGCAAGCTTAAAATGAATGCATGACAGAACAATCAATTGTCAAAAATCAGAAGTCTTATTGTTATTGTTCCTTTAGGTTTTCATTTAAAACTACACAGATTTTGGTATTACATCTTCTTAGATACATAATATTAAACGTCTAAGAGAATCAGGAGGAACCTCTATGCTGGGGAGAGATCTGAAAATCAATGCTGAATGTCCTAAAATGTCAGGCTCTCAGGTATCACTGATAGTTCGGTGCCTAAAATCTCTGCATGGGCCTGGAGCACTTCTACAATACCACTGCTTAGAATGCTTTGTTTATGCATTCCCAAATGTGAATGAAACCCAAAATCAGAAACAAGAAAAATGCAAACAAAAAAAAATGTTATTTTGACATTTGCATGGTGGCCTCACAGCAAGAAGGCTCCTGGTTCGATTCCCTGTCCCTGCGGGAGTCTTTCTGTGTGGAGTTATATTAAATGTGCATGTTCTTTCCATGCTTGCATGGGTTCCCTGCAGGTACTCCAGCTTCATGCTACAGTCCAAAAAGTGTGTGATAATTCTAAAATTGCCCGTACGTGTGAGTGTGCACGGTTGGTTGTCTTTGTATGTGGCGCTGTGATGGACTGGCAACCTGTCCAGGGGGCAGACCCCTGCCTCTCACCTGTAATGAGTCAGGATAGGCTCCTGCCGACCCCTGTGACCCTGCGGAGGATAAAGCAGGTATAGAAAATGGATGGATATTTACTTAAGCTTAATACTTTGTAAACAGTACAAACCCCAAATATTCCATATTTTGTTCTCATAATTCTCATTTCATTTGTTTAAATATTTGTTTATACATTTTTAAAAGGTTGGGCCAGTAAAGCCTTCACCAGTTTGCAGAGTTGCCATTCCTTCTCATTAAAAAAAGAAAAAATAGCATTCTGGTATTTGGTATAGCAAGCAATGAATAGTTTCAGCTGTTAATTGGTCCTCTTCAGCCTGCCAACATGTCTAAAGGTGTGCAGCAGGACAAGGTGGTGGCTGGATATGTTATTTCTCTTTTGGACTGCAGGTAGGCCAGTCCAGTACTTATACTCTTTTCTTCCTTCAGGTATTTGTCAGCTATTTGCCTTTGTACTGTGTGAAGGGTGTTCTTAAGTTCTTAAGGCAGCAAACGTTGCTTCGTATGCTTTTCTGTATTTAGTGCATCACAGAAGCATAAATCATCTTTCTCTAGCCAGCTTCTCTTCACACAATTGTTCAATATGCACTGAAATTGCTCAAAATACCTTGAATGTAATTATGCACCAAAGGAGAAAAATGCAAATCCGAACTTCGTCACAGTAGTTTTTCCATCAACCTGCCGACAACGTGGAGATCCTCTGTCTATCTTTGTTCAGTTTTTTAATGGATGCTCTTATTGAACTAAATCATCCTTACTATGATCTGTAGACATCACCTGTTTTTGTTCATCTTCACTTATTAACGTCCAGAGACACTGCCATCTTTTTGCTCGAGCTCATATAAAATGAACAGAGGTGTAACGGAGACGCGTCCAGTGGTTTGAGGAATTAAACTGTGAATTGCACCAGTATCCTGGAAGTCGTGAATGTTGTGTACGTGAAGAAAGCGACAGTCCACCTTGTTTTAACTTTGCAGTTCAACAGCCATCATCAGAGGTGATTTAGTTTACCTGCTCTAGTGCACTTGGCATGGACGACTTCTGCAAATGAACCACTAATGTTTAATGATTATGTGAAAATGGTCTGCTGATTTCAGAATAACTCTTTACTATCAAGAGGATATGAGAATGCATTGATTAGAGAGACAGTTCCCAGCCACATTCTGTCTATTTTACAACAGATTAGTGGTTAAACTGGCCTAATCGTTGTTTGACAAGTAAAATATACAAGAAATGAGCAGCTCACAGGTTTTTGTTTAAAGACAAATTGATGCCGTACAGTGTAGATGTGCTTGTGTCCTAAAGTTTTTAAAAACTGGGTTGCTGGCGTCAGCTTTAAAACACGCATGCATTTATCAGTAAAACAGCACGCAAAATCTTCTGTTTCAACATTCGACTCGTTATCTTTTAACTAAATATTAGCTTTGATTGAATGACCAGGCTCAGGATCCCTTTATTTATTTTTTTCTTTTTAAATCCCACCATTGTCGTTTTGGCTCTTGACAGATGATATACAATACCAATAAGAGCTCCTCTTTGTTGACCTTGAGGTGCAAATCCTGCTTCTGTTTTGTTTTTTTTTTTCCACACATCCCGTTAATTGTCTCATTTTAAGAGAAACCGGGCTGTGGTCTCTTTCTTGCCTCCCTCCTTCTGCCCTTGAGTCCCGGTAATCTGTCACATTATCTTGTACCGCCGTCCCACACCAGCATATCCAGCAGTCAGTGTCGACCTGTTGGCTCACATTTCCTTCCTGTTTGCCGCTCGCGGCTCTTGACCCACTGGGGTCACAGCTCCATTGTGTGTCACCTGGCTTGTGTTACCTACTGGCTTCCCCAACCTTGTCCTGCTTTCATTTGAGTGGTGTAACCCCCACCCCACCTCAACCCCCACCCCACCCCTACCCACACAACACACACACTGCATAGATGAAGATCAGAAACTGATAACAGCAGGTATTAATATGTGATGATCTTATGAGTCCTGCACCCCTCTGTCTGTACATGGTCAACATTTTTCTGTTAATATGACGTATTTATATAGTTAAGATGTACAGATATGGACATGTAATAAATGGAAAAAATGCTGTTAAATCAGTGTTCAATCAGCTATGGCTTTTTTCTTTTTAAAATCTCAACCCAAGCTTCAACTCTTTATTTCTATATTTTATGTTGCACTCCACATTTGAAAGCTTGCTTTACCCTTTCAGTGTACTTTAACTTAAATGCAATTTCTAAAGGTACTGCTTTGTTGGACACTGACGCTTCTGAACAAAAACAGACTTTTATGCACCTTGCAGGAAAAGAAATACAGTTAAAACATCTTTTGCCACGTCAACTCATTTGAATAAAGCAGCAAAATGCATGAGTTCATGTGCTGCACTGGTGAACATGACCTCATACTAATACCAGGGTATGCCCCAAACTGGAGTTGTGACTATCAGGTGTGTGCAGTAATGGTTGGGTTGCCCCTGTAATATAAAGATGACTGGGATGACACTGAAGTGGAAGCTCTGAAGGGAAGAAAAAACGGCTACTCTGTATTTTGGTGGTGCTAGTGCAAAGACAAATAGTGAGGTGGTGGTTAATTTTAATCCTTTGAATCCTGTAAGTGGAGGGAATGAAAACGCCATGTGATATTTATAGTTTGATGGTGATGGAAGGGAGCGCAGAGTAATGAGACAGTCAAACTTAACGTGATGAAATGGTTCTTCTCTGATAAATGCTCACCGAGGTGTCCTTATTATCAATCAGACCTGGAATAGAAGCGCCTGCTTCCAGTGAGGTATCACACACACACGCACACACACACACACACACACACACACACACACACACACACAGATGTGGGTTTGATATTTGCATATTCAGGTTCGCGTGCATTTGCGTGGTTGGCTGACTGCGTCCGAACTCACATTGGATTTTTGCTAATGTGATGGTTTTTGTGTGTGTGCGTGTTTTTTTTTTTTCTCCTTGTCCGAGCAGCACCGGAGTTCAGCAGGGTTCATTCACAAAGCTGAGGTCAGGTGTCACTCGATCTAACCACGGTGACACTCAGGTGGTCAGCAAGGTCACCCCCCCCTTCCCCCTGGTGCTTCAGCTCTACGGATCTATGAGTTCTCACGCGTTCTCCCAGACACACACACACACACACACACACACACATCACTACTGTGCAGAGACTGAGCCAGACACCCCAGGTTCATGTCACGTGACACGTACCCGACACTGTCTGACATCCAATCTCATTTACCCGTGTGCTTGATAAGGGTAAGTGAAGATTTAAGGGCATCTCTAAAAGCGTTAAAGAAATAGTATGTGTGTGAGTTTGCATGTCAGGATTTGTGTGGGAATACCCACCTGCCAGGACTATAATACGAAGGAATTAGATTTTCTTTTCTACATTTGAAACAGCTGGATGGTGCCATCATGTTTTGATAATATAGCTGATAAACAGAAACATAAGAAAAACATAGACTAGAATATAAATAACGAAGAGTCACATAAACTGGGTTTTCACTCTTTTATTTTTTCATTAATTTGGTGTATATTTATGAGGGCAAAACGGTTTTATCGTCTGTGCGAAAACATATTAAAATGAAAAACCAAATGCAGGAAAAGCATGTACATGTTGGTGAACCTGAATGAGTTCTGCAAAAAAAAAAAAAGAACTGTGAGATGGTTTCATCTAACTAAAGAAGGAGCCCTTGCAGAGGTCATATGAGGGAGGCAGGGGAGGTGAGAAGTCCAGCTGTTTAGGACAAGACCATAGCTTGAAACTCTGAGGAGAAAAAGAAAGTTTTGATTAAGATGTGACTCCTGAATCTGACACACGTCAGTCTTTTTATATAGAACCAATGATAAGCAACCGTAAGATGGCAAAATAACATAACTTTTAAAAATTCTGTCTTTGGAGGTGTCAGTTTTATGCAAGCGAGTTTTTCTAACTGCATTCAGGAATGACGTATCCATTAAGCGCAGATCTTCTCACCTTCTGCTCCAATCCGCCCATCACTGTCATCATCAGCGACGCTCAGGAAGGCCTTGGTCTCCTTGTCTGTCAGGACGCGAGCCCCCGAAGAGAACCTCTGGAGGAAAAACCTGGTGGAAACAAAGGTGCACACCAAGTCGGAGGTAATCGTCAGTGGTGACAAGATGATTCGCAAAAACCACAATATTACAAATCAGGAATACTAAGCTCCATTAGTCCTGGTTCAAAGCTTGTACTTGCAATAATTTTCTCAACAAATGCACATTTTATAGTTTTAAAATTAATTTTCACATTTAAAACTAATAAAAAAGGAGAATGTTTCAGATCAGTCCAATGAAATAAGAGGTTATTGGCTGTAGGTATCAAGCTTTGGTGTGGACTTGTGTGCAGCCAGAGGACACGGCTTCCAGAGAGAAGACGGTTTACACTTTTAAAGCATCCCGTTCTGTTCTTAAACATACTTGTTGCGTCTGCTGTTTTCTGAGGACTAATTATAACAATTATGTGTGACAGCTGTGTTGCCGTTCCATTCATTTAAACATGTCTTTCAGCTGCAGCATGGGTTTTGAGTGCATTCTTACCACCACATTTGTTATGTAAAGAAAATTATGGATACCACATCAATTTTGCTTCCAGGAGGAAGTTTGAGCCTTGTCATCTTATCTTTCAGAAGGATTGGCAACGCCAGCTTTTACTCAGTTAGAGCCTGTTTGCAACAAACAAAGACACAAACCAAAAAGATCTTTCCCATCTGGTTCCTCACTCACTTGAGCTCTTCCTCCTCGATAAAACCGCTGGCATCATTGTCCAGGATTTGAAAAACCTTCTTCACATCTGCAGGGCTCTTCTTGGAGAGGCCGCAAAGCTGGAAAAACTTCTTTGGGCAGAAGGAGTCCAGAGCTGGGGAATGAGACAGAGAAAGTGAGGAAAAGAATCTGCCTTCAGTTCTCTGAGGCGACTTGTAAATATCAGCAGCCACAGTGAGTAATCATGACTGAACTAGAATTAAAGCAAAAATGCTTTAATATCTACAAATCCTCAAACTGTTTATGTCAGTTTAAATTATAGAGACAAGATTACATAGAAGTGACAAGGTGCTATTAAGTATGACTTAGGTGATCTACTTGACCGGAGCTTGAAGGAAGAACTGCTCTAAAATGCATTTAACTCAGATGTTTAAGCTGATTGGTTTTGATATTCGAACTCCAAAGATGTAAGACTACAAGAACTCTCTCCGGTTTGTGATCACAGCCCAAGTGATGCTCAAAATATCCCTCAACCTAGCATCCCAGCCCCATACAGTCTTTTATGTATATATTCCAGGAAACAATTCCAGTTTTCCAGCTACCTATACACAAATCCAGAGTCAGATGGCTGCAGTGGCGCCACATACTTGTATGTAAAGAGAGCAATAAAGATATTGGTGAAAAATGATACCTTGGCAGTCCTTGATAGCATTGTCGATGGCATCAGCAGAGAGGACAGATGAGAGCGACATTTTATTCCTGTAGGAAGAACGCCACTGTGAATTATTAACACATTTAGGCAGGTGCGGTACAAACGCTTTATGTTGACAGTTATGAAGAGTTTTTAAAAAAAAAAAAAAAAAGCCGTAGGCGACAAGCACGAATTCCAGCATTTAGACATACAAAAAGAATAAAACAAAACTTTGCACAAGTCAGTTTGGTTGTGACTTATGCTGCCCGTGCAGTGACTGTTTCCCAAAGTTCTTGCTTTGTCTTTCAGCGCCGGTAAGTCTCACCTTTTACGCACGGAAATGTTTGACCTGTTTTAAAACCAGGACGCGTGAAGTGCTAAGATGCTGACTAATTAAAGAAAAAAAAACAGCAAAAATTAAATATATACATAAAAAAAGGGGAGGAAAAAAAGCCTATGAAAACGAACTCCATAAAGAGACGACCTCTGTGAATCCACGCAGCAACTTACCGCGTCAAGGTGTTCTCGCCCAGATCGGTGATTCAGCAGAGAGGTGAGGCTATGTGGTGACTGCTGTCCGTCAAGGCGGATTTATATAGGTCTGATTGCTGTGACAATAGGGATTGCTTAAGTTACCTGTCCGAGGATCAAATTCTAACTGCCCGCCCCTGATCCAATTTCTCAGCTAACTAATTAACCTTTACTATTTATAACACGCAATACAGCAGAGAGAGCGCACAGTGGACATCTGTAACGCCCTTGTAAATAGCAAAATATGTTTGACAACAAATAAATAAATAAAATAGCGCATTCTTTCTGCCTCCTCCACCACACCCAGTCTTTCTCCCATCGCCTCTAGGATTAGGACAACAAATTCAGGGAGGGAGGCTGTAATGTAACCGCAGTATGTCTCCTCTTTTTTTTCTTCTCTCCCTTGCTGTACTTGACCCCACCACCACCACCCTTTTATATGTAGATATCCATTTACATGCAGCAATCCTATAACAGTGAAATGAGAGGTTAAATATTGAAATTGAACAGCAAACTAGGTGTGAAGTTTCTTTCTTTTTTTTAGGGATCTCTAATTGATTTGAGCAAAACTACTATGAGATCAATCTCTGTGGCACTTCACTGCCCCAAATCCACTACGTGCTCTGTTCTCAGGCACTTAAAGGGGGTTGAATGGTAGGAAAGCCGGTGCTTTCTAACCTTCATATTCTCTGACACTCAGAGGACAGCCTCTCTAAATTGCTTTGTCGACTGTGCTGATCAAGAGACCCGGGTCACCCTTTCATGGTGATGATGATGCATAATAGTGTTCCAGGTATGCACTAGACACAGCAGTCAAACGTCGCTCAGAGCATTGGTTTCATCTCCACTGCAGTTTCACCATTTGATCAATCCTGTCTATTTTGTGTTCATAAACCAGACCTTTACGCAGAATCTCTCTTCCCTCCAGCAGGGTCTGGCACACAAATACATTCAAGGATCATTAGACGCATTCCTGTGAGAGTGGTCAGTGCAGCAGGGCACGGGAAAAGAGGTTATTTCTCTTCATTAAGTCATTTTGTTAGAGGCGTATTTGTGTAGAATGTAGGATCAGCGTATTGAAAGACAGATGCACAAAAATGGCAGAAAAGCATCAGCGTTTGGGATATAATTACCCTTTAGGAAATTAAGTCCTACAGAGATATAAACTCAGATCAAAACTTCTGTAAATATCTCTAGAATATCATCTGGATTTTAGCAGCTCATTCAAATTTTTCAGGATGGGGAACAAATGTCAGGCTGCATTTCTAATATGAGAGGTAACTTATGCTCACATGTGTCAAGTGAATCTTAGTATATTCTTTACATGGCAGTCTGAAGAAAGAAAGCCACCAGCATAAACTGTAGACTCGCCAGTGTTGCATGTCATGTTTATGTGTGTGTACTAGTTTATAGAAAAGTTTAAATCCAATGTAATACTGGAGGGGAGGATGCAGGGGACACATATATGCATGGTTCATAAATTTTTGGGAGGGACTGGCTCGCACATTTACTCCATCAAACGTAAAATTTGTCAGGCTATGTTGTGCAAGAATGCATGCCCAGGGCTGAAATTCATTCTGTAGTTCCCTTTGTGCTTTTTATGTGAAGTATGTTGATATCTGCAGTCAACTAGGAAAATGAACTAACTTTTAAGCATTTTGAACTTTGTATAAACTGCAGTCATTTTTCATGGTTTTTGGCAGCATCATGTCTTCTTACATTATTGAAGAAAATTTGTCTCCAGTTGTTATCACAGTCTACCTTTCCTGAACCTTATCTACCTTCCAACCTGTCAACAGGGTTTCAAAGTTTGAGACAGTGAATAAGGAGAGGCTCAATCATCTCATCCCGACCGAGTGTAACGAAGAGGCTGCGGACACCGGATCGAGAGCGGTGAATCAACTTTACCCACAACCTGGACATGATGTCATGTGCCATGTTGATACCTCGCAAATGATACTGTTACTGCTTGATCATTTATTCATTTATGTTTGCCAATGCTCTGTACTAACCTCACCCATGGATGTATAGAGAGAAGAGGTGATCTCAGTTTTTCCTCATCTTTCTTGGACAAAGGAGTACTGGCAGGTGTCAGTGAAAGAAAAGACATTTAATTCAGTGTTACGTTTGAATATCTCATTTTATATAGTCTACATAATAATAGAAAATAATAATAATCTTTAAGGTGATATGTCAGTCTGCATTTAAAAATGAAAGTCAACCTATCCTTCATGTGAAGTAAGAAATTGATAAAAAAACAATGCCTGTTTTTGACCTATACCACTCAAAGTACTTTGTACACAAGTAAACAAATTGTAGGTATATTAAGTCCATATACTAATTAAAACAATAATTTATTTTATGAAAGAGAACGTCTACGTTGAATTTTGAAGTTTCTAGCGTGGTAGATTCACCTCGATGCCACCATCTAGTGGTTACAACCTGAAACTACACGACAGAACACGTATCGCCTAAGTCTGTATCTAGGTACTGTAGTGTCATGTAAAAGAAGCTACTGTCATTTCCATGAAAGCAGACATTTGATGAGATTCAATTATATTTCATTTATATAGCATCTATTACAATACAAGTTGTCTCTTTGGTGCTTTTCAGACACCCAGAACATGACCCCCGAGCAATTATTAATTAAACAATGGCATGCAGAAACTCCCCGAGTGGGAGAAACACCTTAAGCCAAACAGTGGCAAGAAAATACTTCCCTTTTAAGAGGGATGAAAACTTGAGCAGGGCAGCACGGTGGCCAGAATGTGACCGGGCTTACCGCTCGTGCAGTGAGTGTAGCCACCAAACAGAATTGGCTGAGACCAAACAATACGTTTTGAAAATATAATTTATTTAACAATTTAAAAACGAGTAGCAGTTGCTATTGCCAGTCTGAGCCTCTCCCTAAGAAAAACACAAAACTATAACAATCATTAAAAAAAGGCAGAGTCGACCGCCAGTGCAAGAGAGGGCCGTGGACCAACCCAGTATCAGAGAGCGCCCCTCACTCCACTCCGTGCTAAAAGTAATAAAACAAACCCACACACACGGTGAAAAACACACAAAACCAAACTTCCACTACACACAGGAAGGGGACGGTGATGGAGCTGGAGTGAGGAAACACTATCAGAACAGACCCTCTCGCAGCTGCTGCACCGGCGCTCAACCCAGACCAGCATGGAGGCAGGCAGCCATCTCCTAGTCGGTCACTTCCTGTTCCTTATATAGGGACAGGAAGTGACACAGCTGAACCACATAACTAAATCTAAACAGGCACACCTGGGACAGGTAAACCTGCCGGTTACATCCTTCCTCCCCTTTTTTTTTGGCGTCCCGACAATTCACTGCCAAGGGCGGAACAGCCCTTCAAGCAAACTGCTGGACACTTGCACTTGGGATTCTGCAGCCCCTTGTACCCTGGTCCCAACCCTTACTGGCAGATGGTGGGGGTTTGTATGCTGTCCAGCCCCTTGTCGGGTAGACCTTCGTAATACAGGGGGGTCCAAAGCGTTCGAACAGGTAGCTAGGGCAGCCCCCAATGTAGGAACAGAAACCCCAGCTCCTTCTCGTCTTGCTGAAGATCTTAGAAACCAGAAGCCATCCTCCTCCTGAGTGTGAGCATGGTTGTTTGTCTCTATATGTGGTATATGTGATAGACTGGCGACCTGTCCTGGGTGTACCCCTGCCTCGCCTGTAGTGAGTTGGGATGGGCTCCGGCAGACCCTCATGACCCTGCAAAGGATAAAGCGGGATGGATGGAGACCTTGACCTCATAAGGGGGGACCGCCCTGCCGAAGGCCAGCCGGGTAGAGCAGGAAAAGGGAAATCAGAAAAAAAGAAAAAAAGAGGACGGGCACAGATATATTATCAAATGTACAGAAGACAAAATATATTTGTATTATTATCCGTTATCTGAAGAGTTCTATGTACATTTGACGGATACATTGCTAGCAAGTGTACTACAACGACTATATAAACAGGTGTAGACAACAAACACTGAGGTGGTCAGAGGGTGGGACTGCAGATCCCAATGCAACTCTGGAAGCTCTGGCCTACAAACATGTGTAGAAGAGAAAAAGAGGGGGCAGAGCAGCACAACAAACTACAAGAACAATGGAGCGCAATTATCTTTATGAGATACTTCTAATTAAAAACTGTGGATTGAGCTGAAGAAATGAAAGGGAAGAAGAGGAAAGATGAGGAGAGCAAAAGGGTGAGGGGCACCACTCAGCAGATCACATTGGTGCCCCCCTGCAGTGCAGGCCTATAGCAGCATATCTAGAATGAAGCTGTGTTTAAGATGCTCTAGTCTGGTCCTGTAGCTGCAACTATGACTGCTGGCCCTAAAACACTAATGTTTACTCTAACTATATACTTTACTAAACAGAAATGGGTTAAGTTTGTTTTTAAAGGTGGAGGTGGTGTCAGCCTCCTGAACCCAAACTGGTATCTGGTTCCATAGTGATCGTGTCTGATAGCAGAAGGCTTGTTCTCCAAATCTTCACTTGGATATACTAGGAACTACGCGTAAACTTGCACTTTGAGGGTGGAGAACTCTATTAGGAACATAAGCTGACATCATTTATTGCAGATAACACAGAGATTGGCCATTTAGGACTTCATACAAAAGTAACAGAATTTTGAATTGAATTCTAAATTTTACAGGGAGCCAATGGAGGGAGGCTGACGCAGAAGAGATGTATGATTTAAACCATCTTAGCGCTGTCCCTTTAATCCCAACAACATGCTCTAACCTGTGCCGTAAAATGCTCAGATTAAAAGTATCAAAAGCAGCATGAAGGTCCAGCAGAACTAATATGGATACTTAACTATCATTTGAGGCCATAGGAAGGTCATTAGTGACTCAAACCAGCTCTGTTTCTGTGCTGTGATGTATTCTGAACCCTGACTGAAAAACTTCAAATAGATCATTTCTATATAGATGCTCACATAACTGGCTTGCAACTACCTTTTCTAGTATTTTAGATATAAATGGAAGGTTAGAGGTTAGTATAATTCACAAAAATGTCTGGGTCAAGACAGGGATTTTCGAGTGAAAGTGTAATTACTGCAACTTTAAAAACCTGGTGCACATATCCTGAAATTAGGGATAAGTTGAACCGGTCCAATATTGTCATACCAATGTGAGAGAAAACATTTTTGAGCAGTGAAGTTGCGATGGGCTCTAACAGACATGGTGGTGAAGACACAATGTCTTTATTGTGTCTTCATTGCGTCTTGATGAAAGATACCTCAAAGCAGAGACATATAAACGATGTCTAGAAGATCTGACCCATTCAGTGTGCAACACTAAAAATAGAAGCACTAACTGACTGTCTGACTTTCTGAATTTTGTCAATAAAGAAAGAGACAAATTCATTGGCGGCACGGTTGGATAGAAATTCAGGGTCCACTGACTCAGGGGGTCTTGGTAGCCTATCAATAGTAGTGAACAAAGTGCATGCAATATTGTTGTTTATGGCAATGATATCAGAAATACGAATCCCTTGCATTCCTCAGCTCCATATTATATATGCTTAGTGTCTCTTTATAGACGCGATAATGAACCTAGGTTCATTGAATTTAGTTTTCCACCACCTGCGTTCAGCTTCTTTGTCTCTCTTTTTTCAGCTCTGACCTGTGAAAGTCTATAAACTTTCTCCATGGAGGTTTCTTTTCAGCAGGGATCACCTTCACCGTGGTGGGAGCAATGGTATCAATAATACTAATAATGTTACCAGTTAATTTATCCATAAGCTCATTAACTGAAGGTGAGTGGAGGAGGGGTGAGGAGGAGTAGATATGAATAAACGTTTCATGGGTATTTTTTTATCTAAGTACCGTTTCTTGATGATCTCTGCCTGGAAGCTTCTGTTGAAATAAAAAAAACTATCTATACATCTATACCTTAGATGTTTAAATCTTTGGATATTATTAAGTCGAGACAATGTCCTTTGTTTTGTTTTTGTTTTCCATCACATGTTGAGTCAGTTCAAAATGATCAAGAACACAACACAATTTCTTTGCCCATATGTCCTGAAGGTTATCAGCATGGATGTTAAAATCCCCAACAACAATGGGCGTCTAAAGCTTGTCTAATAGAAAGTCATGCTATAGGACAGTAGTGTGAATCACACCAGCAAATAAACACTGGAATTTCTGGAAAATAAACAAATCATTGTCTTGCTATGGCCCATCAGTCCTGACGTCATTGTCATTAAACACTGTGATGGGACTTCAAGGGAACAAATCCCCCACAAACCTCAATGGACTGAAGCAACATTGTAAAGATGATCGTACTAAAACTTAACTTAACAATCTAACACACTGATGACATCCCAATAACAGACACTTCAAGTTTTTGCAACTGCAGATGATTGTAAAGGTAATCGAATTATGGTTGTTCTTAGATTTCACACACTGTTCCTGCACTTTGGCTTATTTTTTGTTTAATAGGTAATAACAGTGTAATATGTCATGCACTTTGTTTTTGTGGTTTTTTTTCCATCTGAGGTTGTATTTACCTAATCTTAAGACTTGGTGAGGACAAGATGAACATTTTGATCATCTCCTGATATGTAAAACCTTAGAAATGCAATAATCTATTACCTATAACTCTCTCTGTGAGTGGGTGGCAAGTATGCAGATAGATAGATAGATAGATAGATAGATAGATAGATAGATAGATAGATAGATAGATAGATAGATAGATAGATAGATAGATAGATAGATAGATAGATAGATAGATAGATAGATAGATAGATAGATAGATAGATAGATAGATAGATAGATAGATAGATAGATAGATAGATAGATAGATAGATAGATAGATAGATTCAAATAATAGATAGATTCAAATAATAGATAGATAGATAGATAGATAGATAGATAGATAGATAGATAGATAGATAGATAGATAGATAGATAGATAGATAGATAGATAGATAGATAGATAGATAGATAGATAGATAGATAGATAGATAGATAGATAGATAGATAGATAGATAGATAGATAGATAGATAGATAGATAGATAGATAGATAGATAGATAGATAGATAGATAGATAGATAGATAGATAGATAGATAGATAGATTCAAATAATAGATAAAAGATAATATTGTAGGAAAAGAATATTTATTCTTCTTTTACCATTAGTTCCTGGAAAGTGCATCATAGATTTTACAGTAAGCAAAATTCATATTTAAGACATGAACACAACCGAGCGACATTCACAATCATCATTTTGGACAGTGTGTTGCATAGGAGGAAACATCCCTTAAGCAAATGTATAAAAATTATTTATAATCAGATGAAAAGGGGGAGGTCGATGTGGGCATTGTTGTTCCATTACAGCAGGTGTTGTTGGTCAGTTGCCTTCTTATGCCTTAACCAAGGCAGCAAACTCTGCAGTAACAGACAGAAAAATGTACAGTTAATTGCTGTTTTCCATTAGGGATATTCAAAGAGCACCTTGCCAGCAAAGCTTATGAACCAAATGTTTAGCGTGCATACCCTCGGCGCCAATCTTGCCATCACCGTCGGTGTCACCGGCCTTGAGGAAAGCCTTGGTCTCGGCGTCGGTCAACGCACGTGCACCTCCGCTGAAGTTCTGAAGGAACAGCCTGCAGACAAAAACAGTGGTTCAGGGACTCCTGGTGCCAATTCATTCATATATTCCCAGTAGGACTGTTTGATGAAAATCTCATTTCAAATGTAAATGTATGCATTTTAACAGCTGAAGAAGTACATTTTGTGTAGAAAGAGCATCTTTAATTTAACAAATTGAGTTATCAAAACTTAGTGTTGGGTAAAATTAGCTACTGAAAATCCTTCTGTTCTTTGAATAGCCATGAGAACAGAATATCCAAACATGTCTTTTGCACACACTGATTTAGTGGCTGATGTGCATTATGTCTTACTTCAGCTCGTCCTCCTCAATGAAACCGCTCTTGTCCTGATCAATGATGGCGAACGCCTTCTTGACATCATCAGCGCTCTTGCCGGCCAGACCGCAGGAAGTGAAGAACTTCTTGTAGTTGAATGACTCTGCACCTGAAATTAGTGCACCTTGTTACTGAAATGTACTAAAAACAGGGGAAGGCCGGATGTCATGGTGGCGTGAACTGTCACCTTTGCATTCATCCAGGGCTTTAGTGATGTCAGCGTCTTTCAATACACCTGCGAAAGCCATTTTGAGCTGCAGAAATGAGAAAAATTGACTGGTTAACTTGAACATGCACATTTAGTCAACTCGTGGCGTCCCATTAAGACTATTTGTTAAATACAAAAGCAAAATATATTGAACACTCATTCCATCTTAATGCCCTTATAACTCAAATCAACAGCGCATTGCATCCTATTCTGCAAAGCAGTTTGCTCTCTTTCCAAAAAAAGTAAATAGTAAGTAAATAAAGTAAATGAAAGTAGAGTAAATGAATGCTGAATAAAAGTTTCTTCCATATGGAATAAAAATTGCAAAGCTCAGGATTGAAAGAGTGAATTATATAGTCCATTTCTTACAGAAGGGTTTTTTTTTTTCATTTAGATTTCTACATTCCGATTGGAGAGGCTGAGTGACTCTACTGCAAGTCTAAAGATGCTGAGCTTTGAGCTGTAATCCACGTCTCCCAGCAGAAAACACAAAACCCATCTCTTTTCTTTAGATGCTGCATTGCAGAGCGAAGTCCATTTTTAAACCGCAATAAAGAAAAAAAAACATTTTGTTTTTGTTTTTAAAGATGCTAAGCTGCTTCGGATCCTGGATTTCTTTTCTTTCTATTTCCTTCTAATTCAAACTTACCTCTGGTGTCTTTGCTTTGTAGAGCACAGATGACACAGACAAGACTGGAGTCTACTGCAGTGACCATCCCGATGCTCCCGGTGACCTTTTTATAGGTTCTCTCCATCGAAATCTGAAGCATAAGGTAATTGACACCAAGGAGGGAGGGGTCGCGAAAATTCGCCCTGCAGCCAGAGCAGCGGTCTATTTTAAGTTTCACAAATGAAGACGCTTAAAAGGTGCGATTGAAGAAGTCTTTAATGTCCCTCGATGCTAAGAATAGGTCCGCGCAGTGCTGAGGAGGTCGAAATGGAAATGCTGCTGGCTGCGCGTAACCATTTTCAAGAGCGTGGATTCACTGAGCGTGCATGCGTTAGAGCTGGCGTAAGGCGGACTAATTGGTTGTTTTACCCTTTTTTTTGTAAATAATTCCCTGAACAATGATGTGATTTTGATTTTTCAAGGCATAGTTTTGTCTATTTTCTTCGTGGAGTTTGAATTTGAGGGAAGCCGTCGCTCCAAATCCTTAATTTCACAACATGTGCCAAAAGAATATCTTATGTAATGGTTGTATTACATGTGTAAATATGTTTAATGTATCATAATAAATTCATCTGTTAGAAAAATGGCTTTGCCGCTGTATATTTCGACATTATCAAGTGCAAAAACTTTATATTTGTCTACATTTAAAGTTGCACTTCAGTGCGCTTTTGCCTGCTTTAAATTAGATTTAAATTCAATTAGGGTCATTTTGACAGAAAAGTTGATTTCATTTACATATTGGAAATTTAAAAGAACATATTGATTACTGTGTAATAGTTCTGGAAACACTCCTCATCCTCTTTCCTTAAAAGTTAGTGTAGCATTTTAATTTTAAGAAATACACGATCTTGCATTCCCTAGAGAGGACGGGGGGGTTTTGATTGAACAAAAAAGGTTGACCTGCAGGTGGCAGCACTATCATGAGGTGCAAACTACACACTTCTGTCTCGAATCTTCTTCCGTTTTTGACCACTCGCTGACATTAACAAGCTCTGGCTGTCACCTGATAGGACTGAGGGTTTACATTTTGCTGAATTGCAGTTCCCTGGACATTCACAACCCAGCGGCATTGTCATTTGACTTTAATGTGACGAATGAGCTGTTCCTAAGGCCGCTGCATAAACTCTTTCCTCTGAAAATGTTTCCAAACACTGTAAGGAAACTGCTAAATTGAATCACAGAATTTGTTAACAGCTGTTTAGAGCACCCTAGGTCTTTTGCAGAGGGGTTTCAACTGTAATACAGTCCTGCTGATGAGACAGTGGCTGATAATATCCGCCCTGCTTCCCCAGCACATCATGTAACTGATTATGCAGCAGTTGTTTGAGAAATAGATCTTGGAGTAGACCATCCAATTACACAAAGTGTGATGGCTGTCTGCTGTGGGGCTCCCTGGATCTAAGGCGTACGTGAGCAAAGCCCCAGGGCCATTCCAAGTGAATTTCCTAGCTCCTGGCCAAAGTCCAGCCACATGCTCCTTCTCATTAACCAATTATATAAACAAGTGCTGGGCAGGTCATCTGAGCCCTCTCTCAGCACCTCCTGAGCATTTAAAAGTTCTGACAAGTGGAGACTCATTTCACGTTCGCTCCTTGATCAAGCCACTATGTTGATATAAGTGCAGATATGAAAATACACAGAGCCCAGTGCAGAAAGGACTGACCTGAACGAGATGACTTCACACCAAAAGAGTATTTATTCCTGGTTGTCACTCTTCCTCAAAAGTGCAGATGGTGTTCTACAGTTTGCACAAGTCATTATTTCAGAACATATAACACATCTGAATAACATCACCAGTAAAATGTGCATTTCATGTTGAGAAATAGTCCGCAGGCAACTTATAAATAAGGTATAAAAAATATTCTTTCAGCTGATGATTAATGAATCTTGCAAGGAGCTCGCAGTTCCATGAAAAGAAGTAGATCTTGGTCAGAGGAAATTTATGCCTTCACAAGGGCAGCAAACTCTGTGGAAGAAGAATGAAAATGCTATTAGTTGTGGGGAAATATATATTTGTAGATTTAAATGTCACAAGTGTATGATTGAGGTTGATTAGAAACACTCTCATAGCAAGAGTTTGAATCGGTCAAGTTACTGATTGCTGGCTTTGGTGTTAGTCAGAATCCCTGTCCTGTTGCATTCAAAGTTATTTAGAAAAGTTCCATAAAGAACTCTCACCATCAACTCCGATCTTGCCATCACCATCACTGTCACCGGCGGCGAGGAAAGCCTTTGTCTCCTTGTCAGTGAGTGCTCTGGCAGTAGCAGAGAAGTTCTGCAGGAACAGCCTAACAGGTGGACAGCACAGCAGGGGTTAAAATACTGCAGGTATTGAGCATTGAGCTTCATCTTCAAGTGCGAATTACTGGAATGTCTTACTTCAGCTCATCCTCCTCAATGAAGCCGCTGTTGTCCTGGTCAATGATGCCAAAGGCCTTCTTGACATCATCGGAGGACTTGCTGGCCAGGCCGCATGTCTTGAAGAACTTCTTGTAGTCGAAGGAGTCAGCAGCTGGAACACATCGACACCATTGGCACCCAGCAAGTCAGTAACACACTTCTGTCAGATGATAGCTTGTCTAGTGTATTCTGTTGCCAGCCGACTTGCATAAGTTGGTTTTTGAAATCAAGTTTGCATTTGCAGTGAAATGTAATAATGTGCAATGATAATAATGATGACACAAACATCGGCTTGGTGCATTTGCAGCTCTGTAAATAGAAATGATGAAACTCACCTGAGCAGGCATCCAGGGCCGCTTTCACTTCAGCATCATTGAGGACACCAGCGAAGGCCATTTTTTATTCTTAGAGGGGAGAGAAAACAAAGTTCAGGGTTAGAATTACCATCTTAAATCATAAATTAAGAGCAGAATGTTGCATTTCAAAAATTCTTCTTTATAGGAAAGGATTTTAGTCATTGAAATTCCTGCAAGCACTCCAACTTATGTGACCAAATCCACATCTCCTATGACCTGCTTAAAACGATCACATGTCATACAGAGCCTTTGGGCTAAAATAAAGCATCAGTGACTAGACTTCAAGCATCAGAAAAGGCTATTCCTGCTCTAGCTTCCCACAAGAAGTGTTCTCCCTTCTCAAAGCTTGCCATGCAGCATTAACAGTCATGTTTACTATGGTCTAAAGAGCTTTTCTTTCCCTCTGGATGTTTGACCACAGCAAAAGACAAATTCTGTCATCTCAAAAGACGCTAAAAAGATGAGTCTTCCACCCAGAAGCCAGGTCACAACAACATGAATCACTGCCACAAATTATTGATGCACCTGGAAAAACGCAGTGCTGTCAAGTCCGTTTGTACCTCTATGTGTGTGTAATTTATCCTGTTAAAAGACATAAAAGAAATAACCCAATGATCATCCACAGATGTTGATCCTCTGAAATCAGACACCCGTATCTCGGCTCCTTTTGTGCTAACTGAATTGTCCTGTGGTCCATGCATTTGTTGGCTATGTTGGTTCCATTTCTCTCTATAATTTATAGTCCACGGGGATCAGCTTGTCAGAGTCTTTTTCCTCCAAGTGTAATCTGCAGAAGCCAGTGTTGCATCTACAGGCCGCACATCCCACTCACCTTTGCGCTGCAATGAGGCGAGTGAAAACCAAGGAGGAGACGAGTGAATGCAACGAGGCCCTTTCCCACCCCTTTATATATCCTTGAGCAACACCATTTACAGAGCTTTGAGTCTCAGTATCAGGTACCAAGATGCATGGGTTTCGAAAAAATGTGTCTAGTGGTCTGGATCTATTTTTAGGTGAACAAATGAGGATGCTACCATGTGTGTGGAGGCCTATAGCTAGACGTGTGGAAATCTGAGCAGGCTCATTTCTTGCCGACTTCATGGCATATGTTGCACTCATATGAGTTATGGCCAAGAATCCAAATGCTGATTTTGATGTCATAAAGTGCTTCTTAGACTGTAGATGAAGTGAACTGATACATGTGCAACAGCAGGCAGTGGTCAAACTCATTATAGGTTTATTATAGACAAAAGTGTGAGTGAGAACCAAGAACTTCATGGTATAGTCCCACTGGTTCCTTTATTAATTAACAATGGAAAATATTTACTTATGGTCTTATATTGAGCATATAAAGAATTAAAGTAACCTACTTTTTACAAGTTTGAAAATAGCCAATGGCTTTTATTCGGTATTAAATATAGCTGTATCAGATATCCCTTATAATACATGCAATCTCTAGTTATTTCTTTTAAAAATTACATTAATTCCCTTCAGTTTTATCACAAGTTCATTGTAATTTGTTGACATTGGCATTTCTTATCTTGGATGTGAAGGACAGAAGTTGCACACCCATGTAAAAAAGGTTTCAGTTGATGGACACATGAGGCCTCTGCCTGGAGGCCTATAGGTTTTCCTGTAACATAGCTATATTCAAATATGTTACAGTATCGTTACTTGACGTTCTTCTCATCTTCACACGCAGTGTTGAGTTTCAAGTGAGCCAGCACCTTAACAGAGACACGACTTTGGGGCCTGTAGCATGAGATCTCTGTCCTTAGTAGGCAATGTACAGATCATTTGGACTATTTTTGCATCCCTTGAGATTGTGTGGATTACCGAGTGGGCAATATGCTGACAATGCATTTTGTTCTGAAACATTTCTATTTAGACCTTTTCTCAGTGTTTTTCTCAGCCATGTGTGTCTCAGTAACATGTACTGTATGTCCCAAAGCCCACCTATTCTTACAGCTCTATCACTGGCATGTTTTACTGTACAAGTCCCAATAACAAAATCATGGGGTGTTTCATTTTATTTTTTATTTTGGGCTCATCTTTTATATATGTTTAAGATAGACCAAATTAATTTAAAGGCAAAATACTGCCTTACTTTTGTAAATAGCAAATAGCTTTCTCAAAATATGGAGGAAATAGGGCTCAATGAAGCCGTATCACCACAAGTATTGAGGTGTTTTGTAAAAAATGTTTTATATCAGTGAACAAGCAATGCTATTTGCAAGTTAATTAAAGAGGTCATATTATGACGAGGAAAAATATATTTTTTGGGGTTTAAGAACATATATTTGATTTTTTTTTCACTGATTACCAACTCAAAAACTCCCTTACACAATCTTATCAGTTTGTTTTGGAGCTGCCTCTGTGTGAAGGACTCTTCACTGAGCTGTTCAGATTTGCTGGGTAATGTGACATCACAGACCCAGACCAGAATGAAATAACCCAGAGTCCTCATCTTTATATCCACTCAACCTTGAATCACGCTTATTTGTTTGACCTTAAGTAAGGCTAAGCTGTAACATTGATTTCAAAAGAAGCACACTGGTTAAAGGGAGGCAAAGTGAAGATGTTAGCTCCACCCCTCAAAAAACCCCAAACCCCCCTCTGTAAACAAATTGTCTTGAACAAGTTCTGGTGGTATTTTTACCAAAGTGCATCACAGAAAAGGTTTAAAGATGTAAGAAAATTGTGTCAACTTTTGAAGAAAAGAGCACAAGATATCACCTTTAAAGAAATAATTCTGGAGTTATATCAACCCTTTAGGTCTATTATGAGATAGTGATGAGTGTAAACTTTTGTTAGTGAGCAAAAAAAAGTATAACGATCTGAATTGGATATGTGTTTGCAACGTAATGTAACATAAGCCAAGATGGCAAGTAACTGATGTCAGAATAAAGACCTAGTTTAGCCTCTGACAAGACTCGGAAATTATTCTACTTACGTGATAGGTTGAATAGGGTCTCCACAGACAAACCAAGGTCATTTAAACTTATTAAAAAAAACTACTGGGCAGAGCTTTCAGGTCGCCACCATCTAAACTCTGTACCAATCGACTACTGAATATCGGCTGACTGTCGATAGAGACGTAGTGAGGAGAAGAGCTCATGGCCACTGCCTCCTCTCGAACTGGATCATTGTGACAATTAAACTGTGGCCATGAAATCTATTCTTCATCTTGCATCTGTTGACAGCAGTATAACCAATATCCCGTATTTGACTGGTGAGGAGTTAGGACGGCAGCAAAGCGACTGGAAGGGCATTCCTGTACAAAAAGTCCTCTTTAAAAACGTTTTAATACACTCATTACTATCTAGTAACACAACTAGGGTTGATTAAGCTCTGGTATAATTCTTTAAAGGGTAGTACTGTTTTCTGTTTCTTAACCCTGACCTTAAGGAGTTCATGTAAAGTTTGCTGAGTTCGCGTTTCACATTTAGTGCTTCATTTAGATTAAAGAATAAGTCAAAGGTTTTCATATTCCAAAGTCTCAAAATATGCCGATCTTGAACTGCGTGTGAAGCCTTGTTTGTAGGCCACACTTCTCTGCCTTTGCTTAACGACATCACCATGAAGCACAATTAAATACTGGCTGCCTAGTGGCTCATTTGGAACACTTCTGTTTTCTATTTTGGACCTTTCTATTTCAGATCAATCAGATGACCATCCGCTGACCTTTGGTCAAAACAGGTCATTTTTAGATGGAAGGTAACAAGACGTTCTGCAGCAATTTAGCCTTTGATATAAGAAAATAAAACTTTATTTTTATTATTTAAGTGTAAAACTATTCTAATAAGGCAAATTATAGATTCATTTGATATACCTCTTAATGACTGTAATATGGCTTTGTGGTGCTTTTGATAAGGCGAATGCTGCCCTCTTACTGCCAGCATGGCTGCATATCTTTGCACAAAACAATTTGTCCATGTCATAGTGTTAAAATCAGATACTTAGTGCATTATCCATCAAAGGTGAGTGGTAGAACAGCCAAGGAGATTAAATCACATCTTTAATATGTTTAATAACCCATTCCACTAATACATATACATCCAGGTTTGTCTTCTGTCCAGTAAACGTTATTAATTACAATATCACATCAACAAGGAAAGCATCAGTCAGGTACATTGTCTCTAAGTTGTTTTTTTTTTTCTTTTTTGGTAACAACTAATCTATAATTTCAAGATTTTCATAATAAATTCCTTCGTTAGAAAACAGGAATGCAGTGGTGGCCGCTTTTACTTCAGGAGATCACAAAACTCTGCGGGGAAAAAGACAACAGTAGAATCAGCGCTCTGCAGGCAAAAACTCAGTGTCAAACACAATTTTGGTCAAAGATGGCGACTTAAGAAAAGAAGAAATAATTTATTTGCTTGCTTCATTGCAGACCTTTGTATTTTTCATGTGCTCTCTACAGTGTGGAGTTTCAGCACTAAGTGTGGATAGTTCCTCTGTACAGATAGCTCATTGTATCATCTGCAAGCAGCTTCTCTAAATGTTTCACGCACCTTCCATCCCGATTTTGCCATCACTGTCTTTATCTCCTGCAGCCATCAGGGTCTTGGTCTCAGCCACAGTAAGCTCTCTGGCCCCTGGAGAGAAGTTCTGAAGGAACAGTCTAGAAGAGTGGGGTTAAAAAAAAAATGTAATAAGTTAAGACTTACAGCATAATAAATCTTATATTTGCTGTTGCTGTTATCTCCCTTCCTATGCTTTTTTTTGTGTCTTTATCTCTGCTTCATCTCATAATTATTTATTATGATGCTACAAGAATTCATGCTGGTCCATTCATATGGTGTCCTCTGCCTGAAGGCCAAGGAGAGATACTACATAAATGCAACACACATACTGAAACCCACTCATGTGTGCCCTTATTCAAGCCCAAACACGGAGCTGCCATGTCATGATCTGAGGGGGCTTTTCATGAACTACAACCCAAACCTAACGTTACCTTTAGAGGATCTCCATGATTTACATCCATAAGGGAGACAAGCCCTCAATATGTAATAACTGTGCCAGCTTTTTCACGTCCCCACACACACACTCCAGCCTTACTTGAGCTCCTCTTCCTCAATGTATCCACTCTTGTCTTGGTCCAGAACTAAAAACACTTTTTTCCCATCAGCTTCAGATGAACCGGTCAGTCCCACTTGTGCAAAGAACGACTTGTAATTGAATGTGCCTGGAGCTACATTGGCAGAAAAACAGAGATAGAATGAGTTGAAGCACAAGAATGAATGATGACTGAATGACAAGATTGAAAGAATGATGGGGATCTGAATAGAGACGTCGCATTTGGTCATTCGCTCAGATGATTTTCATTCTTCAGCTGATGACATTTACGAGTACATACCCTGCAGTGCATTATAGGCTATGTTACCATGCTATTAAAACAAACCAACCGCACAAAATAGAGCCCAGGGGTCTAATACAAACCTAAATTCTGAGAGCTTGTTATTTATCTTACATTTTACTATTTAAGAAAAATACTATAGACTGACTTCCTCTCACATAATTTACAGGATCTACTGCTTCTGATTTTTTCTGTGTATATTTCTATCATATGTTATGATAGAAAAAAAAACGTACAATGAGGCACGGCATCTCTAAAATTAGACATTTCATCATTCCAGCCATAATGCAGCACCATCACTGTTTAAACCTAAACTCTAAAAAATCTGCCATCTTTTATTGATGTTTTTAAAAACTAAAGTATGCTTGTTAACGTTTGAATGCCCAGGTTTTGTTGAATGAAGGGCAGACAAGCACCAACATTTTCCTTTCAATGGAACGAGCGATTTAACTGTGCATGCCTTGTCATCCAGACATAATTGCTGGGGTTAATAATTAACTAATTTTGCAATGTGAGGACTTTAAAATTTGTGTGATTAGGTCTTGTCATGTGAGTAGGTGTGAATACTCAACATAAACACTTTGCTACCTGGGTAGTAACTAGTCTCTTGCCACACGGCTGCCTGGTTACCTGCGGAAGCCGTGGACCCACTGTGAACAACACATCACACAGGTTTCCCCCGGTGGGAGTGGGCTGAACATTACCTCTCTTTGTATCTGATGTGAAAGTATATGTATATTCCGTCACTGTACACTATATGCTCTCGTCGTTGTCATAGTCCATGTCTTCCTACTTGCAGATTTGTGTGTCTAATCTGACTCACCTTGACAAGCCTGAACTGCAGTGTTGATGTCCTCGTCGCTCAACATCCCAGCAAATGCCATGATTCTCTGTGGCTGCCTGAGCCATAAACAAAAACACAGAAACACAAAGTGACAGTAGCTGAAACTGGTGCAGGTGTTTTCTGCTCTCAGTTGGGCAGTTTCTGTTATATAAAACCACCTTGATTTTACGCATACGGTTTAAAAAGCCTTTTCTGGGTTTTCTCTATGCAAATTTTTCAGGGATAGAAACTGTAAAAAAATAGAGCTGAGATGTACTTTTTATAAGCAGGACTGTGCCATGTTGGAGTTTAACTGTGTTTATCCTATTATTAGAAATGAATTACCTGATAATAGGAGCACTGCTTCATAAATCACAGTTTATCAGAGAAAGTTGCTGGAACTCGGAGCACAAAAAACAATAGAACTGAGATTCACAAGGGTAAAAAAAACACATAATAGAGACTCACAGGTGTGTTATAATCACACAAAAAAAAGAACATGTGCACAATATTACCAAAAATGATGTACTCACCGTGCTTTGGAGAAGGCTTGCACTGTCTGAGCAGGTGATGTGCAGATCTCTGTCTCCTTTGCTTTGCGCCTAAGCCACTGACACTCTCTTCCAGATTCGTGATCCAGAGTGCAAGAAGCAACCTGACGTATCTGTCCTCAAACCCAGGGAGTTTTCTCAATGCCACATAGCCTCCTCCCCCCTTCATCAGTTAATCAGAGCAGATAATTTTATTATTCATAGGATTTCTGTCTTGTAAACTTACAGGGATTACCAAAATACAATACATACACATATAAAGATATCATGATGACATTAAAGCATTATTACAAATAAAGAGACTATAAATAGATAAATTAAACTAACTCCCACAGGAGCTTAATTTATTGATTTTTTTGTAACTACTGATAAGAAATGGAAGCAGAAAAAAAAATATTCTGTATTTATTTAAAAGAATGCATAAGGTTTCTCTAGATAAATAGTATTTATCATCATGTGCCCTTGATTCTAGCATTAATTGTGTCAGGTAAGATACAAAATGATGTCCAAATACATAACTTTGTCAGAAAGTTAAAAAAGGAAAAGGCCATCATTATGGCTGTTAATTAATGTCTGGATAACACTACAGTTTCAGGTATAATAATACTAATGCTAATACATTTTAATTAAGTGTATAGCTATAGAGGTATGGCTATGAATTCATTGGAGAGTGTTTTCCATTAACAATAATAATAAAATAAAATAAGGAAAATCTATAAATTTGCCTGGCTTATTTTCTGTAGCTGTAACTATATGAATTGATCTTTCCTGAGCTATCCCAATATCCATATGAATTTCCATGGGAAGAAATGTATAGGAAATAGCTCATAAAACCGGAGAAATTGCAGGTGCACCAGCTATATTACTCTGTCAGCCATAAAACTGGTAGTTTATGGTTGGCCGTAAATCCAGAAATAAACATTTCATTTAGGCATCTCATCTTCCTCGACGTTCCTCGCACGGTTGTCAAGTGACTGGATGTAAAAAGGATTTATTCAGCTTTGATACAAATCACTGGATTTACTGGACTGATGATAAGAAAACTCGAAGCTGATAGGCCGTGGGATTTTATTGTGAAGGTATTCTTCGTTTTGATTGGTTAAAGTTGTTGTCAATTATTCGGCGTTTTACGCCCCATTCCGCGATGTGACGTTTTACAGGAACATGGCTCTTCGGAAGAGAAGCGCTTCATGACAGTCGGGGCTATCGGCGAAACGTCTCCGTAACTATGAATGTGTAAATAACGCGTGCGTCCGTCCGGACAGCATGACAGGTCGCGAGAGGTGATCTCTCCCTTTGTCTCCATGGACAACGGAACTCTACATGTAGCGATGTTTGCTGTCGTCAGCTGAAACTGTTAGCCTGAAGCTAGTTAGCTGGCGAGTAGCAGATCGCTAAACACAGCAAAAATATGCATTTGTGTAGCTTACGTTGTCGTTCATTGCTCATTAATGGTTAGTACAGTTCATTCGGCGTCATATCGGCCTTTTATTTAGGACGACGATTTCAGAAGGCAAATATTTTGTTGGCTAATCCTGGAGGATGGAGAGCCGCCATGGATGTGTGTTGCTGCTGGCCGGTGGGATTTTCCTGTCGGCGGTTTGGCTGACTGAAGCTGTCCCTCTTCAGTATCCTCACAAATCAGGTGAGACGACCGACGGCAGGTTCCCACGCACAGTTAAACTACAAGTTGTTTCATAAGTACGTAAAGTGTGGACGTCTCTGTCAGGCAGCGTTTACCGGGACGCTAACGGGCAGCTAAAGGCTAATATCAACCCGGCTATATTTCTTCCTGTTAAAGTGGTGTTTCTTGGAATTGTGTGGGTTTGTGTTTGTTTACTTGACTGCTCGAGGTGTTAATAAGATAGCAGTTTTAACTTTGGCGAAACAGGCAGGTGAATAGTTAATCAATATAACGAGGGAAAGCACCCGCATGTCAAAGTCACGACTGGGCTAATCAACAAACGGGTGGGCTAATCATAAACAAACTTTTCCTTTACCTGTTTTCAATTAGAGGAGGGAAATAATTTCAATATACACCACTTTAACTCTGATATTTACAATCGGTTGAGAATGAACCTTTAGCAGGCCTTATTGAACAGGCACAATCGGAAACTGGTTCTGTTGTTATGTGGTTATGATCTTGAAAGGTTTTTCACATGTGAACTACATGTGGAGTCTAGGAATTCCAGCCTCAGAGCTCACCATTCCCAGGGTTCAAAGTAATAAACAAACACCTGACAAAAAAAGCCATAATGTGGTCAGTAAAAAGCCAGCTTTGGGCTGCATAAGATCATTTATCCAGGTGATCTTTTTCTCTACAATCAAAATCTATTTACAAAAAATACATATATTAAAGAGAGGACTGTTTTGTTTTGTTTTTTTAGTTTAGAAATGTTATATATAGGCATGTCAAAAAGCCACACCCCTTCTAGGAAATCAACATTTTCTTTTAAAGAAATGAAAATAAGATCTAATTGTACTGAAATGCCTTAAAAAAGAATGTATGGAAGAGGCTTGAAAACTCAAAACATTGCTGAGGGGAAGGGTCAGTGGCAGCGCCGTGCACGGTTTCTAGTTGCACTGGGTCACTAGATTCACAGATTATGTAATAGAATGGGTTAATTAAAATGTGAAGTAAAATATACCTGCTCCTGTGATACAGCCAACTGGAGCTTTATACTTCACATTACTGGTAAATGATGAGTCAAAACATACCATGAAACCAACACTGAAAGTAATATTCCACAATGTTAAAGTCACTCTTCTGGTTTCAGTTTGATTAGGCGTATATTTCTTACGCTGAAAGCAAAACTGTCCACTCACAAAACAGAAGAGAGCTTTAGTAAAGGTTTGGTGAAACATCTTAAAGGAAGAAACAAATTCTTTGGCAATGTCCATGGGCTCCTCAACTTAAGAAAAATATTGACTGCAAGGTTCTGAACAAAATATTGATAAAAATTGGCCTCTGATTTAGGATCATGCCAATTTGACATGTTGACAAGATGCAGTTCTTAAACTCTCCTTCAGTTTGAAAATTAATAGATTTGAGTCAAGGATGAGCATCTGCATTTTCAGAGCACATGCATTATTTAACTGTAATTTTGAAATGATATTGTAAACAGTTAAATGTATCAAAATAATGTGAGTGTAGAAATATTTTTTTTCTTCACCCAAGTCTGTAACTAGGTTTGAGGAACAGAAGAGTGAATGTTGCCCTACCAGTATGGAAACACTGTGTCTGGTCCTGAGGTGAACCTTGAATAACCTCTTAGGGGTTGTAATGCCATATTTTACTGGCATCACCGATCTCATCATGGGTGCAATCATTCTGTTGTCTTGAAATGCTTTCATTAAAAAAACACTGTATGTTGACTCTGATACTTTTGTTTAGAATGGAATAATGAAACGGAAAATATTTAAACTAAAATCTTAGTTGGGTACTAATGGGAGTATTCTGTTTTTTTAATTAACATTTTAAGCCATTTATTTATTGATAATGTCAGTCAGAAACTTTGTAAACAGCCTGAAATTATAAAGGATGTTGATCATTTGATACTTTGATCATTCATCCAGTCCTCAGTAAATTAGTCATTCTTAATGATAATAATTTGTTGCCTCTGTAATGTTAAGGCAAGTTTTTTTTGTAGTGCACATTTCATCCAAAACGCAATTCAGGATGCTTTTATATAATGAAAACAAGAAAAATAAAGAAGGAAAAAAATAGGACCTAAATATGAATTATAATGCAGTGGCATAACAAAGAAAAGTTGGACTTAAGCTAGAGTAACAGTGTAGTACCCAAATTGTCATTGTTTAAATTTAAATGCAGAATGGTTTAAATATTTCTGTGAAAGGCGGATGTAAACAAATGTGTTTTGAACCTTGATTTAAAGGAACTGAGATTTTCAGCATTCCTGCAATTATCGGGAAGTTTGTTCCAGATCTGTGGAGCATAAAAAACTAAATGCTGCTTCTCCATGTTTGGTTCTGATTCTGGCCACACAGAGCAGACCCGAACCAGAGAACCTGAGAGGTCTGGATGGTTGATATAATGTTCTTAATGACTTACATCTTATTGGAGGGAGAGGAATAGTTTCTGTTTTCCAGATTCTGCCAACAACAGAGGCTCAGTTACCTTGGCTTCACTTGTTTAAACTCACTTTCTTATGAGAAATTAATTCATCCAAAAACTAAAAAAGGCTGCATGTCACGTCAGTAATGTGTAACCACTGCATATTCCACTCTTATCAGCGTCAGTAAATGATTAGCAACAGTGTTGTTCGCTTTATCAGAATACAGCATGCAGGACAGCACTGTTGCAATATAAATCCACTTTTTATGCTTTTATTATATTACAATTTGTCCTTTGCCTCTCTTCTCTGGTCAACATTTACAGTCCATAGACATATGGTAGATGTGAAAAATTATTGATTAAAAGCTTGAAGCGTGTCGATGAAGTCAAAAACAGAAAAATAAGATGAGGTGGCGTTTGAGTAACATGCTCTGTTCAGACACATTGGACATAGTTAGTACATTTAACTGAATTGCCAGTGTTGTGTGATAACCAGGTGATAATGGCATGTCACTCTGTCATGATGGACATAAGCCACTTGTTTCTGCCCGTACATTCAGTGACTGACAGCCCAGGCTGTTGGGAATGTCTGCTACCACAACAACTAGTCTGTTATGCTGCTTTTTTTGTTTTGTTCTTTGTTTTTAAAACTTCATCTTTTGCACAGGGTTTTATCATTTTTATTACTGGTACATGGTAAAAAACGCGATTGCAGTTTGATGTTTCCACAAGGCAGGTGGTTAAATACTAAACTACAAAACAGATATGTTATTGAAAATGGCCAAACACAACCTTTTCACCAACAACCCCTGAAGAGAAAGATGGGCATAACTACAGATGGACAAAGATAACGGAGATCTTTGATGACTAGAATGGATCACAGTCACAGATATACAAATTTGTAGGTCCAACCCAAATATGTAACCCAGACACTGACGATTGCTGTCATATGTGTAATTGAGTACAGATATCCATTGTAGTCATGAGTAAAATCTGGAGAAAAAAAAATGGGTCAGCTCCTTCTCGGTGTAAATGCTCAGTGGAAAATGCCCTAAAACCAAAATAAGACATGGCAATTTCATGGCATATTGGTCCCCCCCAAAAAAACTGCTAAGTCATTTGGTGGGACTTGCCAAGTCATTATATGAACACATGACTCAAGTAACGGTTAATGGCCGAGAACCGATCCCACGTAGTGCTGTTGTGACCCAGCTCTTGTTTTTCCTGTCTGACTTCTGCTGTAATGTCAAAGGGAGTCCTGCGTTGCCCTGGCCCGTTGTCCTGGCCCATTGTCCTCTGCGAAAGCAGACAGGCTGAGGGTTTGGTTTTTTTTTTTTTTTTTTTTTTTTTTTTTTTTTTTTTAAATCAAAAAGTTGCCTGCAATCACAGCCTGTTTTTCACAAGAATGTTGTGAGTTTTAGCATTGGTATTATCTAAGTCATGTTGTAAAAGCTTCCCTTCTCTGACACATCTGATGGAAGTGAGTCAACAGACTTCTGCAGACTTTGGGCTTTTTTTTTTTTTTTTTTTTTATAAACCTATTACTATACTACTAGTACACTACTAACTGTCAAAATGTAGAACATAATATGCAGTATGTGAACAATTGTACTACTACTGTCTACTGTCTATGAGAAATACCTAGATGCCTACCTAGTTTGTGTCTTGCAGTAGTATGAGGAAAAAAAGAGGCTTCAAAAGCATTCTTCCCTAAATGTATGAGTGACATTATGGAGGGTTTGTACAGTAATTACCTAGTCAATGGACTTGTTTGCATACCAGATCCCATAATGCAGGGCAGTGAGACCTGCAGACCAGAATTGAAACTAACCTAACTTGAGTTTTGTTTTTTTTTTTTGTTTTTTTATTCTTAGATCTACCCATTGCTCATAAACAAGTTATATTTTTAGCTAGAAGAAGTTGTAAGGAGCTGATATCTTGAGCTGACTGGAACAAAACTGTCAAGTTTAGATGATCACTAGCTGGCTTTTTCTGTTGTGGTGTTATAGATTCTTGTCGGGGTGTATGAGATGCTTTATCTTAAATAAGGATGGTTCCTGGACTCGACTTCAAGGTATCTGTTTTGTACAGGCTTGATTTGTGATGTGTGGAAATTTTTAAATATCTCTAATCCTTCTTCACAGTGTTGTGAAAATCATAGTTTGATTGAAACTGATTATCTATGAAGAGACTTTTTTTTTTATGGTTGTTTGTCTAAACTGTTTTTTTTTCTTTTTATACTTTGTTTCCTTTGTTTGTGGGAAGAAATGCATCGTTATTGTTGTCATACAAGTTTTGTTTTGTGGTTTTGGGCTCTCTTGGGCATCCTACTATAACATGCCCTTCATTTACTTTTTAACCACAAACCTTTCAAATACTGAAGCAATTCTAAATACACATGCAGTTTTCTTTTTTTTCTTTCTTTCTTTTTTTGTTTTTTCAGATACATCCACTGGGCATGTGTCTTGACTTTGGACCTGTTTAATCTTTAATTTTTTCTCGTAAATATTTCACTTCAGATGGTTTCTTTGTAACACTGTATTAAACATTTGAGACCATGGTAAGAAATCCTGTAGAAAAGTTAATAGCTCTGTCCTCAGTGATGCTGATAATTTGGCTCATACATAATCCACCTCAAATTGTTTGACTTTTTCATATAACAAAAGGTTGGGTTTTTTTTGTTTTTTTTTTTTACAGTGGATGGCTCAGATATGTGGTGAGGTAAACAAAAGTGCCTACATTTTCCAGTAAGTGATTCACAGGTTCAAAATTTTCTGTGCAGCAGTAAATGGGGAAATGCAAGAAAAAAAAAGAAGCACATATTCAGTGAAAAAAATAATGAAATAAACATGTCCTGGGAGAATGTTACCATAATGATGAAGAAAGAAAATAGTTACAGCTATCTGGCCCATCTTTCCAGTGACCATTGGATGGTGCCTAATGTTTCCCAGGGAGTTTAAGTGATTGCATATCAATCTCCTCTGTCTGATGGCCTGTTCTTTCTTTATACAAAGCTGCACCATCTTATCATGACTGAACTGTTACACAGTTTCTACACTGAAAGCATGTTTTTTTTTTTTTTTTTTAAAGAATCTAATAGAGCTGTTCTGACTTGATATTAAACTAAAGAAACACATGCCTCTAAATGAATGAGCTCTGCTTTTTATCGTAGCTCGTAGCGCCGTCATTGAAATTTGGTGTTCTAATCAATCAGCTGTGTATCAGGAACACCAGTGGATATTCCAGTTTTTAGATGGTGCACTGAATGCTGATTGAACTTTTACCATTGCTGTTGTTTTTGTTTTTTGTTGTTTTTTTTTTTTTTTTTTTTTTAAACCTATGTTAAAAAGTCTTTAGCTCAGCTGTTATAGCCAGTCCAATCTGGCGTCAAATGTTAGAACCTTGTCAGACTGATTTGTAATTCTGATGCACAGCACACACTATTGATAGAGGTTTAATTTTATTAATCCCTAATCTCCATGCTAATTAATTGGGCCTATTTAATGCAGATTTGAGATAAAATCCACTCTGGATAATTATTTCCTGATGCTGGTTAACACAATTAACACAGGCATGCTTTTGCAGGAAAGACAGGCTTGATGGTTTACTAATTTTTTTTTCTATTTATTTTTATGGACATGGTCCTGCAGACTTAAGGGGAAATGCCCTAAAAATTGTTGTTCAGTTCGCTGTGATATTTTACCTGAAATTTCCTGAATAATGCCTGATGAATAGGCTGTGGGGTTTTCCTCCAAGGACCATGCTATCAACCTATTTACAAAAAACAAAAAAAAACCCTGTAAAATGTCTACACCCCCATTGTAATGTTTGTTGAATATGAAGGTTTTTGTTTTTGTTTATTTTTTTTAACTAATTTTAAGTAGTTTACATATGTTTACATTACATTTAAATTGCAGTATATTCAGTATATTTACACATGTGTGTATTTATTTGTTACATTCTGTGTTACAAACGTAGAAGAATGAGTCATTAAATTATGTTTCTATCATTATACTCAGGAGCCCTATTTACTTTTATTTATTTTTTTTTTTTTTTATACATATCTTTTAATATCTGTCTCTCCTTGTAATTATGTGACGCAAAAATTGAATCCAATAGGTCTTATTTGGGTCAGAACTGAACCAAATAGACAAATGATTGAAGATTCTAAACCTCCAATGCCCCAAAATGAGCTTTTGGGAGCAAAGTTTTGCCATGGATGCTTACCTGTGGGATTGTTTTGTTTTTTTTCCACTCTTCAGACATTTGTAGAGAAAGTTTGCTGGCACATTTTTTCTGTTTTGGATAGTTTGTATCTGCCTCGCTACATGAATTTTGAACCCGTCTGCCCTCTACCTCTCATGCACACACACCTAATACTGGGTTACACTGCTGTCAGCTAATTTTAATGACTTCGTCCTTTTTTTTTTTTTTTTTTTTTTAAGACCTTTTTTGAGCCTAGTAGAAAATGAAGCAACCAATTGAACAAACTTTTAATTACTTTGTTAATGACAACCCCTCATACTGCCCCTCTTCGCTTCAAGCTCTGGGACAAAAGACCTTGTATTTGCGCATTGCTGTAATGATCTGGTGCAAGTGTACTCCGCATTTGGCCTAGTAGATGGTGGGCTGCAGCCTCCGCAGTAACCGACAGAATGTAAAACTCTTGTTTACTAAAGTATCTGGAGTCAAATGTGGGGCCATCTTTTCAACAGCTAAATATTGAGCCAAATTTGGTTTTGAAACACGACGGAGATCCAAGCATACAAGCAAATGGGTCAAGTCGATGCTGCTAAAAGTGGTTCCAGAAGCTGTGGACTCGTGTGGGGTGTGCTTTTACTTTTTCAATCACTGCTTCTACATTTGCTTTGTTCAATAAATAATGATTCAATGTAATATGTCATGTGTTAATGTTAATCTGAGGTTGTATTTACCTCAGTTTTTAAACATTGTAAGGACCAGAATTTTTATTGTTTTTTTTTTTTTTTAATAATGGTATAAAAGGTAAAATCATTTAATTGAGAAAATGTTTTTTTTTTTTTTAACAACTGTATAACCTGCAGACAACAGAATAAACACAACAGGCAGAATAGGGAGGTGTACCTCCCACATTACTCTTTCACTATTGTTTTCTTTTCGCATCATGCGTACTGAGATGTGGGTTGTGGGCCGACAATATGTTTACATTTCTTACGGTGCTTTAGAGTGGCATTAAATTGTAGAATAATCAACCAAAGAAATACATTGCGCATCCTTTTATTTATAAAGGATGTTTCAAGCTGCAAGGAGAAGGGATTGACTTTAATGTCCTTTGACTGTCCAATCACCGGTAGTCATAACCTTCAAATGAATAGCTATGAATGAGCAGTGACATTTGCGAAATAAGGTGACTATGCACAGAAAGAGACACACACACACACAGAGACACACACACACACAGAGAGAGAGAGATAAAAAAAAAAACAGAGCTTTTATAAAAACAAAGGCTCGTTCATTTAGTAAGTAAGCCTGTTTGATGTTTGTTTTTTGTTTTTTTAAGTGGTGTATTTAACCTTTTGTTGCTGTACTTATAGTGTATGTTTTGAATAGGCATGTAAACCATATATATATGTATCAATTTACACTATTTTTTTTTTTTTAATTTTATTTGAAAATGCTTTTTTTTACCCGCCCCTTTTTTTTCTGTAATAGCAACCATTTATCTCCGTTTATGGATATATGCTTTAGTAATTTGGCATCTTAGTGCAAATGTCCTTCAGACTAGAAGTCAGTTTTGTTAAAATGAAATGCTCTATTTGGTAATGTGGGTTGACATCAGTGCAGTGAGTCAGTAGTGGATGAGCAGCGCAGTAGATGGGTTTCAAGGCTGCTGACACTTGCTGGACCAGCAGCATCCTGACTCAAGGAGACCCATACCTGCTGTCACTGCAGCTGCACTCTCAGCTGCTAATTGGCCGCCAGACACCCCCACAACTGTCTTTCTGGATCTCCGAGGGCTGGAGGTTGGGTGGTCTGGACTGACAATTCTCAGTTCTTGTCGTGTTGGCAGATATTGTAAGCCTCGAAAAGAATCAGTAGTTTGACTTTGTTTGTGGTCCAACTCATGTCTTGCACAGTGTTACAGCTTTCTGTCAGCTGCAGCGGAGTTGCTGACAAAACACACTCGCAAGCTCAGGGAGTTGCTTCATAACATCTTTGCAGTTTATTTTTATTTGACTTAATGCACCTTTTTTGTTGTGGGTAAATTTAGAAGAGCCAGCACACCTTTCATGTGCTGTGTTACTGAAACACACTTGCGTTTATCTGCCTAACTTCACAGGGCTGTCAGGTGTCCTCTTCTGTTTGCCTCAAAATTATTTTTGAATCACAGCTTCAAGTGTGAATGAATCAGCATGTTCTCTTGTTTTGTGTTTTTGTCCTTTCAGGTGGAAGCACAGGGGACACTTTGACTGCGTCTCTTTACCTGTCCCTGGTGGTGTCATTGACGGTGCTGGTGGCCTTGGTTGTGTTGCTGGTCAACTGTGTGACCTGCTGCAAAGACAGGGAAATCAACTTCAAGGTGAGAGTTATGCAGATGGATACATGTCACGTCCCCTCTGGGATTGATTAAAATATTACTAAACTGAACCTGGTAGGATACCGTTTACTACATGAATTAGTGCAGCTTCTGTTGTGATACTCTGTTGGTGCTTATAATTGCAATCAAGCTTGAATGGGTCCTATTTTGGTTGACGTAGGAGTTTGAAGACCACTTTGATGATGAGATCGACTTCACCCCGCCCGCAGAGGACACGCCTTCTATGCAGTCCCCAGCTGAGGTGTACACCCTCGCTGTGTCCCCTGTTCCTCTGCCTGGACCACCACATCTCCAACCTCTTGCCAGCATTACTGGTCAGCTACACACAATGGGATACATTAATTAGTCCAAACACTTGTACATATAATATTAATGTCATTCAAATGATGCACAAAAAAGACTGCTTAATGGCACATATTGGAACTGAAAATGCATAATTTTACAAAAACGTAGGACTGGGTGAAGAACTTGATGTTGCACCATTTAATATTTGTTTAATTTGTAGTTTTTAAGCCAGTGATTTATAAAAGAAGATGCTTACTACTTGTGAGTTATAAGGAAAATCTTAACATGGTTTTTGTACTTTGTGTCGACAGAGGCATCCGCTGGTTTCCAGGTAGGACGTCACAGTTTAAGTTACATCCAAGAGATCGGCCACGGCTGGTTTGGCCAGGTAAGATCGCTTTTGCTTTATGCACAAGTTTTACTTTGTCCCAGAGAATTAAATCTGAAACTGAGGAGAAAAAGAAAATGAAAAGATTTATGCCCCCGTGTGTTAATTTTCAGTGTTCTTTTGTCCTGTCAGGTCCTTTTGAGTGAAATCTACACAGACCCGGGGGGGACCAGAGTGGTGGTGAAAGAATTAAAAGCTAATGCAAATGCTAAGGAGCAGAATGACTTCCTGCAGCAGGGGGATCCTTACAGGTATATTGGCACAATAACCTTTTTCACCATGTTGTTGTTGTTGTCGTTAAAAGGCTGTTTATCAGTTTATTTACTGCCCCCCTTTCTAAATGGGGTCTACTAGTATTTACCTGTTACTTTTTAAATGCGTCTGTTTAGTGATGTGTCATTAAAATATTTGTATGCCATTCTTGTAATGTTAAGCAGCTCCCTCTGTCTTTTCTCTTGCACAGTGCATGAGATTTAAGCACTCCTAAACTTCTGTTCTGCCCTAATATTAGTCAGATGAAGAGCCTGTCTTGATGTTTTGTCTGCAGAGTGCTGCAGCATCCAAACATTCTCCAGTGTCTCGGACAGTGTGTGGAAGCCATTCCCTTCCTGCTCATTTTTGAGTACTGTGAAATGGTGAGTACTCTGCAACGTACACACTCCAGCATGTACTAATGCATAAAGAGCAACTTACTTGGATAATATATTTTATTTAAATACCATATATTCGGTGGAATTAAATTAATCAGGCATTTAAAATAATTTTGAATATTTATGCTTCAGTTATTTTTAGTTGAGATACTTTTTTTGTATTAGTTTTCAGTCTGGCTTATTAGCACCAATTTAGTAAGAAATGTTTAAAAAAAAAAAAAAAAAAAAAATTTATAGCCAGTATGTTAAATTCACATATTAAAAAGATTGTCCATAAAACACTCAATCTGGACCAAATGTTTATTCTCTATCCCAAATTAATCCTTCCGCCTACCTTCATATAGGATTGATTGAAGTGACTCAGACTCCATCATGGGTGCTGATTTGTTCTCTCTTTTCTTTTCCTTTTTTAATTGATTAATGACTTTTCTTGACCTGCTTGTGCTTGGCCCTGATCGAGGGGAGCTCCCTTTCGCACTCAGGCTCCCTCCCTTCCCTGCCGCCTCCTCCAGTCGCACTCGCATAGTTACTGTAAGCCTGGGACGTCTCACGTTCCCACCTTGCCCAGTAAAGCAACAAGCTCCATTTACACTTCTCTGCGGTCTGCTCCACCAGTTGCTGTGTTTGTGCATTTTTACACTCAGAACCTCGTACTTGTTGGTAGCTGCCGAGTTTAGTCTTAAATAAACAAAGTTATCCCGAAAGAAACCCGGTTAATATTTACTGCAAGAAGTGAAATCATTGTAGTACCGTTGACTTTGAGTTGTTTGATTTAGCCAAATGTCTGATTCTTAAATGGGAAAAGGTCCTGCTGTTTTGGTGATGCAGGTTCTAGGAGTTTCAACATCTCTATCTTGCTTTTCCGTTTCTCTAACATGATGACACATCGAGCAGAGTCCCCTTCGGCTCATCTTGCCAGACATTGCATAATCATGTTGGGCTGGAGTATTGTCAGCTGCCCAGACCTGGCAGATGTCCTGGCATTGTGGTCCTTCCCAGCCAGCTCCAGTAATCTCTCTGACAGCAACACAGAAATGAGACAAGGTGAATGACTCAACAAGTATGAGTGAGTCATTAAGGAGCATAGCGTGACAAGAGCAGGTCCTGTATGCAAAAGGTGATAATGTGTGAGGGTAGCACAACTGTTGATGCTTGTTATCCCTCGTTGGATGAAGCTTTTTGAGGGATTCATTCAAGTGGGATCTTGTCTCATGAAATACGAATTTTCTTAATTCGAAAACGTGACTTTTGGTTTTAGCTCTACTTGTGTGTAAAGTTGTCTATTATTTGAAGTCATGTCAGTCATTTACTAGATGATCTAACAGGAAATGTGGCTGTGCAGCTGGACAGTGGACAAGGTGAATGCCAAAAATCCAACAACCGTTGGGTTGATGACTGTTTTTCTGTCCTGTATCACCTAAGCCTCGTGACTGACTTGAAGCACTTTAGACATTAAAATACTTGTATTTTGACAGAGGCCACAGTCTGTTATATGTAAGTAACTAAAGCAAGAGTCTTTAGAGATACTTTACCAGAAATCCTTAACTTGTTGTGATTGTTATGTCAGTTATCAGTAATAGGAATATAGCATGTTTCTGAAAGTGTAATGGACAAGCACTCAAAAAGCCAGACTTAATACATAGTTTGGTTCATAACTTGATCATGTGGCAGCAGCGTTAACATTTGTTTCCGACTGACTGACCAGACACAAGACCTGATTATTTCAGCCCTTCACACTTTGTCATTTCATTAGCAGTAACCTCCTGGAAGCCAAACTTAATCGCCTGCTCCGCAAGCTTCGTAAATAAAGATCGGCATTCTGTATCATTCCCCGTACGTTGAATTTAGCTCTTGAGTGCTCTTCCTATAGCTGCGTGGGCTTTTCTCTATATTTGTCTGTGTTTGTATTTGGTGCGGATGTTGATGAAGCAAACAAATAGTGCTTACATAAGATGACTGATCAAAGCTGCTTGTAAAGAAATGGCTCAGGGAAAAGGGAACCTTGTACACGGACACATACGCAGCAACTCAACATCAGCAGACTGGCGTGCTGCTCAGCTCAATGTGGCTTGACATTTTTTAACAAAAAATGTGTGCACAGTACACATGTTACAGTACACATCACTTCTGCGTTCTGCTGGTTAATTGAGAACTTCCCTCATTCTATTCAATCACCGTGATCTTGAAGGCAACTTGAACACAACTTTTGTGCTTTTCACACTTAACAGGAGTATGAACAAAACTGCCCATTAAAATCTCACAGAGAGGAAATGGTGACGTTACAGTCACATTCAGGGTCATTTTGGTGAATGACATCGATGTGTGTACACAGAAATCCCCAGTGAGCACTGTGTTGTGAACCTGCATGCAGCTGAGACGCTGTTGAAATTCAGATTTACTGTCTTGGCATACCGTCTGGCTACAAAGACCCGTGCAGGTCTAGTCCTCTGTGTAGTGGATGGGCATGTGTTCTCACTTCACTTCAGGACCGACTTGTAAATGCACTGCACAGCATTCTTACTTGATGACTGCTTTATCATTTTAAGTGTAAATTATTATTGAGCTTTATTGTGTCGGGTTAGTAATGATGAAAGTAAATCGGCGTGATAGCCTGTACACGCAACTCAACATCAACCGGTGGACACGGGCACAGTTTACACCACTAATCTGAGCTAGACTTTTTATTTATAAATCCCTGTGACACAGCAGAGGTCTATTTAATGGTGTTACCCTTATTTGGTTCTGTCACACATCAACAGTGAGAAGTGCTGAGAAGACAAGAATGGGGGAGCCTGCTGCCCCCCTGTGGCCTTCTCTTCACACTACATTTAACAAGGACCTTTTGTTTAATTCTTCTCTTACCAAAATAAAAATGATTTTGTTCTTAATTTGTTGAATGTTTGTTTTCTCCGTATAGGCTAATTGTGCTGTTTGTGTTTGCGTGTCTTTGCAGGGAGATTTGCGAGGCCATCTGTCTCAGCAGGATTGGACGTTCAGAAACGCTGACTTGCTGCAGCTGCAGAGGATGGCCTGTGAAATTGCTGCTGGTGTCACTCACCTTCACAAACACAACTTCCTGCACAGGTAGCACTTCAGAGCTGCTGCACTCAAGCAGGCCGAGTTTTGGTCTGCTAAGCATTTTGTTTTTCTTGCTCCTCATTGCAGTGGCTGTTTAAAGCAAAGCTTACTCTTGTGACACCAGACACACACAAAACAATTGCACTTCAGAGTCAAGTTTATTGTCAATTCTACCACATGTAGCCACATGCACTACTAGTATTGTATTTTTATTTATATGGTTTCACTGGAGATTCTTGTGGAAAAGTAACATATAGACTGTTAAATAGATGCAGCATTATCTTGCATATAATAAAGAGATTTTGATTCGACTACACTTTCATATTCTAACTTACAGCTTATTAAAATTACAACTCATAAAATGCAACTATATCGACCATGAATGATTTAACTTAGAGCTTCTGTATCATAAACAAAAGGCAATTTTACAACAAATGTAACTGTCATGACTAAGTACACAGTCATAAACATTGTGTGAATATGAAGATGTGGGTCAACTGTAAGTTGTATGTACATTCTTACTGTCTAACCAGTCTCTGGAGTGCTAGTGGTCTCCAAAAAAGGTGTGTGGAGAGGCTGCATTTCATTTTCATTTTTACCCCTGCCAGTACTGAATGTCTGGCTGCCAGCCAGCAGGGGTAGAAGGGGGTGTTGGGAACTCGGGGCTTTGGGGAAACATACGATGCTCATCTCGTCAGCTCTATTTTGCATGCTCAGAATAAGCTCAGGGGGTTCCAATTACACAGCTCCCATGCATTGCCACAGTGTCAGCTGTCCGCTGCCAGAGGGATATGATGATTTTGCTCTTTGCATGTAAAAGGATACTCTTATATTGGGTGTTGTGTTTTAATCCTTGTTACAACTTAAACAGAGTTCTACAAGCTCATTTCTCTGTGGATTAACTTAATTTAAAAATGGGGGGACAACACTTTATGTACGAGAAGAAAGGAGGGAAAAAAAAAAAAGAGGTCAAACAAAATAAAAGACGCTGAGCGGAGCCTGGCCAAAACTGTATCAGAGGCTGGTGATGATGCCACAGACACAAAACTCCTCAGGACAAGTGCCATATGGGCTGATGTCCAAGCCTGACACCTCAGCTTTGCGATGCGAGGGTGAAATTGGGGCTGCAGAAAACATACTACACTGTGTGGCAGGAATTTATTCCTGTTTAGAATCTGAAAGGAGTTGTAAGTCAAGGTGCCCGATCGTAAGCGGTCTTTACTAGACGTATGCAAGATGCAAACCAAGCAGGATACATTTAAAACCGAACGAATGCTTTGAATCAGTGCACTCTGATACAGTTGGCTCATTAGGTGCACTAGTAAGGGTGCAGACCCAGCTTTATATTAACACATTATTAACATTTAATAATGGAGTTATTTTCTAGAACTACTCCAGCACACCAATCAGAAGACTTAACACAAGCTGATTACACTGTATGGAAAAATAAAGTTACCGACTTGGCATTTCACGAGAGGAGTTGACACCATTTGAAAACAAGTGTGATGTGTTACACGGCTGCTTCTAGCAGCCGTCGGTGTCATTGGCTTTCTCGATGCCTCAGTCTGTATTTTTAAAAGGAAATTCTAAAGACATTTTTACAATGTATGGTGTTTAAAAAAAAATAAACAGAGTTAATGCTTGTCATCTGTAATCCACTAGATTCTTCTAAATTTTCATTTAGCTTTTGCAACTTTTCAAAAGTTTGCTTCAAATTCACCTGAATTTCACATGGAGGCACATCTGCTGTTGTACCTCAACAGACCAAGTCAGGGTGATGGCAGGGGGCAACTGTCCCATCAAATGGTAGGATTTCATTAGATCTGTATTCACAAAACACAAAATATTACCTTAGATTTTAGATTAGTGATTTAACAGCCCTCGGGTGAACCTAATACATTTGAACCGGTGACACTGAAAACCTGAGGGCTGCTAAAGTTTTGTCCTCTTTGTCACAGATGACGTCAAGAAACTGAATACAAGTGGTGTGCAAATGCTTCGCAGTATGGCAGCGATCGCTGACATGTCATATCTTATCCTTGTAGGGTTAAGGTGTTGGACTTGTTTTCCTGCTGCCATGTTACTATATGTTGGGTCAACAGCCAGCGGTAGAGGACAGGAAGGTTTAAAATATATCTCCATTCATCTTACAGGGGTTCCAGTGTGTCTGACAGTAGCTCAGCCGTGTGCACACAAGGATACCAGTGCCAGCACTGTTTGTCATTGGGTGGTTTAAAAGGACTCGGGAGCACGGGCAGTGCTGCAGGACTTAAAAAAAAAAAAAAAAAAAAAAAAAAAAAAAAGTCAAAGTCTGCTTCTTGATGTTCTGTGAACCCAACCGACTTACAGTATTGCATATACATAAACTCAGAGCTTGTGATGCCCTCTCCTGGCCATCCAACAAAAAAAGTAGCCTCCAGTTCCCTCAAAATTTGTTAAAGTCATGAGGCAAACAAGATGACAAAACTACTGTGGTTACTTACTGTAGGTGCCTCAATCATTTGTGATCCAAACCACGCTGTCCCCCCTCTGACTTGGGTGGTTTTTTTTGTTTTTTTTTTTAAAGCACATGCACCTAATTGCTGAGGTTAAATAAAATTGAGGGAAATAAAGTTATGTAAAATTGTGAATCAGTGACAGATTTTCCAGCTTTAACTTGTATAAAATATCCCTTGAGTAACTGTTTGTGATGTTTTTGCATTTGTTCTCATAGTGACTTGGCTCTGAGGAACTGTTACCTGACCGCAGACCTTACGGTCAAAGTGGGAGACTATGGAATCGGACCCTACAGATACAAAGTGAGCAAAACTTTCAGGATTTTTTTTTTTCTTTTGTTAATAAATGTTTTGTCTGTGTTGTTACTGTAATGGTCTGAATACTTCTGTCGCAAAGAGTCTGTTACGCAAAAGTACATTGCTATACAGTAAACTGGACACAGTACAACCAAAGATAGTAGCTGTTTGTGAAAAACTGTGTAAAATAATCTTATAAAGACATGAATACTAGGTGAACAACTGTTCTTGCCTCAGATCAGAACAATAGTTTATGATTACATTTTACTGATTAGTGCAGGGAGGTTGTTTGACCTCATCATATGTTGGATTCCAGATTTATTTTCTCTTCGCTGTCAGAGGAACACTGTTGTCTAGATGGTATAAGCATCTAAAAGACATGTCCAATGACTGTGTCTGAAGGATCGCACTCGTTTGATACCATAGGAGTCATTGAAACTTTGTCATTTTCTTTCTGCTGTACTTGCAATTCTATATACTGTCTTAAGATATTTTAAAACTTCTTCAGTTTAAAGAGCTAAGAGGTGTCTCAAGTCTATTTTAAACCTGGTCTAGATGACTGAAAAGAATATACATTTTTTTTTTTTAATATATTAAACCAGTCCACATAGCTGTATCTTTTGAACAGCTATACAGTACATTTGACTGAAGAATTTAGACTGTCTTCACTGTAACTTGACATGCTGCATATGTCCTAAGCACTTGTGTCTGCTGCATGCCTGAAATACTGCTGATCTGTCACTTTGGCTGTCTGAATTTAATACTCAAAAGATAAGGTCACCCAGTGAATCTATTTCTGTAAAGAAAGGGGGAGGCGACATCTGGGTGGGGTGCCTCAACAAGAGGGAATAAACAAACCTCCCCTGTTACGGTGCCTTTTATTTAGCCCCATTTACTAGAAATCTTTGTTGTTTGTTTACACATTTAAAAAAAGAAATATGTATATTTGTAGGAGGATTATATCATCACAGAAGATGATATATTTGCACCCCTTCGCTGGCTGGCACCTGAGCTGGTGGGGGAACGCCATGGGGGTGTAATTACTTTGGAGCAGACCAAGACCAGCAACGTGTGGTAGGTATAAGTAAACGCTGTTGTGGCAGCAAAGAAATATTTTAAGAAATTATTCCACATTATGAGTGTGTGAATCTGTTTAAGTTGCTTTTTGTCAAAGATGCCAAACTTTGGCTCTACGGTGCAGAAAAGAGAGAGGTAGGAGCCAGTCTGAAGGTTGCAGTGTGCAATTTGTGCCACTGGGTGTCGCTGTTGGGGTGGGGTCAGATAAGCAAAGTACAAAATAAATAGAGTTCCACACTATAAACTCTTAAAAAAAATTAAAAAAAAAAAATAAATAATAATTAAAAAAAAAAAAAAAGGGAATGTTCCCCAGGGGTAAAGAAAAGCAAATTTTGTCACTAAAGTGTTTAGTGTGTGTGTGTGTGTGTGTGTGTGTGTGTGTGTGTGTGTGTGTGTGTGTGTGTGTGTGTGTTTATTACTATTTTAATTAAGTGCATCCTTGCAGTTAACAGCTGTTTACTTATTTGTCTACAGGGCTTTAGGGGTCACATTATGGGAGCTTTTTGAGAATGCTGCTCAGCCATACCCCCATCTGTCTGACCGGGAGGTCCTCAATCATGTGATCAAGGAGCAACAAGTCAAACTGTTCAAACCACAACTCGAGCTTCCTTATTCTGACCGATGGTGAGTCTTTGGAACATCTGTTGTAGGACAATTTACGTATAAAACGGTGCTAAGGTATTTTCACTTAACCATGTTATTACTAATGAATGAGATCTGAGAATTATGTCTGTTTTCCTTGTAACTGCAGGTATGAGGTCTTGCAGTTTTGCTGGCTGTCTCCAGACAAGCGGGCCACAGCAGAGGAGGTCCACCGTTTGCTCGTCTATCTGCGCATGCAAGGCCAGAAGGACATGGAGGAAGATTTCGATCAACGCTGGGATGCACTCAAGCCTAACCCTTCCACCCGGCAGACTACTATTAGCCATTCGTCCTTCCCAATCTTGGATCAGTTTGCTGACGATGCCCTGCGTCATGAGATCGATGAAGTTCTTACCGTCACAGAAACAAGCAAAGGTCTCAGCTTTGAGTATGTCTGGGAGGCAGCCAAGCATGACCACTATGATTCCAGCCATGCACGCTCAGACATGGACACAACACTGAACTACCACAGCATGTTCTTTCCTCTTTCAAGGGAAGATATCCAGGCTCATTTCCCTGATCCTTTAACCAGGGCAACGGGGGATAAAAACGGCAATACTTCAGGAATTCCTGGAATTGTACCAGTGTTCGATGCACAAAAGTCATCTAATGGCAATGAATACTATATACAGCTAGAGGAACAAGGGGAGAGCACTGTTGGGGAAGATATGAACAGAGGACAGGACATGGGCTTTGCTTCAAACCGGCAAGATTTTGTTGTCCTTCAAGATGTCCGTCTGGATGAGTCTAGCACAGATGCTGACTTTTTCCACCAAAGCATTGACTCAAAAGATTCATATTTACCAGATAGCCACATCTGGTCGTCCCTTGAGAATGACAGTCCGTACCACACCAACATTTTTACCGAAGAGGGGTCAAAGCAAGAGGACTCACCTTCCTGGAGAAAGAACTACATGGAGCTTCCAGAACACAACGGGAACCCTTTCCACGACAGTGCTTTAGAGATCCACGACGTGAATACAAATCAAAGCTACCGGGAGTCTTTTTTAGAGGAAGCCTCTCATCTGTCGCTTTCTTTGGAAAGGGAGAGGGAGAACATGGATGGGAAGGGGCTTTTCAGTTCTGAAAAACTGGCTGATAACTTTGTGTTTCTCAGAGACCAGGGCCTGATGAAGGAAAGCTCTGTGTTTTCAAGCCCACAGCAGAGTTTTCTCTTACCTGGCATAGTCCACGAACCAGAGGAAGCATTCAAAATGAGTTCTTGGGACAACCTTGAGGCTTTAGGCAGCTTCAACACCTCAGATACATGCTTAAAACCTGCCGTGAGTAGTACATCCTCAAGACATGAACTGTTAGAGTTTCCAAACTCCAACTTGGGACAGTCATGTGAGTCTCTGGATGACAATGAAACACTGGTGCCTTCAATTACAGTTGTAGACGATAACACACGAAACCAGCTGCCAGTTGAAAATAGTTCTTCCACTAAAGACCTCGGTCTGCTACAGTCCTCAGAGAAGTTTGAGGTTACCATTCGTGAGACTGATGGCCACGCCCCTGCATTCTCTGACCGTGCCACTATAGACTCATTGTGCACAGATGCCAATATTCCCAGCCTTGAAGATGACCATAAAACCTCAAAGGCCAGTGCTGAGCCCACGGGAATCAAAATGCCTGAATACCTTCAAGGTCAAATATCGTCTCCAGAAAACGAACACAATGAAGACTTGACGAGTAACGATGTGATGAGTGAGATAATCGAGGATGCAGACATCGACTTGGAAACTACTCTGTCTGATCATGAAGAATCTTTCATGGAAACCAACGGCCATCCACTTGTTAGATCTTCTCTCTTAGTATCTGGTCCTTCTTTGGACCAAATTAGTCAGGACAGCTTATTAGAGGACAGTATGTCCACCACTGTTCCAACTGTAGACATTTCAGCTGAAACGCCAGACTCTCTAGACTCTCTAGACATACAAAAACTAGGAGAGCAGGGAGAAGAGCTGAATGTTCAGCAAGCCCAGCATAAACTCCAGCCACCGTACAAGATATCAGACAGTGGCTACGAGACCGAGAACCTTGAGTCTCCAGAGTGGAACTCCCAGCCAATAGTCAGAGATTGTTCTTCTTTAAAAAACGGCATGAACATTACCAAAGAAGAAGACTCAGAAGAGCTCACAGCTTCAGCAAATTTGGTTCCACCTAAAATCGTCATCTCTGAAGTAGAGGGGGTGCTGGACGCTCACGGTCCATGTGAGGGTCTGCAGACAGATGTAGCTGCTGCCGAGGAAGCCCCTGTCGGAAGCAGTTACAGGGACTCTGCATATTTCTCCGACAATGACTCGGACCCTGAGAAAAAATCTGAAGAAACAACCTCAGGAGGTGCAGCTGAAGTCACATGGAGCTCTGAAGGTCCAGCGATGGAAGATTACAAGGAAAAGGATGTTGAGGCTTTGTTTTCTCAGCAAGATTCCTCTTTACCTGCTGAAGGACAGGCAGATGTTGGAGAAGCCCATGTTGTGGGGGTAGCTTCAGATATCAGAGAGCATCTTGACAATGAGGTGAAGGAGTCTAGCAGCAGCCAGAGCGATGGCGAACATAAACCTGAGCCGTTCAAGGACACTTCTCCTAATCAGATGAGCCCATCGGAAGATCTACAAATCCCAGCACCTTCTTCTGGAACGCCGTCAGAGTTGGAGCCAGAAAGAACGGCTCACGCCAAACTGACCAGAACCTACGCCAGCGACGGACTTAAAATCAAAGAGCCAGATGTGGAGGGGCGTTACCTTGGGAGGCGGGACGGCTCGTGCTTAGACGGACAGGAGGATGGCGTGGATGCTGATGAGGAGGACGAAAACAGTGACGACTCTGACGATGACATCCGTGCATACCAGATGCGCAGCTCCAGCTCTGAAAGCGATGATGAAACTGAGCACACGGTGCCAATAATCGTGTCGGATGACAGCAGCTCCAAGAACCTGAAGAGCTTGTTGAAGCCCACAACACTGAACATCAACGCCCCATCATCTCCACAGTTTCTAATGAGATGCAATGCCGAGAACGCCAGGAGAGCAGTTTCTTTCTTCGATGATGTCACCGTCTACCTGTTTGATCAGGTAGAGTATTGCCGTTACTGTCAATTTTTTTTTTTTTAAAGATATTTAAGATGTCACCTTTTATTTTCTTCTAATGCACTGTATTTTAGGAGACTCCCACCAAGGAACTAGGTGACCACTCGTCCGGCTCTAACAGCCATTCCCCGGAGTTCAACAGTCCTGTGCCCACTGCCAGCTACCTGAACCGCTTTGCCAACTCTGAGAGCTCAACAGATGAAGAAGGTGGAGCTAAACTCCTCCAGAATTGTGCAGCTGCTGTATATTTTCTTAGTAATGAGATGTTCTGATGCATTTTTGAACTTCTCCCAGGTGGTGGTTTTGAATGGGACGATGACTTTACGTCCTCCGCACCCGCCTTCCTCCCCAAGACGGATAAAACTGCCGTCTCTAAGGCCACTTCCTCCCTGGCCCCCACAACGGGACGGATCCTGGAGCCCAGCTGGAGCAGCTCTTCAAACTACTCCCGTTTCTCCATCTCGCCAGCGAGCATCGCCAGCTTCTCCCTCACACATCTCACTGACTCCGACATCGAACAAGGAGGCAAGCTGATCACAGCAATCTCATTGAGTTTTTGAGATTTCTTGAGCTTTTCCTTTTTTTTTTTTTTTTTTTTTTTTTTTTTTTCTAATTTACTTTCTTTTGTTCACACCAGGAAGCAGTGAGGATGGAGAAAAAGACTAAAGTGATAAATGAAGGGACCATTTATCACCGCACTACTGAGAAGTGAAGCTGTACTCGGCAGGAGGAGGACGGACGACGGTTTGTGGGTTTGTTTCTCTCAGGCAGAACTGTTCACAGTGGACTCGCACACAAGACTGAAAACAGGCGTTCAGCAAATAACGCAGACAAGGCCAAGTCTGAGGCACATCACCTCTCCACCTCCATCCGTGTGGTTTCAGTTCAGTGCAGTTACAATGTGGAAGAAAAAAAACGAAAACCTTCAGAAAGCAAATGAAAAACGGGAGTAGCTTCTAATTGCGTGCTTTAAAGACTCATCATGTGCATTCCAGATGTGTGACCGCTACGTTTTGTTGCGTGTTGAAGCGCACTCCTTCACTGGGACTTTTTGTTTCACCAAAAAAAATAAAAAAATAAAAAAAGACTTCACAAACACGCTGGGCCGCCAGAGTAATCACTACAACCAAACTGGAATAAGCTTTTTGGATCTCAGCAGCCCTGCAGCAAAAAATAGGAAGTCGGATCTGTAACGATGCTTCTCCATGTCGTGCGATTATTTCAGTGGTTGCCTTTTTATAGGGAGGTTTTTTTTGTTTTTGTTTTTTTTTTTTTTTTTTTTTTTGTAAATTCTTGAGTTTGAATAATCTCCTAATTGGAGAGAAACTCTGTGTGGAGTTTTGTGTAGCAGTATTTGGGGGAAAAAAAAAAAAAAAAAGGAAAGTGATTGTGGTTGCACCACCCACGCGCTTTGGGCGACTGCGAAAATAATCTACGGAGGTGACGCACTGTATATTCCTTTATGTTTTAAAAAGGAACATTTTACAGCAAGCCGAGTCGTTTTTGAGACATGAGCGTAATTAGTTAGGGATCAGTCCTGACGAGGATGGTCAAACTGTAAGACAGTTGTGAATAAGAACTTATTAATTATTGATTTTTTCTTTTTTTTTCTAAAACTTTATTTTATCTGAATCGTGCAGGAAGTTGTTTTGTCTTACTTGTCACTGGGTTTAATTGTGGTGCCTGTTGATGCTGCAGAGACAGCTGCTGTCCTCCATTGAACTTTATTACTACAAAACTCCTAATCACACGTTCGGTGGGATTATTGTAAAAAGGAAAAAAAAAAAAAATAAAGTGGGAGATTCTATTTTTAAATGTCAGGACGAAGAAAACCTGTAAGCTGTTTGTAAACAAATGTGCAATGAATTTCATGCGTCACGATAAATGGGCGCGTTGGTTCATAGGACGATCCGGTGATTGTGGCCATGATTCTTCAGTGATGTGCAGGGACTTGAGGCCTCGTAGGAACTCACTACTAGAACAACATAAACAAAAAAAAAACACTTAAACAAACAAAAGAAATACCTGGCTGCTGTTATAATTTGAGTGTCGTCATGGGTGGGGTAGTTTCAAAGTGTGGAGTCGAAGCTGGCAGTTCTCCTGAACCCCATCCGGCTGGAGCTGAGCATTTCACTGCATCTGATGTATTTGTTCGGCTCAGATTGTTGGGGTTTTACTCCTGTATTCAAGCGCAATGCAGATGCTTTTGCCCCGATGTCGTCGTGTACAGCTCTAAAATGTCAAACTGTAGGTTGTACAGTTGCTGTGTAGACCTCGAACACATGAGAAACTTTGTCACCGATGAGCAACTAAATTTAAGTTGTAGTAGACCTCACCTCACCTGTATCGTAGACAGACTTTTGTTAAAACCAGCAGCCTGTGTTTCACTTAAACTTGAACATCTATTTAAGGAAAATGTTTTATTTGACTACAGTATACATTTGCTTAATCTTGCACATTTGAGAAATGTAACTTTATGTTGAAATGTTCCAATGTATATAATGGTTGTTTTTTTTGTTTTATTTTATTTTTTTTTTTTTTTTGTCTGTAAATGGGGGAAATTCTGTAACTGACTTGTAGGTATGAGGTTTGGTTTTGTAACTTAAAGCTGAGTTAAATCGGAGGAACATATCAGTCGTCAGCTCCGAGCGGTTTAATTTAAGACACGAAAGCAGACGTGAGTTCATTCTGTCCTTTAAACCTGTAGATTTTAAATATTTTTACTTCATATTGATCATGCTTAGTGTAATTGAATGAAATGTTTATAATTACACTGTTTAATATGAAAATAAATGCAAATGAACTTCTCATTAAGGTTTTTGTTTTCTTTTTACAGTAAAAAAACTGAATGACTTGGACCAAACACAGCACGTTTAAGGTTTATCTTTCATTGCTGATTAAGTTTATGTATTCAGCTGATTGTAGTTTGATGCAAGAAAATCAGTTTGGTAAGTCGGACTTCTAAGAAAACCAAAATAAAGCAAACTGCAATCAGTGTTTTTCATTTCGCCAACCGAAAACTGAGGCGACGTTTTCAGGCTGTTTTATTTTTTTACTTGGTTTTCCACATTTGTTTCAAATGTAATTAAAAATAAAACTCAATTAGCTTTAATGGAAAACAGATTTTAAATTTTTCTTAACTTCAAAAAACAACAACATTAGTCTAAATTGCGATCAGATGGTTGTACACTTCCCTTCTACTGAATCGGTGGTCCACCTGCATCCCACATGGAGACTAAAAACCAAGCTGTAAACGCACAGATCCGAGGAAGCATCCAGGGAAATTCACAGTGTTTTCAAGCATAAGTTTGGATTTGCTAATGGACTTTCTAGGTCTCAGCCAGACTGGATAATCGGGGATAAGGGGCCACATAGACTGAAATCCCGATGTTTGTTCGTGGCGGTGGGAGAACGGTGCAGCGGCCGGACAGAAGCCGTATCCTCACTTAAAAAGGTGCGTGACAGGCGACTGATCACCTTCGGACCACAAGAACTGCTGAAAACGAAGATTGAACCACAACCTATAGAGCAGAAACCAGAGGCTGGACAATAACGGAGTCGACAGCATCGTGCTGGGAGAGCAGTTTTGTACCAAAGGGGCTTCAGACTCGCACGATGAATTGACTGCAAAAAAAATAAAAAAAGGGTCTTAAATGGGACGTTTCCGGCGCATCACAATGTCAAGCTGAGGTTGCAGTTTAACCACCTGAGACTCTGAGAAAGCGTTGACCTAGATGTCACAGTTCTACTTTTAATAAATGAACCGATAATAAAGATATAGCAGCCAAGTATTTGTCAGACTTTTATTTTGCATTTCAATACCTTTTCATGGAGGTGTGCAGTCACGGTGGTCATGACTGCAGCAGGGTCAACAGTCGCCGTCGTTGCAGTGCTGCTGTTGGGGTGTATACTAACGACCAGTTTTTGTTCTCTTATTGCAGGAAGACGGAGGTATTATCTGATGGTCAAGCGCAATATGTTTTTGTACAGTGTTGATATCTCAAAGTTTTATCTTGAAAAAGCCCTCAGAAGGCAGGTTGTAGCAACATGGATGGGAAAAAAAAATAAATAATTAAACACTCAATCGTAAACACGTAACAGCCCGATGTAAATGGAGGTTTCAACAAACGCACGATAAATAACTAAAAGATGTGAAATTACATGCAAACAAACATGACTCGCATACCAAAAATGAACGAAAGCGGAACAAATCAACAGGTTTTAGGTTGCAGTGATTTTGTGTGTGAAGTTCATTTGGTAACTTGACCTTTTAGCCCTTCACTGAAATCTCACCCTCTTGGGTTTTTCACAGGATCCTGTTTTAAATGGATAAAAAGCTTTTGCTCCTTCCTATGATGCCCAGTAGTTGAAGCCTAGTGAAAGCAGACACTTCTCCTTAACTAAATGTCCCAGATTTCATCCTTTTTTGCTCCGTCTCCGATGAATACCGAAATGCTTTTCAGCCTGGCAACCAACCAGGCTGCAACGTTCATCCATCAGTCAAACCCAACCGACGACGCAGGCTGAACTCCAGGGTTGTGCAGTCCCTTTACGTGAAGGGAAGTTGGGAACGGTCCGAGGACGAATGCAGATCCAGGCACAAACGGGACAGGAGGAGGAGGAGGAGGAGGACATGGGAGGGTGCTACACACACACAGCGTTTCCGTTCACTTGAGTCGGCGGTCGCCGGGGGACTGGGCTGCGTGAGGGGCCGGCGAGAGGAGGGTTGGGGCCCCGAGGAGCCTCCAGCGCGTTCCCCCTCACACTGACATGCTCCCAGCCTCCCTGAAAGCCAAACACATGGAAGAACGACCGAGTTGATGCTTTGTTTGTTCTGTTGAAGCAGACTCAGACTTCAAAATGATGGCATCTAGAATTTAGAGAATTCCGCTCATCTCTCCATCAACAGCCATAAAAACGTCAGCGCTTTCCCAAAACAATCAATAACAACAATGAACCATGGATGTTCACTTTTTTTTCCCCCTCTGGTGACTCAGAATCTCAGAAAATAATCTGAGCTTTGAGCAACATCATCACACATCTGTAACTGGATAAAGTCACAACAAAACAACTTCATCAATTAGGTTTAATATTCAATAAAATCCATCACATTTCATAGGCTCCATTAATTTTGTATATAGGATAAACCGGATGGATGGAACATGAAAAACAAATGAGGAAGACGGAAATGCAGGAACTGACCCCTATACCGTAGTCCCAGGACTGGCCCTTGGGCTGCATGGGTCCTACGCCAAGCCGGTGGCAGACAGCGCCAGGACTCTCAGAAGGGAAACCAGGAACTTTATCTGCGATGATCCAAACCTGAAGAGACCAGAGACACTATAACTCCACCCTTGTGACTTTTATTGGTAAATAAATTGGATTTGGACAAGATCGCATATCGAACTGGAGGCTTTGAAGCAGCAGCTCAAACCGGAGACACTGCGGAGTGGAGACACTGACCTGGTCCAGTGGTCCTACGGAGACTTTGGTGACATTGTTAGAGATGAGCTCCCAGGCGGAGCCCTGAGGGTAACTGGGGGTGAGGCCCTGCCTGAACCACAGGTTACCTGCACGACACCAGATGAGATCGCAGCTGTTCAACACATTGGTTTTTTTTTTTTTTAAGTTTGAAGTGTTTGAAAGCTCGACGCCAACGAGATCCGATACCACTCACCGTTGTCATCGACTGCAAAGACAGACGTTCGTCCAACAGAGAGTTGTCTGAGGGTCTGTCTCGGGGGAGACGGGATGTGGTACCAGCATTCTCCTGTAAAAGGAGAAGAGTTCTGGGAAAAAAGTTGTTTCCGTTCACTTCCTAAGTTCCAGATGCGTCACCTCTTTAAAAACGGACCTGCGGGGTTTTGCGGAGACACCGATCCTCTGTAAAACACGGCTCTGTCCCTGGCGATGGCCCACACCTGACTGGCTCCACCGATGGAGATGGACTTGAAGGGCTGGTCTGTGCCCACGTGGAGCCAGGAGCTGCCCTGTCAGACGAAAGTTTACAGAGTTCTGATAGTTGATCTAACAAAAGAAGAAGACAAAACAAAAACAAAACAAAACAACCCTTTCCCGTTGCACTTCCTGAACACGTCTAAGAGCCGCAGGTACAGATTTCCAGCACTCTTCTCACCGCGGGGTTTTGAGGGGTGACTCCCAGCCGACACAAGACGTCTCCCTTGTCACTGAGGGCCCACACAGGGACCTGCTCCATTTTGCTCTGGGCCAGACACGGCATCAGAGAGATGTCACTCAGACGGATGGGCGGGACCTGCTTCCACGGACCTCTCACCGTGATCTTACATTTCCTGCACGCAGGACAAGCTCCTGTTATGATGCTGAAGACGCCGAGTCGCAAAACGGGAAAAAATGTGAGCGTCTACCTCGTCCATCTCCTGCGCCTCACGAAGTCCTTCATCGTTTTGTGGCCATGGAACGTCCTGGAAGGTGAAGGGAAAAGTCAGACAAACCGCTTGACTGTCTTTGTAACGTTCAGATTTTACAAAGAAATGACGGCCTCGTACGTGGGGAAGTCTGCAGCGTACTGCCAACCCTCTTTGTCTGTCCCCCCTGGGACGCCGCTGTCCACAACCCACTCTGACACCTAAAACCAAACCAGTAGATGTCAGAAAAGTCAAACAAGAACGCTTTCGTTTTTAAGAACCTGACTCCACCTACCCAGGCCCACTGAGGAGACGGCGGGTGGGTGTTCCCTTTGGTGCACTCCTTCAGCCCGCTCTCGTCGCTCCACATTGGGCGGTCTGTAGGAAGTCCTCTGGAACAGCGAGTCATGAAAGACAGATTATGGTTTTCGGAGCACGGCAAGGTGATCGCATGGCAGACTGACAGATGACGGGGGTCCTACTTGTCAGTGTATCCGGTCATCGGGTTCCATCGTTGATTCTCGTATAAATGCACGCTCCGGGCGTCAGTCTGCTGGTGCATCTGCCCAGCGTCGTCTGCAGGAGGCGCACACACACACAGATAAATCTCAACGTGAGTGGATGAGCGTGTGCATTTGTGTGGACATCTAGAAGCTTCTCAGCTGCAACAGATGCAGGAAACTTGAGCTAAAGCAACTGTGCACCCGTTTGTGCTCGACATTGATCAGATGTCATCAGAAGGAAACGGCTCTATCAACTTTTCTCATTTAGTTCAAATACAGCTGCGGGTGACATGGGTAACAGTCTATGGGACGTGTGTTACCCTGACTGGGCAGCGGCCCGTAGCGCCCGCTGTAGACCCAGGCGGTGCCGTCCCACCCGATGCCCCACACGAGCCCCAAACTGTTAGACTCTACGCAGCGCAGGTGGCCCGGGACCTGTCGCCAAAACCTGCAGCACCATACAGCGGAAGCACGCGGTGTTAGACACTGTGATATGTTAGTCTGTAGGGAACATGTTGGTTTGGTGCGGAAGACAGACTGCAAAGAGAAGCAAAGCGGCGGACAGGATCCGCATCTTAGTGTCGGTCTCACATGTGGTCACAGGGCGTAGTGTGCGCAGGAGCCTCGAGGCAGAAGGACGGCTCATGGACCATGATGTCCCCTTTGGAAGTGGTGGACCACAGAGCCTGTCTGGGCGGAGCGCCCGCGATTCCTCGACACTCACAGCAACAGTCGGCGAGCAGGTGCAACTGAACACGCGAGACAAGAGATGACGAGCGAGCGATCGGCTCAACCTTGCAAACGATCAGTAAAACAAGAGAAAACAAAGTTACCCAGTCGTTCAGGTCCTCCTCAGTGGGCGCTGCCAGGACCAGCGGCCACCTCTGCTTGGTCCTTTCAGCCGTGTACACGGCAAAGGCATAGTAGGTGTCCCAAAGCAGCGGCACCAGCGCCGTCACTTCATTTATTAACACATGCAGGTGCTGAGACGAGACGAAACGAAAGTAAAGAAAAACATTTGTCACTTTTGACTGAGGAACCACACGTGCTTTTTGGATGCGTAACTGAGCGGCAAAACCAACCTTTTTCTCGTCATACTGTGTGTAATACACAAATAAAATGCTGTCTTTCCTGCCGTCGCATTTGGACGACTGCTCGAGAGCAACGGCTACGTCGACCCAGCGCTGTGGCTTCCAGTCTCTCCACCAGCGCAGCGGACCTTTACGCACCCACACAGACTGGTGAGGGAGACAGAGGAACGTCGGCACCGCAGGAAAACAACCACACAGGAGGAGAAGTGTCAAGTATAAATGATAAAAATCGGTCTCACGTTGCTTTTCTCCAGCGGTTTCTTGATGATCTCCTCTCGGTGTTCCTGCTGCTGCTCGCTCCAAGCGGCTGACTGGACCGGTGTGAGTGACAGGGAGCTGACGAGAGGACCTGAAGGACAAAATGGACAAGTCGGATATTCAGAAAACGAAGTAAGTACAGCATCCTCTGCACATGCAAAAACCCAAACGCTTTAAAGCTCAAAATGTGACTTGGCTTTGAAATGTTTGTAAACTCCCAGATAATCACTTCACGTGCTTTTACTATCCCGTTAATGTTTTTGAAAACTCTGAGTGAATTGGGCGTGTGTTAAAAACGTCAGAGTGCTTGTGCATACACCTGTAGGACTGAGCCAGCGGATCTGTGAAGCTGCATCCACCTCACAGCCTCCGCCAGAGATCCAAGCCCACACTGGCCCGTCCTCTTCCCCGATGCCCTGTGAGCTCTCCAGAGTTCCCAGTGCATAAGTGGCAGCTGCCGTGGCAGCTGCCGTGCCATCGCCGGACGAACGCCCCACCGCCCGTCCGCCACGAGCTGCCTCCGCCCCCTCCAGGTCTACGTTCATCCACGGCGTGTCTGCGGCCTGGGGGGTCGGGAGGACCGGCGCTGGGGTCAACTCCTCGACGTCCTCTTGTGGCATCTCTGGGATGGATGCTGCTTGCTGTGTGGAGGTCCTGTCCCGGTCGGAGACAAGGCTGTTGATGAAGCTGTCGCTGGCGGGAATGAGGGCTTTGGGGGCGTCCCGCTGGGGGGTTGAAGGAGCATCTTTAACTTCTTGGGGAGGTGCAGGTGCGTTGGCTGCACCTAAGGGGACAACAGAGGGGGCTTCCGCCTCCAGGACCGGGGTGTCCGTGGGGCTGCGTTGTGGGTCAGTGGGAACCAACTCTGAGTCTGAGTCAGTGCAGCTCAGCACTGAGGCTTGAGAGGCTTCGGTCAACTGGCCACTAAACTCACACTCATCCCTTTTAAACCAATACAAAACACAAACAGAGAAGACGTTAAAAAGGAAATAGAAAAATCCGATACGGAGATTTAAGTGAACTGCGACTCGTGCATCAGTCTGACTAACACACCTGGGTGGAATAACCTCTTTATTACTGCCCCACTGGGCAGAAACGGGTATCCAGCCGTTTCCGCTCGGTTCAGACGGCGTCACGCCCATCCTAAAATACAAACCGCGGTCCTCACCGACTGCCCACACCTAACAGAGGAAACAAAAATACACATGCATATATATATATATATATGTATTACATATTGTGTTATGAACACAGCTGTAACAGTAAAACAGTAAAGGTCATTTTCATTGACTGAGTTGAGTAAAAGAGTTCACAGAGAAAAATCACACAAAGCAGTAAAAAAAAAACAACAAAAAAAATCTACAAAATATGAAAAATCTTTTTAATCAGTCTTTAACGACCCATCTGAGGCCCAAACAGGACGCAGGCAGCTGTTACTTTATATGGCCATATACCCGCCCACTTACATAAGCCATCCCCCTAACAGTAACAGTGAAACATGGGATATGATGACGACGCCTTGGCCAGCTTCTAATTAGGGAGTCTCCCATATGTCGGGTTAGAGGGAATACAGTCTGGGGATATATAAGGCCGGGCCTGGGGTGCTGCTGCTGGGACATTGGCTGGAGCGACGCGCCGTACTCGTGTTACAGGGCAGTCGCAGGGCAGGACTCAATATGAGCAGAGGTCGGAGATGGAGGAGGGGAGGGGGAGGGACAGAAGAGGAGGAGGTGTGAGATGCAGGTCTGCAGCACTAGCGAAGTCTTCAGCAGTGGGACGCAGAGCCCCCCCCCCCCCTCCAAGCCCTGATCTGGCCTGTCCTGAAACCGGATCCATACAGAGGGTGAGGTGAGGCAGTCGGAGGCTGTGCAGAGTAGAAGCTGCGCACCGAAGAGCTTCACAGTCCTTCATCATTACAAAACTCAATTGAAACTCTACTGTATGTAGAAAAAATGTTTTTTTTTTGTTTTTTTTTTACACAATTAAAGACTGCTTTCATTGTTTTCATCAAAAGCAGCAGTACCGGCTGCACTGCTAGACGCCCACCGAAAGCATGTGGTCGAAATAAAAACCCATCTGATGCAGCGACCGATCGACCGTTTGGGTTTCGGGGAAATTAACGTCAAAAGTCTCTTCACCTGGTCATTGAGTCCCACATCCACCATCATCATCTCCCCTCCGATGCTTATCCAGCCAGAGCCACAGGGGTTGTGCGAGTTCACGCCACGCCTGAACCACACCTGAACACATACATGCCAAAATATTTTCAGGTAAAAAAAATTTTTAAAAAACAAATTCAGACTGTTACACGTGCGAGCAGCACCGATTCACCTTGTAGTCCTTGGTGACCACCCAGACCACGCTGACTCCAACAGCCACATGGAGCGCCTCAATCTCCTTTCCCGGCGACTCCACCTCCACCCAGGACGTACCTAGCGGGGAGAAAATGCTGTTTATCATAACAAGCACTCAAAAGTTTCTATAAAACTAAAAGACAAAAGCTACTTTTAAAGGCCAATTTAGTTTAAAAAACCCCCACAAAACCAGGCGATTTTTAAAGGCCCGTTCTAGGAAACTGGATGCGTTTGCGAGACACATTTTATTACACGTCTGAACTTGTGTTGTAATAGCAAACAAAACAAACCCAGTGTTACTCAGCAGAAGCTGCACAATCACGCCTGAAGTCTCGCAGAATTTAAAGGAGCACAAGATGAACTGCGTTAGTAAAAACAACGGCTCAAATGTGTGAGATTGTGAGGAATATTTCGGGAATAGTTGTGTGATCCGGTGAATTCTGACCAGTTGGGCTGTCCAGACTGAGACCAGTTCGAACCAGCAGGTTCCCATCCCACAGTAAAGCCCACAGAAGGTCTCCAGGGCCCGCTGACAACTGAGCCACCTCTTTGGGCACCTCCACCTCTTCCCAGCTGGTGCCCTCTGGGACGCGAGGGTGGATACCCTCCCTGAACCACACCTGCAGAGCGACACGTGAATTCACCCGATACAACAACGACGGGAATATGTGATAAATTATTTGAATTAAATTCACATTCCATAGTGACATAAACTATGTTAATGCAAGTTTCATTCTTGCCACAGCATCTTTTATGGTTTTAATATAGCATCAAGTCGATTAAATGTTAATTGGTTAAAAAAAAAACAAAAAAACAACAACAATAAAACCTTCAGTTTGACCTATGACTTTTATGAAGTCATGCTGCCCTCTGGTGGCGGAGGTTGAACAGTGACCTGAACTGACAACACTGTTGTAACGGTGCTGTAACGTTTTTCTATTTGAGTTCATAAAGTACAAACTAAGACACCATCAGGCTGATGGAGGAAGTGAACACTACCCAGTGTCTTTTTTAGGGTTGGACAAATGCCTCGGGAAAGCCAGGAACTATAATAATTTGAGTAATGCGGTTTATCCAACCTGAGTAGCAACCACAGTTCAGCAACTACTCCTCAGGTGAAGGTTAAAAGCAAGTTATTTAAATAAAAGAGCCTATATGGAGCTCTGCATGAGTGGTTGGTCCAGCAGACTGACCTGTCCTTGCTGGGACACTCCCCAGAGGCAGGGATACCTTCCAGACTGGTCACTCATCTCCCAGCCGCCACAGCTGATGTCGCAGAGCGGCAGCAGGGGTTTTCTCGGATGGTCCAAGGGAATCTGCAGACAAGATACAGCCCTTTCTGATCCGTTCTCGCATATCAACACCTGCTGCACAAGCTGATCAAACTAGCAGAGTCTCTTTGGGACACAGAATAGAAAGTGGCTACACAAACCTTCGCCCAAGTACCCTGTGCTGTGTATCTTCTGTAACGGATCCACCGTCTACGGCGCACACAGGAGTTCCACTTCTTTTCTGGAGAGAAGTTGGCCGGGAAGTCGACAGCAAACTCCCAGCCCTTCCGATTCAACAAGGTAGAAACAGCATGACCCCAAACTGTATGTTTTATCAATTAAAATGTGATTAAAGCCGAAAGAGAGATGTGTCTCACCCCAGTCTGGCTTGGTTCTCCTCCACAGCTCTGATCCACGTACCAGTCTCCCTCCCACTCCCAGCTGCGGGAAGGCAGCTGGAAGCTGTGGAGCGGCTGGGGGTTCATCCCAGTCACGTCGCTCCAAGACCAGCGGTCCGTTGGCAGGAGGACATCGGTGAAGCCATCTACTGGGTTCCACCGCTGAACGGGCACACGCATTGACAGTTTTAACCTTGGCGGGATCCATCACCTACGTCTTCGGTGCAAATGACAGGCGGCTTGGGCTCACCTGGTTTTCGTAGGTCTCCTCCCGGTAGCGGATGGGGGTCTCACTGGGCGTAACATTGAGGTAAACATGGTGGTCGCAGCCGATCCCCCAGCAGCGGTCCTTTCCTGCAGTGACGCGCTTCAGCTCCAGCAGCAGGTCGTCAGCGCGTACCCAGCGCTGGCCGGCGGTGGACAGGCTGTACACTCTGCCGTACACATCCACGGCCCACAGCAGCGTGATGGGCATGATGGCGCCTGAACAGAAACGGTCCCACACAACTCTTATTCTCAAACCGTCTGCTATAATTTAACAACTCCTTTTACTAAAAAAAAGGTTTAATTATAACCAATTAGAGATAAAACTACATTTGCTTTCAATCCTAATAGTGACATTTAGATCTTCTCTGGTAGTTGAACTACTCTCCATGTCAAAAAAAAAACAAACTATTCACAATCCTTCTTATGTCTGGTGGCATCCCTGACCTGTAAGTAAATGACATCAATAAATGTTCAAAGTTATAACTCTCCGACAACAATGACAAAAAGCTTTCTAACGCTGGAATAAAAACGGACCATAAAACAAACCCGGCAGTAAAGACAAGCCTGTAAGGTTTCCCGTCGTCACCTAGAAGCTTCTGCACCTGCCTGCAGGCGCTTTCTGCTTCTCTTTCACAAGTTCCACCTCCGAGTGTTTTCAGTGAATTTAGGTCAGAACTCATGACAATTCAGTTTAGAATAATACTTTTTTTTTGTTTTTGCTTTTCAAAGTTCTTTTTGAACTCAAGGTTTGCTCTTCTTCGTTCTCAGACCCAGAGTTCTGGCACTGGACGACACATTTCAAACACCTTGCTACTGCTTTAATTTGGAGTGATGACCTACAAGCTGATCTAGAGTCAGAGCCTGCAGGCAGACGTTGGCGTGGTGGTAGGACCTGCTGATTATTTTATAAATGTGCAACCGTTTGTAACGGACAGGTGGAAACCAGTTTCACCTTTAAACAGATGGATTGCCCAACGAACTCCATAGCTGCCACATATTAATGCTTTCCTGATTATATTCAATTCATAATCATATATTAAGACACTGACGAGTTAGAGAACGAATGATTGCATTTGATATAACATATAAAAGTGTTATAAAAGTCTCGGTCTGACCTACCTTGACACCATCATCCGAGTACGGGTGTATGATGCAAAAAAACACACTGAAGCATCACAACTGACAGTGAGGCCTTCTAACATCAGACCTGATTAGGTTATTGACTTACCTGCGGTGGAAATTAATTACCACAATCATATAGTTTCCTATTTATTTACATCCTCTCAGGGTATTATCTGAATCCACACATTTCTCCTTTTTATTGCTATTTTCGATGAATAAAACACCACAAACAGCCCTAACTAACCTGTCGGCAGTCATTCACATTTGTTTTTTTGTGGCCATCTGCAGGAGCAGGACTGACCTCAGACTCTTCCTTATAGATTCATTTGATCACTTGTTTCATAATTTACTTTCCATTAGCTTATCTCTACCAATCTCATAAAATCAGTCAGGAGTTTGTTTAGGTAATGGTTAATTAATTCCCCATATATATATATATATATATATATATATATATATATATATATATATATATATATATATATATATATATATATATATTATGACTTTTTAAAAAAAGAGAAAAAGGAAAAACAAGAACTCTTATGTGACAAAAGAAACAGAAAACTGTTGTAATTTGAAGTTTCTGACCGGAAGTCCTGCTTTTATTTTTGCAGGGCGGCTTGATAGTTGCTTTATCGACTGATACTAATCCTCTACATCACTGACAGTCATGGCAAAGCTAACCTTATCCCTACACTATTGAGGCCCTTACTTCTCTCTTTTACAAAAAAAAAAATACAAATGCAATACTCGCCTTTAATAATCAGTGGGTGTAACGAAAATAAATGAATCAAAACTGTAGTAAGACTGCAGCTGAACTTGCAGAGGTTAGCAGACTGCAGTGGAGTTTTTTTTTTTTTTACCCACAGACGCAGTAGCCACTCACCTCTCACGCACTCTCACGCACTGTCACGCAGGAAAAACAACGTCAACACGGGAGCGTACCTGGATATTAGGATCCTCTCTGCGGTTGTCCAAAAGGGAAAACCAAAAGACGCGTCATGGCATCAGGTGCAACAGCCGGCATGTGCCACCTCCCTGGCCCCTCCTGGCACACATGCACCCCCAAGTTAAACGACGACACGAGGACGTCAGTCCTCTCGTGCACAGTCAAAACACTGACACGCTCACTAGTGGACCGAAATGCCGCAAAGTCGGCTTTAAGCTGTTTACATCTTATGGAACCGGCGGGAGTCGGATGACCTTAACCCTCACGGATCATGTCGACACGCATAACGTTTACTTACGCACGCAGCTCGGAAAAGAGCATCGCCTCTGCAGGGGGGCATAAAAGTAAAGTCATGCACGCACACAGCACGTTTTAATTCATATGGTGGAGCAGAGCGCTGCCCCGTCCAAGTCCGAGTTCACAACAGGAAATGGAGGGAGTGCAGCTCTGATTCGCCGAGTCCCTGCAGGAGGGCGGGGTCTCGTTCTCTGATTGGCTGAAAACAGGAGCCTCTGATATTTTCCGACCGCTGCTGACCAACGGGTATACTTCAATAATTTATTCAGCGGCAGATGAATTATTGAGGCGAGGTGTCGCTTGTTTCGTTACAGTTTAGAATATTGTAAGGTAAGCCAAGACAAGAAACAAGCAAATAAAAGAGTCATCTTACATTTGACTTTTTGACTGAGTATTCTACCGTAGAAATTGGGTTTAAAAATAGTGATAGTGCACCAGATAACGCACAAACAGTTGTTATTAGATGCATCCTTTTTAATAGACCTATTAAACATGAACAAAGATGCAACCACTTTTGGAGCTGTGGGTCTGACCTCTACAACGTTCCTCTCCACAGACCTGCTTCAGCCCAGACACATTAGTAGGTTATCTGCGGTTATAAGATCTGATCTCTGAGCTGCTCCAGAAAGGAAGATTGTCTTTTTCCGAAACCATCCTGTGGTGAGTTTATTTTCACGCTTAGTGTCATTTCCCTGCTGCATCACCAACCTTAATTTCCCCAACAATAAGAATAATATTTATTTAAACGTACTGCCTCCAGGCCCCGATGCAGCAAAGCAAGCCCAAATCATGATGCTCCCGCCACCGTGCTTCAGCGTTCGATGATGTTTGGGTGTGTGGTGCCGAGTGTTCTTCCCAGACAATTCAACTTTAGTTTCATCAATCCACAAAGCATGTCCCCATATTGTTGTGGATTGCTGAGATGTTGTTTGAGAAACTTTAGGGGTGCATAATATTATTTTTGGAGACCAGTGGGTTCCTCTGTGGTGTTCTGAAAAGGAAAATCTGCCTGTTTAAGAACTTAAAGGATGAGTTTGTCTGTTCCAGCGATGTCTTTTTAGACTTTTTAGGCATTTAGATGTTAGTGCATTCTTGTTGGTCTCATGAGAGATTCTGTTTAATGCTTTCAGAGTCACCGTGGCTGATCAATGTTTCCATTTAAACATAAGTTGTCTAACTGTAAACTGATGTGTTCCCTACTCAGTTTGGGAATATGTTTTATTATTTTCCATCCTTAAGCATATGAACCACTCTTGATTGTCTCCTTGGAGCCTGCTTTTGTGAGAGATGGTTCACTTCAGCAGATACTTCACATGAAGAGTAAATAATAAAATGTTTGATTGCCATTTATCAATAACAATAACTTTACACCACACCTCCAAACTCATTCCATTCATTGGACTCCTTGTGTGAAAACACCTGAAAACTGACTCACAAATGAAACAAGTTTTGAGAAGTTTCTCACACCTTTATAATATTGTAGAAATAAGGAAAATCCTACCTCAGAGGGATGCAGACTGATGAGTCCATGCATGTGTTACCTCAAGATTGAATTACTGCAAGTGTTGCTGGGACACAAGTCAGGGTCTGATCTGCCTTGGCAACACCACCTGAGTGTGGGTGTATGATAGTAAAAGACATCACAGCAACTGGATAGCCTATAGTTAGACTGATTGCTGGAGACCTGTCATTATACTGGACTCTGTCCTCAGACTCATTTTGTATCTATTTGTCATTATTATTACACTAAACTACAATAATATTACAAAAAATTACAATAAACATTTGTCTCTCATACCACTGTTGCCCTTAAGCTTGCTCAGGATGGGTGATTGCACCGAAGAGAAGGATTCATTGTAATCTCTTGAGTTCTTTAACAGACTGTTTTTGTTGCAATGACGTGTAAATCTCGATTCTGGTGGGTTGAATGGGATTAACTCAGTTACAAAGAACTAGATGCATTAGAATATCACTCAAATTATTTGTTTTGCCCTTGCACTTGTTTTCTGTGTAAAGTGCTTTGAGATTACTTTTGTTGTAAATTGGCATTAAAAAAATACAAAGATCTGAAGTGGATTGAGCTAATATACTGCTATTAATTTGAGATGTGTCTTTATGTGCAACATAGTGGATTATTGTTACTTATTTATGAACCCACTGTCATGCAACATTAAGTGTAATCATGAGGTGAAAGGCGGCGGTTTTATAAGTGGCAGTGCACATGAATTTGGGATCTTAAAGGCAGAGGATCGGTTGCGGATAAACGAAACAACGGCGTGTCTTGTTGACAGTTGATTAAAACCACTTGTGTCTTGCAGGTACTGGTGACGTTTCTGGCGTTTGTTGTCATGTACTGTCTCTTTAAGAAGCCCTCTGCTGCGCAGGCGCGCGGAGGCGCTACGGCAGCTCGTCACATGATCGCTCTCTTGTGACAGACAGGAGCTGGGCCAGACCTGGTCCGGTATTGGTCCAGACCAGGCTATATAGGAAAAGCTTTCTGACTTCCAGGGTGAGTTTTGCGCTCTTGCCATGGTAGCTGGTTGTTATTGTGGTGCTGAAGGACCAACTTTGAGGACGGACATGGAGTCGAGTTAACTACCACCAGACCGACTCGCATCATTCCCGTCTGAACATTTGCTGAAGATTTAGGCTCGTCGCGTCGCTTGGGACAAAGTTGGCGCATGGAGAGGGACGAAGTTTCGTTTTTGCGCAGCGTGTTTTCTTTGTTTTCGTCGCTACTGCGTGTCAGCCAGCGCCGCGCGGCTTTTCCGGGCAGCCCAGCTAAAGCAGCTCGAGTTGAGTTTTGACCCGCTTCTGTTTCCGAAGACGTGACCGACAGAGGACGAGGCGAGTCCAGGACGCTTCCTCTCGGCGGAGACATGGTGGACAGCAAACCTCTCCTCCAGGACAGACCTCCGGCGTACAACGCCGTCCCGGGGGCGTATGAGTACGGCCCGCAGCCGCAGCCGCATGGCTACGGGGCCATCCCGCCGGCGGCCCCGCCGCCGTACCCGTACCCCGACGGCCCAGGTGGGTTCGATACCTCATCATTTAGTCCAGTTTATTTCACACACGGGCCACATTTAACCAGCAAGTCAAGTATCCGGGAGGGACAGGAGGCTCCACTCCTGTTTATTTCCGTATGTGTCAAAATGAAAGTTAACGGAGGCTTTATTTTAGTCCCACACATACTTTAAATTACGTTATTGACAAGTAAATTAGTTTTATCAGGTAGTCCTACTTGACGCATGCGCACTATGAGCCAAGTAGTTAGTCGCTATTATTATTATTATTATTATTATTATTATTATTATTATTATTATTATTATTAAAAACAAGCGTGGTGGAAGGCTAAAACAAACTTACAAATAAATAATCAGTGACTCCACTTTAAGATATAATGTCTCAAATCAACTGATCGATGTCTCTTTTTCTTTGAGCAGAATATTGACAGTATGTTGCATTTTGACATTGCATCGGAGCTTTCCAACTAAAAGCAGCACAACTTTGGCCCTTGGGCTTGAGGTGCATGTTTGTTTTGTGGTGAAGCAGGCCACCGTCACCTGACTTTGATTGTACAAGTGCAGCTCACGCACAGGAAGTCAGAATGTCCTGAAATTGCCTCGCATTTCTTGTACGTGCACGACATTTCCTCTTTACTCAGCCACATGATTTTTATCCTGCTCAGTAGATTCAAACACTCTCCACCAGAGCAGGTGTAGGAGCTGGCGTTTTTCTCTGTTTTAGCCTCTTCACAGCGAGGCGCCGTTGTTAGGAAACAGATATTGGTAATAATTTCTAGAAATGCTGACGTGATTAAGGTGCCAGAGTTCACTTGTAGTACACAAACAAAGCAAGTGGTCAAAAATGTCAGTATCGGCGAGTGATATGAGCCTGCGCTTCCTCTGTTGTCTCACACACGCCACCGTTTATTCCTCGTATACGAGTCAATGACTGTCTGCCATTGTCTCTTTATAGTAACGTTCTCATCAGATGTTCCCTCCAAAAGCTCTGCGCTTCAAATGGAGGGTCGTGCAGTATTGCAGTGTCACATTTTCCTTTTAGTCCACCACCCCTTTGCACAAATCAGTAAGTTTTAAAATTATGACATGTCATCTCTTCTTTTTTTATTTATTTTTTTTTTATTTCCTCACCCGCAGGATATCCATCAGCCCAAATGGGCCCCGCTGTTTCCCAGCCCCAGCCCTACACTGGGACTTACGCCATCATCCAGCCCTCTGTAGTGGTGGTGGGAGGCTGCCCTGCTTGCAGGTGAGGAGACACACACACACACACACACACAGACACACAGACACACACACACACACACACACACACACACACACACACACATATATATATTTAATTTAGTAATGCTTTGAAATGTAAGGTTTGGTTGAATGCATCGCATAGCTGTTAGTAGCTTAGCACCAACTGAGGTGATGAGGGCACACGTAGATGACGCAGGTGTGGACCACGACAGAGATAATCCTCTCTGTCCTTGCGCTTTGAAGTCTTAATGGAGGCATGTTGGAGTCTGGAATATGTTCCTGAAGTCTAAGAACCTGCAGGAAACCCGGGCAAACGCGGGGAGAACAGTCGATCAGACAGACCGCCCCCACCTGCACGATAGTACTCACTCGGCTGCTCCCACATGTAAACAGCTTGCCTGTTGTCATGGTTACTCATCATCACACGTGTCAAAGTGCCAGAAGTACCAGCAGGAATTCTTAAAGCAGCGAACCAGTGTAGACAAAATGTTTGAAAAGTCAGAAATGTCACAGAGAGAAGCTCGGTGAAGATGTCAAAGAGAAACTCGCGTTGAACTGTAGCGCTTGTGTTTACACATTGTTACCATCCCGTATATCTGACATCGCTCCTGCATGTCCACTGTCAGTCAAGATGAGATAAGCAGGTATGAGTTATAGATTTCAGAGTTTAACATTGTGCTCGCTGTGGTGAGTCAGCGTCCTTTCAGTCAGCTGACAGAAGTTCATCCTCAGACATGTGACGATGGCCGTGGGACACTGTTCACATGAATGTCAGTGTGAGTGAAGATTTCCCTGATCTACTGCAACAATAAAACGCGCTGTTATTTTTATCCGGGACTTTTAACTTGTACAACACGTTAGTGAAAATAAATATCGTGTTTTTTTTTGTTTAGTTTTTTGTCACACTTGGGTTTAATATCTTGTCAGCTTTTTTTTTTTTTTTTTTTTTTTTTTTTTTTTTTTTTTTTTTTTTTTTTTTTTTTTTTTTTTTTTTTTGGGGTGGAACTAAGTTGACTCAACCTAACTAAGCTGCAGCGACACTTTTGTTTTCTACAAAAATCAGCTGAACAAACGCATGAGTTAAATTTAGTTCACCACAGTCACGCAGTAACTATAAAGCAGCTCCTTATTTGCCTGTTGGAATTGTGCTTTTATTTTCCTCAAAACAGACTTGTTATCAGCCCCACGTTGGTAAAAGTGGAACAGATGTGCTCGCTGCCAGGCTCCGTGATAACTGTAGAGCGTCGCCGCTCTCTACTTTGTTTGCATGCAGTATGTAAAATACTGAGGAGAATTTGGACGTGCTGGGACAGCTTCCGTCGGAATTTGCATCACGGCCGTGTCGTTGGAGTCGGTGACGCCTGACACCAGCGTGCAAATGTGTTGAGCAAAAGCAAACACTTGGAGAGATGCATGGCACTGCAACGACAGACCAAGTACATGCAGTGTATGTGCTGATATAGTATTATGGTTTACGTCAGTTGAGCATAAGAGTATAATAAATGTGTAATTGGGTTTAATTTTCATGGTTAACCACAACCAGCTCTTCACTTCCTCACGTAGGTCATAGTCCATGCTTTTGGATGGAAAGGCGTCTCGCAAGGCGTCTCGCAAGGCGTCTCGCAAGGCGTCTCGCAAGGCGTCTCGCAAGGCGTCTCGCAAGGCGTCTCGCAAGGCGTCTCGCAAGGCGTCTCGCAAGGCGTCCCGCAGGTTTATTGGTGGTGCTGGTTGCCGTATTGCAGTCATGAGAGCGTGGTTAACACTTGAGTGAGGCCACTCTTGAAGATGTGAGAGGCAAATATCTTCCCATCTCACTGGTCATCTGTTTGTGACTTAAATGACAACTGCTGACATCTTCAGACGTTTTGTCCTCTGACCTAAGCTTATTTTTTTTGACCACGGCCATGTGATACTAAAAGTAGAGCTTTTGTTCTCTTCTTCTCTTCACAATGAGATCGGACTTGGTTGACGGTGTCTTCTTGACGGTTGTTTAGCGTTAAAGGTCGAGAAAGGGCTCAGATGAGAGATGGGTGTAGAAAGATGAGCTTTCAGAGAGAAGTGGTCTGCTCAGTGTGGTCTGGTCAGACCTCAGTGGAAGTGACATGGCCTGTTGTTGACTTACTCAAAAGATTTTTTTATTTTTTTTTTAATGTCGCATTGATCTATTTGCAGGTAAATCATCAAAATAAATGTAAGCTTTCTGTAATGACACCAGGTGAATCTGACAGTATGTTGCTCAAAATATGGCCTCAATCCTCAGCCCCTTACTTAGTGTGTGTGTGTGTGTGTGTGTGTGTGTGTGTGTGTGTGTGTGTGTGTGTGTGTGTGTGTGTGTGTGTGTGTGTGTGTGTGTGTTGTAGAGTGGGCGTCTTGGAGGATGACTTCACCTGCCTGGGGATCCTGTGTGCCATCTTCTTCTTCCCCTTGGGAATCCTCTTCTGCTTGGCGCTGCGTCAGAGAAGGTGCCCCAACTGTGGCGCCACCTTTGGCTAGAGGGACCAAACAGCAGCCCCGTCATGCGCTTTTACCCCCCCCACCCGTGCACAGCCACACACACGCACATAATCCTGCATTTTATGTACAGCAAATGTATAACAAATGATCTAGATATTAATAAGAATTATGATGCAAATTTGAGATCTATTTTCATGTAGAAGTTGAGGATGTGTTTTGAGCACGAGTGTCCAGCTGTTGTCAGTGCCTTCACTTCATGCTGAATGATCTTCAGATTCCATCACTCGGGATTTCTTCTGTACATTTAGCTCACTCGCTCAAGGATCTAAGATTCCTTCATGCTTTGTGGAGTCAGAGTTAACTAAGGCACTTTTAGTTATTTTTGCCTGAGGTTTTCTTTTTTTTTTTTTTTTTTTTTTTAATATTTGCTAGCACATCTAGCTTTTAGTTAAGATTGTGTTTGGTATTATTGTACTCTGAGATCACTTAACTGGCTTTTTTCTTTTTAAGAAGAAGCAAAACATTTTTCTTTCAGATGTTTTTGTTCTCCTTTGTCCTTTTTCCCAGCAGATTATATTGTGGAAAGGGGGAACCCCCCTCCCCCCACCTTGGACATTTAACTGTTCCAGCTGAAAGTGGACTGTTTGACATTGTTTTTTGGGGCCATATTTGCACCGACCGTTTGTCTGACTTTTCTGCTGGGTTGTCCTTTCCCAGGGCCAATGCAGACCTCAGGTATATACAATCTGAAATGCCCTGGACTTCATGACCTCACTGGTGGACTTTGAGAGGACTGTTGTTGAAGCACAGCCTTTAATGTGTGGTTTTTCTAATGTCAAGGAAGCATGCTGAGTCAAAGTTAAAATCTGTTGATAATGTGTAAAAGTTTTGGATTTTCATCTTAGTACTTTTACTCTGACAAGTAAAACTCGCCCCATTCCTCCCAACCAGACAATCAACCAAATGTCTTCGTCCTCATGTCTGCAGTAGCTCCATGTGTCTTCCACCTCAGCAGGATGTTATACATCCAACTATGGCAGAAGAAAAGGATTTAACTGGGTAGGAGGGATTTAATGGGGAAAAAAAAAATATATATATATATATATATATCTTGCTTGAGAAACCACACTACGCACGCTCTTATGATTGAAGTTCTTACTTTTTATATATATATATATACTTACTGTAATTAAAATTGATGCTACTTATATGTGAGTTCTTGCCTTTTTTTTTCCTCAGGTGCACAGCTGTGATATTACTACGTGACGTGGCTTTAATGCATGAGTGCAGTGACACTTGATCTACTGGGGTTAAAAAAAAAAAAAAAAAACTTACCACAAACTGAAGAAATAAATCTTTATTTCCATACAGCAAATTCTATCAGGGATGTGATGACCAAAGAAAAAGGTCCAAGCAGAAATGAGTGTAAATGAAGGCAACAGGTAAAATATTTAACAGTAGGCATGTACGCATCATTAAGGCAAAAGTGTCTCCACATTACAAAAAGTTAACGTCATTGTAAAAGAACGACTTGGGACCTGCTGTACAAATGTAATCAGAAGACGCATACATGCATGTCTTTACATCTTTCAGCGCACGGCAACAGTCCCCAATCTGACTGTTGGAGTAGAAACATTAAAGACTTGAAGGTGAAATGCAAAGGTCCTCCACAGTACTGTCCTATGGCCTCTAACGATTTCTGACAAACAAGCAGCAACAGCATCAATACACTACAGTATTTTGACCATATTTATTGATCTATATCTTAAGTGCAGGTAAAACTGTGGTAATTTAAACGTCACCACCACAGACATATGGACTAAAATATACATAAAAATACATGTCATAAATATAGGAGCATCTGTTCAGTAAATAAAATTGTCCCAGAACAGTTTGTAGTAGTTCGGGGATCTCGGACTCAAATGGCTTTTTCTTTTCCTCAACACTGGCCTGCGAGCAGAGGCTGAACTGCACAGCCCGAGCAGGGGACGCAGGAAACGTGACGGACTGACGAGGCAGACGCATCAGATGACTGGTGCAGAGCGATCATTAGTGACGGTCGGGCGTAGCCTGACTGTGGAGAACGGGTTCCCGCCGCTGTGAAAATGAGTGATTAATGCATGTCAGAGGGACGGGGGTGGAAGAAAAAAAGAAAAGTTGCTGTACTTCTGTCACTTACGCAAGGTAAGCAGGCGGAGGTCTTGAGATGCCATTAGACTGAAGCACCTGCGGCGAAAGAAGACATGTTCATCACAACAGAGTCGAACGCACTGGAAAAGTTACCCAACTCACATTTCAGACCATTTCAGAATTAGACAGGGTGAAAAACGATTTGTCCCCAGCATGGAAAACACTTTACTGTGTCATATCACAAGACAACAAAGAAACTGGAGCTTCTGGAAATTCAAGTCTGTTTACAGTCAACCACGCAAACTTTTAAAGTTATTAGCTTTAAATTGTTTGTTTCAACTTCTTTACATAAATACATTACATGTATTTATTTGATGACAAAATATCTAATTGAGTTCTTGCTGTTAAGATTATACAAAAAAAAAGTAAATCACTGACCCCCCCCCCCCCCCCCCCTCCCCCCAACCTTTTTCTGATTTAGTTTTTTCAATCATGTGTATTCTGTAAATACAGTTGGAAAAAACTACAAAGTCCCTATTAGAACCAGAAAACTGAGGCGACGAGTATGTGGCAAAGAAAGAAAGTTTGCTTACACTTATAAAAAACAAAAAAAAAACAAGTGTCCGCTCCAGCCTTCAGGGGGCAGTAGGAAAACAAAAAGCACTTGAACCTAATTCTGAAGTACCATTTTACCTGTAACCAGCTTGTACACGTACAAGCAACACACCAGCCAGAAACCTGCAGTACCTCAGACACGCCACAAGAGGCCAGGAGTGGATAGAGTAATCCACATCTCACTGCGTCCCAACAGTTTTAAAACAGCTAACAGATATTTGGATTTCAGACTGGGCACATCCATTAAAACTGCAAATGCAGAGACTTTTGTCTGCGTGTTTTGTTCTGCTAGACTTTAAAAATGTACCAGGAAGAAATGATTTTTGAAAATTCTCATTTCCTGATCTTCAACTTCTTCCAGTTTGTGGATCTCTGTCCTCTCAATATTCATTCCTGTCACTTGTTATCTTAACCTTTAGACAAAGCACCAAAGCAGTGAGAATGCATTGTTTTCCTCATGGTGAGCATTCCTCGGAAACCCCACCTCCCCCCACCTGGACCAACCTGAATCAGTGAAAAGGACTGTGCTGATGTAGACTTCAATCAGCTTTGTGACGACAAGCAAGTGAAAGAATGTGGAGATAACACTGCATTAACACCTCTCATTCAAACAGACGGCGTTACCAACCCATAATGAAAAAGTTAAATGAAGAGATTGCACATATCAGGTACATGAAAGACAAATTGTCAGGTATGCTGACTTAATTACCTGGAAAGTACATTAAATCATGTAATGAACGTTCATGACACTACAGGGACAGTTTGCCAACTCACCCAGCACATGCTCACAAACAGCCTCCCACATGCAAACTTCCCTGAAAACAATCCAAGGCATTATAATACACTGCAGCGATAGAGGTCTTTTTCCCACACAAGTCTATTCTGGGATCCGTTTCAGTCAATAAGAAGGAATAAACTTTTCTCTGAAGTTACCCTTATTTATTCTGGAAGTAATGCAGAGTGGGAGATAAATACGGGAAGGTGGACAGATAAGTGTTCTGATGTTGAGATGTATACATATAAATGATGTCAGAGAGTGAAGGAACGAGGGTTCAGTGGTACAGACGTTTTAACTGGGGGGGTACCACCATGATGCCAGCCAGTCAGGGAAACGGTTGGATGTAGACCGACAATATTTGTCTCTTGTACTGTATGTCTGTGGCCAAATAAGTGCTAAATAACGAATAGAGGCAAGGAAGAGGAAAATATTTCCTTTTGCCATCTCATTGTTGCAACTCCACCTGTGTCAAATGTCACAACCTACCAAAATGCCCAAAGTTGCATTTATGCCGTAGTTGGCATGTGCTTTACTTTTTTGTTGTTTGTTTGTTTTAGTTTGTTGGTTTCTTTCTTGTGCAAAATGTAATTTGTAAGAAGATAAAATTTGCATTAATTTCAGGTCCAGGTGCATTTCATCGTCAAAAGTCTGCAGCCAGTGTAAACAAGCAGCATCAGTGTGATGTAGCAGAGAGTTTATGGAGAAGTGTGTGTGTGTGTGTGTGTGTGTGTGTGTGTGTGTGTGTGTGTGTGTGTGTGTGTGTGTGTGTGTGTGTGTGTGTGTGTGTGTGTGTGTGTGTGTGTGTGTGTGTGTGTGTGTGTGTGTGTGTGTGTGTGTGTGTGGAGAGTAAATACGGGCAGGTTCATTGATCCTGGTGTAGCACGGCATGTTTACATTCATCTAGCACAGAATAACTAAAAAGCCTTTATAAAGGAAAGCCACAACTTTGTTTGTGACTTTGCATGGAATGCAAATTTAAGGAAATGTGTAAGGAAGGGAATAAAAGCAGGTGGAGGAGGAGCTGTCTGAAATAACACTACAGCATGTTGTCTGGCTCAGCGTTAATGGATTCAGGGTCTCAGAGAGCCATTATCAGCAGTTCACAGGTTATTTTAACACCAACAATCACTTCAGCTTTGCCCTACTCAATCTGTCCCGGGTCACCAAGTTTGAATACAGAGACAGTTTTAGAGTAAACATGTTTTCTAACCATTTCAACCTCGTTTCTCTGCAGCCCTACTGGCATGTTAACTTTAGTGACACGTAGGAGACTACACTGATAACATTCTCTTAGAACATGGTAAACTTGAGAAGATGAGCTCAGTGTGGGGAAAAAGAGAAAAAAAAAGAAAAAAAAAAAAAGCCCAAACCTGAATACGACGGGATACAATTTCCATGCCCCCCCCTGCTTCTTCAGTTCTTTCTTACAGAGATGGCGTCACCTACTCGCAGGTTAGTAACCATAGCAACTACAGAAACAGTTGTTAGACAGTGGTTGGAAGCTCCACCTGGCTCTGGCTCTCAGGTGATTGTTTTCCCCACACTCAGATTTCGTTAATCAAAAACACTGAAAGTGCAACAGATTTATTTCCTCGGCCATCACATTTATTGCCACCAGACTGTCAGTTTCAGCTAATATTTCAAGAAAAACAAAACCTTAAAGCTACTTAGTGTTTGTTGAGTTACCTCATGTCACAAAATATGAGACAAAGGAATGATTGTTTTTTTTTTGTTGTTTTTTTTTAAAAAAGCGCTTAGTCAGGAGTGGGTAACATTACCCAGAATGAGCGTGTGCCTTCTTGTTGATCTAGAAACGCTATATGCGTCCAAATTATTGACTTATTTTTTATTGTCCATGTCAGGTGACAGTGCGGGGTCTGGTTTTCAGGGAGGACATATAACGCTCATGTGACACCACCTACACACAAACGCATGCACATGCACGCACCGTAATCAGCAGTCAAGACAACGCTGCACGTCTGAGGGTACTGTAGACGAGCTTAAGATCGTTCCTAAACAGTCACTGAACTTGGAGATGATTTGTACCAACTCAACATATTACCACAGAATTAAACTCTTAGAAAAACCTGAAAAAGTCAGATGAGTGCAAACGAACTGAATCTCCAGCCTACTGACTCACCGTGTTGTGATCAGATGAGGAGGCTGCAGAGGGCGTGGGAGAATGCTGAGGGTTATTTGTGGCGACGCTGCTGGAGGATGAAAAAGTGTTGTTTTTGATGGCGGTGTGCTGTGGGGTGTCACAGTAGTCAGCTGGGGGGAGAACCATGGTCGCGTCATCCGTCTCCGTGTCCTGATGGTGGAGGTTGACCACACTTCTGCTGCGTAATGGAGCTGTAGTCTCGCTGACAGAGACCAGGAGGATGACAAGGTGTATGATCAGCGGAAATCTTCCTGCTCCTCTATTTCTTTCTTAGCGATGCATCTTTTATTTTAAGATTAATAACAGGGCCATATTAAGGTTAAACCTAAAGTTTATGTCACACACTTAAAGGGATTATGTCAAGATTCGGGTTAAGGGATATTAATTAACGCGTCAAGCCATTTCCTCTACAAGACAAAATCACGAGGATGTTGTGTCCCACAGCTCTGGTATAGTTTAAACTTTCCATTTCCGCGACTGCCGGTAGTTGGCAGGCAGCCTCTCTGTGGGAGGTACAGCACATATAATATAATAAATTAATCCAATAGGGATTAGTCTCTTTGAAGAAAAGCCTGGAGTCAACTCCCTCAACCCTCTCTTTCATCAGCAATGAAATCTATTCAGCAGCTAACAAGACCATCTTTCCTGATATTCTACTGGGCTTATTGTATGTGAAAAGTCCAATTTTAGAAGCATTTTAAGGATTTGAGTGCTACACAGAAGTAATGATAGAACACGTCCAGAGTCTTGTCCTCATGTCCAGCATTTAATATATCATAAGACGTGCAGAAATGCTTAAATGATGAGGGGGACTGAGGGCAGACAGGGACAGCAGGAATCAAAAGTTAAGCAACAGGAGAGCCGTAGGATTAGAAAGGTTATCACCTCAAAAGGAGTACTGTATCTAGAGGAAACCCTGCCAACAATACAGGCGGCTGCAACATGAAACCTGCTTGTGTGTGAGCTAACTGGAATGTGGAGTCTCCTTACCTGTTGTTCACGAGAGGCTCGGTGAGAGCGCGGCAGTAGGATGAGGGGAACCAGCCCCTCCTGAAACACGGAAACAGTTGTGAATTTAAGGATGGTTACAACTCTGCAGCAAACTGCTCTCAACTAGAAACTTAGGGCCAACTGATGAGGAGCCTTAATGCTCTGCCCCTTTATTTAGTGGTCAGCTCCTTTTTGTTTTACCTTTAAAACAACATACAACACTGAAAAAGCTACACACTTGTACACTTTTCTCTTCACCCTCATCATTCTTAGTAATAAAGAAAGTTTTTTTTTTTTATCTTTTTATCTTAAGAGGCAAAGATGATCAAGATTATGTAGTCCATGTGTGAAATGTTTCAATAGAAACCCAATAACTAGAATTTACTTGAAAATTAAACACCTAAACGCGGAGTTAATAAATGAGTCAATTTCTTGGCTCCACTAAGAAATCATGCAACCATTTGTTTCTACCCACTCACAAACCAAAATAAACTTGACTTTATTATTGAGCTGAAAAACATGTGATGAAAAGTTAGTCAAGACACACTCATTGAACAGAATCTGTATATAAATATGCAGGAGAGTCAAGGGACAAGATGCTCGTTACAGGAAGCTTCCTAAGTTATGTTTGTCGACAGATTTTTCTCACACTGGCACCGACTGATCACATTTGAGCTGGCGTTAGGCTTACACTGCCAGCTGCAGCGTCCAATTCCAATAAAGCACAAACTTGGTAAAGATGCGATTTAACACTTTACATCCTTAACTAAACGGGTTTTGCATGCAAGTGTGAACACGGGAGTTGTCTGCAGGGATGCACGTGTGCACCAGGTGCCAGCAAAGACTCGTCCAGCTACATGTGCAAAGACGAAGGAGAAGGGAATTGACTGCGGATGTAAATATTTCAGCATAAACAGCCATTTCCTTTGTGGACCCGCGATACAAAGATTTTGAAATTGGAAAATATAGTCGTTAATATTTTCTTTGGTTTACTAAATGTTCGGCTCTCATTGCTGAGAGCCGAACATTCAGCTCAAACAGCTCGTTGCTGTTTGAGCTGAACTGGTTCATTGAAGTAAGTTCCTGCTATCAACATTTAACAAATCAGCATTAAAAAAAAAAAAAAAGGACTGTAAGCAAGTGCTTCTTCTAATGATTATTCCTGGACAGAAAAGCACAACGTAAATAAACCGGCTTGGATGATAAGACACTGGAATCAAGTTTACACAAGCGCTGTGATGATGAGATTTGTTCACTGGATGCAAATGTATACGCCGGTCATCAGTGTATCTGCGGGTATCTGAGTCAGTCAGGTGCTACCAGGTGAGCTGATGGGACACACTATCAAAGCTGATTTATTACAACGGAAGAATTCGAGCAAGACATCCAAATGAACCAGGAAATGAAGCCCATCTCGTCAGATACATCGGTGCCGTGACCATGAAATCAACTCTTTAACTCTACAGGCATTATGATAATAGGACATAGTAAGTCTTTATTGTCGTCATATCTGAAAGTGGTTCTCCCTGCCAGCAGCTGAGAGGCAACAAGAACAAAGTTTAACTTTGCAGCAGCCTCACTTTTGAGTGCGACTCAGAAACGGCTCCTTTTTGCCCTTGATCAGTTTTTCCGGGTTTATATTTGCCAGGTAATTTCCCTTGATAGCAATAAAGATCAAACCCAATGAATGATTAAAATTCAAACACACACTTTCCACAGGCTAGAGATCAAATCCTTGTTTAAAAAAGTAAAACATCAAAAGCATGGGGAAAGTGGGCTTGGTTGGGGCTGTGCCATGAGGGGGAACATGTGCTATTCTGAACTTCTTTCACTTCCTCGCTCTGCTGCTCTACATCCCACCCTCAGGCAATCCTTTACTTTGATTTCTGTATCAGTTTCCAGCTCAGCCAACACCAACAAGCCAAAAATCATGACTTATGGACGAGGTCAACCTTATATGACGTAAGACCATCAATGGAGGAAAATGAACAAGTCCTTCAGACTACTGATGACCAGTACGTGATCAGGCTGGAGGTCATCCTGGCTGTAAATGCCTTTCACCCTTTGTGTGGCATCTGAACGGAGTTTAACGAGTCTAAAAAGATGGACACACAAACCAAAGCCACATGAAGAAACTCAAACAACAGGAGTACCTGTGGTGCGAAACCCATCTGCCCATCATGTTCACACGGATCAACACTCACTCAGTGGGGGGACTTTTGGGTTTGGACAGAGGTGCAGCCAGAATTACATGTAATAGTAATGATGATACTTGCAAAATTTTCAAATAAAGTCCATTTTTTAACCCATTCACAACACAATCATGCTGTAAGTGGTCAATGTCCAAAACTGTCTAAAACTATTGCAGAGAAACAGTAGTTTGATAAAAGTCTTTCTAGGAATTGGGTGTTGAGAAGCTGCAAGGGCATTAGGAAGGTCGTGTGCATGCCTGCCAAAGCCCTACACTTGCACACCACATTTATTTTTGTAACGGAGACATGCTGCCTCATAAGCAGGCGTTTATGCTTTATGCTCCTGGATAGTTTTCTGAATGCGTGTGCAAATATTTTGAGACCAATCAAATGTTATATTTAGTTGATAGTAGTGCATATGCATTCCAGTAACTCACTTTCTATTTTTCTCCAATTCTCCGTACATCCACCCATCTCTCTCATCAGGGATAAGCAGGACAATGACGTCTCCCTCGTCAAAGCTGAGCAGTGTGTTGTTGTTGCCAGCAGTGTGGGGGAAGATGGTGCGCACACGAGGCCTCTTCACAATGTTATTGAGGCCTGTGGCGACGGACACAGACCTGGCGAGATTGTTCTCCTCACTGCTCCCATGGTCTGGACAGGGAAGCAAGGAAGAAGAAGGATAAACATGGGTACTTCAATACGATAAAAAGCAAAAAAGCACTACAAGTTTAAGTCAAACTGTTATGGCTGTAAAGCCTCTGTCAGACATTCAGTGCTTTAATGAATCTGATGTTAGTCAACTCATCCGTGTCCCCTTCGCACTTTTCCACAACAACTTGCAACCACAATCTGAGCAGATTAGAGGCAGCAACATTCAAGTTTTACTTTCAACAAGGTAATATTCGCATGCAGTCACACTAATGGACGGACAGCACTGGTGGGTTAATTTAGTATTTGATCAGCTGTCCAGAAGAGTCCGACAGATGGCATTAATAAGTAAATAAATGACAGTGCAGTCCAAACGTTCCTCCTCCACAGTTTTACCACTGTGATTATCTGCAGAACCAGGTTGTTTATTCATCAGGTCTGGGCCAAATGAACAAGAAAAAAAAAAGAAAAGGAAAACAGCTTAAAAAAGGTGCATCTGAATCATCTAGTCTCAATGTACATCTACATATTCAACCACTCTGCAGTCGTGCTCTCGCTTTTATAAGGCCATTAAGGACATGTCTTACATGTGAAAAGGACGACAAATAATTGAAGTTAAACAATCAAACTTTTTCGTTAACTTGCCGGCAAAGACATGAGCCACAGCTGATGTTCAAATTAGATTAGAAGTGTTTGTTTTACACGTCTTTTATTATTATATCAAAGCAGTGAATAAGCTTATGCTTGGAACTGATAGTAGCAGAATAAGAGGCCAACTAGACTGCATAACATCCTTCAACTCAACACATGTCACTATATATTATAGTTTGAACAACAATAATGTTATGATGGCCCAGCAAACAAAATAAGAAGATCCACAAAGTATGCTCTATTCACACACTTCTTACAAAATTACACCCTATCCAGTAAGGGTTGATATAGAAAAAAAAAACAACAAACAAACAAAACAAAGAAACCCCAACAACAGCAGCTCTGTAATTACACTGCCTGCACTGAAAAGGACACGTCTTAGTTCACGGCAGCAGAGACCAAAGTGGTAATGATAACCAGCGGCATGTTAGAGGCCACATTACCCGTCATGTGGTTGGTAGAAGTGGTTACACTGGTGTTGGTGTCCTGGGTGAACATGTTCGCCAGAGGACTGGTCTGAGCCTTCACAGGTGGAACCACAGGAGCAGAGATGTTCTGTCACAGAAAATAAAAAAAAACAAAAAACAACATTAACAATCTGGCATCTGTGGAAGAGTAAAACCGTTACAATACCTGAATATAACTATAATCTACACCCTCAAAGCCAAAACCCACTGACATATTTCACTTGAAAAAGAAAAGAAAAAAAAAAGAAAAAGAAAGTCTATGTTGTTAGTATAAAATCCACGTCTCCGTATGAACATGTGAATCAGGACTTCTGTAGTTCTAAACAGATCAATGCACTGAAATCTAAGAGCTTTAATTAATTCATTCTCATCACATATTGATGAGATACTGTTTTCTGTTACAGCATACGTGGAAGAAAATGTATTCAATTCAATTCAATTTTATTTATATAGCGTCTATTACAACACAAGTTGTCTCTAGGCGCTTTCCAGAGACCCAGAACAAGACAGCACCATACAATATATATTACAAAACTCCTTTGACTGCCCCCTTATCCCTTTAGTCATACCACACTGTGTCGTGATGGGGAAGGGGAAGGCAGCGGTGTGATGGAAACTGGCGTACGCAACCCTTCAAGCATGGACAAAACGCTCTCAGGCATGTCGGTGGCATCGATGCACTGGTCCTGCCAGCTACTCAGCTTCACCGTCAGTATATCTCGAGCCTATTCAGGAGCCATGGAAATAAGATATTAAAAGAAAACACGAGTTATCTGCTGAAACTGCGCAAACACTTCAGTCACTATGGTAACGTAACCAATTGTGGCTACTGAGATTGTGGGCTTTGGGATGAATTGTTCTGGACTTTGCTTCAGTGAGATAAAAAAAAAAAGATCACGATTAAGATATAACAACAAAGAAGTCATCTTGTATAAATGTGGCTTTCACCTGAAGAAGAAACTGGCCAGAAACGGTGTTCTATCAAACTTGTTGCTTTATTTGAAAATAATGAGGGTTAGATGTGTTTTGTACCTTTTCATGGAACGAGGCAAACTGATAGGTGAGCACGCAGTGTTTGTCGACGAGGAAACAGAAGCGTCTCTTCTCCTCCAGCAGAGCTTCCTTACAGCCGTCCGCGATGAACAACTGCATGTCCATCTGTCGCGTTGTCAGTGTTTCCAGGCACTGTCAACATACATGCACACAAAAACCATGAATTATACATGCATATCTATGCACTGGTGAAGAAGCACATAAGTGCATTTTATTTGACTGGAATCAACAAGTTTGACTATAGTCCAGCGCTTTTTTAGAAACTACCATCAGATAGTCTTATCATGCCATGCACATGGTTTGCAGCCACCAAAATCCTTTTTAGTCTTGATATATACACAAATCCAACAAGGGAGGGTTACATGAAACGAGAAGGTCTTTCCTGAAATCCTAATCTCCCTCATGCAGGGCAGCAGCTATCTTTAGTTTATAGATTGCTATAATGAGCGATCGGTCAGCGTGTTGTGTTTTAGGAAGGACAGAGCTGATTTACAACAGCAGCCTGGGATAAGAAAAAGCTAGAAGGAACCTGAAACACTCCAGTCGCATCCTTGTGCATGTATGCTACAGTGAAAGCAACAAAGTCTTCTTCTAGCATGTCATTTTGGATATACATTTTTTTTTTTTTAGGGAGGGATAACAACTAATAGAACAAAAGACAAACTGCTATTGTATTTTGCTTCCATATTAAAGGAGGTATCGCATAAAAAAAAGCAAAGATGTTTTCTCTTCAAGATGGAATGCTGGATTTAAATTTACATGAACCTCCTCCTCAAAAACACATCTGAACGAACCACCTTCTTCCATCATAATCCCTGATTTCCTGTCATTACTTGCGAGATCCACATCTAACTTGCTGGATTTTACACACCTGTAACAGCTGTTACACACCTTCTCCATTCAGCTTCTGCAGCAGTTCTCATTTGATCAATGCTTGCATGACTCAGGGTTTTCTCTATCAGGAATCTGTGGTGGGTCATGTGCCTTTCATTTAAATTCTTAGCAATGCCTAAAAATGCACAGAATGTGGAAAATTGGCAGGGCAATATCAAGTTATATCGTATTGCAGTGTTGCATTTAAGAATAACTCAAATGTGGAGATTCAAATAAGGCTATAAAAATAGGAGCTTGTTAAAATGCACACTTCCCAATCTCAACAAAATGTTTATCTGACTGTTCTCCAGGGTGTTATGCAACAGTCCTACTCAACTCAAACCAAGTAAATAACAATGTTGACTTATTATACCAGCGTGTTTTATTTAATTTAATTGCTGTCAGAGCAAAAACCAACTACAGGTTGTTTTTTTTTGTTGTTTTTTTTTAACCCCAATCAGCATATTGGAAAGCAAAAAATAAAAAGAGAGATAAGTAATAACTCGCAGGGGTGACATCATCTTGGTCAGCACAGTCCAGTCTGTCTGCATGACCAAATGATAATTCACCCGTCTTCAGTATCAGAAAGCCCTACCTGAAACTACCTATTAAGATCTGTAGACATCTGCTTTACTAGCCGATACTGTCATAACAGGCTTACATTCATGCTTACATACCAAAAAACAAGTAGATGCAAATTTCTGAAGCATGTACACACACACCTACCCAAACAGACCAAAAGCAAATGTTTCCGTGTTACTGTACACTGGTCACTTTATTATTATGGTTTTTAGATTTCCTTGCATTTCATGCAAACTTTCACTATGAATGAAGTAGATATATTTAATTATAAGTAGATAACTGCACATTCAAGTTATGCATCAGGGCAGTTATTATTCACCAAATCATGTGAATTCTTTTGTATTTTAATTATTTGCTGATCAATAACAGTGGAAGTGGGCAGGACAATTTCCATTAAGTAAAGCAAGGATAAAAAAGGGAAAACTGTGAAATTCAAGTTTAGTGCGTGCACGCAAGCACACACACAACCCTTTAATTACCTTATACGTGTTAAGATTAGAGTGTGCCTGTTGCTATGGACAACCAATGTTTATCTTGACAGACATTATATAGTTAAAAGTGGAAAAAAGAAATGACATGCTTCCGGAAAAAGAGTATTCAGTCTTTTCACTCTCTAAAATGTACAAGTATTTGATCTCTGTTAATCTTATCCACTGAAAGTACGTTTTGGAGAGGGTTGTTACTGTTATTTTGACAGTTGTGACAGCTCTCCTGGTGTATTTTAGCTTGAGCTCTCCGTCTTCTGTCTGTTCAGTCTCTTTGATGATTGAACAGACAACAAAGACATTTCAAACACTATAAGCTCCTGTCTTAGAGCCCCAACATCCTGTCTGTCTCTGCAGGACCACTGCAGTGTATGTTGGATTTACAAACCTTGTCATCCGACCTTTTTAAAAAAAAAAAAAAAAAAAAAAAAAAAAAAAAGCGCCGAGCAGCAAGTGAGCACAGTGATTCATGGCGTACAAGCCACAAGGTGAAGGAGGTGAGACGTGAAAGAGGAACTGAAAAAAGTAATAGAAAAAGAAAATAAGTCAAGAGAAATTATGAAAAAATACAATGAAAGAAAAGAAAATGTGAGGGAGGTCAAGGGAATTTGTATTTAATAAGAAGCAGAGAGGCATCATTAAAAAAAAAAAAAAAAAAAAAGAATAAGTCACCTCAACAATACTTCATAATATACTTATATGAAATTAGGAAAGTCCCTCATCCCTAAAAGTTTTTTTAATTGTTAAGATACCAAATACTTATAATAACTGATAATGCACTCCTACAAGAAGGCCTCTATGTAACGTTACCAGTGTTGTGCAGTCAGATGATCCTCTGCCTGCTTGAGGCAGGGTAGACTGTGTTGACAGAATACACAAACTCTTAAATATACACACAAAAACACAGCACAAAGCAGGGTGAACAGGCTGCCTGACAGGATCAATGGAAGGCAGGTTATGTAAGATCTGAGCTGCTGGGTGCTCTCATCTACTTTGACATTCAACGTGTCAGCCTTTTTTATTCTGCACAGTCACATTACGCGACCACACCTTAGCAGTAACTGCTTCAGGTTACTGTAACGGCTTCATATGTAACAGTGGATAAAAGTGTATTCACTAGGTGGTTAGAATAACACAAAACAGATTAAAAAAAAAACAAAAACAAAACAACTTTGACTTTAAAAACGGCTCTTATGCAACACCAATAATCAAAATTAAATCTAACATTAGTTCTATAAAAGTGAAAAACTGAAGTTACAAATTATATCAAATGTTTAGCTTTGCTGAGGAACCTGACACACAACTACTCGTATACAGATTTAAAAAGGAAAAATGACTAAATAAAAATAAAAGAACCTTCTCAGTTTAGCATTTAACGAACATGTGTCGCAGTTAAATCAAACAGATTATGACCACCTCTTCTGTACTTGAGATGAAAGCCGACAGTTCTTATGAACAGCCTCTCCTATGAGATCAGAAGCTGTAATACTTGTACTTATTACTTAGAACAGATATTTGTGTAAACCATTTATTTGCTGTCTTGTCAGTGTACGAGTGTGGCAACCCTGAAAGGTAAGGTGATGCAGGTGAGGACAGCATAAAGGTGCATTCACACAACAAAAGACACCAACAAGCAAGCTTCTTCTCCTGCGTTGTCACACACCCTCCAACTATTGTTTCACCAGCTCTGACATGATGCATCTCAGGTGTCAAAGTTTGTGTATGAAGGAGTGTGTCTGGGTAATTAAGCGTATGCACACAATTAGACACACCCGTGCATGTCTGCATCACGGAAAGAGCATCTGAACATCATCGCCTGTGGGTGTTTCTGGGCCCATCTCACCTCGCTTTCCTTGTTCTCGTACTTGTTGGCGTTCTTGCCTTGGCTCTTTCTCCTGAGCCTTTTCAGGTCTGACTGGGATCTCTCCAGAGAATCTTGCTTTATCTTGTGCTCCATCTGGTATCTCTTAAAAGTGGCCTGGAGCAGAAAATATTCATGTGAATGCTGCCGGGTCCTAAGCAGATGACATTTGTCCTTTATTCATCCTGATCCTGATCACATTTGTCAGAAATCTGAAGAATTTCATTTTTTCTTAAATTATTTCTTCTGGCCAAAAATGTGAATTATATGAATAAAAACACTAAAAAAAACAACCCAAAAAAACAAGCTTTTCTCTGAAACGGTGAATTCCCAGGGATGGATGAATGTGCTGCAGCTATACAATGACTCACATGCACACACTACTCACAGTCATGTATTTAACATCCATGTCAGTCTTCTTCTCCAGCTCGGTTATTATCTCCCGGTGGAACCTCTTAAACTTCAGGTGAAGACAATGAGGAAAAAGAAAGAAAGGAGAAGACACTTGGGATTATAAACTTCATGGGAGGATGAGGGACTACCTGTCAGTTTTATTGTCAACAGCAAAAAAAAAAAAAAAAGGTGATTATTTAGAGTGTATTGGTGCATTTGTGTGGGGGTGAGAGCCAAGTCCAAGGTTGCATTTATGAATGAGTCAGAAACAAAGCGTGGGAATGCCCATAGTCTTCTCATACTTTCTTTAGCTCTCATTTGCTTGAGGGTGTCGAAGCATCCTGTTATTGCAGCCTTGTTGCAGTGCAGTGTCTGGGCCTACATAAGGCAGATCAACAATTAAAAAGACCCCATATCTGGATACACATCCACGACCATGGACACTGTACCATAGACACTGCCTGGGCAAAAAGCTAGACTCCAATATCCTACTGGGCCACTTTTAACTTTACATAACATATATACTTAGTTAAATCCAGGGAGTGATCTTTCATTCAGTTATGTTTTTGTGTCTAGGACTCCAGTCGTCCTGCGTGTTTTAGACGTTTCCCTGCTTCAACACACCCCGATACAAATGACTGTGCTACTGACAAGAGTTGTGCAGTCAGACCTCGATGACATGCTGCTGATCACCGTTAATTTGAATCAGGTGTGTTGATGCAAGGAGACATCTATAACATGCAAGACAGTGGTCAGTGAGGACTGGAGTCTGACACCTGTGATGTAGATGACGTCTCCGACACCCTCACGAAACTTGTGTGTACAAGCTTTTTTCTCACTTCGGGCTTCAGAGAGGATTTGTTTCTGTACAAAAAGCCGGGGAGAGCTTTCACAGATGTTCTACATGGTGTGAAAAAGACGATTTGTCATCAATCCATATGTCCAAGTATTTATAAGATGGCACTCGGCATATGCAGCATCATTGCATATGCAAATAATTCTTCACCCGTTTTCCCAAACATAAATCCACCCAGTGACTCACAAACCAGAGTCCATTAACGACGACCAACTCAATGGAGACGTTAGTAACTCAGTCTCACAGGAGTGGACTGATTTTTTTTTTTTTTTTTTGGGCATCCTTTTCAACTTTAACATGTTATTTTCGATCTGGTATTTGTTGGTTTTTTAATGTTTAAAAATCTAACAGGATTCTATGAAAATAATTCTGTTTTCCCTTCGCAACATATCAAACTAAATCCCACCTCTGTTTGGAAAACCAGTGGAAATGACAACTTTGGCTCTGGAAACTTCGACTCTGCGGACTTTATAATATAACAGAACAATCATCATCATGTAACAAAAGAATTGACTAAAATACTTATTTTGGAGTGCCATGAAGGGTTTAGCATGTTATTAAAATGCTCCCAGTAGTTTAATGAACCTGTGGAAACTGCAACCAGTGGTTTAACAGGGCATGTTGAGACTTGCCACCGTTTTCAGCTGGGAAACAAAATAAACAGGTGTTTCGACTATCCAAACCAGTTGTATCTCCTCCTTATCCACCATCGTCCACATCCAACTACTCTGCAGCAGTAAGTAGGGAAGGAAGTGAGGTGGTGTATGTCAGCGGGAGTAGGACACAGACGGAGAAGGACTGACAGACACTGACAGACACCGTGTCTGCCACTAACCGGTGCTTTGGGAAGTCGGGCTTTGTTTGCTCTCTGGAAATGTACTGTGCAGCAGCCTCAGTGAGCGAGTGTGTCCGACAAATACATTTTGTGGAGGCAAGACAATTACACGGCGATTACTTTAGGTGATGCAGGTATTTACCTGAGGCCTAAAAACATATGCAACACTCACATTTTCCTCAAGCTCTTGATGTACCTTCCTGTGGACCTCTGAGATTTCTATCAGCACTGCACCTGAAAGTCGGAAAGAAGAAAAGGAGGGGGGGGGGGGGGGGGGGGGGGGGGGGGGGGTGGGGTTAATGCAGAGGTTAATGTCAGAAGACAGACAGCCAAGCAGTAATTGTATGCTTTTGTTTGCTTTTATTTTCAGGCCAGTCTGTGCTGATGGTTGGTTGGTATTTAACTAAGACACTAAGCAACAATGAAGATACGGTACAATGACAATCAGCACAATGCTCCGTATGGACTGCATGTGCTGTATCACAGCGAAAAAGCCATGCCATCTGCAAAAATGGAGAAAATAAAAATCATGTGTCAGAATTTGCAAAGGCTGTCCAATGACGTGAAAAAGGAAATCTGTAGACGTGACTCAAGCAGAAAAACTAGACCTCCTGCTGCGGTGGTGATCAAAAAGAGCTTTGATGAAGGCGACCATAAACTAGAACCTTTTCTTCTCGTTTTTATTAACTCTTAAGAGAAACTATTAGGATTATGTAGTATAATAACCCATCTTACTGGTCACATTATGAGAGGAATTTAAATAACAAATATTGTAAAAAAAAAAAAAAAAAAAAAAAAAAAAAAAAAAAAAAAAAAAAAAAGGGGTCATTAGGTATTGTACTCAAGTTACTTTAATAAATTAAACAAGCACTCTGAGCTGTCAAACAGTTCTCCAAGACTTGTGATGGAATGTACTGGCTCGGCTCAAAGAATTAAATACAGCACTTACACTGATTATTCACATTTCAAGTTACCTCATACTTATTTACTAAATTAGAGTAGTAAAATGTTCGAAGTTTTTACTTTTTAAATAAAAGTTACAACATAAAATGTATCATTTAGAACCATAATTTCAGTAAGTAGCCATACAAACAAAATCAAAACTTTCAAGGAATTTTATTATACAATTTTAGAAAGTTTTTAGCAGAGGTGCTCACATTTTTTACAGCAGATTTTCTAACTAAAGCAAATTATTTGAGCACTTGCCACAAATAATTGGTTCTGCATACTTACAAAAACATGTCGGGACTTTTGCACTAAACTGATTTTTAATCTGTATGGAGCCTTCTAGGTTAAATGAAGCAGCAACAACAACTAAACTAACTAAATTATTAAAAAGAAAGAAAAAAAATCTACATAGGAAATAGTACTGCATACTGTGTTACTGTTATATTTCATGCTTTAGTTGATATACTGTTACTTATGGATGATTTTCATTTTGGATGCATTAAATATTTGTGGAACTCTGAGTGCAAGATGCATCACTTCCATTTATGTTTGAGATGAACAAATCACTTGAAACAAATGCTAAATGTTTCAACTTCATGATATTATTTAATTCTTGGAGCAGGATCTATAACCCCGGACCGACAGCCATCAAGCTGACTTGACTTGGGTCTGTTAACATACTGCCAGATTTTCTGTATCTTAGGTAGTGTGGCTCACACAGAGTGTGTGTGTGTGTGTGTGTGTGTGTGTGTGTGTGTGTGTACACAGATATGTCTCGGCCAATAATTCAATCAACATGTCTTTTCCCAGGATGAGGATCACTTTATTGTTGGAGGCCAAAGGGGAATAATAATGAAGAATCGATATTGCTTACAGTAAGCAGATACTACAATTTTAGCATAATATAAAGAAGACCTTTTTAAATACTATGGTAAAATCGTGATAAAATGAGGTGACCTGCAGAAAAGCAACAAGACATATTACATTTAGTATTTATTTATTCAACAAAAAAACTAAGCTGAAATACTAAAGCAGTTTACGAAGAAACTGAACACTGATTCAGTAGTTATAGAATAACTTGGCATCAATCACTGTTTGACATTATTCAGTCTCACATGTAATCATGTCTTTACATGATTACTTCTGATCACTAGGTTATTTATCGGCTCTCACGTGTTTGCCACAGCATTTAAAGGTCGACATCATCAGGCTGAGATCCTGACTCTGACTAGGCCATTGCAACACCTTTATTCTCCCTTTTCCATCGATGCAGATTTACTTGTAAGCTCGACACAACTGCCCTGTTACATGATCTTATTTTGGCCAAGCTGCAGCTGTTGGACAGCTGGCCCTGCGTGTTACTTTTCAATGCTTTGGTCAACTCAACGATGCCCAGGGGCCTAGGCTGCCATACAAGCCCATATATACACACCCCTCCACCACTGTCCTTGGCAGGTGGTAAGCGGTGGTGTTGCGTTTGTTTTTTGCCGAATGCAGCGCTGTACATTATGACCACATATCTTAACTTTGGTCACATCTGTCCTAAACCACTATTCAAACACTAAGTTCAGCAAACTTAAGCGGTAAGAGGCTTTCTCACAACTACCCTTCAAAACAAATCATAGTTCTTCAGTCTTCTTTTAATTTTACTATCATGATCTAATCGAGTCCTGTAGCGTCTGAGATGTAGTTCTTGGCTTGTTTGTTGTTTTTTTTTTTTTTTTTGCAATTTCTAAAGTATGAATTTGGGATTAACCTACTTGGATCTTCATCCTGCAAAAATTGGAAGGCATCTTGAATGTTTTCAACTTTAAATAATCTTTATCACTGTACAATAATGGAGCCAGCAGCAGTTCCTTCTTCAAGATTATTGCTTATGACTTTCCTTGTTGACCTTGTTTATGACCAATTATTCAAGTATTTCTGATCAGCAGCAGCTGACTGCTAGTCATAAGGGTGTGCTTTTCCACATACTGCCTCTGCATTTGGTCTGGTGCAGACTCTCAGTCATCCAGGTCATGGTAATCACCAAAGACTACAATCAAGGCAACTACAATTACTTTTTTTTTTTTTTTGTTCTTGAAGGTATTTCACCTTCCATCAGTTTGTTCATTATCAAGACTGATAAGGCCTTCTGGATGGAGGATGACATCTCTTCAAAAACAAAGAAAACAAGTGCAGTTGCCTTGATTTAGTCCTTTGAGAATTCTGCATTTTGGCTTATTTTTTGTGTAATAAATGAAAATGTAAATGATTCCGTAATGTTGTGAGCTATTTCTCACCTGAAGATGTATTTAAATAATTGTCTACCTGCCAAAGACTAACAGATTATTATTATTTGTAATTACAATCATACAACAATAGTCAAAATTTGAAGCGATTCATAACATTTCAAAGTTGTCCAAAAGACAATAACAGATATTGTTCAAAATTCGCACATAAACACAGGTGTGTTTTAGTTCCACTACTGTACATAAAACCTTATAATCTAAAATAAAAACAAAAATAACTAATCTGACCGATTACTTTGAAAGCATGCCATGCTCATGCAAACAGAAACAGACTTAACAGAATGGCGAGTCTTTCTCCGGACTGAGCTTTTCCCATGAGTAAGTATTTCCCATGCAGCAGAAGCCAACAAGTCCAGCTGTACCATAGACAGTGTAAAAAATGTAACCTTGAGACCATTTTTAAACACTGATTTCCACTTTCCAGACACAGCCGTACAAACAAGTCCGGTTTGTGTGTAATGAACTGAAGGCCCAAACCATAATAGAGAGGACATGCTGGCCAGTTAAATCCCTTTACTTTTGCAGTGCATACAGTGGATCCTTAAAGCATGGACAAATTAATCTGCAAAAAAGATTAAATAGCAGCACTATTTTTGAAATTCAGTGATTTGACTCCCTTCTCTCAGCATTATTCATGTTAAAACATACAATGCAAATCCTTGAAGGGCATTTAGTGTGTTAGCAGACGGATGTATTACTATGACCTGGGCATTCATCAGCATGTTTACATACTGCCCTACCCTGGTCAGACTTTCCACACCTCGCCTGCCCCACCTTGCCTCACAGGCAGACTGGCTGTTACAGTTTAAACAGTAGCTCGGATAAAGGCTGTAAGATTATTCCAGTACGTCTGTGCTTTGAAGAAAAGAAAAGAAAAGAAAAAAAAAGCAGAAGAACAGAAGCTGTAAGGGGTAGCAAAGGCAGGGTCGGGGCAGTTGGGGAGTACAGAAAGCGTTTTAAGTAATCGAGTGATTTCTGTAACTCTCATTGAGACCTCTGAACCTCGAGACAGGTATTTTCTCCCCGTCGTGAGCAAACTGCTCCAGCTGTCTGAGGTTTGAAGGGTTTCTTCTCCAGAGTGAATGATTCAGATTTTTCTACAGATGTTCAAGATGGATTTAGATCAGGGTCAATAGAAAGGCACTTCGTCCAAAGTTTTGTTCTTAGCCATTCCTGGGTGTTTTGTCTGTGCGTTTCAGATCATTAATCTAGTCAAAATCAGTTTCATTTGATTTTTTTTTTAAATTATTCTGTTGAACCACAATTAAACAATGTCTGGTTTTCTTTAGTCAATTTTTATTAAGTCATTATTATTACTTTTGAAGGTACCAACACATTTTTGTGTACAACAGAAAAAGCAAAGGGAGAGGCTAGATGTGTTGACAAAGAACAATGACGAAAATAAAATATAATAATAATAATAATAATAATAATAATAATAATAATAACAATAATAATAAGAAGAAGAACTAGAAGTGCAGGCAGTTATAACGGGGTACAGTCTTTTTTTAGTCACTAATAGTGTCTATGAGAAGTTTCAGTCTGGGTTCAGAGCTCGCCATAGCAGTGAAACAGCTCTGTTTTGAAGTTTTTAATGATTTAATATTAACTGTGGTCTCTGGTTATGCTGCAATCTCAGTAATCTTGGATCTGACAGCAGCTTTTGATACTGTTGATAATAAAAACACTTTTATTATGTCTTGAACACACTGTTGGCATAAAACAAACTGCCCTCAAGTTTTTCTAAAATTTTTTGACAGGGGTTTCTCTGTACATCTTGGCAAATATCCATCAACCAGTCCCCTTTAACATGTGGGGTCCCTCAAGTGTCCATTCTTGGCCCCTGTTTATTTTGTATATGCTGCTATTGGGCTCTGTTCTGCATAAACACAATGTCTCCTTTCACTCCTTTGCTGATGACCTTCAAATCTATCTCCCTTTTAGAGTAGATTGTAAGGAGTCTATACAGCCTCTGTTCTCCTGTCTGAAGGACATCAAGACTTGGATGGATTTAAACTTTCTGCATTTAAACAATGACAAGACAGAAGTTATTGTGTTCGGGCCTTCAAATTAATTTGCTGCGTCTCCCCTTTAGGGGTTCCTTACTTCAAAATGTTGCTCCCCTGTTAAAAGCCTTGGGGTTACTTTTGATAGTGCTTTTAAGTTTTAAGATTAGTTCTGTAGTAAAAACTGTTTTTTTATCAACTAAGGCTGTTAGCTAAACTTAAGCCCCATCTGTGTACTAAAGATATTGAAAGAGTTATCTATGCCTTTATTACAACACGGATAGATTATTGTAATTCCCTAAAACCTCAAGCTATGTCGGTCTTCACTACAACGCCTGCAGCCGGTACAGAACGCTGTGGCTCGATTGCTGACTGGGAAAAAGAAGAGACACCACATCACTCCTGTTCTCCTCTCTGCACTGGCTTCCAATTCTTTTTAGGATGGATTTTAAAATGTTATTGCTTGTTTTAAAGTCTTGGGGGGTGCTGCTCCTCCTTACCTCACAGACTTAAAGGTCTACTCACAGAGGAGGCCTCTGAGATCTGCTGATCAGTTGCTCCTTAATGTTTCAAGATGCAGGATAAAGACGAAAGGAGAAGATCCTTTCGCAATAGCTGGTCCAAAGCTGTGCAACAACATACCGACTCACATTAAAATGTCCTCAAGCCTGGAGGCTTTAAACCGGCACTGATAATCCATCTTTTCTCACTGACTTTTAACTAAGTTATCCAAGTCCTCTTCTCATGCCATTTGTATTTGTTTTATTAGTTTTAATTAATTTCATCTGTAAAGCACTTTGGTCAACCTTGGTTGTTTTTAAATGTGCTTTACAGATAAATATGATATTGACATTGGCTGCTCTAAACACCAAGTTTGCCTTTTCTCAGGATATTGTATCAGGGTAGCTGGGTCAGAGGGCAGAACTGGAGCGTTTGCAGATTTCTTTTGAAATGCTCAACTTTCAGTCAGGCAAAAACTACATCATTAGATTTATATCGTGCTGCTCAAACAAAGTCCAATTCCCACACTGTGGCATACTGATGGCAACACGACAGTCAATCCTCCCCAATGTGCGTCTGTCCACTCCCACATATTCATACACATTGGAATCAAGTATACAGAAGCGTCTTGCCCAAGGAAACAAGGATGGATTGTGATGGAATAGTATATGGACCATAAATGTTCTGGTTACTGGATGACCTGCTCTCCCCCCTGGGCCACTGCCACCTTTATTAAATAAAATGTTAATCATCTCTTTGCCTGGCAAAGTTTAAAAGTTAACAAAAATTATGAATCCAAATGAAATAGTTACTTTACTGGGGAAATAAACTTGTGCCTTCAGAGACAGGAGATAACACTTTTTCATCCTAAGCTACAGGAACAACACAGCCTTCCTTCCTAAATATGACAATATGAGCAACACTTTTTGAGTTTTATGTGAACTGAGGACTCCTGAACTCCTGAACGAGAAAATGCATTTAGCATGTTTTATGGGTATTGGGATCGTTTTTGCCATGAATGCATTCAATGACTTTTAGGGGTGGAAGCAAAAGAGTAATACAAAAACAGAACGAACAGTAGGGTTCCAGCAGTGCTGGGAACCGCAAAGCTCTTGCATCGCTGGTGCCTGCACTACCTCGCAGGCTTGGACACCTAATTTAAAAAAAAAAAAGAAAAAAAAAAGAAAAAGAAAATGCCTGCAGCAGAAGATACTGGGTTAAAGGGTAAAGCAGCCTACAATGACCAGGTTACCTGCCACAGACAGTCAGAGTGACTAACATTCCCTCATCGGAGCACTCACACATTCCTGCAGGTGTGTTATTGAGTCATTTACTAACCAAACAGATTTACTTGCACGTCAAAAGGAGCTGAGTCATAAACAGAAGCATCCAGAAAAACAATATGACTGAAAATGTTTCCAATTACTGACCGTATAAAAACAATTTAGCTGCAGAACTAACAGGCATCAACATTCTTGCTCACATTCATGAACACACTAGTACACACTAATTGGTTTGATGGTGTCCAAAAAAAAAAAAAAAAAAAAAAAAAAAAAAAAAAAAAAAAAAAAAAAAAAAAAAAAAATGTCGCTGGGTAACAGGTGTGCTTTATCAAGCAAGTTGTGGTGGTAAACGTGTCATAACCAGGATTATGTCAAAAGCAAGCCCCCACCACAGGTTAACAAAGCCACAGAGATAAACCGGCACCACGCAGACATGCTGCCGCCAGCCCCGTCTACCTCGGCTATAAATGTGTAACGAAGATCTTTGGAGCAGTTTGATAGTCACTACAGGGACAATAACTGGTCAGGAAAGGAATGAGTAGACTCTACTTTCTGAGGAAGCTCAGATGCTTTAATGTATGCAACAAGATGTTGGAGATCTTTTATCAGTGTGTTGTCTCCAGCATAATCTTGCATCTGTCTGTTGGGGGAGCAGCATCAGAGCCAGAGACGCCCACAGACTTAACAGGATCATCTGGAAAGCTGGCTCTGTGACCAGTCTCCGGCTGGAGAACTCTGAGACCGTGGTGGAGGGGCAGACACTGAAGAACCTGTCCACCATCATGAACGACCAGAGCCACGCCCTCCACCTTGTACTGGACAGACAGTGGCGCACCTTCTCCAGCAGACCGTTACAACTCGGCTGTCGCACAAACGGATATAGGAAATCTTCCTACCTCATGCCCTAACCTTGTACAATAATTCACTTTAATTTATTCATCTTTGCACATTGCTCTTAATCTCTACTGCACACTTACTTACTTAAATATATATGATGTAAATATGTATGGAAATATTTAGATAGTACTTTTATAAATTTTTGTTTTTTATATTTTTCATTTTTATTTTGAGCTTGTCACAGTCAGCTCCATTTGTGTTATGCTGCCCCATAATTTCCCAATCATGGGATCAATAAAGCACATCTAGAGATTTATAATCATATCAACTTTTTTATCCAGTCACGTTTTTGCAACTCAACCTGTATGTAAGAAAATCCATGTCTGACTTAAATCACTTGCTCGTGATAATCTAGGATCTCATCTCTCCTAGTTCAAGCATGTAACACTGTCCACAATATGTTCTGCATCATTATTCTTGATGACAAACATTCTTTTATAATCCATGATATCCACATAGATGAGTCATACTTATTTACACACACAAGATAGTAGAAAATGAGAAACATGGCATTCTTCGAACAGAGTGAACTGGACTGCAACTGGTTTTACAGTTAGAAAAAGGCGTACCATTCTTGAACTACTGGCACTGTGGTTTTCTGAGAGCAAACAGCAGAACATGTAAAGGAAGAAATAAAAAAATTAAATAAAACACTGGATCAAGGTTTATTGAACAGACTGTGAAAAAGAGAAAATAAGTCCATCCTGTCTTTGAGCTGAATTTGGTGACATTTTGCCAGCAGCATGCAAAGATTCCCACAGTTCATCCTAGTATCAGTGAGCCACCTGACAAAACATGCAAACATGCTTGGATTATGTAAAGTGGCCTTGATGCAGTTCAAACATCGGGTATAATGCGTTTGTGTCCATAAAGCATATATAAAACTCCTTTCCTGTTAAATACTGATTTTTTTAATTTTTTTTTTTTTTTTTTGCCTTTGGCGTAACTACTCCCAAGGAAAAAAAAACAACCATCTTTGTGTACACCATCTACAGACTCAACACCACAAAACAAGCAGCAGAATGTGCATAAACTGAATATGCAATGTCTAATCTAATGAAGACTGTACAAACTGTTCCATTATTTCCAAGTACGTGCACCAAGTTTGATGACAGAAGTCAGATTCTTAAAGGACATTTGACCTTTGGTGGAGGAGGGTCTTGGGTTCTACCAAACTTGGTATTAACCATTAATAATAATAATTTAAAAAAAATTAAAGGAAAGAGGAAGGAAGACAACATGCACAGGTCCTTTAATGTCTCTCAAGAGTATCTGGTTTCCAGGACTGTGTTGGAGGAGCTCCGGTTTCTGACATGGCACCTGCATGTCATCCATCAGTAAGTTCACTTCACATCTGTATAATTACTATATACATGTCAATTCTATGACAGCTGCACCTTAGTCTTTTACACTGCACAGCTGCCTGTACACAACTGTTTTCACCAACAACAAACCGTTCATTTTTTCCCCTCTCTTATTCTTCCCCTTTATGATCGTCATACCAGAGTACTTTTTTTCCCACTTCACACTCACTTCTGCATCATCCTCTGTTATAACAATCAACTGCATAATCTCCATCACCACATCCAGAAATCTCATCTTTGGTCTTGACCTTTTTCTTCTGCCTGGCAACTCCAGCATCCTACCAATGTATTCACTGTTCTTCCTCTTTAAGTGTCCAAATGATGTCATTTTAGCCTTTGTGGCTTCAATTCCTGACAAAATAAATAAATAAATAAATAAAATAAAAAAGAAAATCAAACCTTAGTTGTCCTCCAATGTGCTTATTATTAATCCCATCCACCTTCCTTATGCCCAAAGAAAATCTCATTTAATCTCACTGCCATTTCTGTTCAATTGTTATTTTCATCTTGCCATGTTTTATTGTTATTTGCTGCTGGGACCAATCAATAGCATTTAAACCCCAAACCACAAAGTGACACTGATGCAACACCTCATCTGAACCTTGTAACTCTTGATGATTTTTATTATCTTTTGTTTGTAGCAAAGCTTGCATAATGGGATCCTGAAAGCAAAGATCTAGGCTGATTATAAAAATGTATGCAGTAAACTCCTGTTACACTCCATCTGGGTTTAAAGCCTGGTTAATTAGATAATACGAGGCTGTTTGTTGTGTGTATTCAACCGCCTTCTGCTCAACATAACTCAGCAAAATGAGCCAGACTAAACTGATCACGAGACCACAGTATCTCGCTGTCTCCATCGATGCCATTTACATTTGGATTAGTGAGCACAGACTGTTTTATTCTGCTTGGTTATACCAACTTTGTGTCTAGGATATCTCAAGAAATGTTTAGCTGATATTTACTTGTAAATATAAATTAAAATGCAGGTGCTGAAAACACAAAAATATTTTCTTAATTGTTTAGATTGACAGTGATGATAATGAGCAGTTTGTGTCCCTCCCCTCATTTCCTCTCCATTTCCTATTACAGGAAGCAAAGAACTATATTTAGTACAAGAGGACATGACTTTTCAACTCTGATTACTCCTTTTCTTTCAGCTCCCAACAACCAACAACATCTGGATACACGAGGGCATAAAATGCAGGTAAAAATCTGTTCAAAGATCCATGTTAAAGGAATTCTTGTTCAGTTCTGCAGCCCTGGTGAGGTTGACCTGCTGCAGAGCCCGGCCCCTCAGTGCCCTGTAGGGACGGGTCTCTACCATACCGTTGGCTGTGATCACACTTTCACGTCTTAATACTGTGGCATGGCTCAACAAACAGCCCTGTGTATGGTATGGCAAACAAATCACTGATCATGGATGCATTCCTAGCATCAAATAGAAAGGAAAAGAAAAAACAAAACATAAAATAATCTTTTTATCATGCCTGAAAATACCACAGAAAAAAAGTCAAGTCTTTGTGACAAAAAAAGGATGCTCACCTGCATCTGTGAAAGGAGGAGACCAAAAGCCACCTGACTAGTTTACACAGCATGAATGTGTCATTTCTGTGTGTGCCATCACTTTAATCGGTGTCACCAGGTGGCTTTTCCCATCGTGCTATTGAATTTAATTAGCAGTTTTGCTACTTATCACCAGGGGAGATGAGAGACCTGTGGTGGTTAAATCAAAGTCTGCCACTTGTGGTGGTAAATTAGATGTCAGACAGCTTTGGACTGTAAATTAAACTTGTGGCAACTGAAGCTCGGGGAGCTGAACGGGAACAAACAGAGGACCAAAACAAACCCCGTGCCAGTGTATTCCCAAGATTATGACACTCAGCCATACACAAATCACAAGTGTCATGTGGAATTAATCCAAGTGTGACATCAGATGAGTTCTTGCTACGGTGCTCTCCGGGTTTTCCTCCACACTACTAGTCAAAAGTCTGCGCTCACAGACTCGTTCTAAATAAATGGGAAGATTGACTGGCATTCCAGGTACTAAAGGAAATTTCATGCCCACACTTTGTTTCATTATTTGTAAATAATTTCAATAACTTATTAGGTTATGGGTATTTACAAGTGATAACTTTTGAACAAATAAGTAACTTGTCTGTAGTTTTTAGGTGTGGAGATGTGCACAAATCTCAACATTTTTTTAAGACATACAAAAACTCTATAGATGTTTTTAACGTCGATAAACTTGAGGGAAACATCATTTAGAATGAAGAGAAGTAAGGCTGAACTTATATATTGTTTTTTAGTTCATGTTTATAGTTCCTTCAAATGCCAAAACAGATGGTTTTAGATGAAACTTTTCTAGAAAACGTTATTGGTGTTACCTTATTGTGTCACTAGTTTAACTTGTTTTTACTTTAAGTTTTTTTTTTTTTTTTAAGCCAGACATAACACACTCATGACAAGTTTGCGTCTTTGAAGTAGACTTCTGCAGGCGAGCCAAGTTAATCAGGGACAGTAACAAAGTTCAGGATCTACAACAGTTTCTTCCCTGATTCGCTAAACAGAGTCTCAGAAACGTTTTCTTCTTCGTTGGCTGTACTTTTTCACTTCTTGTGTTTAGCATTCAAACACTGTGTTTTCAGGTTTTTATCTTAAATACTCCCAAGAAAGGGCTGTAACCAACACAATATGGTGCAAAGTGATCTAAAAACAACCAAAAACAGTGTGCAGTGATGTCTAAAGCATTGTTGTATTCACCAGATGTTTTAAAATTAATAAAAAAAAAAAACCAATATAATTAAAAATAAATAATATTGCTGTGTCATTTTTTTCCTCTTTGTTTTTCAGGTTTTCATTATGTGAAGCACATTGAATTGCCTCATGGCTGAAATGCACTATACAAACAAATGTACCTCGCCTTTTAAAAGGCCCTTGAGAAAAAAAAAAAAAAAAAAAAGAGAGGAAATACTGTAAAACTCTTCTGTTTATCCCAGGAGAACAACATGGAAACTTACCCAATTCTCTAGAGACCGGAGACGCAGCAACGTTCTCCCCTATCTTCGATAGTGCATCAAAATACAGCTTTCCTGCCATCGTCATTGCTGGGAAAACGACAACAATGGTCATGAATGTCAATGAGACAAAATCCCTATAGGCTTTTGAAGCTCTCAAAATATTCCGAACTCTCAGTTATGCTTGCCCCCACTCTGTCCACCATCAAACCCTTGTTAGTCATTTTTTTTTTATGAACTGTAATTGTTGAGGGGCATAAAAACAAGCTCACCAGTCACTGACTTCTCGTAGCTTTTGCCCAGGTTGACCAGGTTCCTCAGTCCTGGGTTGAACTGTTCCATCACATTCTGGAGAGCAAAGAGGAAGACATTGTGATTATCTGGCAGTGTCATCAAATATGCACAATGGGGAGCCAAAGCAGTGATTTTAAATTAAAAGATGCCCAATTAGACCTTAATAATAAGACCTGATTACTGAGATGGCAGGAGTGCTGCATAATGATTATATCTTGGCGTCATTGGTTCTTTTGATTTGGTGTTTTTATAGCTTGACTGTGTTTCTAATTTTCTGTTTCATTACTTTATACTAATCAATTTGTTAGTTATTAATTGTATGTGCATGTGGCCCTAAACTTACTTTCAACTTCTGTCATTTTAAAATATGTAATACATTAAAAGTAACTAAGCAAGTATTTTTCATTTCTAAAAGTAGTCCAGACAATTTTAAATTAAATACAAACAAGTAAATATCTTCAGAGCCAAAAGAAGCTTTATGGACACAGTCATCTTCAGTCAATGTTTAAGACCATCAACAAAGCCAAAAGTCTGGGTTTGACTGTGACCTCAGACCAAAGATTCAGCATCAAGTCAGATTTGAAAATTGACATTTATTTTTAGATGATAATAGACCAAAGATTAAAGGGCTAGTGTCCCATAGTGATTTAAAAAAAAAAAAAAAAAAAGGATTTACATGATTTATACTCGGTAGATTTATTACTGGACCATTCACTGGTTGATCAGACAGCTGCAGCCGATTCAGAGAACTGCTACTGAAGTAACGGTGAGACCAGAAAACTGGATCACATTACTCCAGTTCTCTGCCCTCACTCCGAGGTCCCCACTCGGGCTTCCTGTCTGTCAAAGAACTGATGTACAGTTGTTGTTTTATGAGGCAATCTTTCAGATTTTCAAATACATTAGGAACCTTTGAGACGCCTTAGGTCACCTGGAACAGATTTGCTTTCAGTCACCAGAGTCTAAACTATACATGGTGTTTATGGGCCATTCTGTCTGAGGATCAAACTACAGGCCTGTTGTAAAGCAGAAAGCGACATATTTCAACCTCTACCTGTGGAGTGGGCGCCAGACTCAATCATTATTTTCGCATATTGATTTGGCATGAGTTTTATGTTGGGCAGCTTACCTGACACAACCCTCCACAATTATCCGTCACGGGGCCGGATCTAGGAGTGGCCAGGAGGCAACGTCGGCTGCAACTCTCAAACACTAACAGCACTCTACCTTTTTACGGTTTTACTGGTCAATCAATATTTTATATATAATAGATAGAGAGATAGAGATAGAGATAGAGAGAGAGAAGAGAGAGAGAGAGAGAGAGAGAGAGAAGAGAGAGAGAGAGAGAGAGAGAGAGAAAGAGAGAGAGAGAGAGAGAGAAGATAGAGAGAGAGAGAGAGAGAGAAGAGAGAGAGAGAGAGAGATAGAGAGAGAGAGAGAGAGAGAGAGAGAGTAGAGAAGAGAGAGAGAGAGAGAGAGAAATAGAGAGAGGAGAGATAGAGAGAGAAAGAGAGAGAGAGAAAAGAGAGAGATAGATAGAGATAGATAGAAATAGAGATAGAGAAAGATGAGAGATAAAGAGGAATAGAGAAAGATATAGAGATAAATATAGATATAAAGAGATAGAGATATATATAGATAGAGATATATATAGATATATATATATAGATATATATATATATATATATAGATATATATATATATATATATATATATATATATATATATATATATATATATATATATATATCCATCCATCCCACATCTTATGTTTTATGACAAGCACTTTGAATCACCTTGCTGTTAAAGTGTGCTTAATGAACACATTTGCTGTGCCTTTTACAAGTACAGTTTAAGGATTTGGGACAGGTATTCCTGCACTGTCACTGAGACTGCATTTGTTTTCTTTCTAAAAAAATAAATAAATAAATAAATAAATAAATAAATAAATAAATAAATAAATAAAATAATAAAAATCACAATTATATAGAATTTGTGGATGAAAAGGTCTGGCAAATCTGATCTGGCCATCTCTACATAAGAAAGACTGACACAAAAAAAAAAAAAAAAAAAAGACCAAAACCTTTTAATAAGTAATACATTTAACGAAAATATATTTAAAAAACCTGAAAAACAAAAGGATACAGCAGCATCTATTTAATTTTTACATTTCTTGGTGTACATGTAATGATCAGGAATCCACAGCTCATAATGCATCTTAGGATTTCTCTCACTCTATATAAATATAAATTATTACCGTCTCCGTCCATGTCATGTCCAACCCGCATGACCACCGATTAAGGTCTTAACTGAGGTGCACATCCATGCCATCTCCAAAATGATAAAACCTTAGTTAACAACGAAAGGTCAGCCACTGGAATCTACTTTTCAATAGTGCTGCTGCTGCGATGATAGGTCAGGGATAAAAATAAAGATGGGAAAATACTACTAATGCTGAGAAAGATCAAAGCTATGCCCCAGTGATGGTGTTGTACGCGTCATTTAATCTGTAGTATCTACCGATTCAACCCCACAAAACACCTTTCTGTCAAAGTCTCAAAATATATGAAACCAAAACTGCTTCATTTTCTTCCTTGTAAACCAGCGTCACTGTACTACCCATTCCAGTCCATTATTCTGTGAGTCTTGTGTTACTGTTTTAGCAGCGGGCCAAAGGTGATGGCTGCTGAGAAGCTTGGCTGTATAATCTTACCACACAAAACACACAAGCAGCTAAATTATTAAACCTGGAGTCTTTTTCCCTGCATTTCACCACTTCAATGAACTGCGGGGGTTGCCCCAAGAGGAGGCCGCTTCATAAAAGCAACTCGGGCGTCTACATGCTTGCAAGAAAAGCCCTCCTGTTGAGGCTTTATATTATTTTACCTCAACAGGTCTTTGGACTCCATCACTGTCCCACCTGAGGAATGTGGCGTGCAGAGTAAGAAGAGGCAACTCTGGATGGGACCTGGTGAAACTGGTGGCTCGTGTTTGGTCCTAATAGTTTCTCTTCATCTTTAAGTTTCTCTTTTACACCCGTTGAAATCACAGCATGCAACAGATTATTCACAACACTTGTCTGATGGACATTTTCCTTCCAGTCCAATATCAGAAAACGCCAGTTCATTTTCAAACCTCAACCTGACTTAGGTAAATAACTTAAGTCAACTGGTGTGGCACAGTAGATACACCTGGTATACCACATAAAATGCTGTGTGTGTGTGAGAGAGTGTGTATTAAATTATACTGATATATAATGAGGAAACGGCACACCTACAGGGCGGGGCTACTTCCCTCAAAACCAGTGATTCAAGTCTAATTTAACAAAACCTGTAGCTCTCAGAGACACGTTTTTCAACGTCGGTTAATCTTTTGTAAACAGTGTAGTCTGAAGTTACTGATACAAATACAAACCAAGAGCAGGCAAATAGTTTAGTTCATAAACTTCAAGAACAATTAGTAGCTTTTTTTGTTTTTAAGTGTAGATAATTTTACAGCACTTCCAACAGTTTATATAATATTGTACCATTATCATGACTGTAAACGAGCACATAGTGAGAAAAAAAAAAAGAAAAAAAAGGAAACCGTTATTGTGTCTCGCTCCTGTCTACTTTTTTTAGTGGCACTAACAGACTAATGAGACACACCTGTTCAAACACGCGTCTGTTAGTAGTCGGAAACCTTTTAACTTTGTCTGGCAGGACTCGCACCTGTTGGGTTCCCAACTTCCGATTCGAATAAGAGAATTAAAAATTAAAAACCAGCTCCCACCTTGTATGTACTTTCAGTCAGCTTGTTCGCCTCCTCCGCGCTCTTCGACATGTTTAGTTTCCTCGCGACGCCAAAAGAATAAAAAATAAAATAAACAACTGGGTAAAAAAAAAAATGCAACTATAGGTCTCTTTTGTTTAAAAGAAACTAAACGAACACCAAACCGAAAAAAAAAAAAAATTATTCCCAGTGGGAGAAGTGACCAAGACGAATGAAATCCCTCATAGCCCGCAGGGGGAGACGCAACCCGCACATACGGCGACAAAAGGAAAAATGTCGAGGAAAACGGCGCAGGAACGGACGGAAAGTCCAGCTATCTGTTGCTCCGCATCAACACTGAAACACTCAGCTGTCAAACTTGTTGTAGGTGGCTTGTTCTGAGAAGGGGAGGAGACCTGAGGAGGGAGGTATTATTCGCCTCCCGTTTTAACCCTTAACTCCTACAGCAGCAAAGCTGCGCGTTTTCGTCAGACGCGCACGAATACACGTTTTCAGCCAGTCGGGAAGTCTATTCCTAACCACACATGGGGAAGTCTGAGTATTTTGGGCTCGTCGCTTTCTTCGCCAGCTTCACCTTCAAACTTTTATTTTTTAAGAAACTATTGTTCCGGTTGCACCTGTTTGTGACATCTGAGACGCAGTACAGGTGACGGGCGCTCCCTGGAGGAAACTTGTCCGCAACACAGACTTAGTGGACAAATGTTATGGAAATAAAAGAAGTAGAGCGTTTTGGGAAGTTGGGACGTGTGGAAATCCTTGGAGCATTTAAAATGAACATGTTTCCTAATATATAAAAATGAGCAGTACATTTTTAGTATCGGTACGAGCATCAGTCACCAACTGCAGTAGTCAATATTTTAAGTGGATCAAAACATTTAATCAATATTATCCTCATACAAAGACGGACATTGTTCAAAATTCTTGCATATCATCCGTGTTTTTGATCCACTTCAAATGTTGACCCCTGGTCTCTGAATACACCTTTAATTTAAACGCGTATTTCTAGCAAGTGTATTCAAACACTTTTTGTTTGACCTGTTTGAGTTGATTACGTGTAATTATCCTGCTCTACCGCTAGATGTCGCTCGTTGTCAGCGCATTGTTTTTTAAACCCCCCCCCCCCCCCCCCCCCCCCCTCAGACTAAAGTTTTCCAACCCTTCAGACACAACACTGACATATGACATGCAGTTCTGCATCAAAACTTTTTTTTTGTTCTGTGCAGTAATATTTTATTTTTACTAAAACAAGAGAAATGCCAATCCCAGTAATTTACCAGTCATAATATTTTCTAAATGTACGCTGGCTCTTGTTTGAGCTTCCAACAAATCAAACACTAAACAATGACAAATGTCATATGTAGCAAGTGTGAGAGCAAATATGCCAAACCTGTTCTTTGTAAATGTCATTTTATTTAAAAAAATTTGAAGGCTCCCTGCAGCCCTTGGGATCTGAAAAAGAAGTTGAATGCAAAATGAGATTGTACCCTCAGGCTCTGAATGCACACTGCTGCTTTCAGCTCTGAAACTGCTGTTAAATGACACATACAATGTAATTAGTTTCAAAAGCTAGTATCTAAGCAGTATTCTGTTTTTCCCCCTCTCCTGTTATCCTCTGCATCGTGGCATTCCCTTGAAATTACCATTAGAGGAATGTAATGCTAAATAAAGCAATATGAGGGCCAATTATGACCAGTCACTAACATTTCTGATGGATGGAGACTGCTTCTGTAAGTGAAATTTTGAAAAATGTGAACCCCCCCCCCCCTTTAATCTGAGGTATCCCCAAAGAATTCAGTCACAGAAGACAACGGAAATAACAAATAAAACCAATTCTCAAAAACTGTACAATGCAGAACCATAAATAAAAACGTAAGTGAAAGTATGAATATGCTTCCAAAATTGCAGCTAGGTTCTCACTTTTCCCTTCGCCTCATAAATATTCATTTTGGAAAAGCTAACAACAAACATGATGGCAAGCAGTGTCTCATTAAGAGGCTGTATATATAAGAAAGACGCCTTATTAATACCCCAGTCTTCCATCATATCATTATTTTATTTTATGTTTTTCCTTGAGTGACTGCACATGCTGTTCAACTAACAATAAAGCCTGTCAAAATGTCAAGAAGTATGGAGAAATTGATATTATCAGCTCCAGCTGGGGGACAAGGAAGGGAGGAAAGAGAATCTTAAAATAAAAGCATAGAACAGTATGTCACTATATAATTGAAAAGCATTATTTCAGCGAAAAAGTTGCAGTTTTTTTCTGTTGTGTCCATCTAGCCATCTATTTTCTATACCTACTTCATGCTGTTCAGGGTTGAGTTATTTAACAACCAAAATCAGGCACAATGTGTGACAAGAGAGTAACACAGTGCTGTTCCTAATGTGAAGTTGTATTTACTTAATTTAAGGATCTGATAAGAAGCAGATAACAGTTTTTTTTATTATATACACACACACACATATATATATATATATATATATATATATATATATATATATATATATATATATATATATATATATATATATATATATATATATATATATATATATATATATATATATTTATATATATATTTATATTTATATATATATCGTGACAGATAAAACATCTAATGTGCATGTACCATCAAGGACAGCTCCTCATCAGTCGTGACAGACGTAAGTGCAACAAACCATTCAAAAACACAGCCGGCTTATGTTGTGCAAGCAAGGCCACATTCTTTTCACACATATTCGCTCTATTTTTTGCATTAGTGGTGTGTAGACAATGAAGATTGACTACTTGCTTTTTGCCCTTGACGATAGTACAAGATTTTTCAACTCAATTCTGAAAATCTAATCAGCAGTACCTTTCATTAGTATGAGCTATTTATTTCAATTCTTGTTATACTGACATCAGTCATGCTGTTCTTAAAATAGAGCAAGGATGCAATACAACTACAGAAAGTGGAGATAAAGAACACCTCATTATATTCATCAGTTTTATCCAGCATCCACTGTGCAAAAGCGACTGTCTCCTGGAGCTGGAGCTTGTTACTTTACCAAGTAAGATCATAAATCTAGTCCTTATCTGTTGAACACAACGAGAACCCCAGGCTAAGCAGCTAATTGCTATCTACATCGGTTTAAAAAAAAAAAAACAAAACAAAAAAACAGCTTTCCACTGTGTGCTCTTGTTGCACAAAGGTGGAAGTTAAACAGAATGCCTGCATCGGAATGAGACGGATAGGGAACTCAATTTAGCAGAAAAACATTTATCCAAAGGCTTTTGGAGCTGCAAAGTATCTCATTACGTGAGCACTCTCTCTTCAGCTTCACTCTTCCCGTGGTATAAATAATGGGTAAACTTTAGTCACTGAGCTTGAACCATCACATTTGGACACAAGAACCAAGATTTTCCCTCCGAGACATTGGTTTCAAGCTGTGGAAGGGATTCATTTCGGTCTAAAAGAAAGCTTGAAACATATAATGTGCTGGTGCATAACACCGGAATTGCTTAGGATAGAGAGAAACTTTAAAATGGAAATACAATTTTAGACGTCGATCAGATTTAAAAGGGCCGTTTCAAAGGGCGGCAGACAGACCAATTTGTCCATTTTGTCATTCATATGTGGCGGAGGCATATGTCTGAACTCATTATTATTCTAAAGAGGTGAGAACTAAGGTCTGAACTTTTATGCTCATCAGGAGAAACTGCTGCTTTACAAAACAGCTGAGTCATCTGCTCAGGTAGTCTTCAGTATTAAGACTCTGCAGGCATGGATCCAACATGGAGCATGCTCCAGAAAGCAAAAAAGGTAACAGGATTTTTTTTTTTTTTTTTTTTTACTAACACAACACATTATTTTTCTGTTTGATTTTTTTCATTCAAATCAAATAATATTGGTATTCCGGACTTTTACGAGCTAATCTGTCTTGTACCAAGAGCAAATCTCCGGTTTGTTATGATCCTGTTAACTGGCTAAAAAAAGATCTTTAAAGTACCTTAAGTGTTTGAGGGGGAAACTGTTTCATTGGAATTCTGCTATGATCTCGCCATACAGGATCACAGAAGCTCTCACCACCTCAAATGCATGACTAAAGAGACCCAGGCACCCGGGGGCATCGCAGCAGTGAGGGTTTGCTCCAGATGATACCGTAGTCAGCAGTATGTAAAAATTTAATAACAGACTAGATGTCAAATATAGGAGGAAATTAAGGTCCTCTGTCATGTATGCTGCCCCTCATGCTCCTCTGACACCACAGCGTATTCTCAGATCAGCCGTCATGATCCTTGCTTTAGCAAGGAGTAGTCCTGCTACCCATCACAGGACTGGCTGTTGTAAATGTTTTTGTTCGATGGACTTTAATTGGTTTGATATTTGAAAGCAAGTTCTTCCCAGGTTGGACCTTTGACTAGAATTTTTTTATTTTTTTATTTCTTGCAGCTTGTTTGTGCATGCAATCCAACAAATGTCATAGCAAAACTGCTCTCATTAGTGGTAAATTATGTCTAATAAGCTGTCAGCAAACAAGTGGCATAGCTGTAAATGTGTCAGCTACGAATTTATCTCCTTCACCTGACCTGTTTACAAAATGTTCTTGAGTGAATCAATTTTAAAAATGTCACAGGTAATTAACATCTGTGCGTAGTGGAACCTCTTGGAGAAGTGTTCCTGAACTTGTTCCTCCGCCACTGCCTGCGGCCTTCAGCAGAGATTAAATTCCAATTCAACGCTGGTAACAGATATTGTTTAAAAATCTACCCATGCCTGGTGGCAGCAGGCATTAGCATGAACATTGATCCTGTAATCATTGTTTTTGTGCTGAGTTCCTTGTGGAATCTCAGCGTTTTTGATCAGACTAAAGATCTCAAAGCTGCAGAAGCTTGTAACGCAGCACTGAGACATCTCGCCTACGAATCTTGTCTGAACGAGACAAGAAATGTCATTTTTAGTTACAAAGCGCTGCATACAGGGACATTGGCTCAGTTTGTTTGAAGGCTTTTCACACACACAGACACACACACACAAACACACACACATGCACACAAACATGTGCTAATTGCTGTCTCTGTCATCTCGATGCCTCCTCTAAATACTAAAGGCTTATATCTAGGTTCATTTCACCTTCCTAATCCCTCTGAATCTACAGCATGCTTAAAACCTGCCTTTACGACAATAAGAGAGGATTTGAACTTTTTCTCTTGAACACTTTTGATAAATGCAGTGCCAAGGACTGGTCAACTCATGCTTTATGGCTTATGCATAAACATAACACAGTTTTTGAAGCGCACTACTCTTCAACTGTCATTACTTTTCTGTTTAAGATGAAGACACCATTTGTGTTTTAGTTCCCATCCACATTAAGTTGGGTACTTGCATCTGGCCCAATCTGCCATGCTGTCTAACATATTGTTCAGTCGCATCTTCCTACTGACACAGTAAAGACGTTCTGCAGGTACTCTGGCTTCTTTCCACATTCCAAATGTATGTATGTTAGGTTGATTGATGGTTCTAATTTGCCAGGAGGTGTGACCATGTATGGCTGTTTGTCTATGTATGTGTCCCTGAAATGAACTGGCAACCTGTCCAGGGTGGACCCCTGCCTTTTCCGCCTGTAATGAGCTGGGACAGGCTCCAGCAGACCCTGGTGACGCTGTATAGGATTAAGTTGGTATAGAAAATGGATGGATGGATAAATCTAGCCAATGGCCAGCCACTATAACTGCCTCATCAGTCTTCCATTGCTCTGTTAGTAGTGGCCATGTCTGATTTTGTGACATTTGAAATGGGATATTCTGCTGCAAACATTTACTGGCAACTCTGCAGCTCTGCAGCTCATCCAGCATGGATCAGAGGAAGGAGCTGGTAGCCACGTGGCTACCATTGGTTGACATGAGGTGGCGATATTCCATCTGACATCCCAGGCCTGTTCGTTTCACTCATTTATAACTGTAACAGTACAAGGTAAAAAAAAAAAGAATGAAAACGGCTCTTCAAAAAAGTCGTGGGTGATTTCACGATAGTCCGTCCAGAAATGTCTATGTTTAACCCCAGCACCGGAAGCAGGAAAGCAGCTTCCCTCAGCAGTCTGTTCAGCAGTAAACCAGTCTGTCCACTCAGACGTTTTAAGTTAAATTAACACATCCATCGATTATCTATACCCACTTACTCCTTCTCAGGATCACGGGGGGTCTGTCAGAGCCTATCCTGATGCATAGCAGGCGAAAGGCAGGGGTCCACCCTGGATAGGTCGCCAGTCTATCACAGGGCCACATTCAAAGACAAACAAGCAAGCACGCTCACATTCACACTTACGGGCAATTCAGAATCATTAATTAACCTGTGGGAGGAAGCCGGAGTACCCGGAGAGAAGCACGGGGAGAACAACAGTGAGGCAACAGTGCTAACCACTAAGCCACCGTGCTTATTCATGCAATTAGTACAACAGCTTAAGTGTTCAAATGAGACTTGCTCTTGTTCTCGACTGTAACCAGCTCTGAGCAGTTTTCAGGACTCCAAAAAGACGCTGCGCTGCTCCCCGCTAGTGCTAACTGCTACGCCAGTGATACAGAATATCGTCACGTTTCATTGTTTTTAACAATTCTTACAAAATGAAGCATACAGCGTCATTTTAAAGTAAGTTTTAAAGTGCTGAAAGGTAGGTTTTGTTACTGTCAGACTCAAAGCTATTTCAGTCTGATTCCCGTTTTTGTGCTAGCCAACTGTATGCTTTTATTTTTTATTTTTAGTTAGCTGTTTTCATTTAACCCAAAAACCCAAACTATTTCTTGTAATAATACATTCAATGACATTCATATAAAGTTTATTCACTGGCTTTTTTACTCCACAAACCACATATACAGATGAATTACAAGCATATCTATAGCTAGAAAATGCTGCTAGTAGGAAAAATGCTTTTGTTGTCATAGCTTTGGGTTATTGATTGTATAGATCTACATTGTTTAATTATGCAAAATCCACTGTCGTTGATGAGAATAACCTTGAAACTCAGTGCACAGTGAGTCGGTTTAAATTCTCACTGCAATCCGTCATGTCCACTGAAGCTCAGGTGAACAATGGGCTCCCTGGTACAAACCAAGCCTGTGCCAAGCACCTTCCAGCCCCCACATATGATCCTGCGGTGCACATCAGTGGCATCTTAATGACCTGCTCGCTGAATATATAACAGCTTGATTATTTAATGGTGTCACCTGCTATACAGGTTGCAGTTTTCATTTAAAAAAAAACAAAAAAACAACTGCTTTGCAAAACAAGAAACTGACATGATTAAAATCTACAATTCTACTCCATTGGTTCACTGTGTCGCCTCTTGAACTTGCTGTTTCTTTTTAATAATTTTGTGATCCATGCTTTTTTTTTTAGGAAATTATTAGCTGTGCATGCATGTTTATAGTTTAGTTTGAAATGGAAGAAATTAGTCAATGTAAAAACAAAACTAAAAACATAGTGATTGCATGTAATCTAGTCAGTTTAGTCATTACAAATCTAGGCCAAAACGTATTTATGCACAAATAGTTAACTCTCTCCATTTGTTAAATACAGATTTAGACATTGGGCTTTAGTCTCACCAATATCCTCTCAGCCTCGTGGAGTCTGCAGGTGGAACATGGGTAACGTGATGCACCTCGACAGCAAGGCTGATTCACTCTTGTGGTATTTCGACTATTCTCCTCACGTAACTCTCTGACACACATATGTTTATTTTTCTTGTGAACAGTTGATCCTATTTGCTCCCCCAGCGCCAGGAGCTCATACCTGTTGCCGACTATTTACTGAAACATGTTCAACTCTGTTCCCCATCTGTCTCATTAGCACGAGGCCTCTTGTTTTGTCTTTGGCTCAGAGTGGAGTTTGCAGCAGAATCCAGAGGGGCTTACACTCAGCCAGTGGTGACGCAAAGTTCACGTTCAAAAATAGTGAGCAAACGCGGAGGCGCTATATTTAGAACACGCAGTGATTTAGGTAGAAGAGCAGGAAAAAAAAAGGGGGTTTTATTTTATTTATTTATTTAAACTTCAAATCCCTGTCCTGATGAAAGCCACATGATCTGCTAAAGCCAGGAGAGAGCAGGGCTTAATCGCACAAAGAAGAGCATGTGCGTGCACGTACGTACACTGTTAGGTAGATGCAGGGAGGATGAGTTCAACTCTTGGGTAGGGAAATGCTGGTTGGTGGCAATTTTGTTAGCAGTGGTGGAATGATCTAGATAATGCACTTATCCACAGCCCCTCTGGGGGAAGGCAAGGCACTGACTACTGATTAGATTCCACTAAGATAAAAGGATCATGAACAGTCACATGTCAAGTTTATTACTAAGTAACTAGGACATTTAGTCCATGAATCAAGCTCTATATCTATATCTATATCTGTATCTATATCTATATCTATATCTATATCTGTATCTGTATCTATATCTATATCTATATCTATATCTGTATCTATATCTATATCTATATCTATATCTATATCTATATCTGTATCTATATCTATATCTATATCTATATCTATATCTATATCTATATCTATATCTATTTTTCTTGGGTGATATTTGTAACAATAAAACATAAACAAAATTTCACTATTGACTTTTGACCCTGCTCAAGGTTTCTTCCCTCTTAAAGGGGAGTTTTTTTCTTCCCACTGTTTGGTTTAAGGTTTTTCTCCCACTAGTGGAGTTTTTCCTTGCTACTTTTTAAGTAATAATTGCTCTGCGGTCATGTTCTGGGTCTCTGGAAATTACCTAGAGACAACTTGTGTTGTAATAGATGCTATATAAAGAAAATTGAATTGAACTGAATATAAAGAAATAGAAAAAAGAAAACTATTATTTTTTTTTAGGCTAAATTTTACCGAATTCACATCCAGATAGACGTTTACATCGAACACACTGATACTCACGTACACATTTACACTCTACGCTACATATACTACACATCGTACCACATATACCTCACACTACATTTTCACACCCACATACACAGTGCACCCTGAGAGCACCCAGACCCCCACCCAATCCCACCATGCTGCACTCCGACACCAAAACCATCGAAGCCCAGTCCCCCCCGCCAGCCGTCACCCAGCACCAGGAGGTCCCCCCGATCCGTTTGACACCACACCAGCACAAGCGCACAGACCCCACGACCCCAGAAACACCTACGAGCCAGCCCAAGACTTCACCCCCCCCAGCAGGATGCAGTCTACCTGTTTTGACTTGGCACATTGCAGAATTGTATTTAGCATTTCTAGTTACAATTATAGCAAAAGCTGTGCTTTTATTCTAATATTTGTTCAGCTGCATAGTTGCCTTTCAAATATATATAAATTTTCATGCCCATACGAAATTAAAAATATTATTCATGAAGAATGCTGTTTTCCTCTGCAACTTTTTGGAGATGCAATTAAGTCATTGAGAAATGTAATTTGTGATACACAGAGATTTGTTCCCGACTAATTTCTGTCATAAAGTTACTAATCAGCAATAAACAAAGAATCGCTGACATTTGCAGATCCATGAAAGGTTTCTTTTCTTTAATACATTTGATCAAAGCAAGCACATATTATTTTCTCTGTTTATTATAGACTACATTAACCTGCTGGCTGTGGCTTCATGTTAAATGTACAATCATGATATTAGGATTCATCTTCTGATCTACAACTCCCAATCATTATGGTGAGCATCTTTCCTGGAAAGTTAAATCTGCCCTCCCCTCCGTACACGATGAGCATGGTTTTATGCAGTATCTGGGGGCCATCTGCCGAATCCATGTCTGGATCTTTATATATTGCATTTTTGATAGAAGGAATAATATAATAAAACCTATCTTGCATTTATCCATATTAGAATTTGCAACAAAAATCTCAGATAATGTCCTGAATGGTAAAGGCATCTTCATGAAGATATAACAGAAAGAAGATATTCTCAGAAATAGAGAATAAAGTACAAGAACAGACAAGAATTCTTAACAGGCTGAATTCAGATTAAACACCCCACAATATTTATTATTCATATTTAATTTTCAAGTTTTGCATACTGTGAGCCCTGTAATCTGAGCATAAGAAAATTACTTTTGACATTGCTTAAAAAAAAACCGCATGTGTTGCTTCACAGAAAAAAACTGAATTAGAGTTTCCATCTAGCATCTGTTGACTCTTTGATCTTTGAAGGAGGTATTGCAAAACCGTCATATACAGCATCCGCTTCTTCTGCTGTGTTGATTAATTTGTACATCCCCTCCCTTGTGTCATTTCTGTCACTCCTTTTTTGCTCTCTCCCAAAGGATGCTTACATTTCTTCCCTCTGCCTACATTTGTAAAAACAATATGAAAAAGGCAAAAAGCAAAGATCTTTAATCTGTTGACTGTGTTTTTAAAAAGGGATGCAACATTAAAAAATATGAACAAGTACTAAGCTAATCAGGCAACAATGACCAATCAAATGGGCAACCAAATATAATATTTTTCTGCCAAATAGAATGCAAAGGTAAAATTTAAACTTGCTTCTTTGTGTAAAAAGCCTTGACTAACTTTCCACTTTGTTGCACGATACCTATAAATAGGGAAGATCTATCGGCTTGTAATAAGTGTTGATATTCCTTTGAGATACACTCGTTTCACCGTTTGGACTCTATGGTTTACATATAAAGCATCTGGGCAAGAAATGCTGATTGTTTGAGTAATAACTGTCTACTTATGTCATAAAATATTTCCAGATTAGCTGTTCTATCAAGTTTTTCCTCTTTTACAAATTTCATAAGTAATGGGTAACTACAGCTCGCGAGGAGAAAAAGCGACCCATAGCCATGATGCAGCAAACAAAAAATGTACAGATGTACACAATTTTTGTACAAGCTATTATAAAATCTCACAAGATTGAAAGACAGAGGACTTCCAACAGCAGAACACAAGATGGACCTGAGGAACTCTGGGAATAGTCACACCTGCGATCAGATCGACTGCTCAAGTCAATCTGCAGTTTGCTGGGCGGGCCATAGATATAAACAAGAGTAAATGATTGTTTCCAAAAAATGTATGAGGAACAACTTGCACCTAAATTCCCCAGCGCATATGTGTGTGCCGAATTGGATCAGAAACGAAATGGGACAGACTTAACTCTGACAATGGCGTACTCAAAATGATTGGATGGGAAGCTGAATAGACCGGATATGTCTTTTGGTTGAGCTGTGAGCATTGGATGTGCTCTACTCAGTATAGTTTGATATTTGACCTCTTGGTTTCCCACACGAAAAAACAAATAACGACAGCTCAACCGAACGAGACAATGTGGGAGGAGGAGAACACCTGACCCATCTGGCAGGAATCTACTAATGCTAAATGCTTTGAGTCCTGCAACCATGGCACACCAAGTAACAGCAGACGTCCTAGGATGCAGCTGGAATCGTCAGAGGACCAGGACCTACTGGACTATAGTGAAGAAGCCATATGTTATGAAGTTGCCATATGCTAAATAGTCCATTAACATGTATGTGACAAGTAGGCAAATACTACATGACTTCATGTATATAGCCTATCTTACAATTGGAAAGTCTATGACTAGGCTATAAAGTCCACAAGTGGGATCTGACAACCCAAAAGATTTTGGCAGCATCCTTCAACTGGATCATGATGATCATCATCAGCATCATGCTGGATATGTTGGGCCATGTGCTGGTACCTTTTCTCCATCCAGCTTAGTGAGCAGGCCACCCATTACTATGGAACCTTTTTTTTTTTTCCAGGATAGGTGGCCATGCCAATAAAGTAGGTGGAGGGAGAATTTTTAGAAAGCCAATAACATGACAACATCTGTTACAGTATGCGTGGTCTCTGCATACCAGATATTTAAAAGTCAGGTTAGAGGGGACCTGAGCTGGTGTGGAAGACAGCATGGAAAGCTTTTTGAACTGAGCTGGATAGTAACAACATTCAGAACCCTGGCTACCCTGGTAATCACTTCAGTAGCCACCTAAGAGCAGTTAATCATCCTGAGAGAAGAGCGTTTCTCTGAGCCCTCATCGGCTCCTATATCTCATCTGCTTCCAGCCATAAGATGGAGGTAAAAGGTAAGGGATGAGCAAGTAGGAGGCTGAAGGTCTATTGACTTGGAAGTGAAGGATTTTAAGGAACAGTCCTCTTTTTCCAGAAGTCATCCACCAGAAGCTGTCGTTTTCACATGCAGGCATGACAGCAAAGTCCATGCAGAGCTGTGGGGTTTTCTTAATAAAATTCCATGCTGATTTTCCAGAACACCACTCATTGTTATGCCCATCTTCCAGAGGTATAGATTATAGTATAGAACATGGACTGTGTCACACCTCCCCCTCACTAGTGAAACTAGTTGATGGGTTAAAAGCAGAGGTGTAAAATGTGTGTGTATCGTACATACATCGTGTGCAAGATGCACATACTGACAAGAATGGTAATGGAAAAAAAAAGATGGAGATCAAACAATGACAAATTCCATACTTGGAACGGCGTTTTTTTGGCTCCATAGGTGGTGGCCAGGTAAACCAAGGAAGTATACATACGCTATAGAGGTTGTCTACTTCTCAAACACAAACTTCAGAGGACAGAGACCTGAAAGCTGAAGGCTCTATATCCCATTCTACTTTCAGATGCTCTATCATTCCCTGTGCATATGGAATATACAGTGTAATTGGCTGGAGAGGTAGCCTTGATACTGGAGATTGGAACAGAGTTAAACAGTTTTGATGCTGAAGTTTATCAAGGCAACGACACAGACTGAAGGGGGTTTGTGGGTCTCATTAATAGTCTGTGACAACCAAGGAGCTGCGGTTCTCAAGAGCCTTGCTTTCTGCACAAGTTTTAATGACAAAACTAAAGTTCCACACCACTCTCAAACTTAAAACTTGTTTTTCTCATAGTCCTTATGGCGCTTGCTCTTTGGGGCTCCGTAGAGGATGCTGCATGTGAAAAACGGGGCAGTAAGAGCATGCTGACACTTTAATTCTTCCCCTTTCCTCATCTTTCCCGCCCACTCTTTGTGGGATTGTGCAGGTACCCAATGACAATCAATAGACTGTGTGATTTGTCTTTAATCGTGTGTTTTCACTGACTTTAACACAACCTCAGGCAGCGTTGGAGAAGACAGATTATTCGAAGCACTGAGAAAAGAATCTGCTGAAGTGAAGGTAAGTTCTAATAAAAAAAGGTCAAATAATTATTCACTGTCACTCCATCCAGTCAACAGCAATAAATACATGGACAAACACGTCTCAGGTTGTGATTTGTTATTTGGGATGCACCTTTATCGTTTCATCTGCAGCAGCTGCTGAGATCATTTCTTTCCAAACCCTCCAGGATTTTTCCGGGCTAGTAATTTCCTATTCAAACTCTACCGCAGTGGGAGAAAAACTCAATAAATGGAGCAAATCCACTACTCCGACTCGGTACACCAACAAACCTTTCAGCCACATGCTCACACACACGCTGACATACGAATACACATATTGTTTTTCCGTTTGAGTCATACCCTTCAGAAAGACAGATGGCATCTGTAAAATTTAGAAGTGAAGCCTTTTCTGTTCAATTCCCTTTCTGTTTGATTTCATTAGTTCCCAGAAATACCTCCTGTAAGATAATTTGTATTCTGTAAGATAATTTGTCTTGTGCACAGCAACCAAAAACAGCCGGTGGGACGATGTCCGCAATTAAAGCAAAATATATGGCGTGACAGTGAAATCAGCTCATCGCCATGTGAGGTTCAATATTTGATCTTACAAGCCTGCACTTTAATTTTTCTCCAAAACATTTCCTCATGTTTTGTTATTGATAATATAATAAATGGCAAATCAGTCTAGTCTTTATTCACAACCTGCTCCTGTTTTGCAGCAGCAGTGACGTTAGAAGTAATTATAAAATAATAATAGCAGTAATGACTTGATTTGCTTAGCAATTCCGTAACATGACGTGGCTCAAAATAGTCAGTTTAAAAATGCACTGCGTTCATTAAAAGAGCAGTGTGTGCGGTCTTTGGCATCTAACTGTTAGCTGCAGATGGCAGCCTTCCGAACACCCCTCTCCTGTCCTCCAACTTGTAAGAGTTTAGGAGGAAGTGGAACCTGTTCTCATCCCGAGGCATCAAAATATTGCTGTTTTTGGCAAAGCTTGTGGTGTCTCAGTGCCATCGGTGCCCTGAAACACTGACAGAGGCATTGTGGAGTGTTTAATCATAAACAAATCACAAGTTACATAAAAGTGGACTTCAAAGCCCGTAAGCATTATTTTCTCATTAGATTTATGCAGCAAAACCTCTGGGTTAGGGTTAGGAAAAGATTGTTTAAAACACATTTTAAACGATCTTTACTGAGAGGAATTAGACAAAGCCAAAATGCATGCTTTCAGACCACCAAAGCGGGGTCATTTCATTGTGTGTGGGTAGAGCCGGGTCCAGAGTCCAGAGAGACAGAGACAGTCTGGGACACAGATCCTCTGGTTGTGTTTGTTGATCTTTTGTTATAAAATATTGAACTGTTTCACATTCGGAATTGTAAAAACACAAAGACAGCAGTCTTCCTGTTGTGTTGAATATTGTATCAGATACTTCGGAGTATGTGGAAACACCTTAAGTCTATTCTTAGAGACACACAGTTCAGAGTTGGCGAGATAAGTGGATGAACTGCAGTCAGGTAGAAAGCCTGAAACCTCCAGTGACAGCACAAGGCACGGGGGCACACTGAATGATGATAACCCGCGCTGCCACAAAAGTGCCCCCTCATCGTTTATTCTAACAGCGGCTGCTTAAAATGCAAAAAAGCTCTCCGAAGAACTCACGCTTGTATCTTTTGTTTGTTTGTTTCCAATCTGAGTCGCAGTAACGGCCTCAAATAGCACGATGTTTGACACAGCAAATTAAATACATATAAAACAGAATATAAACAGCGTTTCTTATATTTGATTTGACTTTTATTTCCGTGCGGATGGTATGAACCAAAGATATTTTGGGTTTTGTCTTGTCAACTTCTTTCATTTGATAATTCATTTACTTTCCTGCTTTTCAGAAACGTATTCCAGAATAAGTTGAGAGAGGGGCAATTTGAGTTTTTTTCCCCAGTTATTATTTACTTAACTGATAAAAACATATAGCTTGTATTTTTGAATGTTATTAACGTTAGGTTGGATTGCATTCAATAAATCCTCTCAATCCTACATACGGAAAGTTAAAGCATGAAAAATAATGAAAAAAAAATCCCATTTGATGCACAGTATTCTTCCCTTGTCCAAAAAAGAAGAAAACAAAAAAACAATCTGCAATGCTAGTTTTACACAAACTAGAGTGTTTATCTTTTATTTAAAGCAAGTTAGAATTCATAATTAATCTGTATTTAACATTTAAGAACATCAGAGTGTGCAGTGTTGCAGCAGCGGTGCCATGAAAATGAAAATTAGAGACACAGAAAACACTCCCCTATTCTGCCTTCCAAAAAGAAAGAGATAAAAGTTACAGATATAATTAGAAAGAAGTGACATGTTTCAACTGTTCATGGAGGGCCTCAGTTTGTTGTTTTGTTTCAAAACGGGGACCCCCTGCTGCATCAGCACCATCACAGTGGCAAAAGCATCAACACAGAATAGAGGAGAGTGAAGAAGACTCACAGTGTCCTACATTGAAGCGGCTCTCCATAATCCGCGCGGGCAGATTTTTTCATTTCCACCTGGATGTCAGCCAGTCCAGGGGATTTTTTTCCCTTTTTTTTTCCACTGCTGAGAACGTTCCATTGTCCAGACAAGAGAACGTATACTGCCACGTTTATTACTGTTAGTCCTACAAATGATGTGCCCACCAGCTGGAAATACAAACTATTTCAAAATAAAATTCATGAAAAATGCTGCGTGACCTTGGCAAGGTTACAATTAACTCTGACTTCATCACTAATGCAGTGCAATGATAATTTAATAAAACATGCTTCAACTGTTCAAACAGCTGTTCAGTTATTCACCACGTCATGAAGTTGCTGTGATAATGTCACATCTCTGGATCTCGTTGCCTCTTTAATTCAGTGTAAAAGGACATTCATTTTCTTTTTTATCTCTGAGGCAGAAAAGTGCGAAGCGTAAGCCGTCATAGTGCATGATGGAGATGTTTGAATGCGTTTTGACTTCTCTCGCGTCCCTTGTTATCTGTGCTTACAGGGAGCTGTGCTACAAGAAGCTGACAAAAAGTTCGAATTGTCCACAAGCAAAAGCACATATGGTTCTCACACAAGGCCATTAACCATTTAAACAAGTCATTTTAGTAATCCAGTTTTTTTTTGTTTTTTTTTTTTTTTATAATGTGCTGCTAATGGACAAAAATCATGAGCAGAAAAAGCAGGAAAAATACACTTTCTGCAAGAAGGAAATCTCTTAATTTCACAGGAAAACATTGTTAACAAAGATGCGGAACAATCACAACATGTTAGCAAATCCTTACAACGCTGTGGGAACACGTCACATTTATTTTTCCAACATTCTGTGCTGTCCTGTCACCTACTGCATCGTGACTTTTGTATTTTTTTATTTTCAAAGTTGAACAGAAACTAATGTTTGCTCAGAAAGTCCACAAAGATGAAAAAAAACAAAACAAAATCTGGGAGTGATACCAAAGTTTATCTCTTTGTCACTTCACTTGCATTTGTTTGCTCATGAGAGAAACTTAAAAACAAACACGGACACAGATATATGCCCCGGCATTAATAACAAACTTCATTTAAGCGGTTACATCATCGGTTTTATCCAGCAATTGGTGGCAAAATACACCAATTCCGTACATTAAAAAAAAAAAAAAGTCACATCCACGAGTCAAAACTTTTTCTCTTGTCCAATATGAGGCAATTAAGACTAAAGTCTATCTGATATCAACATTCATAATGTCTCGTCTGACGGCGCCTCGACGTCTCATTTTATCAGTTACGACACACTTCATTTAGAGAAATATCCGCAGCTCACTGCTGCTCACTGCCGCCCTCGTCCATGAACACAGTTAATAATTACCCACAAGAGGGACTAAGGATTGTCCTTGAGGGTCAGACCCAGCCCCCTACCAGCCCTGCTCGCTGAGCATCCAGCTGACGTCAACAGCTCTGCTGATTCGCTGGCTTTGGGCAGATGTCCGACATTGCTATTAACCTGAGCAGAGGCAGCCAGTCCGTAAAGCTGTTTGGGACATGGCAGCTGCTCAAGGGGCAGTGAGGTATTAAGCATAGATTTACAAGAATGAAAATGTCCTCCCTCCCTCATAATCTCTGGTCTTTTTTGCACGCAAGACAAGCAATACCCATGGGAACATACACACACGATCTTATGTAATGTTGTCAGCACGCGGCATTGGCTTGCTTTGACGCAACACACTTAACTCTGCGTATTGACAGAAAGCATGCTCTGCCACTTGTGAACTGATTTGAGGTCAGTGCTCAAGCTCATGCACAAATTTTAGACAGCCTGCCACGTTTTTGGCTGCCTCAAAATGATCGACAGTGAGGACCGATGTTGTCCACACCTGTCACGGGCATCCGCCTCTTTCTCACCGCAGGCTGCCTTTGGTGTCTCGTTGTTCTTCAAACAGCAAAGACGCACCCAGCGTGTAGTGCTCGACCACAGTCTCCTACGGCACATCAAAGCCTGTTTGAGCTCACAGTAAGAAGGAATACAGCGCAGCAATGTCATTATGAGAAATGCAACCAAGGATAGCTGTTTTCAAAGGGTCAAATGACAGCTGAACTACTGAAGAAAAAAAAAAAAAGACAGGTTGACAGCAGGTCGTATCAATGCAGCAGACTGTTTCAAGAGCATACAGTATCTTCCTCAGATGAGCAAGCCGATCGGAATGTCCTCAAGGTTCAAACTGAATGGAAACGTGAACTTCGAAATCCAATAAAGTCAGACTTGGAGACAAAGCGGTCCGAACACGTAAATATGCAAAGATAGTGTACTGCTACTCGTGCCTTTGGGATTTGACAGAAGCGTCAAACAGTCAGAAAACTTCTACATCCCTGCGGTCATACTACATTCTTTATGTCCCATACTTTACGAATCAAAAGCATGGTCTTCGCAGATTTCCAGAGCAGTCTTGCTTGCGCCACCGAATACTTCCACATTGGCATCAATCCAAGGAACGACATTTCCGGGCATGTATGCCGAGCAGTTGGCCAGACCCATGATGTCCACGGGCCGCAGTACTCTGTCCCACATGTTGAACTGGCTGAGCTCGCCCACAAAGGCCTGAGTGGCATCAAAACGGCCTCCAACGACGTCCTTGATTGGGAGACAGAGCAGAGTGTATAACCAGGGGTTATTTCTGAGGGAACCGTATCAGACTTTAATTAAAATGAATCTATTCTCTTTGAATTATATCATACTGCCAAGCTACATTTAATGTTTTGTCCGTGTGCTGCCACTTTAAAAATATCTAAGTGTTATGCAGTCTCCAGTATTTTGCAACCTGCTGCAATAACATCTTTAAATTCATGACTGAAGTATAAAGCATTATCACCCCCCCCCCCCAAGGGTCTAAACTAATGCTTTAACAGAAAATGGCCTTTGGTGTAGTTAACTTGTATGTCTCTGCACACTTTGAAGTACATACATGATGCTGTCAAGGAGCTAATCAGAACAATAACCTGACACCAGCGGCCATGAGTGTAATGTGCAGTTTAAAAAAAGATGAATGAAGTCATCCTGCTAGGGTCACAATAGCGTGAGAAGAGTCTCAGTGTTTCCTGCTGCGCCCTGCTCTGAGCCTCCAGCACCGAGCTTATGGGGAGAATACACACCGACTCTAGTTAAAAACAAACCTTACACACACACACACACTCATCAACCTGTTCTATAACACCAAAGCCTTCAGTCTCACCTGCTCCTGGCCCAGGATGATTACCCCGCCAGGTTTAATTGGGTGCCAGGGGGCCAGGTTGTCCCCGGTGCCTAGACGCTCGCCATCCTGGTAAGCCTCCCAGAAGCCATCTCTAGTCGTCCAGGTGATGCAAATGTGGTGCCATCGCCCATCGCTCACTGAGAGGGGGAGCTGGGCCACCTGGTTGGGAGTTTTGAGTGGAGTGTTAAGGGCAGGAGGGCGGGCAGACCAAAGCAGGGAAGGAGGAGAGGGGCATAAAAGGCAGAACGATGAGTCAAGAGGGGTATGAATTTAATTGTGGCACGTTAGAAACAAGGACAGCAATTAGATGGGTTATGGCTTCAAAGAGAGACAGCCCCCTAAAGAGAATCCTCGAAGCCAGTGTGACATTTAAAATTTAGATTACCCAGGTGACATAGAGGGATAAAACATCCTTCAAAGCAGTTGGATAGCTGCAAGCAAAACGGTGTCCTCTCATATGTTTCTGCTTTAGGCAAAGATAAAAGAAAAACAACTGGTTATTTTACCAACCAATAAAATCATCTCAGGATTCAGCACACCACATCAGATTATTAGCGTGCACTGTAACTCATTAGCCTTTTTATTATGAGCCTGCAGCATTCCTTGTTGCGGATGAAGCTCTAAATGCAAATAGAGCCGAGAAGATGGAAGTCAGTGACAGTGAAAGCCAGTTAGTCACAATTACAGAAGCAATTGACCTCATTAAAATCACCAGGTGGCATGTTTTCACTAACAGGACTACAGGGAGCGCTCAAGGTGTTGTTACAAAGTCTGTCGAAATGGTCGCAGCCATATCCGAGTTTTATGATTGTGAAAAGAAAAGAAGTCCCATTGAAGCCTGTAAAGCAACAAATACATGACAGCAATGGTGTTTTGTACATAAAAAGCTTAATATTAAAACACTGCGTCTACAGGGCATAGTACCACTTACTCGTCTACTCATCTTTAGTCAAATGATAACAAATGATCTAAATTACAGAACATAAAAGGTACAATTCAGACGTCATTGCATAATAATAATAATAATAATAATAATAAAACATATCCCTCAGCAGGAAAACAAAATCTACCTTGGTTACATTTCCAGTACGTCAGCGGGAGAAAAACAGCATTAACTGTCACCAAAGAGTGACACAAGTGCTGGTAACAATAGTCTTCTGAAAAATTAAGTAATATTTCTTAGATAATAAGGTTTAACGTATCATTGTATAATAAAATATCAGGTTCTCACTATGTCGTCCAATGAGCTAAATACAACCTCAGACAAACACATGACATAGTACACTATTACTATTTATTTATTAAATTTTTATCAAATGCAGAAGCAGTGTGTGCAAAAGACTAAATACACCCATTCTGCTTCTACAAGAATAAAGACAATAAGTCGAATTTGGGTGCTGCTGATCAAATGCTCTTAGTTAATTGAGGTTTTGCAAGTTTGCTGGTCTGAAGCATTCAGGTGCGCATTAACACAATGCAAAGAGGAAAGTTGTCTTTCCAGTTGTCTCTAACCATATATCTCGAGAGGTTATAAATCGGTCTTCAAATAATAGGAAGTTTATCATCCATCCATCCGTCCATTAGCTATTCCCGCTTTATCCGTTTCCGGGGTCTGTCGGAGCCTATCCCGACGCATAGTAGGCAAAAGGCAGGGGTCCACCCTGGACAGGTCGCCAGTCTATCCAGGGCCACATACAAGACAAACAACCAATCACACTCACATTCACACCTAGGGAGAATTTCAGAATGATCAATCAACCTACCCTGCATGTATTTGGACTGTGGGAGGAAGCCGGAGTACCTGGAGGGAACCCACGCAAGCACGGGGAGAACATGCAAACTCCACACAGAAAGACCCACCGGTCCGGGAATCAAACCAGGAGCCTTCTTGCTGTGAGGCAACAGTGCTAACCACTAAGCCACCGTGCTGCCCCTGTGAAGTTTATCATTTTACAGTGATTTACAGGATTATTCAAAAGTGGAAACAAATTTAATTGAGTTGCCAATCTTCCCAGGACAGAACGTCCCAGCAAGCTTGCCCCAAGGTCAGAACATCCAATGCTGAGAGAACCTGAAAAACTCCAACAGTCACATTTTCGATTCCACAGGCATCAGCTGGTGATTCAGTGTTAAAATTCACGACTGTACAGCTACAATACACAACACAAGTATGTATGTTTGTTGGAATGGTTGACAAGAAAAAGCCTCTTCTCTCTAAAAAAGAAAGGACACAGCAGTGCAGATCTGAACAAACCACGAGACCTCTGCAACAGAATGCTCTGAACAGGTCAAAGTGATGTTTTAATACACAGCAGCATATTTGGTGAAAACCAAACAAAGCATATTACCACAATCGCCTCACACCAATCGTCAAGCACGGTGGTGGAAGCTTGATGATTTGGGTTTGTTTTGCACTCACAGGTTCAGAGGACCTATCAGCCACTGAGTCGGCTATAAACCCTTCTCTATTCCAGGTGTCCAACAGCTGAAGTTTGGCTGAAATTGGTTCACGCGACAAGACAATTAGCCCAAGATCACCAGCGAATCTACATCATAATGACTGGAAAAGAATAGAGTCAAGGTGTTGGATTATGTCCAGTCAATGTTGAGATCCCAACATGATTGAAATGCCCAGGTGTACTTACTTTTCCCACAGTATTTGACTTAACCTTGGTTAAAAAGGCAATGACATGGTGCATTATAATGTGTTATTGTTCATCAGAGGTCTTAAATTTCCATAATTTAAGACCTGGTAAGACCCATGTGGTTGTATATTAAATGTTTTTTATGACATGATATGTAGGGACAGCCCCAGGATGCATTTTTTTTAATTCTATTTCAAAATATACTTCAAAAGAGAGGCATGTAAAATTCTGCAGATTCAAGGGAAACATAAGGTGAAAATAAGTCACTAAAATGTCTGCTTCCAACTAGCAGGATTAAAAGTTTATCTGCCATGACATCATCAGAAAATGCATCGACCACATGCAATTTAAGAAAAAAAAAAACTAACAACCTCGCTATATTGTGTGAAGTTTTCTTTTTAGCACATTAAAAATGCAGTTTCAGACAACCATCGTTAAAGACTGAAGCATCAGATCAAGCCCATAAACTTGCCGAGAGAGCTCAGCGTTACAGTCGCACAAGGCTGGTGGAATCTATCATTGATTCGATTCCTGCAGTCCTATTTAAAAGAAATCTGAGACCCTGGAAGCATGTTTTAAACACTAATGAGAAAATAAGGCGATATCAACAATTTTTCAGTGCAGAGAGACAAAACATCCTGAAGAAGACGCTGCTGTGTAACAACGTAGCTCTCCTCTCTGCAGCTTAAAAATAAAACCAGACAACGCTGCACTTTTTAATACTGTTGAAGCAGCTTTCTGTTTCCTTCTCTCCTTCTCGGTATGCAGCTGAATGAACAGCATAAACATCTTGCCCCTGTGGACCCTGTTATCACAGTGAGCAAGTTCAACTCATGGGTGTGCTGCTGCAAACATGGTCATCATATTCACCACCCTTGTCTCATTTCCTCCCATCCAGCTCAATTTCACTCTTTCTTGGTTTCTAACTTCCCTTTTTCCTTCAGATTTTTCTCCCTTTTCTGATGGCGCTCCATTGCTTCCAAAGCTCTGGCAACTTTTTGATTTCCTCCTCTATTCCACCACTTTTTCAGTCCCACTCATCCCTTTCTCCCACCATCTCCCTCTGATCTGTCTGACTTGAACGCATGTATAATGCATGGTGAAGGGAAAACTGCGGGGAGACCTGCCAGTGCCAATAACACCCAATGTAAACAAGATAGTGGGGAAAAAACCCCCCAAAGAACTAAAAAACAAAACCCTCCATTTTAGGAGTATTCTTATAATAGATTTGCCTATTTTCTTACTCTTCTTCAAAAGCAACCGTGCCATTATGAATAAAAAAAACTTTTTATGGCCTGAATAATGCACAAATTACAGTTCTCTGCCTTAAATTCCATAAAATATTCATATTTGTTTGTACAATCCAGCTGTTTAGAGTCCTAACTGAAATCCCACTCATGGAAATCTCACAGAATGAGACTGTCTCTATAGTAGCAGATAGATGTAAGACCATCAAATGAGAACATGTGGCAGTCAGAGTCCTCTAATGAATACTGTTATCCTTGGCTAAGTATGCAATGTGGGTCAGTCATATTAAATGTTTATATGGTACAAAATTAAATATTCCTAGCTAATGGCCAGAGAATCTCTTCTTAACTGTGTCATTCATTTACTCATATACATACCAGCTGCCTCTTTCATATCACGAAGCAGGCTCACACGGGTATTATCACCCATTCTTCGCACTTAAGGAGCATCACATTTGGATTTTCCCTTCTTCAGGAAATTACAGCAGAGTAATAGCATAATGTTCTGAGGTTTTAATAAAATGTCTGTGACATAGTGTGTTCAAAATATAACAGGAATAGAGTACAACAGTTCCCTTTTCAATCGTGTCTTTACACTGTTTTTCATAGATGCTGGTTATGGAGGGAGGAGCCAGACATTAGGCTCAACTCCTCCCTCTTTCTTTAGGTGTTTTTTTTTTTTTTTAAACTGGGGTACAGCTTTGTACTATTCACTTCAGAGGCATAGAAACTGCAGCATAATGTGATGTTTAGTGGAGATCAAGAGTCCCCAACAATAACATGTTATAAACCTACCTTATCATTGACTAGTAGCTCAATAGGGTTGTTTCCCCATTCAATGAGGACTATCTCGTTGGCCTGGCCGGGGACACCGTAGGAGAAAGGGGTTCCTATGCCAGGACTGGCGCTGGACTTGAGCCACATGCAAACAGTAAAAGCATACATCTCTGGGAGGCTCTTCTTAATGCGTCCATACAGATAGTTGGTCCGAAGAGGGAGGGACACCTTGAAGTCCTCGGGGGACTTAAAGGCATTATTACCTGTTGAAGGAAAAAGAACACAAAGCTTTACTGTTATATTTTCAGTAGTATTTTAATGTGAAGATGACAGCAGGAAGCAGGAACAGTGAATAATTTAATACAAGGGAGCAGAGGGGAGAACATGACTGGTCGCTCCCTTGCTCTTTTGTTAACTGTTTACAACCTCCACATTGTGTGCATGTGCGCACATGTGTGAAGCATCAGATTTTCAATAAAAGAAAAAAATAGATAAATATTGCACGATTAGGCAACTGAGACAAAAGCAATGTGGGCATTTGCTTTAAGGAGCCAGTGTAACTCTTATCGTGCAGCAATACGTTAAACTTAAAGTTTTTTTCTGTCGGACTGTTGTTTTGATGCAAGATCCATTTCCTTATATCATTCTGAACAGACGCTTTTACATGGTGCTTTCAAATGTACTGTTTTTGTGTAAAACTGTTCTCTGATCTATGGTGGCGAGCCGTCCTGATGAAGATGCAGTAAAACAATGTCAATGTTCGATACTAACGCTATCATCGTTGGCTTGTGTTTCTTGTGTTGCAACGGAGTGTCTTCTTTCTCTAAACATAGCACTTAAGCTAAAAACTGCACACTTTGGATTTATTCATCCATCCCTACAATTTTTCCAAAAGCTTTCTGAGTCATTCATTTGATTTTAGCAAACTTTAGACAGTCCACACAACCGCCCTGGTGTGGAATCAACGCCCAGTTTGTGTTTGGAAACAGACACTATCTCCACCTTTAAGTTTAGGCTTAAAAACTTTAATTTATCTTATTTCATTTTACATAAAGTCTATAGATAGTTATAAATTAATATATGACATGGGCCTACTCGTCTTGTATGCGTATGTTAATATCATTGTCTCTCTTTCCTGCCGTCTTGATCCCCAGCTGGTTGAGGCAGATGGCCAGCTACCTGATTTTAGTTCTGCTGGAGGTTTTTTCTCCGTAAACTACTTTTTTTTTTTCTCTTTGCACTGTTGCCTCATGCTGGCGCAGGATGGAGGATTGCACTAAAGATTCAGTCCCATCTGTTGAGTCCCCTTAGTTAGGTTATTTTTAATGAATTGCCATTGCATTAAATTTTAATTTTGGAAAGAATTGTATCATGCATGGATTGCACTGAATTGAACTGAATTTGAATATCTTTTGGAATAAAGTCTATTATATTAAATTCTTAAACTTTGACTGGTTTCTTTTGAAAGGGCCTTGAGAAGACGTTGTTGTGAATTGGAACTACACAAGTGAACTGAACTGATCTGAACTGAAATGAACTGAAATGAACTGAAATGAGTCAAATGTATTATAATATTTAATCAGGCAGTGGTGTATATCTTGCTCACCTTGACTGTTTTTATCTTTGGGATTTACATTGCCCTGTGGACACTTTAGAAACAGTTCCTACCATCTTTGCACTGATATCCAGTTTCTCTGCTGTTTCTGTCCAAATTACTCCTTTAATTTTACTAGTTAAATAAATTTTAACTGCCACCAAGCCCTGGTTAACCACCAACTTTTTACATATAAATTCAGAAAAAATGGACACATTCTCATTCCTAACAGCTATAGACTCCCCATAGACTGTTTAATTAATTGGCAAACCCTCTGTGACTTCACCCCTAAGAGTGGTTTTGAAGCTTTTATTTCGTTCCACTGTGCAGCGTCATCTTACAAATGGATGGAACAAACAGGCCAGGAAAATAGCCTTGAACATGCTAACCTACGATGTGACTTAATGTCACTTTACATTCATTCTTATCAAACCAGAGTAAACATTCTCATTTCATGTGTCACAACTGAAATGACATCTGAAGCAACGTCTGAAATGAAAGCCGCCAGAGTTGAAATGAGGACAAACACAGCTCTACTGGGATCCGCCGTCACTGGAGCCTCTGATCGCAGTATATCAGGCTGTTGCCACCAGCATCGCTACATGATATACTACTGTACAGGTCCCAGCAGACCTTCGCTGTGATGCATCCTGAAATGATCCGCCGTAGCTCCCAGCTCCTTCAGCTATTCCACGGCAGAAGACCTGCTGAGCTGCTGCAGAACATTTGCACCTCCCATTTGAAATGACCACTGCAATTGCAACCCTCCGTCACGGTGCTCTCTTAGTAAAATTAACAGCACAACACAATGTTTCGTCTCTAAAATATGAATGACAATGCTTTCTCCCATGTAAGAAACATTTTGAAGTTAAGACATATCGTTTCTAAGGCAGAAACGAAAGTGATTATTTGTACTTTCGTATCTTCAAGGCCGAACTACTGTGATTATTTTTACCTGTCTGGACAAAACGTTCCTGAATCAGCTGCAGTCAATTCAAAATGCAACCAATTTTAAAAACTCTTCACTGGTTTCCAGTCAGGTTTAGCATAGATTTTTGAATTCCTGTTTAAACTTTTAAAGCTGCCAAGAGTAAGACACCCGGGTCTGCTGTTTCTCGGATCTCTGAAGGCCATTCTCTTGCAGCCCGCCTCTGAGGTCTTCTGAGGTCTTCTGAGCAAAGATTGCTCATGGTGACTTGTTCTCGTTTTAAAACACGTTACAAGTGGGTTCTCGGGTTAGACTCTGGAAGGCTCTCTGGCACAATGTCTTTGTTTTATAGCTTCAGAGGATGTTTTTAACAGCAGAAACTTGTACCCCCTACTTTATCAGTAGGTACTTTGATTAAGGAATTAAGGGTATTTCAGTGTTTCCTCTGTAGTTTTGTACCAGGAAGATAAGTCAAATAAGAATTGCTGCTGCCCATACGTCTGATGAGCTGTTCTGAGCGCCAGAAACAGTAGTGAAGTGGCAGCGAAAGAAGGATGTTCACTTTAGCTGCAGTCACTCAAATCTGTAAGATAATGCTATGGCTGTGGTGTGGGTGTTTTGATTTGTATTTTAGAACATAACTACTGTGAAAAAATTAGAAAATGCTTTTAATTCAGGGATTTGCTGCTTTGTTATCACATTTGTTGCGCTATCTCTTTGTTGACTCATTATCTAACTCAGACGCATTAAAAGTCACTCGACTTAGTTACAGGATGAACCAAATACAGATTCTCTGGTCTTGGTGCAGTATTAAAAGCAAGGTGGGAGCAAAAATATATAGTAGGAATACAATCTTTAAATGTTAAGAAGATAAAGAAGAACTAACAATATAAACTCCAGCACAATAAGTAATTATTGCAAGTTTTAAATATAAGGGCAATATGCCTGTGAACATGTGTATATTCAATGCAACTTAGGCTGCAACATCTCTCTTCTGCTCGTTCAACCGGATATGAAAGGGTGGGAAATACTGAGAAAGGGTTTGAATACTGAGTTTACAGCGAGCACTTACAACTGATTTTTAAAGAAATATTAGAAATGGTTGCATTCAAGAGTGATGGAAAATTACTTCTGAGAGTACTCACCAGACCAATTAGAGGCCTCTGAGTGAAAACTCAGGTAATTTCAAAAAAATACTACTGTTTTGTCCAGAACTGTTTCGGGAGGTATGAGAATTCCCTGGTGCTTTGTTTAACCCCCTGGTCATTGTGATAAAAATCCAGTGACAGTGAAATTTCCTCAAGTTGAAAATGCAACCAAAAATTCTTTCAGGTTCACCACAACAGACTGGAGATAAGATTGACAACACGCTATATGATAAAACACTTTTGTGACTATTTTCTTGCACAAATGAATGAAGAAAGCTACGTTTCAATCGCTGGCCCCTTTCACACTGATGAATACCCAGTGTATATTACCTTAATCTAGTGTCCTGACTGTCGCATTGATTGACATGGAGTTGGGTGTGGAGCTTTTCGCCTCAAAAACCTGCCTCAGTGGGAACGCCTAAACACAGGTCTGCTCTGATGTAAGTAGGTTGATGTAGGATGCCAGGACCTGGGTCGGATTTATTGATAATAAGATGTAGGAGGTCTGAGAACTCCTCATCCTCAGAACCGAGGACACCATAAATCAACATATTATGGGAACTGTAAAATGCAATTGGCTACTGAAATGACAATAAATGGAACTCAGGTCATTACAAATGGAAGAAATACGTTCTATACGCTCAATGACCACAATAGCAGGAGTGGAACAGGAAGACTGGACTGGTCATAATTCGTTTTGTGCTACACCATTTGGGGGAAAGCCACTCTGCAAATCCCGCTGCTGTTCGGGGTAGCATGGATCTGGCACCCACTCCAACTCCTGCACCCAGTGCTGCATCAACCAGCTCCTCCGATGCTGGTGAGGCCGGCCAAACACACAGCGGGGCCATCATGTTTTGCAATACCAGTTAATGACGCCCCCTGACTCCTCTTACCCCCCTCAACTCGGCTTCAGGCACCAGGGAAACGATAACACCCCATTGCGGTTACACTGCCCAATGCACGTTTAACACAACTTTTTCATCCAGGGAAAGTAACAACGTCTAATCTAAAAAGTCCACCACAAGACATCTGCTAGGTAACTCCCCACTGGTGCTTTTCCGTTATGCTGGCACACTCCATGCTATCACAAAGTAACGCACTGCTACAAAGTTTTTATATATAATTACAATTAGTGCAAACTCGTTTGATTCAGCCTGAGGAGAATGGCACCGTCTGGTTGAAATGATAGTATCAAACAAGCATAGTAACCAATTGAGTGTCATAAAAAAAAAAAAAAAGAAACCCCCCAAAACAAAACAGAACAAAACACACCACACACACACCACACACACCACACACATCCTTAATTATGCTTACAGTTGTGATTGATTTGCTTTTGGAGCCCCTAGTGGTAGTTCAAGGAACTGCATTGTGTTTGACTTTCTCACTGATGTCATACTTGCAAACTGGATGCAGCCCTTTGTCATGAATGCACTGGGGTGTTGTGCTTGTAGTCTGACATCAACGGAGCTCATGATGCCACAAGCAGAGTTGGTTGATAACAGGTGAACTCAGAGCCAAATGTGAAATATCCAGAGTGCAGAGAAGCCTTTTCCTGGTAGAATTATAGTACCTGTGAACAAGAACTGCAAACCTACCAACTCTACTTTTACTGCTCTGTGTGCAGTCTCTGTCTGCCTGCATAGGCTGAAATCTCTGTGGAGAGGTGATGGAGCTCTGAACATATATGTCACGGCTTATAAAATATTTGTCTGACTGTTGTCCAGCTAGGAGAGGATTACAGAGTTTTAGTCTGCAAAACAGAGAATCTCTCAGTAACAAGGACAGTGAGAAAACCCTGATGCTGGATTGTGTGTGAGCAAGACAGATGGTGGAGTACTTTACTTAAACATTTAAGTGAGAATTAAAAGGTAACTGTAGAAGAACAGTTGTGAAAGCCACATACATTAAATAATCAATTTGCATCTGATTTGCACAAACAGAAAAACAATGAAGGTGTTAATTTCATTGAAAGTTTTTTTTTTTTTGGTGTTAAGTTAAGTATTTGGCAATTCTTTTGTGTTCATTTCCTGGCTACATAATGCAACTAAATTAATTTCCAATAATATCAAAGTTGTACAATATTTTTTTTTTAAACGATAAAGCTATCAAACCATTATACTCACAAAATAAAACTTAAAATATAAATAAATAATGTGTGCATGTTGATTGGTCCCACCTCTGAGCTTCTTATTAATACTGTATTAGTAGAAACTCAGATTCAAACTCACAATTTACATTCGGCCTCTGGATTTAACCAACTTCCAGCAGGGACGTGGATGGAATTCAAGATGGGACAATGAAGTTGTAAAATCATTGTAACAAAAGAATTTGTGTAAAATTGCACACACTTCTGCATAACAAAACATCAAACAACAAACTCCCACCTCAAAACCAGCTGTAGGACAGAATCGGTACCTCTCTGGCGCTAATTAGAAACAAACTCAACAAAGTAAGACTCACAAAGAAGGTATGTTTTAAGTGGATTTGCATTGACTGATGATACATGTGGTTGCTGCAGCTTTCTTTTGTCTAAGCAATTAACTTTGGTTCTCTAAAACTAATACTTTTAATCAGCAACTAATTGAATTTGCAGTCTTGGGGGACATGAAACAAATAGAAAAATCCAGTTAGTTAAAAAAAAAAAACAAAAAAAAAAAACCTAAACTATTTATCTTTTGTGTACGGATATTTTCTGTTATTTTGACATCTGCCATCAAAGAGAAATCCCAGAGTGTGGACGTCTCTTGAATTTTTCTTTAACTAATTAAGCATTCAGCATTGCTTTCCAAGCCTTATTTTTTTTTTAGACCAGGAGCTTCTTTGAGAATGGCTCTGTGGAATTTATTTTTTAGTTAGTTTCCTCCTCACAACTTTGAACAGAGATTGACTAATCAATGCTAAATCTGTCGGACAAAAAAAAAAAAAAAAGAGAAAAAGTCTGGCATTAAGTCTGATCAATCTTTCACAGCACCCAATATAACACTTACTTTTCTCAAGCTCTGTAATCCTCTCCAGGAGGGAATTGAGAGCGCTTTCAGTGCGTTGGCGGTGGGCCGCTGTTTCATTGTAGAGCTGGCTCTTCTCCTCCTCCAGCTCAGCCACCTTCCGGAGGAGCTGGGTCTCCAGAGCACCCAGACGTTGCCGCAGCATCTCGCGAAGCTCTGGTGGCAGGGGAGCAAGGGCCGCAACTCCTCCAGCTGAAATGTTTGTGCTGGGGAGGCGCAGACTCTGCTGCTGGGAGGCAGATAAAACGGTGTTTAGACAGACAGTGCAGTAGACTGTTGATCAGATGGGTCTGATACCGTTTTAGTAACATTCTCTTTGACACAGCAATAACTAAATGAAGACAGCGTGTCCCTGTGGCAGACTTTGACTGGCGACCTGCCAAGCACCCCATGGCTCGGTCGGGTATTATCACCCCCGAGTTGACACCAGACGTGAACACAGATGGGTTATGAAAATGGAGAAACAACTGCACAGGCCCTCCCTTACAACCGACTGATAATTGCTCTCAAAGACCCATCTCTACTGTTGTCCTGATGCCAGGTTCAGATTGCTATTCAGATATTCTGGGACATGTCTACGTTTGATTGCTCTTTCTTGATAAAATGAGTAAACAAGAGATTCTCTGGTGATCAGACTGAAATGCGAGGAGAGCCACCTCTTGGCCTTAAATGCAACTGCTGATTTATGCAGACAGCTTTGATTATTGAGAAAGGTCCATATGGTCTAAACAGCAGCCTGGCAATACTCATCAGCTTAAGCTGATAGATATGTGATTAAAATGCAATATAATATGCTTCCTTGCTGCTGCACGATGTCCTTGATTCGATCAGGGTTTTAAAGCTTCCAGTAAAGAAGAGAGAGAGAGAGAGAGAGAGAGAGAGAGAGAGAGAGAGAAAGATGAAGCAACAATGCATCATGTACATAAATTACAGCTGCATTTAAAAATAAATATAGATGGTTTCAGGACTGTCAGGTTGAGAAAAACTGCTCTATACTTTTATCATGACATAAGAGATCAAGTTAAGGCTTTTATCACCCTTCATCTACGTGCTGACTTCACCATAGGTGACTTTGATATGAGATGAGTGTAATCTCGGAGCCTTGTGGAAATAATAAAAGCAACCAAAGTGGCAGCCTGCTAAAGAAAGAGCTGGTGGAGATGCAAAAGTCTCAAATGTACAGAGACATCAACCAGTAAAGCACTGATTATTTGATTTCATTTCAACTACCAGTGCTCTAATGCAGATGTAATCTGGAAGAAGTAATGTAATCAGAATAATTAGTCACATGACTGCAAATACATTTATAATGATGTATCCACTTTATTCCTTAGTAATTTACACTGCAATAGTATAATTTCTATTTGAGGATTTATGAAGTATTATTCAATTTAATTCAGTATGTGGAACACATGGGCTAGGCATATCTATAAGACATTATTCAAGGATGAGTAGCAAATCCCCATGCCACATGCATTATATCCTCCTTTGACACCATTTTATTCATTTATTTATTTTTTAAAGAAATTTTCTTAACCAGAGGAGCTCACAATCAAAGGTGTCCTTTAAAGGTTGGAAATATAATGTCATAACATGCCTTTATCCTGACTCTTTGATCTCCTGGCTCTCTCGGAGATTTTCGTGCAACCAGAGTAAGGTATTGCCAGATGCGCAATGCTTATTGTGAGGTTTTATACTGTTGAAGGCGCAGAAATATGTGAGGAGCGTTGTTTCAGAAAAAAACCCGATGCAGTTGTGTTTTTTTTTCTCTTGAACTGTAATATAATTTTGGTACAGGTGAGATTTTTATATATAAAAAAAGGATTTATACGTGCAATGCTGCATTTTTTTAAAAAATTGATTATTTATTTATTTAGCCATCTTACCTCCAAGTTCTCCAGCCGACCCTTGAGACTCTGCATGGTCTTACCCAGCTGGTCTATCGTCTCGCTGGGGTCCCGGGGCAAGTCCCCCATAGTGTTCTTCCCGTACTCCTTCCGTCTGGAGCCCTGACCCCGGGACTTGCCCTGCGCCATCTCGTCGGCTGCCGCCTCGCAGCGCGCCAGTTTGGAGTTGAGCTCTTTAATGGTTCCCTGTTGGCTCACGATAGTCTCCTTCTGCTGCAGGATGGTTTCCCTGAGCTGGATGATCGTGTTGCGCAGCTCGTCCTCCACGGGGCTGCTGCTCTGGACGCGGTTTCCCGTGGGCCCGTACCCGCAGCCGGGCTCTGCGCCCGGAGGAATGGCGTTGCACACGAAGCGGCTACCTGTAGCATCTTGGCTGCGCACCGTGCGCCCGCTGGCCAAATACAAAAGTCCTACAATTAAAGCGAGCATCCTGGCTGGATAGACTACACAAATCCCCAAAATGAAAAGCAGAACTAAGGCTCCTAAATCGCCTATGGTAAAGCAATAAACTTATGTGAACCGCAACTTGTTAATTCAGTTCAGCATATTCCACTTCCAAAGTTTGGGGGGAAAAAACCCCAAAAAACAAAAACAAAAAAGACAAAAATACCATATTTAGTTTATGATGCGATCATAAGATAAACAAATCAGAATCCGCAATGACAAACCATAGTATCACTCCTTTAACAACCACATGGTCGCGCTTCTATATACACTAACGAATTGAAAGGATCTCAGCAGGTGGATAGCCTACTCGCTTAAATCGGAAGTAGAAAACTCCTCCACTAAAGGGAAAAAAGAGTTCAAGCCTACAGGTTTGTGGTATTTAGAAAGAAAATCCACAGAGGGCTGCAGAGGATTCAGTTTCGCCTCTCCACTTGGCTGGATTGTCATTGAGTGGTGCTGAAGACACCGACGCTGCTCAGGCAGATTATTATGGGGAAGTGCGCACTGGCGCTTCCGTTCATCGTGTGTGCGCTCCGCTTATTCAGCCTCAGCCTACGTCATTACTGAATCCCAATGGATCCGAGTCATGCTGTCACATGCAATGAGTGCATCTTACTGACTTTAAGCGACATTTTTAAAACGAGCTAAAGCTGAAAGATGTCAAAGAGGACGAGATCTCCGAGCGAATTTCAGCTTCCTCTGCTGTGCTGCGTCTATGCCAGTAAAAATTGAATAATTTATTATTTGGAGGCATGGAATAAAACAAATACTTATTTGGAGCATTGCTGCTCTACAGATGAGCGAATTAAAAGTAAAAACCCACTGCAATTCAGGCAGAACAATACTGTTTTCTGTGCTTGACAGTATAAATATGTGTGTCTACATGACTGCCAAAAAAAAAACAAACAAACTTAGATATAACACAACCTTTTTTTTTTTTTTTTTTACTTTGTTTGGAGCAGAGGTCTGAACATTTATCATTTAGCGAACATTTAGATTTACAAGATCCCAGCCAACATACACCTTTCCCCTTAAGGTTGTAATGACATTTTTTGAAAAATCTTCCCTGAAATTATTGCAATTGTTTAAAAACTGAATAAAAAAGAGGAATGTTTGTAATTTAAAAAAAACATCAAATTTTATCGGCAATAGTGCATGTGTGGGGTTCATATAAGACAGCGGATCCCAATTTTGCTCCTCCAGGGCCACTGTCCTGCATGTTTTAGATGTTTCCCTGCTCAAACAGACCTGATTAGATCATCACCAGCTTTCTGTCAATGGTCCACTTGTTTAACCAGGTTTGTTGAAGCAGGGAAACGTCTAGAACATGCAGGGCAGTGGCCCTCGAGGACCAGAAGCTATAACTGGACTAAAAATGGGACCTTTTGGGGTTTTTGTCTACTTGTTCCATATTGGACCCATGTGACTCTAATGAGACAGATATTGTGGGCCCATCTCCAATCATCACCGGAGTATAATTATGAGTAATTAAAAGGGACCAGGATGGAAGCCATGGACATTCCCATATGTGGACCCATTTTGCAGCCAGTTTTCATCGCAGATTGGCTCCATATGGGATTGCTGGCTGGGATATCGTGATGTCACAGGCCCAGATCAGATTCATCAAGGTTTCAAACACTTACTGTACCTCTACCCAACTTGATTGATATCATGCTGCATTTGCTTGGGGACAGGTAGTGTAAAGGGTCAAAGGCATGTGGGACAAAGTTTCAGAGAGGAGTGGTTGATTTTAAACCCCTTAAAATCAGCTGCTTTGAACAAAGGTGTAAAGACAAATATGGAGTGAATACTTTTATTCCACACTTCTGTGGTATTTTGACCAAAAAGTGCCACAAAAATGTATTTTATACATTCAGAAACTGTGTCAGCTTGTGAAAAAGGGGCATCCATATGTCATATTTAAATGCCTAACAGTAAAAGTTCAATGATGGCACAGCAGCTGTAATAACAGGACTGACTAAAAGCCCATGTTGATGAAGAATATAAAGCACAAATGGCTGCCTCTGTGGTAAATCTAAGCTCAAAGTATTGATTATAATGTCATTGCAAACTGTAGATGTCTATCTTTGAACTCACGTTATTCTTTTTTTGTTATTACATCTTTCTATTTCTGAAACAACCTGAGCCAACCCCAATAAGCAACTTTCACACTGTCAGACTGAGACTGCACTTTAGATCGCAGATGTGTGGAGGCAGGGCTGCTCTTGTCGTCTTCTGACAATAATACCTGTCAAGATTTTCTGAAAATCTCATGTTTAATTGTGCCTCGGTTTGTGTCTGTCAAATATAGAACATGTGCGACTGCGGCTAACAAGCATCAAGAGTACTCCTGTGTTTGTTTTTAATCGGGCTGGTTGGAGGTTATCCTGCTTTGCATGAGCACCGAGAGATAACGTTCCAAGTTCACGATTGTGTCGATCTTAGTTTCTCAAACTATCAGTTGCAGGCCAAGAGGGCTGCGTGCAGCCATCCATCTATCACACCAGCATCCTACTTTATTTGGAGAAATGTCAAACTTTCACAACTGTGATTTCAAAGTCTTTCCAGGATCTCTTCTCAAAATAACCAAATGCCATGCCACTGCATGAACACCATGCTCGGAATTTCTTTTGATATTTTTGGACATCTGCATGCAGTGACAGATGAAACCATTAGCTTTGTTCCCAATGACAGACGCAGAGGAAGGTTTGGTTTGGCACACCCTTCATGTTTTGTCAAACTAAAAGAAAAGGCAGCAGGTGTCTTTCAGATATCTATAGAAAATGATGAAATATGAAACACTTCAAAGTCAGAAGTTGGCTCTGCTGAGCGTAGAAACCGAGCACACCAACATCTGTTCCAAAGCACTAAGGCATATTTTTTTTTTACAAAAGTGCCTCATCAATCTTTATTTCCACATGATGTTGCTCTTAAAATATGAAGCAATGGGACAGAGACAGCCATGGTTTTTTTTTTTGGGGGGGGGGGGGGCTCTGATCACGGTGAGCAGCATCACAGCTGTCATCTCCCATCCACTCACTGGGTCTAACAGATAAATGTCAGCTGGGATTAATGCCCACTCAGCCCATGATGATGAACGGGGAAAGGTCTGACAGGGTACGGCCGGTGAAGTCACTGGCCAGAAGAGCAGCTTCTGATATGACAAGCCCCCTGGAAATAGAGGCAGACAATCACCATGGCAACTTTACCCCCCCCCCACACACACGATTTCCCCCAACCCCAACACACACCCCACCGCAGCGAGGAAGCAGCTGCCAGAGGTGAAGCGGGAGATGTGCTGAAGACTGAGCAGAGATGACAACTTTCACTTCAAAGCTGATGGGATAAAGTTACTTCCTTTCATGTTGCAACTGGTGATCGCTGGGGAGAGGGAACTTTACTTTTTTAAGCGCTTCAGGGAGGGCAAGAAGTCAGCAGGGATTGAATTCTTATCCCAAGTTAAGATTCTTATCTACATTAATACATGTCAAAACTGAAATGGTTTGGTTGGAATTTTATTTATTTATTTTTTTTTTGTGGAATTAAATTGGACTAAAAATGCTGTAACTTAGCGCAACATAAGCAACAGGTGTCAACAAAAGTTACGTTAAATACAATGCTTCATAGCAGGATCATTTATTGCATTCATAAATCAAATTTTTGCTCACTGTTTATTGTAGTTGCATCATAAATATACAATCCTCATTAATATGTAAAAATTAAAAAAAATATGCATTGATTATTGCATTTAGTTTAGCTGTTTTATTTTAATACTAGAATGAATTTAAGATATTTGACATGTTCCTTGTAAACTTAATTCCATGTATTAACATAAATATTAGAGTAAAGATGGGAAGAGGTCAGAGAATCTCCACTTAACATATATGTGAGAAAAATTACTGAAATGTTTAAGAACAATGCTCCTCAAAGAAAGAGTGGAAGGTATTTGCATTTTTCTCCTACTTTAGTTCACAATGTTATTAAATGGTTCAAAGAATGCAGAGGAATTTCAGTGCTTTAAGTTCAAATATGCAAGCCTGAGGAGGACACCTGTGATCTAAAGCCTCAGAGAGCACTAAGAGGTTCAGCAATCATCAGCAGCTAAATCCACCACATGGGCAAGAGATTATTTATGTTGTCGAGGACTACAAGACATTCACAAATGCCATTTCAGAAGTTACAGTGCAAAACCAAGCCTTAGGTTAAACTTGTCCGGAGGCAGTGCTTAAGTTTCTGGGCTCTGAGGAATCTGGGTTGGACCGTCGAATAACAGAAATGTGTTATTTGATCAGACAATTCAGTATTCTAGAAAAGTTTGATTTGGGAGATTTGAACAGTATGTTCTCCGGACCTAAAGGGCCATTCTGTCTCTGATCAGCAGCAGGTCCAAAAGTCAAACTCTGTGATGGTACATACTGTAGTTGAATTGACACCCTTAGCAAGGGTCAGTTACGTTTCTTTGGTGGCAGCATTGATGCAGAAAAGTATATTGACTTTTTAAGCAACATATAATACCTTGAAGATTCAGTTTCTAGGAAACCCATGCACTCTTCACACATTGTAGTAGCATGACTACTGAAGAAGAGGATACAGGTACTGGGATGGCTTGTCTGTCATGTTGACCCTGTGGAAAATGTTTGGAGAATTCAGAAATGAAAGTAGCAGCAATGAAGATCCAGTTCTGTTGGAGACATTAAGACAAAATGAAATATAGATGATGGATGGGTGGATTGTAAGCAAAGGTTTGGTTGGTACTAAACACCTCCTTTGGCAAGTGTCACAGCTTGTAAAAATCCCGTTTCATAATCAGACAGGAGTCTTCTGGTTTTACATGGACTATTATGCCAGTAAAGATGCTCTGCTCTACAGCAGAACAATGCTTCATGACTCCAGGTTCAGATAAATATTCCTGAACGTCTTCTGCAGTAAAACAGTGCTTTTGATTATGACAGAATAGTTTTCTTGGTCTTCTAAACACTTCCAGACCTCTATGCTCACTTTAAATGGAATTTCTTCATTGAATCAGGACAAACGCAAGGCATTTTATTTATATAGAACAGTTCAACAACAAGGTCATTCAAATCCTTTACAGACACATTTAAACATCACATACATGTAAAGCACGACGACATCAGGGCGGCATGGTGGCTTAGTGGTTAGCACTGTTGCCTCACAGCACGAAGGTTCCTGGTTCAATTCCCGGCCCGATGGGTCTTTCTGTGTGGAGTTTGCATGTTCTCTCCGTACTTGCGTGGGTTCCCTCTGGGTACTCCGGCTTCCTCCCACAGTCCAAAAACATGCAGGGTAGGTTAATTGATCTTTCTAAATTGCCCGTAGGTATGAATGTGAGTGTGCATGTTTGTTTGTCTTGTATGTGGCCCTGCGATGGACTGGCGGCCTGTCCAGGGTGGACCCCTGCCTTTTGCCTACTATGCGTCGGGAAAGGCTCCGACAGACCCCCGTGACCCGGAGACGGATTAAGCGGGTATAGATAATGGATGGATAGAAAAAATCAGTGTTTAAAAAATGTAATCAAGTTTTGAAACTTAAGCTTAAAAGTGGAACAGTGCCGATTTGGAACTTTATTCAAATGCAGCTGAGAACAGGTGAGTCTTCAACCTGGATTTAAATAGACTGAGTGTTTCTGCTGTTCTGAGGCTTTCTGCGAGTTTGGAGCATAGAAGCTGAAAGCAGCTTCTCCATGTCTGGTTCTCACTCTGGGAACTGATGAAAAAAACAAATGCAGATGACCTGAGGGGTTCAGAACAGAAGAGAAGAAGAAACGACCTGAACGCTGTTTCCTCTTTTCTAACATCTTTCAGTTGTTTTATGGGGATCGACACATTTTCAGAGCGCTTGATAGCTGTGGCTGCTGATTGTTTGAGTTAAAGTTTGCGTTAACACCTTTCCAATCCTTGAGTACGCTATGCACTATTCTGTCATGAAGTTTCCTGGGATGCTTGCATTGGACTAGGGTTACACTCTGACTATGAAAACAAAAAACAACCCACCGAGCTTGTTTGAGGCATTAATAATCATTTTTAACTTAATGCATTTTGGAGATTAACATTGAATATTGAAGTTCTTCGCTTACTCAACTTGTCCAAACAGCTCCCATCACTAGTTCTTTTTTAGGTATTAAAGACCTTAAAGAGCATGAATCATTCTTCCAGCTTCTGTGCACTCATTCTCACTCACCGTGGGATGTTTCACTACTTTGACTTCCACCTGTATAGTGTGATGTGAATGTGAAGTGAATCCAACACGCAGGGCTCTGATTAGAGCCACACTCAGCCTGCATGATACAGTTCAACGGCTGACATTGTCCAAAAAAACAGTGGCTCCCTGCATTCCTTGCGTCCCTGCGACTCTTTTTTGCCTGTTCCCGTGCCACCTGTTGCATGGCTACCTGCAGCAGCATGGCCACTGTGGCAACAAGTCCCAAGACTTAGTGTCCCTGCGCAGTCACCCGCTGCCCAGACAGGCTCCCACACAGACAGGGACGACACGCAACCCAGTTTACTCAAGGCTGCAGACATGTGAAAGGAAGCATTGCTAATAATTTTTTAAAATTTATTTATTTATTTTTATAAAACCTCAAAAACAGTTATCCTTGATGCAGTTGTTAAAAGTGTCTAACAAAATGAAATAGCTGCACATATTATTTTATAGTGACACAGAAAAGAATTGGTTTCAAGAGGATTACTGGAAGTAGAAAAAGGTACCCATCCTGAACAGCGCTTTTACACACACACACACACACACACACACACACACACACACACACACACACACACACACACACACACACACACACACACACACACACACACACACACACACACACATACAACATAACCCCCTGCTACGCATGACCGCTCAATGTACTCATTGCAGTCTGACTGTCTGTTTAAACTGTAAATACCTCTTTCAATTCTTTGAGCTGCTTCAGGGCTCTTTTGCACAGTAGCAGCACTCATATAGCATTTCATAAGAAAGCCCATCTGCCAACACTAATGTCATTTGAGGATGACTTTGTGGGAGAATAATCATATTTGCGACGCGCTCCCTGCTGCAGCAGCAGTTATTAATTCATTTCTTATATTAACTGTTGGCCCACAATGCTACTTCGAGACAGGAGAATATTGTGGGATGATGTGTTGCATTTGGGTCCTCTGCAATATACTGCTGGCTTCGTTACGGGTCTGCTGCAAATCTGCTTGTTTGTGATGTCTTGGCATTTTATGCCCGTTTGTTTCGCCACTTGTGCTCAAGATGTGCTTGATCTCATCTTTCTTTGAATTGTTGTTTTGGCGCTGAGCATTTATGTTAGTCAGATTTTTAATGTCTCAGTGTACGTTGGCTTTCACAGCGCACTTATGGTTTAGGTCAAAGTTATTATTTAAAGAGTTATTAGAGCTACCTGAGCCGTGGACGTCGTGACTATATAAGAAAGTTTTAATTTTCTTGAACGGTAAGTATCAAAAAATAATTCAGTAAACCACTTTACCACATTTCTTTGACTCATTTTCATGCGTACTTTGTAAAACATGCTCTGAATAAAATATTCAGCTCATTTCTTAACTGCTTTGCAGAAGATTTGGGCTTGAATTACAGAGCCTTTTAAAACTGTGTTTTGAGGCAGTTGCCATTCCCTATATTCTCCAAGTCAGAAAAATAAGGGTGCCATCCTTACTCATACTGAAGTAAAGCTTTATGGCACTGACATGCACCCAACTCATGAAAAGCCTTTTGAAATGAGCAGGCGGGGGAGGATGTGCCATGGAAAAAAGACTGTTAATCTTTGCTCCTTCTAATTTCACTGCTGGGTAACACATTCAAATTGAATTAGTCAATTATGTGCCAACGTGTTTATTATTATTGGCCTTTTACACAGCTATCATGCTGGATGTAAGCCATGCGTGTTCCAGTAAAGTAGGAAGGACGGACTGATTTACTCAAAAGCCTGCCAACACCTTTGATGTTTGAAGAGTGGCATTGAACAGAGGCGTTGAAGAGAGTCATCCAGTTCAAACTAAAAACAACTTAATCTCTGTCCATTTTGGAAACCCCAACAAGCCGTTCAAGCGCTCACCTTGCAAAAAGGTGCAGAGGGACATTGGATCTGACAGGTTATTGCATGTTAACTTATTTTGAGCTTTTTAAAACCCCAAAAATAAGTCCTTAAGACACGCGACGGCAGAGTTATGTCATCAAATGTGAGAAGTGGAGCTTTTCATTCCTCGTTCTTACGCACATCGGGGATTTCTGACTTCATTTTACTTCAAAACACTTGACATTCAAACTAAGTTTTAATGCCTCTGTTGTATTTTTGTCGATCTACCTTTCATGGAGTAAACAGTTGTTTACAAGCCCCCAAGGCTTTCGGGGGCTTTTTCAACAGATTTGCTCTCCGCTATCTGAAGAAGTCGGTCTTTGTTCTGAGAAATATGCCGTTGCTGTCAAGCTGCGAGGATTGCATCATGAGGAAGGGGAACGATGAGCAGTTTGCCGCCGAACCCAAAAATCTTAATGACTTGTCTGTACATGAAAACAAACAGGCTGGCTCACAAGTCGCTGTTACGTAAGTAACATGCTGCCATAGGGAATGGCCGCCCACAAACACCACATGGGCTGCCATCAGCACCTGAGCTTGACTCAGTCTTTTCTTTTTCGCATGTTTTCACACGTGCTCCTTTGTGTATGTGCGTATGGTCTACTGTAAAGACAAGTGAAAAACAAACACAAGAAAAAAAATGTCTGGTGTTTTCTGAGGGAAATCACTTGATTCAAGAAGAGCAGACTTCAAATGACTTCTGTTTTTGTTTAAATCGCCAAGCATGAAACAAAAAAGCTATTCTGGTCACAAAATAGGGCCCTCTGCTCAAAAGTAATGGTTGTTTTTTTTTTTTTTTTAACCAAAAAGAGTTTCATGTAGATGTAGTAGAGTCTGCTTCACAACCCCAGGAGAACTTCCGGCCTTGTCTTCTGATTTTGTGATCAGAAAAACAAGTCTGGTTTTAAATTGAGCGACTATGAATTGGTTAACCTTCAAAGCAGGAGCAATCCTTCCCAAACTTATTGCAAGAGAATAAATGCGTTTCTCATTTGAAGCTGGTATATACTGAGAGAATAGAGTTCCTACGGTGTTCCTGATGTGTCATGCGCTTTGTTTTCTCATGTGTGAGCGCTATCACCAGATATTGGGAGTTTTTTTTATATTTAATTTATTTTATTTTTTTTTATTTTTTATAAATCTTTGGATCAAGACACAGCTGACAGCAGATTCCCCTATAAATCTAAGATAAAAGATGAGCTTCCTCTAGGACAGCTTTGAAATCCTGGAAACGCTGAGCCTCAAACACACAATAAGCACAGCAGACTCAGGAGATTACAACGAATTAAGCCAGTCAGCATGGTGCGAATGGCGCCAAATAGCCCAAATTAGCCCAAATATATTCATATATTGACGGCATCTTTAGTGAAAACAACCTTTTCCAGAGAGCCTGAGATGTAATCGTTGCATGCAGCTGTTGACAATAGAAAACAATGGTTTTCCTCCATGGAGTATTGGCAAGAAATAAAAGGGTGTAACACATGTCTGTTGCTCACATGTGTTGATGCAAAAAACTACTATATGCATTTGCATTAGGATGCATTCACTGTTGCTTTGGTCATTGTTCTCATTAAGTCAGATATAGACACGCAAAATACAGACAAATCAGGTATTTGTCTGCACTTATTATAAATTGAATTCAAGTGTTTCAGTCAGACCTGTTGCCTCAGCTGTGCTAAATCAAGTACCTACCCGCTCATTGTCCATTTGGAAACATATGTGATACAAAATGGGTGGTATGAAGAGCCCGGCGACTTTCCTGGACTCTGGTAAGATGCCATCTTTGCGACATCAAGTCCAATACCAAGCATGGGATGGAGAGTGGAGTGTAAAGCACACCGACTCTGGACTGTGGAGCAGTGGAAGCTTAAACTGTGAAGTAGTGATTCACGTTTCTCTGTTTGGTTGTCACATAGGTGAGTCTGTGTTTGTTGGCTGCAAGAGAAGGTTACCCGCCTGACTGCAGTGTGGCAGCGGTGAAGTTTGGTAAAGGACTGGAGGTGGTACGCAGCTGCTTTTCTGGCTTCACCCTCATTCAGTGGAACGCAGCAAAGTCTGACTTGCTCATGTTTATATCTATGCAGCTTCACATCATGTTACATTTGCAGTGTCTTGGAATAGGATGTCAAAATACTGTATAAAAGAAACTGGGTGTCCTGTTATAGAGTAATTGTAGCTCCTAAAACCTGTTGCTTTGAACAAAGCTCTAAAGACATGGTTGAAAAGAGTGCTTTTATACTGTATCTCTGTGGTACTTCTTTAATTCTAAATGAAAGTCAAACTGTAAAATGAAACTGAAAAAAAAATCTTTATTTACAAAAGCACTCAGACTGTGATTTCTGCATTTAGTACAGCTTTGGGGTTTTCTCGTGTAATCCTCCACAAGCTCTTTACCCCTGGAATTGGGCAGTTTCTCGCACTCCTCCAGGCAGATCCACTGAAGCTCTGTCAGCTCAAATGGGAAGTGCCATCTCCGGGTCTTTCCTTTCTGAGGTTCCCTGAGGTTTAAGTCTGAGCTTGTCAGCGTTGTACTGTGAGCTGAGCTGTCACAGCAGTCTCAGTCTCAGGTCACTGCATACCGGAGCGTATTTGTTCACAGCCAGTTATTTGTTCCAGCAGTTATAACCTGTCGCTGTGGTTCCTGCTGCTCATATTCTGGAGCCCGTTTGCAGCTACCTACATAAGCATTGCAATGACGTAACCGCCCTTTCCTGTCTGGATTGTTTTAATCAAGCGATAAGCGAAGCTTGGTGATTGTCTGACATCACAGAGCTCTACTAAAATGGCGGCAACTGAAAATACGATGAACAGCGTTTCTTGCGGAAGGATGTGAAGAAGGAATACGTGGCAACTTCACCGTTGCTCCAGAGTCTGTCATCCTTGAAGAGAAACGGGTGATGTAATGAGGATAACTATAGTAATGAACCTTGATTAATAACAATGAAGTCAGAGAAAGTAGTCGTTCATAATTAAACATTTTCAGGCAAGTTCCCAGCCCATTCTAAATAACTGAATGTTCAAAAGGTTCCCAAAAGGGCTGCGGCTCTCTCATAATATCATAACTGCAGGTGCTGTCTGCCAGCCGTGGCATTTCTTTTGCTTTTTTTTTCTTTATTAGAAGCAGGCCACGAGGGACGGTGCACATCGAGGTCCAGCTGCAGGGTGTCACTGTGGAGAGAGGGTGGATGGAGGGTCGCGTGACCACAGGCTTGGCAGCGACCACACCCAGGGGACACTTGAGATTGAAACCAAACCTTCTGGATGCGCAAGGTGGCCAGATGTCATCTGGCCCAAACGGGAAACCGCTCGGCTGAGCAGACGCAAGCCAAGAGAAATGCCACAGTCATGGCTTCCAGCGGGCGTCACTTGCTGGAACACCAGCTGCTGAGTTTATGAGTTTAGAGTTTGTTTGGGGATGAACAATTTCTGGAATATTAATTTGACTGTACGTGAATACTGAGTAAGTCACTAGACACGTCATATATGGAATAAGTACGACAAATATTTTCCGCACCAACCTCAAAGAGTCAAAAGAAAATAAATAAAAAAGAAAGGATATAGAATATCTTATACTGAGACAGCTTTGTCGCACTCCTAAACTTTGACTGATTGATAATGCAATTCCTGCCACACAGCTTTGCAGTCATGGGAGGCTGTAAGTGCCACGTCATGTCAAACAGGATGCCGGTGTGTGATCGCGGATCACAGTTCTCTCACTGCAACTAAAAGGTCAAGATCTTACCAAAGAACACCATACTGTAACAGTTTAGTCCAAAAGCCTTCAGAGTGCATATTAAAAGTTGTAAATTTCATTTTCATTACATTATCATCCATTTTATTCAAAGATTTTGAATAAAATGTTTGATATATTTTATGCATAGCTTGTGTGAGACGTGTTCTTCTCCTGTCCCCCTTCATATAACCTTCAATCATGTTAGAAAGAATTCTCTTTTAATTACAAGTTTTTTTTATTACAGTGTATTTTTTTTAAATAAAAAAGAACCAAAATGTACAAACAGGGTGTAAGTGACTAAATAAAGATTTTCATGCCTCCATAGGAATGAGATTGTAAGTTGCATTTCGGTGCTGTCAATCAAATGCGCTTGACTGAGTGATCATCAGCGTGAGTTAGAGCCTCCATAAAAGTAATGTTAGCATAGTGCCAACAGGGAAAACCACAGCAATAATGACGGAAAAACTGCCCGTCAATCTACAAGGAGTTGTCCTATACAATTCAGAGAGTGTTATTCCGAGGTGACACCCACTGATGCAGGAGTGCAAGATGGTATCAGTGATGAAATGATACATGAACGCCGTCAGAAAAGCGCAACTCAATATGGAAGAGGAGAAAAAAAAGAGGTGTATGAAAGGATAAACCCCTGAACGGCATGTTCCTCCTTCAAATTGAAGGGATGACTGAAGAAAGGATTGAAGATTGGGGAGTGAACAACTTCATTTTCCACTTTATTTTGTGAACCAAAGCCTTTATACTTGGAGGAGGGAACTGTAATTGAAAATATGAATTATGTGGTAAAATAGATTTGTTTTTATTATGTTATTAAAACTGTTCTGATGTCATGATGAACTGCCTCAACTCTGCTGCAGTAATAAACAGACTGGAAGACCACTGTCATTCAGGTCGTTTCTGTATCTTTGCCTTGCTTTATACTGATTTGACTTTAGTTCTGTCTCAACAGATGGCAACCACGTCATATCTTTGTCCAAGCAGTATCAGTACCAGTGTATCTAGAATTTGTTTTAGGTTTTCCTTGAATTAATCCTACCCATTGACAGTGATGGCTTAAGTGTGACGTTTGAGTAAATACTGGACGTTGAAGGTTTCTAGTCTAACTTTATGGTCACTACAGGTGTGAATCAGTTTCTACATGACTGCACATGCTCTACAGATGGCACATAGATGTAATATATCATCATCGTAATACAAAAACAAGAATCAAAGGAAACACGATGTGCTATTTGAGCAGAGGCAGGCATCACAGGCAGTGATGAGACGAGTACGACTGAGGCAACTCACTGGGAACTAGTTCAAGTAGGCACCCAGAGCAGCGTTTCATGCTCAGTGTCACCACTCTAACGGTTTATTCCAGTTACTCCATCTCGTTATTGGTGTATTTAAGGAGCGAGCGCTACTAATTTCTCTCTCACCTTCTGATGTCTCTCATCCGCCAACCTCACTGCTCTTAAAAATCCCACCGCCTCCTCAGATCTACGCATAGGCTCTGATTCTGTGGAGGAGGATTAGGTTGTCATCATTCCCAATATCAATACATATACTTCACAAATTGGTACTGATTATATCACAGCCTCGTCAGCAAAATGCAAGTGTTTTCTCAAGATGAAAGCATTTAGTTTTTCATTGCCAGAGTTGAGTGAGTAAACTGACTTCAACCTGGATGCGAGCAGGTAAGCCTCGGCAGCCACACTCGGACACTTCGCAAATACTCTCTCTTGTGAAATCGGTCTGGTACTTCCCCCATTCACAGCCATCTGCACCGGTCTCCTAAACCCCAACAAACATCAGCACTTAAGTCCTTTTTCCCTCGGGAAAACCAACTACAGTCATTCAGGTGTAGTCCCACTCCACCGTGGATGTCTTTTGTTGATACTGGTTGTCTCTCTGCTGACATCACATCCTTCAGTTTTTTTTTTCCTGACTGGTTGTCTGACTATCCAAAGCTGTCCAGATGCAGCTTCTTCTTCCTCTGCTGATATTTCCCCTGGCAACCGAAGTCAAATTCATTTATCCATAAATTGCTACTGATGAGGAAATTACTAATATAGAATGAGAAATAAAAGGAATTTGTTTTTGTTCAAGAAAGAAATAAGTCCTAAGAAAGGTGGACGCAAAAAAAAAATCCACTTACAAGAACTAAGCCGTGTAAATGTCTATTTACATTAAACTAATGTTAAAGGAGCATTATAAAGTTACATCAAACATAAAGATAACTTGTCACCTCTCCTTCCCAGATGCTATCCGTTTCCCTTCGAAGCGATAACAGGACCATGGTTCATGATCTTTCATGGCAGTTGCCAGAAGAATAAAGCCACCTAAATACCGAATGCGTTTCCTGAGTGGAACTCATTACAGCAACGAGCTCTCCCATGTGATGCTTATAAGTCCTGTAACTTATTTCTCTCTCTGGAGGTAATCTGAATGAAAGAGACCTCCGCATGTCAGATGGAGGTCTCCGTCAGTGTCTAACAGTGTGTGACATTCTCAGCTGATATCTCTGACAAACATTTAATCTCACAGCATGAAAAGGAAACGTGGTCACTAAAGCCCTCCAGGGATGTTTTGCGTTTTAGCCGTTTGAGGTGTCTCGTCCTTGATGTGCTGCACCTCTGCTTGATTATGCTCTTCTTAAAAAGAGAAGGCTGACATTCGTTGTCGCAGATGTCTGCTGCAGCCCTCGGCCGGTGGAGGTTTGGAATATAACGACCAACAGCTTGTTGACATATGCTTTGATCGTCTGTTCAGTATTCCGGCTCAGCGGGGTTAAAGGTTAGAACTCGTCTGGATGCCCTCTGCGCTCCAGAGGTAACATGTTACATCTCAGTATTGTGCAGCAGCTTGCTGCCTCGCTGCATTCAGCAGATGGAGATCGTTTGACAAGTTTGAGTTTGATCTTTGTGTCACACTGATTTTCTGACACGGTGTCTGCCGTGGGTGCCAGCTCAGTGTGTTGGACAATGAGGTAGCTGCCTTTTCCACACATTCTTTGTGCTCTCGATCCCAGTTTGTGCTGTCAGTGGACTGTACTTCATGGCTTTGTGTGGGATTGTCTGTTTTTTTTTCTGAGCAATGGCATGCGCTGTCACACTTTGCTGGAGTTTGTCAGCTACTGCATCTGAAATCACCAGTTTGGTAATAAATAGCTCAACAATTACCCGTTAAGGCGCTGATCTGCAGTGCCGATATCTTTTTCTTTTCTCCCCACTGAACACAGTCTTTACTTTGTCTTTCACTTCACAAAACCATTCCCATTTAATCTGCCATGCTATTTGCCCAGAACTCATATCTTTCATTTATATTTGTCACTTTTGCTGGAAACTAAATCCTGAAAGTCTGTGCAGACAAATAGTCTGGCTTTCTAATCGGGGCTTTGCTAACAAATGCTTTGTTTACGGTTCCAGTGTGCCTGTTAGAGTTAACTATAAATGCAAAAGAAGTGGAGTTGGCAGACTGATGGATTTAGATGAAAACGCAGCCTGTGGTTATGATTTTGTTAGTAAGACCACCAAACGGATGAATGTTAATTCACTGCTATGCAAAAAGAAAGTTGCGTTCTCCCTGGTAAACAGCTTGAATTTCATTGTGCTGACATTGTTGATGCTGTCCACTGTGCGTTGGCCTACGGCCTTCTGTTTTCTTGGCAAACCTCAGTGGTTGGTTTTTGTGGGTGATAACATCTGTTTTTGTGGATGTGTGTGCAGTGTTTACTAATGTGCATGTGTCCACAAGGTTCCCTTGCTGAACTGAAATTAAGAGGAGATAGTGTAGATCTCTTGCCATCTCATGGTTACGGCTTCTTTGTGTCTCAAGGATGAAGTGAAACATTTTCAAGGTGTGACAGTATTCATTTCTGTTGCATAACCTATTTGTGAGATTAAACTGGCCAAAGTCATCTTGGTGAATGAGGGTTGTGTTATGTGTTTGTTGTATTTTAAACCATTACATGACTATTTTCTGAGAGGCTGCTGATCAGTTTCATTGAACCGTTCCGTCCATTCTTCCACTTTCTATACTCGCTTCATCGTGTTCAGGGTCACATGGAGGCCGGAGTCTATCGCAGCAGTCATCGGGTGAGAGGCGGGGTGCACCCTGGGAGGCTCACCAGGTCCAATAACAGCCACACAGAGATAACTGAGGCACACGGCCATGCCTACGACACTCACACGCAAACATGCACACCTAACATGCATGTCTGTAGAGTTTGACAGGAATAGAATATATATATATATATATTTCTTAATTGCCAGAAAAAAACAACGCATGTTGGCTTTTTTTACAATACATGGGGGGAGTTTATTTTATTTTATTTGTTTTGGTTTATAGTACTAGTCACTTGCTGACTGGGGGTCACCTACTGGATGACCTGGGTGTTTCAAGAAAAAAAACAACAAAAAATCCCCCCCAAAAAACAAAACAGCTTTAGCATGAGAAAACAAATTTTACTTCCCTTCTCCGTTCCCAGACTGCCCCCCTGCATGCCACTGAGCACACATCATTAGTGTGATGCTCCTCTGAAAGTTGTCAGGGCCTCTTCTGTTCACTGAAGGTCTCTTTCCTCCCTTGTGTGTCCACTCTGCTGACTTAACACCCTGACACACCCACACACACACACACACATGCAAACACACCCCATCCCTCTCTTTATCCGGCAGTAACGGGTTTTTGCTGGATGGATTTGGCAGCTCCCAGATTTAAGACAGCTGTGAGACAAATAGAGCAGAATATATCCAAAAGATCATGTGATTATAGCTGTGACACAGATGTGCCTCCGCTCGTTAATTTGTCCAGACATGCTTGTGCCGTCACCTGTAAGGCAATATGTGCCGCGTCAGATGTGAAGGAGCGCCGTCGTGGTGGAGATGAGTGGGTGTGGTGGGGGGGGGGGGGTGCGGTTCCTCATTTTCCTTCCTTTTTAAATAGCAACAAGATAATTGCAACATTAAACTGTCTTTCCACCGGGGAAAATTAGATATTTTGGTTGAAGGACAAACAATTTACACCATCAACGTCAAAAATGGTTCAAGGGACTGAAGGTTTAATAACATCCTTTCCCATTTTGAAATTTCAAAGTTTCACAAACTGTATGCGATTCTGAAGCACAATTTAAACCTTGGAACATAGTCATGACTCAAATGCAATTTACTTTTGTCCACTGCAGCTTTCAAAATGGCGAATAGCTAACATTTTTTTTAAGCTTTTGCTGATGTACTTCAGTGTTTTTCACAGTGTGTCAGAGATAAAGAGCAGAAGATACTAGTTCATATGAAATAATGCCAAAGTTTCATTCACAACAAGTTCTGTTTCATACTTTAGATAAACTCGAGCATGAAAGGCTTTAGTTTTGAACCATATTTGTTGTTCTTGATCAGAATTTTAATTTGAACTAACTCTTTAACATAAATTTCAACTCGAAAAAAAATTCATCCAAACTTTCATTTAAGTAATTAAAATCCTCCCCCGTTATTCCTTATCTTCTAATGCTATCACCATGCAGAAAAACTAATCTTAATTAAAATTTCACGTTTTTTTTTTTGGTTTCACATGTTACCTGTCAGTCATGAAAGGAGTTTAGCATTTAGATGATTAGTTTTAAAGCAGACGTAGCTCTTGTGCTTAAAGGTCTTAACTGAAGTTCAACCCCGTCTGCGTGGTGTTTGGTGAGGACCCAGATGCAGGTAAGACGGAGCAGGTAGGCAGCTAAGGAAACAAATAACTTTGAAGAAGGAAATTAGTAAATGGATGTGGAAGTGTGACTAAAGCAGCAAAAACGCAATTTCTGTTTAGAGTTTGCACATATGCGGGTTTCCTCTGGGTACTTTCCTTTCACAGTCAAGAAAACAAAACAAAACATGCATTTTAGACCATTTTAGATGATTCTAATTTAACCCTGGGAGTGAGTGTGAGCATGCGACCCCGGAGTGGACTGGTGACCTGTCCAGGGTGTACCCCCACCTGTTTCCCCAGATGGCTGGGACTGGCTCCAGCAGACCTTCTAAGTACTGCTGGATCCTGAACAGGAAGAGGTGTAAAGGATGGATGGATGGATATTCTTGATGCACAGCTTTCTTTTTAAATCTCTATATCATCTCATATAATGCTGTTGTGTTGCAAGATAGTCGTTTAGCAACTCTTTCCAAATGTTCACTCCTAAAGTCTGCATCTGTATAAGCAGTGTGAATTATTCAAAATTAAAGATCTTCCTTACAGCGTGAACCCTGGAAAAGATGCTGCATAAATCACATATTTCAGTCTTGGTTAAAATAACATTTTTTTGCACTTTTTTTATTCCCCCTTTTCTTTTTTAACACCTCTCTGAGTGTCACATCCAGCCAAATGTTTTATATAGAAGCTGAGGAGACTGTTGGCATTAAGTAACACCCACTGTCTCTGAACGCCACCGTGATACCGCATTCTTTTTGTCTTCTCAGCTTCCCGCTCGCTCTCTACATCGCCATTAGATATTCTTTTGTAGCAGTTTCAGAGAGAAACCAGGAGGGAGGATGAGCATTGACCCACACTGAATGCAGACACTCCTAGCCTGCTCTAATTCCTAATTTTACCCACAGTTTTCCATACACGCAGCTTTAAAGCCCAGTATTCCTAACACACTGAGGCAAAGCGCTGGCTTTCTTTGCCTCACCTCTTTGAGCATCAGGATGTGAATTCTTTCTCTCTATTTTTTTCTCTAAGCTTGAGCAACATGTTTTGGGATTCTTTTTTTTCCATTTTATTTTTGCTTTTCAGGATCATACAACATTGAAAATAAAAAAAGGAGCTTCTATTGACCAGCTACCTGATCACCATCCACAAATGAATCATCCTAACCAGACTTTTTTTTTTATTTATATATTCAAGTCCCACTCCAGCATTTAATAATCTTCTACAATCTCATCCCTGACCTTCAACATATTTGCCATGGAAAAAAAAAAGAAGGAAAAAAACTCTCTTTTGTCCTTAAAATGGTTTTTGGTCCCAGTCTGCACATCTCCCACTTGAACACTTTTTTCATAATTCATTGAATAGAGATGTATGAGAATATTGCCCAACTCCACATCTCCAGAAGCTAATATTGGTTATTTCTAAATATAATGTACAAGTTAGGACTTGCATACTTTGAAGCTCATACTTGACAAGTAGGAGAACGTACTTCGCAGAACGTTGAGGTCTTTCTGGTATGGGAACTGCAGTGTGCTTAAAAAAGTGTAGCTTTTATTATGAAACTGCAAGAGTTTTTCCACCGTCTGTAGTGAGACTGCGTCAACTCTGCTGTCAGTCATCTGTTGTTTCATTCCCTAGTGCTACACCCATCTAGTGCCCACAGTTGGGATCCGGATCATGAAGCCAGGGGTGTGACAACAGGTTTACTATCTACAAACAGCCCTCAATTTGGCTTCGTGACTGCCTTCGCTGCCAACTCATAGTCACAGCAGCTCTGCTGCCCCATTCCATCTGTGCAATGAAGACACAACAGTCCCTCTTTGCACAGCATGTGTGGAAAGCACTTCAACAAACCATATTTTTTTTTTCAGAACAGGAGCTCACTGCCTGCTGCTGTGTTTCAGCAGGTGAATATCACACCATATCATCGCCTCAGTGGAAACCCGTCTTTCAATCTCCGGTTGTAAAACAGATGCATCGTAGGATATGTGGGATAAGTAGAGAAAGTGGCTACGAAAACGTAAAAATGTAATTTCTTTTTCATTCTTATACATAAAGTCTTAAAAAGGAAGATGTAAAATTAGTCAAATATGGAAACATTTGACCTTTAAAAACGAGTTAGATTAGAAAACTCTCCTTGGCATCTTCCTGTCACAGTGGCTGTCTCTAATCTTAGCTTCCTGCCTGAACTTTTATTTTGTCTTAAGTGTTTTTCATTTCTGGAGTCCCAACTGGGGTTAGTGGAGAGTATCTTGCAGTTTGACGAATGAACTTAAAGGCAAAGGTTCTCCTTTGACTTCACATTGTGGAGCTCGTTTTGTGTGTATTCGGTTTGCGTATGCACTTACATGTGTATTGGGTGTTCTTGCTCACTTAAAGGGCGGCTGGGTATCTATGTCTTTGACTGCTGCTGGAAAGACTTATCCCCTTCCACTGCAGTCTGACAGCTGGGACTTCTGTATGACAGGTCACTGATGTCTGGATGATCTAAGAGGACGCGCTCTGCTCTCACTCGTGCAAGCATGAAAGACCGAGTGAATCTTAACGAAGAGTTGCAGTGGATTGTATTTTTTTTTTCCATATCCTTGTTATCGCTCCCACTGCATCTGAAATTGTTATTTACAACATAGCCACATATACAGCTCTCACTGAAATTGCTGCTGATCAATCGAAGAGAAAGAGAAGGAGCAGATGACCAAAATTAACTGACATTTTGATTTAATCGCCACAAAGTTGTTTGGATGTTTGGATAAAAAAAAAAATGTAACTACTGGAAACAGCAGTAACAAGACATTTTCAGATTAAGTGACTTTTCATGAGATTGCATTGAAGAAATGTGGCAAAGTAGCTCAGCCCATATGGAGTAGATGGGAAGGAAAGAAAGGAAAAGTGAAGCATTGTGGTGTAAATTGTTGGGGATGAAGATGTGTAAGTTGATAAAGCTCTCAATGGGCTGTTGAACAGCTGCGCTGGCATTCTGATTGCTTTTTCATCAATATACCAATACACAAGTGAATGCACAGCCTTGGAACTGCAATAGATCCGATGGGACCACTTGAAGTACAGCTCCTCGTAAAAAACTATCAAAGGTTGTCAAAACCACACAGTCTAACTTTATGTCTCCACTAGTATTTTTTTTTTTTAACTCATCCATAATGAGGAAATACACGGTAAAAAAAATAAAAAGGATGGGCTGAAAGCTCAGATTTTGAAATGCAATAATTATCGGAGGGTGACTTAGTCAAATGTGTTGAAATAACATGTCTTGTCCAAGAACACCAGCAAACATAAATATAAATGCTTAAGGTTAAAAAAATTCGACTGGAATTTAATGTTGTTTGTGTTGCAGAGAAAATGCCAAATCACTAGTCACCAAAGTACCTTTAAAATGTTTGAAGGAGAAAAATTAAACATATACTAAAAAAAATTAAACCTAATTTAAAGACAACGAGCCAATGCAGTAAAATAAACCCTCCATAAAATACTTTGTTGAGCAGCAAATGAGCCAAACTCCCTGCTGACAAGGATGATCAGTCATGAGGGGTCTGACTGCTGAGAGGACAGCTATTGTATAAACAACATTTGTGATTAGTAGGATTGGTAGAAAACGCACAGACACACTCATGGGCTGCCGATGTTATTCTAGATAAAACATATGTAGAGGACTGTGATCTTCATATTGAAAGAAATAATCCATTAAGAAAATAATATACATCCATTAGATATACATGGTCACTATTTTTCAGGAAGCAGCCCAATGCTCTGATTAATGAGGAGGGTTGTGTCTTTTCCAAATCGATATGCAGAACACGAGGATCCGCTGCGGCGACCCCTAAAGGGAAAAGCTGAAGTAAGTAAGCAACACTTAAGGAATGTGGATGAATTTCAGCGACTACATCAACAACTGTCACTCATCAATAGCTGTTAAAACCACACAAAGCAAGCGGTTACTGTGGGAAACCTTTGTAAACCATCACAATACCAGATTATTATCACAACCTTTATTTCAGCAGGAAACCTCTCTTTGAGATCGTAGATCTTATTTGCACAAGACAGGAGCAACAGCACAGTTACAACACAACTACACGCACAGATATCTGACAAATTCAGAAGAATGAAAGGTTGTTTACACAGAATTAAATGTGAATTATGAAAGGCCTGACATCGTTGGTGGGTGGGATTTGAGTTTCTTTGTTATTTTTCCCTTCTTTGTCTTTACAAAGGTCCTACTGTGTTTAGTCTGCATTGGCCTTAGGCCCTTCTTCTGTATTGTAGTCTGTTTCAGTTATGTTTTATGTTTTATTAGTTGTTCTTAAACATTTTGGTTTGTTATATATTTACTATATGATCTTTAGAAGGGTTCCTTTCTGCATTTTGACTCCCGTCTGTGAATCCAAAGATGAAGATGATGGCTTCTACAGTAGGAGGAGGATCTCCACATACAAAACAATAATAATAAAAAATTAAATAAAAAGCTAGGATAAATTTTTCCGAAGCTGGAGGCTTTGTCCTGATCCTGATCTTGACTTCAGCATCACTGTAAACTTAACTTACAGAGTTGGAAAACATTTACAAAAAATTGACACTTGACAATGGAGATCTGCAATTTTACTGCAACTACTTCCCAACAACAAATTTCAGCTACTTTTTGAAATAAAGAGATGTTTCATCATCTGCGTTATTAGTATTAATGTCAGTAGATATTTCATCATCTTAACCTGCTCGGTCTACTTGTGATCAAAGCCTGAATGACCTAACTGGATACATTTAACTAAATGTATTAAATTGGTAATTGGTAAATTATTTATATCTTCGTTGACAAAATGCAAACATTGTAGTTGAACTCTTGTTGAGGCCAACTTCAGCGCAGATAATTGTTTTCACTGCATGTTTAAATGTGGTCTCCTGAGTAACTCTGCAGGGAGTTTTCATCACATTTTCTGTTTCCCAGGATATCAAGTGGTTGTGTGTTTTTGCTGTAAGTACACTCTCTCTGAATATCTTCTACAGTTCAAAAACATTGTTTTTTATGTCACAATCATTTCTATCTTTGTGAGTATGTGCAGTTGTTAAGCTGTATGCGGCCCTGTGATGGACTGGGGATTTAACCAGGGTGTACCTCTGTTTTTCAGCCAAAGCCAGCTGGGACAGGCTCCAGAAGATCCAGTCAACCCTAGATTGGAGTAAGGGGGTATAAATAATGGATGGATGGATGAATAGTTGGCACAGTTGATGTTTCTCTTTTTCTTATAATTAAAATTTGGGTTGAGTCTATAAAGGTAATCCTCCATCACGCTGGCTTCATCAAATCAAAAAACTGGTTTCACATGGTGTGGGTTGCTGAGTAACATCCAACAGTTGTAAATTTGGATATATAAATAATAACATTAAAAAAAGTGTAATTAAAACACTTTTTTCCCCCTTTAATTTCACTTCTTTTAACATTTGTAGGTCTACATAAGCAGTCTAAAGTCACATTTCTATTCCAACAACTCTCTTTATGTATGTTCACACGATCTGCAGTAAAAAAAAAAAAGAGTTAATTTTCTAAATTAATTTTTATGTTTTCTTATGAGGCGGCTTAGTGGTTAGCACTGTTGCCTCACAGCAAGAAGGTTCCTGGTTCGATTCCCGGCCCGGTGGGTCTTTCTGTGTGGAGTTTGCATGTTCTCCCCGTGCTTGCGTGGGTTCCCTCCGGGTGCTCCGGCTTCCTCCCACAGTCCAAAAACATGCAGGGTAGGTTCATTGATCATACTAAATTGCCCATAGGTGTGAATGTGTGTGTGCATGGTTGTCTGTCTTTCTATGTGGCCCTGTGATAGACTGGCAACCTGTCCAGGGTGGACCCCTGCCTTTCACCTACTATGCGTCGGGATAGGCTCCGACAGACCCCTGTGACCCGGAGACGGATTAAGCGGGTATAGATTATGAATGAATGGATGTTTTCTTATTGCAGCATATATATCCAAAGGTCCATACAGTGGGTGCATTTTGGAAAGTAACCATAAGGGCCTCTAGGGTTGATAGTGATCATTAAAAAAAAAAAAAGGAAAAGCATACCAGATTGACCATGGTAAACTTACATTTGACCAAACTAAAGTAGCTCATAAAGGCCAAAAATGGTTAAAATCTTAAATTGGCTTCTAAACCTGCCTTAAATTGATTAAAATATTGAATATTTTGAGCTTTTAATTTTTAAATTGTATAAAGCATTGCATTGGCTTATATGCTGCTCTTTGACTTTTATTTATCAATATGAAGACTATAAATGAGCTACGGTTACAGCGTCAGGTGTCTTGTGATAATGTGATAATCGTCTTGTGTTGATGGTGGGCCTCCATGGTCTCGTTTAATTAAGCAAATCCACAACAATCAATTAATAGTGAGAAATCTTGGCAAGTGTCAGTGTGTTTCAAGTGAGTATTGAAAGATTATCAGCTTGATTAAATAGGTCTCAGTGTAAAAACATGCAATGATGCCATTCAGTGAAATACTCTGACATGCAAATTCAAAGACTCAACTCCCCAACTCTCACTGTAAATGATGGTTGCTTGGTAAACGCCTGCAGCTACTAAACCCAGAGGCTCTCCTTCTATACAGCTTTTATTTTCAAATCTATGTGCAATTAAAGTAGACGAAGAAGAAGGATTAACCCCCCCCACACAATCTTTTACACTCCTCTGCCTGGCTGAAAAGTGCAGTGATCACAGGACGAGCCCAAAGCTGAAGGTAAGTCCAAGGCTTTCTTTGTAGTTCAATCCCATCAACAGGGGCATCTATTGTTAGTGGATCACTTCTAAGGAGGACTCGCAAATTCGGACGTCAGTGCAAAAATACTCCCCCAAAAAAACAAACACTTAAAAATGAGCTCCAAAGCGCCCAGGCTTTGTTGCATAATTAATGTGTGCACTGAGACCAGATAGTGGTAGTGTAGGGTAGAAGAGAGGTGGGGAACAGACAGAAAAGGAGGCAGTAAAAGGAAAGATAAGACAGAATGCAAGAGAAATGCAAATCTGAAAGGGAAGGTGAATAAAAGGCATGAATAAAATAAACTAAAACAAAAGAAAAAAAATGAAGGGAAGCCTCAAATATTTGAGTGAGGAAAAATGTAAGTTATGAAATAAAAAATATCACAGAGGAAAAGCTGAGAGAAAGAAGGAAGTAGGTTAATCTCATTTGAGCTCGTTCAGTGAATTAAAGCAACTCACAACTGACTCTGTGACTGTGCACAATCAGCAAGTGTCACGTCATGCGCCACCCAAAGTCACTGTTGAAGAAATGAGCTATTTAGGCACCTGGTGAATTATTCAGAAACATCAGCAGTGTGCAGAACAAACTCTAGAAACTGAATTTACCTGAACTTTTTATACGTGGTTTCATGTCTTATTCTCCTAAATGTATATCTTTGTCCTTTTATGTTCTGCGTGAGCATCATATGAATAAATTATAAAACAGATATGAAGAAAATATCTGTACCAGCACCAAGTGGAGCAAATGCGCGAATAAAAGGTTTGCAAGTTTTTCAGATTTGTTGAGTTGTCCGTACTCATCGCCAGTCTGGATTCAGCGCGCACGAGAACATCAAGCTCGAGGCTCAAGTCTGAAAACTAGGGCATAGGCTGGGATACAGTGTTAGCGCTTCTGATCTTTTACAGTGAAAAAAAAAAAAAAAATTCACAAAAATGCGATGGGAACAGAATTGTTTTCTGGCTATGTGTAAAGTTATAAGCCAGAGATTCTGTCCCAAAATGTGGCTTTTAATGAGAGCTGTTGGAACATGGCAGGTGTTGGCTGGTGTTCAGGATCTTATAGCACTTTCAGCAGATTAGTTATATGTGTGACTCTCATAAAACCTCAACAGCCCCTTTTTCCCTTTGTTCTCTGACCCAGTTTTCCTCTGTCTCCATCCGCTCAATGTCACACCTCCAGACTCACCACAGGGGCACCCTCCCTCTGCACCTTAATCTTCCATCCACACAGGGTGCAAACAGTAACTCTTGAAGCTAATTCCTCTTTATTTCCCTTGAGTGCAGTCTTGAGCCTGATATTCAATAAAAAAAGATTTAGTTTCCTCAATCATGAAATGGATGTCTTGAACCTTTAACTTATGTCCATTAATTCTTACACTTCCTCATATCACCAGCGCTATTGCTCAGTGTTGATCTGAGGTGAATCAGGAGGTTTTATTGCTGCTGTATTTGACAAAGTATCAGCCCACTGGATCTTACGTCTTTCAAAACTGAGAATTGAACATAACATGAAGGGGGCTCCAAAGTAAGGCAGAAGTGAAAGTCTATAAGGCTGTATTTTACTCAGTGGATACGCTAAACTTTTTACTGTATGAGTTGGTGGTGGGAGCATCTCTTTAAAACAAAAGATAAGTTCTGTGAGTTTTTCTTTTCTTTTCTCTTGTTTTTTTTTTCTTTTTTTTATGATGGAGCCGTCCTCTTCAGCACAGCTCTGCAGGCTGGCATTGAGCTCCAGCTGCCAGGGGGCTTCAGGGGAAACCCACAAACTCTACACACACCATACACACCCATCCTTCAGCTCATTCACCCTACTTCCATCAAACCTTCTCTCGCTGTGTGTCAGGTTCAAATGCTGTCTAGAGGAAAGCTTGCAGCAGTGCTAGAAACCCCAATGTTGGCTTTGGAAAAAAAAAATCATAAAAAATGAATGTGTTTTTGTATTGTGCTGCAGGGAAGGCAATCAAACCATCTTCTGACGACACACTGAACACATTCCTCTTAGTAAAACAAAGGCAGCTGGGTCTAAATATTTCCCTGGGGAAGGGCGTTTGAGACAGAAAAATGTGAATCAGGTGCTCCTTTTATTCTGCTAATGAAATCTGGTAGCAGAGCCTGCCTCACTATTTTTTCTGCCATTTTTCATTTTTAAATATTTAGACTTTGTGAATAATTTCAAACTCAGAAAGCAACAGGTTTTCGCGGAAGCTCAGAAATCGGAACAAAACAGTTAAAGCTGAACAAAGGGTCACACAAACAAGGAACAGAGCAGCTACACAAGCATGCCTCTAATTAATATAGTTAACACAACCCACCAGGTGGTAGGTGTGTAAACAGCGCATATTTGGCAAAGCATATGCCGTCTCCCACACACAAACTATAACAGGTAGATTTTTTACACCCCAGGTTCAGACCATGAAGATAAACAGCTTCTTGTTTTTTCCACTTCAAGAAGTAATTGAGAGCATTAATGTTTATCAGATGTTCATCATTACTTTTGTTTCTGAAACTCAGTCATTTATTGTACTTTTTGAAGATTGATGATCAAGATCAATGTATAACAATTAGGCAGACTTATAGTCCGATTGACTGCAACTTTCCTTCTGTGGGTGCAAGTTCCCTCACTCAGGAAGATTTAGAAATGGTTTGCTGTTTCCCAGCAGAGCGGGATGTGCTCTTGTGCAAGAAGAAACCTGGGACAGCAACAATGGTCCTCGAAAAGATGCTGGCTGAAACTGTGACGAAAGTTATCATTATCCCACGTAACATGTGTCTTGTTGCAACATGAGCTGAAAGGCCACGCACTGAGGGAAAAAGACAGCTAAAATAAAAATAGAAAATAGAAAGATCCAAGCCTGACTAGTTTACACCTGTACATGGGGACAAAAATCTCAATTTCTGGAGATGTTGTCCTTTGCTCTGGTGAGGATAAAATATAACTGTTTTGGCACAATGATCAGGATGTTTGGAGGAAAGGAAAGGATTTTAGAATGAGACTGGTGAACTTGAATGACTAATTCTCAACTTTACAAGCAACCAAGGAGAAAAAAAAGTTTGCGTCTTTTCCTGAACTGTACAATGTGTGAAAAACTGGCTGCAACTTACAAATACGTTAGCAGGGATATGCTGATGCATTGGGAGGAATCTCGTAATGTTCACATCAAATATAAAACCTGTTCTGCATACCAATAAACCCACATATTGATAAAACCGTAGCATGCTTGGTTGAATGACAGCCTGTCATTCTGCTGCCAGCTTATTATTGGTCATATAAACAGTTGGTTTTCAGAAGATAGTGCCCAAACATGGTTTTGTTTTAAATACAGCACTTCTGCGACTTGCATGTCCCTCCTAAATCATCCTGCAGAAGCTGAGATTCCTTTTCCCCCGCAGCTAAAATAAAGCACCATTATACATCTCTAATTTGCAGAGATGTATAATGAAGGGAAACCAAGCGTGTAAACAAACACGTGCTATGCTCATTTATTTTATAAGCTTAAACAAAGTAAATTCTTTAATCAGTCCCCAACTAACTTATTGTAAACTCATACACAAAAAAATCATCATGCAGAGAGAGAGAGAGAGAGAGTGGAAAAAACAAAAACAAAACCATTACCTAATATTCCTGTTTATATGTAGATTAAATGTTCAATTGTGATATTCTTCTGTCTATCTGTGACCATTCCTTGAATACTTTCTGTTCCTTCAGCTTTATGTGGTTGGGTGTCATTCACTGTAATAAAGAGGTGTTTAATAAATCCGGCTTGGCTATCAGGTCAGTGAGCAAGAGTGCGTGGGAGAGTGGGAAGTTTGTAAAGGGCAGTTTCATGAAGAAAAGAAAAACAATCAGTGCTAACATTTTGACAAAACACAGACTTAATATAAAATCTGTGAATCCCACATTGGAGGGTCGAAGCATGCTGATGCACCACTGCAGTTATGTGGAAATAGTAGCGGATGTGGTGCTGAAGCATCATTGCGAGTGATGCATCAAAACACGTAGAGGACTCAGGTTGAAGCTTATTAAAACACATGTGAAGAAGGAGAGCAACCGCTTGGTTGCGTTGGACTGAACCACTGACTGGTGTATGCATGGTGATATTCCAGGTCTCCTGCTGAGACTGCATGCTCAGACAGAGTGGACAGAGACGGTTACGTGCACTTTAAAGATGAGATCCTGAAAGTAAAAAGGGTACTGCTGTTGCCGTGTCCACGAACTCTCCACTTTCAGGTTTGAAATCAGTGAAAGGTATCTATCTATCTATCTATCTATCTATCTATCTATCTATCTATCTATCTATCTATCTATCTATCTATCTATCTATCTATCTATCTATCTATCTATCTATCTATCTATCTATCTATCTATCTATCTATCTATCTATCTATCTATCTATCTATCTATCTATCTATCTATCTATCTATCTATCTATCTATCTATCTATCTATCTATCTATCTATCTATCTATCTATCTATCTATCTATCTATCTATCTATCTATCTATCTTATATCTCATCATATATGACAAACTTGACTGGTCAGTTACATTCTGGCAAAAACAAACAAAAATGATAGAAAAATTAAAATCTAGCAGAAACCAAGGTCAGTCAGAGGTTCCCTCACCTCCTCTTGTGTGCACATTTTTTCAATAACATAAGCTCCGTCAGTAAAATAAGACTGCACATAAAATGTCGTTTATATTTAATTGACAAAATAAGTATAACATTTTTTTTTTCAGGTTAGGTTGTAAAGGCTTTTATCCTTTACAGACTACAGTGTGCTTATTTATTATTTTGTAAACCCCGTTTGTGGGCAGAATGTGTCGTCCTTTTTTTATTAGAAAACCATGCTGTAGCAAAGCATCGTGATGTTTTTAGGTTTTATAAAAGGGGTGAAAGAAAGGCTTCAACCTTTAAACCTTAGTGCAGCACTGGTATCAACACTGACGTGTTTCCTGAATAGGACCATTAGTTATTACTCACTACACTTTTAAAGCACAACATTGTCAGAAAAATAAAAAAGATGACAGTGTTCACAGACTGTCCTGCTGCAGACGGGGCGCAATAATGACAGCTTTCTTTCTAAAAAGAGTGAGCTTTTCTCCGTCCAAACAAAACAAAATAAAAGAAGAATAGGAACACCGTCTGTGATTCTAACTGTACCTAATTAGATTGAATTTGTTTTCTGTGATATCTGCGATGATAATGTCAATTTGAAGAAAAATGTGAAAATGTATGTCTTAGATTTGTTTAGAGTTTACCACCTGTGCCGAACTGAATGGGTTCATGTGCTAAATCTTTTGTAAATTCAAGACTATTCAAGAACTACAAAGTGGATTTTGATGACAACAATGAAAATGATGACAAAATGTCAGTATTTTGATTAATAGTGTTTTTGTTGCTCTGTGTCTCCAGGTCACCTGAGGACAAACTAACAAGATGTCAACTCATACTGACAATATTGCCTTATAAAGTTGTGCACACTTTGATTCAAGACACAGAGCAACTTTGGGAATTATTTTCAATATATATTTCATATCCACCTGGCAAAAGGCTCTGTTTGGTTTCCAACTCCTGAGGGAAATATCTGACTATAACTGTTAAAAGCTTTACAGCGTCTCCAAATGCCAGTGTGCTGTGTTGAGATGAGCTAACTTGATCAGTGAAGAAGGGGGAGGAGAAAGAGAAAAAAACTCCTGCTGATGGAACCTGGATTGATGAAATCGGGACCAGAATACGTCGCTGCGATTATCACGACCAGCAACGCAGATGTTACGGCGCTTTAAAAATCTTTATTACAGGTCATGTATCACTGCTGAACAGCAGCATCATATTTGATTCAAAACTTCTAAAACATATGCATTTATTCTCCTTGTCATATTTTCACATTTTAAAGATTCATCTTTTACACTGGGCGTAAATGGAGACATTCATTTTTCTTTATAGAGCTTAAATTCAATATTATGTATGTCAAAGGACTAATTGGAATGATAACATAAATGGTCATCCTCCTTAACGTGCTACTTCTTTTTCACTCTTATAATATGAAAAATATATAACTGAGAAGTGTATTACCACGAGCACCTCTTCTCTTGCATCGTCTTACAACAGACAGAAAAGGCAGACGAGAGGAATTAAGAGACTTGGAGAGTCCCCAAGGAGACTCATAGTGTGAGCCGAGAACACAGTGGAAGATGAATGCCTTTTCTCTAATTAAAGCAAATGAAGGCTTATCATGATCACTAATAGCTGTCGTTCATACACCGTCAGTCCAAAGAGCGGTTATTGCAGCATGTGTCAGTCATCACGAGAACGCAGCCACTTTATCACTTTGCTCCATATTCTGCTCTTCCGTGGCGAGACGGTCGTTCTCCCAAGAGTAAAAGGTGCTCCGAGCCAAACTGGTAACCAACATGTAAACTGCATTAAAAAAAAAAAAAAAAAAAAAAAAAAAAAATATATATATATATATATATATATATATATATATATATATATATATATATATATATATATATATATATATATATATATATATATATATATATATATATATATATATATATATATATATATATAATGTGGAAATTAAAGGATACATCAAGTAATTAAGCTCTGTCAGCTACTTTGATTGGCTTCAAATGCAGAAAGGGAATTGCTAATCAGTTGGTGGAGTAGCCAAGATAAGGCCGGATCTCCAGGCATTGCTACTTGTGTTCATTAGTAACATCCTGGCACTTCCCTACCAAAACCTTTACATGAAAAACATATACGGAGGCCTTGAAGACAGCTTTTTGTAATTGAAATTCCCCAGAGCTGGCCTGGCCAGAGTTTCACAGGGATTGGGGTATGATGTGACGGAGTGCAGACTGAGCTTCACATCACTACACAACACATAAAGTATGAACAAATGAGGAAGCGTGTTAAATAAAAATAAAATAAAAAGATGATTCTGTAACTTTAGCAGGTTACATTTCTCCTTTCAAACTGTTTTTTTTTTTTTTTAGAGTTTGTAAGTATTGTAAAATTAATCTGATTGTAGTGGATCTTCATACCAGGCACATACATCCTCAGACGGACACCAACATATGTCTTTTTTTATCATTATATCTTTGACACAAATAAAGCCAAAATAAAAATATAATGGTTAAAATAAGTACCCCCTTGACTACCTGATTAGTAGTTTTATAACAGTCCGCTTAGTAGTAGCAGACTGGTGTAAAATTCAATGTTTTAGCAGTGCCTAGAGGGAACGATATTAGCATGATTCTAGAAAAGTGAGGGTTATAAAACCCTTTTAAAATATTTTAGTATTCAAAATTCTATAATTGAAAAGATGATTCAAAAGTGTAAAACATTCAAAACAGCTGGCAAACCTCCCAGCAGTGGATGTCCCAGCAAATTAACCCCAAGATCAGACCGTGCAGTGCTTACATGAGCACATTTGTTTTTATCACAGAGTAAAATGAAAAGCATGCAGGCATCTGTCTTCCAGCACCCATTTTGATAAAAGCAAATTAGGAGCAGTTTTTTTTAATTTTTTTATTGCCTTTTTTCCGGTCAGGAAGTTCCATGTTTGAAGCCATGGCAGCTGGAGAGAAAGATCCAATCCCAATTCTTCCCCTTGGGTCTACCACTTTGCTTCACCCCTCTATTTAGCATGGATTAGGCGCTCCTTTTCTTTTGGGGATCAAAGGTCCTTTAATCGAGGTGTGAGGCGCCATTTAGATGACTACTACTTTAAAATCCCCCAAAGAACAAGGGCACTATATCCTATCAAATTTGAGGCATAGGGTCAAGGGAAACTATTTGGATTGGGCTCCAGGTTTGAAATTGGAGATGCTAAGGTACCCGGGAGCCTTTCCTTTAAAAACAAAGCCTAACAAGGTAGCTGTAATCTTTCACTAGGGCTATGAATTAACCCTTGACTGATCTAACCCTCCATGTTTAGATACAGCATGACTCCTGCTGTTTCAATTTAAGCCAGAACACCAAGAGTGCCTCTTGTTTAATGCTTGCTCTCAAAGATGAAAACACTGTTCAAAGATCTCTCCTCATAATTGATGTATTTTGTATAAGGACAGTGTAAGAGTTTTTGTTGTGCCTTTTAAAAGCTAGAAAACAATTGTTTCTTTCTTAACATTTTCACACTTACAAGTCTGAACCTTTCAAAGGACACAGGCTGTTTAAGATCTGGTCAGATTTGGTCTTTCAGTTGGGGAAAGAAGACTTAACCAGGATCTGTAATGGGTTCCCACTCACCTTAGTCATCTCTCCCAGAACAGGACTCCCCAAGGACTGCGGGACTGCCGCTACAGTCCTTGATAATGTTATGGTATGAAGATGTTCATTTTACAAATTTTGCAAACGCTATCTTTTTCTATTCACACAGAGTCTGGGAAACATTTAAGGAAATAGTAAACTAAGATAGTATTTCTTGGTCTGATGGATCATCAGTGTTTAAATGTTTAGGTTAAGACGGACCATGACTATTCTTAGCACATGGAAGCGAAATAACCTTTTATTTTTTCTTGCCAGTAAAGCAACAATATGTTTCAGATCGATCCAAGAATTGGTCACAGACGGGAAAGCCGTTTTTTTAGTATGGGCAATAAGTTATAGCCTGATGTTAATGTTTGCGCAAGATGTTCTCACTTGCTTATGCCTCAAAAGTTTATATGCATCATGGCACATTAACATATCAACATTTGTATTTGGTGGTTATATAAACTTAATGCAATGATAAATCAAGAGATGACCTTAATTTTTGTAAAAACCGTGGGTCAAGATAATGCGAGAGAACACTTGACATTATTCATGGATTTGGTCCCCCTACTGTCCAAATCTATGAATAACGTCAAGTGTTCTCTCGCATTATCTTGATTCTAAACTTCCAAAAAGTGTTGCTGAAAAACCAGTTTGATTAATTGTAGTCTATAGTGGCAATTAATGATTTTTGCATTCGAGTGAACAGTTGAGTTGGGAGTTTTGGACAGAGTACATAAATCCATTTGTCCCGGTCCAGTTGGGTTCAAAGCTTTTCATCCATGTGCATGAATTGATCTGGAGTCCTTGTACTCATTCAGTGAAGAGTTGTAACGGTAAATGATGACAAATCACTATGTACCTGTTTTTCCTCTTTTTTTTTCTGCTTGCCTTCTTTTCTGTTTGGTGTGTGTCCTCCACCTTCGTGATCGCAGGTTTTATTTTTCATTTCATCTCTATTCTATCCCGCTTTGCTTTTTCCTCTTGCCTTTTTATGAATAAGCTTTAAACTGTACTTGCTTGTTGAAACAAAAAGAAAACTAAACAAAAAAAACTGCACAGTCAAAGTCTGGGCTATTACTTTCCCAAAAGCCCGGCTGTGTTGTATGATAGCAACAGAATAGCCACAACCCTCCAGGCAGTTCTGTATGAAAACCCACAAAAGTGCAGATGAGAAACATGTAGCAACAGTGAGTCTCTTCTTTAGAGTTTGATCTTGAAGTGTTCTTCTACTCAGTGGAGTCATCCTACAAAATGAATTCCTGCTCTTTTGATGAAAGGGAAATTGAATTTCCCAGAATGTTCAGGCTAGTGGGCGAGGCGGGGAATCAGGCTGAGACGAGGGTTTGGAAAACATTTCAGCGTTCATAATGAAAACCTCTGAAAATGTTGTTAGGAGGTGTCCGAGATGATTCCCCTGCCACGTCGGGAAACGCACGTGCAGTTCAAAGGAGGCCCGACTGACTTTATTTGCTTTTGAGGATTCTTTCAGAGGTGACACATCCTGGAGACCAAACACAGGCGCAGTCACGCGTATCAAAAACCGCCCGATAGCACACTAACAAATACATTATCAGCATGAGTAATTGATCGGGATACAAAATCTTTGACATGAGATTCAGCTGTTAACTACAGTGAAAAGAAACACAAACCCTTTATGGTTTCAACATGTACAACGATATAATTACACGTATTTTTGTTGAATATTGTTAATAGATAATAGAGAATGTGGAAGGATTGTGTTTAAATCTGACATCATCAAGTCTAAAGTGTGTTCGGATGCAGTCAGTCCTCAGAAGCTGAACATTTTGTTTTCCCTCCAAGACACATTAAAGCTGAAACAGATGAATCATTCATGTCAACAGTACAACAGCCTGCAGTCCCAGGAAACAATGCAAATGTCTAATATGCATGTGTGACAACATTGGCACCTCTCGTGTTTGACCAAGCCTCTCTTCGCTGTCCGGTGTCTTTACACTGGCCTGAAATATCGATTCAGTTTATGTCTGCATTCCTGTCGTAACCAAACACTGACATTCATCAGGCTATTTTTACTCTGGACGCTTTAAACTTTTGTCTAAATGGGATAAATGTGACGTTTTAATCGGTTACCGTTCCTTACTTTCATTTGCTAAGCCCAGGTATAAGGACCTTTGAGACAGTGCGAAGGATTAACTTGAAGTTAAAGTTTTTAGACATTTTGTCTGGATTTCTCTACATTTTGTAGTTCCAGTTAAGATATATGTTGACAGTGTCATCTATGACCTGTGTTCACGGTCAGCCGAGAGAAACAGAGCTAAAACTAAACACGAAGAGGAGGTGGTTGTCACTGCATTTGCCTCCGTCTCCCCGTCTGCGAGCAGCCAACGTTTTAGCATGCAAGATATTTACCCAACATATTGATATTTGTTTCTGCATGGATTGCTGCAGTGTTTTTATTTATTTATTTATTTTTTTTATTCCAGGCCTGAGATTCATTCAATACTTAATGAAATGACACTGAGCCCCCTCTGCAGAGAGAACTTAATGACACTTGGACCAATTTACCGATGACTAGATGCCCTCCCGATTGTGGAAAAGTTTAGTATGTTGTCTGGGTTATCAAAAGATCCCAAGTGGTCGGAAGAAAAGGGCGGGTGGGGGGGGTGGGTTGCTGAAAGATTCATAGAACCTTCATTCAACAGGCGTTTCCATGGCAACACAACCATCTCTCTGGCTTAAAGAACCAAAAGCCTCAATGTAGACGCAGTTCCACCACCTCAAAGGCCCTTTGATTTCTGTGTACACACAGAAGGGCATGCGCGCAAACACACACAGGACTCTTTCTTTTTTTTTTTTTTCTCAATTTTGTTTAACGTATTGTCCTGAAATTTCTGTGCTCATTTCGCTCCCGTTCTTGGAACTAAGTTTAATCTTATTCCTGCTTTGCAATAGATGCTTGACTTGATTTCTAACAACTCAAAGGCAAGCCCTGTTTTGTTTTTTTCTTCTCTTTCTCATTTGAATTCAGCAATGACAGACAGATTTTCCTTCCATTACTCGAGTGAGCAGATGTAATTACTTCGATATGGGAAAACCCGAGCAAATTAACTTTTAAATTATCATCTACAAATTTGTCTTCACTCGCGCGCGTAGACAAAAAAACTCGGTGCGTTTCCCTCCGTCTTCCGGGTAATTCATTAAAATGTGAGCACTGAGATTATTTGGAGACTAGCCATTCTTTGGGCTGGGGTACACATTTTTGTTCGCTTTTTAATTTTTTTCTCTATAAAGTAGAACAACACTTTTTCATTTTCCATCAAATTGTCCCCTGCCATCCACGGATTTGAATCGTCCGCCCACGGAGCAAGGTTCTTCGTTTCATAAATAAACCATCCTCCTAGTGAAACGATATGTTAATCAAGGACAACAACATTATTGCAGTATCTCATCACCTCCAGCTAAGATATAGGTGAGGCCGCTTTGCATCTATTTTGAACGCTCAGTTGCATTGACAGACAAGGGGGGAGTCAGGAGCAACATCTGCTTACAGAGTGTTCCCCCTGAACAATAAAATGTTTAACTAGGTCATCGTCCCGTGAGACCTGGCAAAGAAATGCATAACAAGGTAATACGACTGCCTACATTATTGAAGACTGTGGGGTCTAGATAGGATTAAGTAGACTCTGAGATGGACGAAAGCTACCCACTCTTCCCTCACAGGGATCTTGTTTTGTGCAGCATAAATTAAAACATTTTCTTGCTCTCTGTTTTGTAACTACTTGAACTGTTGAAGCGAAATGATCATCAGCTTCCAAACAGCGTGTGCAGAAGAATAATAAATAATGAAAACTGTTACAGCTTAAAGTGATAATGAACTTATGATGCTGTAAAACTGGAAATCTGAATGGTGCATTATAGCTTTAAAAGCAAGGCGTGTTGTGGCTTTATTTGTCTTCGCGTTTTGTTGGAGTCCTTGTGCCCAAACGTTTAGCAGGCGCTGGAACTGTCATGGAGACTGCAGCGAGCAAGGTCAAAAACAGTAAAGAAAACTCAATCTAACGTGAAGATGCTTGTCATGAAAAGGATTCAAGCATTTTCCTCAGCTTTGCAATGCTCCATCTTTACCTTTCACAGCTACCTTCACCATACTACATTGCACAAATTTTTTTCCACACTTTTTTGCTTTACTGAGTGTTGTCTGAAGGCTTTTTAACCCAATGGGACTTTCAAGAGATCTGAAAGAGATTCATACACAAATACACACATTTTACTCTCATCAAAGCGGTTCACACATAGGCACCTGGGCTCAAACGGATCTGTTTTGCTGTCTGCAAAATGCAAGCACCCTGATTCTCACTGGAGAGATTAAGAGATTAAAGAGCTCTCTCGATCTGAGTGTGTGTGTGTGTGTGTGTGTGTGTGTGGCTGTGCTTGTGTGTAATGGAGTGGTATGCGTGGGTGGATCAACATATAGTTGACCTGTCTGCATGTATAATGTGTTTCAATGTTAGGTTTCTGTTCGTATTCGCATGTACGTGGATTTGTTTAAGCCTACGTACATGTGAGGGGTCACAGATCTGGTCTTTTCAACTCAAGGCCTTTTATAACAAAATGAGAAATAACAGCTATGGTGGACTGTGTTTCAATATGCTTTAGTGCATGTACGTTTACAGGTAATGACGTCTTATAAGTAAGAATCCATATGTTACACATTATGTTAATATGCAGTACAAAATGTTTTTTCCCTGATTCTTATTGAAAAGAAAATGTAGATCACCTAATTTTCTAAATGCATATAAACTGTAAGTTATTCACTGCATCTTTAAGGGGTTGATTTGTTAAACACATTCAAATAAGTCACTTTGTCAGAGTGACGATAGGAGATTGACAATGACGTTAAAGCAGAGAAAAGAAATGACTATAACTTGAGCTTTAACAAAAAAAAAATCACAAAAGCTCAAGGATAAAATTCTCCACAATGCTATTTGTAGCAATTGTATCTGAGTTCTTTTCCACCTATGAAAAAGCAGAATCCATCGATAAAGAGCCACGGAAACGTTTGAGCTTACACTGCCCCCTGCTGTTGGCTTTTAAATATCGCACCCTAATTTTTTTTTTTTTTAATTTCTTTTTTTTTTTTTTACCAGCAGCTTTGTTGCTGTTTTAAACATATTCCTGCTTTGGTGTTTCACATTGAACATACGTGCAGATAGTTTTGAATGCTTTAAAAGTACTACAACACAGATGTTTGATTATTATCAATATATGTTTAAAACTGGTGCAGCAAAGTCATGAATAAACAACGTTCATGTTAAGGAAGCCCATTAGTTAATTACATGACTTTACTATACTGGCAGAAAGCCAATCCACTCTATTAATTTAAAATCCACATTTAGCTTTTTTCTCTTTTTTTCATTTCAGGTTTTCCTGTCACCGTGTTAAGATCTGATCAGTTCTTATTTGTGATTTCTAAAATAATGAGCAGTAGATCAGTCGATGTTGAGGTTTGAAAATGTATCTATCATTGCACTGATTGTAACCAGAATACTAGATAAATAGATAAACTTGAATTATCAAGATTATTTGCAGTTGCCACATTAAAAAAAATAAATCAATAAAATAAAAAATCAATAAAACGTCTTTGGTGAAATGTTTGAACAAACAAACAAACTAGATTATGCAAGAAACAAGTGCATCTAAGTAAAAAAAACAACAAACACGGCTTCTCCAAACTGCCGCTCACCTGGTTTAAACCCAGAATCCTCTTGCCTTGAGAAGACTTACTGCTGCAGATATGAATGAAAGCACAGCTTCTCACCTGATCACATTTGTTTTCCTCACCGTCACGGTCACCTCTTTTTGCCTCGTTGCCAGGGTGACGTGGCAGAGCACTCCTGTGCAAGTGCACAAATTTAAAAGCAAAAGGTATGGGAAAATATTTCCACAAACAAAGGTCATAAAAGACATTTTAAAGACATTTAATTAGCTTTGATTTACATAATTTGACTGACAAATCTGAATCTTAACCACCTGCTGATGCCCATGAGGTCATAATACTCTTTAATCTGATGCAAACCCACTGATATTAAAATCTGCAGCTTTTATTATATTATAGTGACTATTCTTACTGTCCTTTAAAAAAAACCTTGACAATAAACAACATTTACAACAGTATCACTGTTGCTTGGTATAATTAACAGTTTGCAATCATTTTGCTGCAGTTCAGTCGGTAACTTTTTGGGATTTAATGTGGAAAAAACTCTCTAAACTCCTCAATTTTCTCAGTGAAAAAAAAAAGAATAGAATTCTGCAGAAAATGAACTCTGAACAGCATCAATTGGCCTTTTTCTTCAACTCCTGTCTTCCTGTCACCGTCTTTTATCCGTCTTTCCCCTCCACGCCCAGCCTCTTGTCTTAGCTCCTCAATTACCGTTCCTTTGCTCCCTCCTTCCCATCTTCCCACCTTTATCTCCATTCATACACCCGCCTCTCCCCCAGGCCTGGTCTGTCTTCTCCGGCTGAGCGGTGGGCTCTCTCTCTTTCCTGAGGCCTGTCCCACTCTGAGGGCTGCTCCAATTAATGGCTGTCATGTTTGCTCGCTGGTGGAGCTGCTGTAAGTGGTGCAGACAATTTGTATTACAGAGGCTCCATCACATGCATGGCTAAGCTGGGTGATGGGGCCTTTCTGTATTAATAGGTTGTGAATGCAGAGGCCATAGACCTCAAGCACTCCTCAACTAGAGCACTCAAGTTGGTGCTAGGTATATGTACTATTCAGCCTGGACAGAAACTGCATGACTGCACAGGGAAGTGGCTAACTTGCAAGTATAAGCGTTACAGCGACAAATGATGTGTTGCGTGCACCCCCTTCCTTGTTTCTTCCTCTTCTCTCTGATAAGCCTTCTGTCTTCTGTTTTATGCAATTCAATCTTTTATGATTAGATCAAGCCCAAGAGATCACTTCTCATTTCTCAATCAGGCAGATTTGTGGGAAAGCAAACAGCAAGACAAAAGAGAACATCACTGGTAGCTTACATGATTGTGTGCATGAGCTTATGTGAAACAGTGAGAATGATCAGAAACGGGTCCTGCAAAGTATCGCGCAATTTGCTTGAAATGTCTTCATGTCTTTTAGTGTCTAAATGTCTTTCTTTCAACTCCATTCTTTTATTCGTCTTTCTTTGTGTATATATATATACTCTATGTGGCCAAAAGTGTTTGCTCACCTGCCTGGACTCGCATATGAACTTAAGTGATGTCCCATTCCTGATCCATAGGGTTCAATGTGACGTTGGTCCACCATTTGCAGCTGGAACAGCTTCAACTCTTCTGGGAAGGCTGTCCACAAGGTTTAGGAGTGTGTTTATGGGAAACCCGTGGGGTACCATGTGGGTACCATGTCCTTTAGGTAAAATATACCTGACATTAGAAAATTAACCAGCTGAGCTGCATCTAGGATCCAGGCAGATCTCATTCAGAGCGCATATGAGCAAACACACGCGGGTTGCAGACACACCCATCTGAGACCCATTTTGTAGCCCACTAGTCCATATGGAATCCTCATTGAAATGCTGGCTGGAATCTCTTCTATCAGACCTTATGTTATACAGATATTGCTTTAATCGCAAGAGGCAAAGGCCACCAGTTAGGGATCATTTACTGTGCCTGAACACGAGCAAAATGTTATTTACATAAGGGCTCCAAATACACTTCCAAGCACTGTGATGTCCCCATACTGCTCATTTGTTTGTCTACTGGCAAATATCCACGGCATTTTCACAAGCGGTTATTGAGTCTCCAGAAGCAGGGGTTTGTGGGAAAGGTTAGCCGATCTGCATAATTTCCTATTACTATTAATATGGGAGTGATTGGATTCAGCCAAGCAGCAAGTGAAATGACACAATTTCTTATTTCAAGTGCCACTAAATGAATGATTCATCACAAAGTTGTGTGTGCATGATATGAGAATGGAAGAGTGTGTATGTGGGTGTGTGCGCCCTGCATGCAAAGCCAAACATGGTGATAGGTTTACTCCGTAATGAAAGACACAAGCGTTTTGTTCAGGTCATCAAAACTCATCTTCAGTCTTCACATTACAAACCAGCACTTAACTCTGTCTGGAATGGATTCAAATAATCAATTTACTTACATGGCTCAGATTCTAGATCAAATAAGTGAGCAGGTGTACAGCACGTACAATGTAGGGTTTAGTCTGTCCGCAGGGTGGCTGATCACTCCCTTAGAGATAGGGTGAGAAGGTCAGTCATCCGGGAGGAGCTCGGGGTAGAGCCGCTGCTGCTTCACATCGAGAGGAGTCAGCCGAGGTGGCTTGGGCATCTGTATAGGATGTCTCCAGGACATGCTGGAGGGACTATTTCTCTCGCCTGGCCTGGGAACACCCTGACGTCCCCCCGGAAGAGCTGGAGGAACTGTCTGGGGTGAGAGGTGGTCTTGGGCATCCCTGCTTAGACTTCTGCCCCTGTGACTCAGACGCGGATAAGCGGATGAAGATGGATGGGTGGATGGATGGATGGATGGATGGATGGATGGATGGATGGATGGATGGATGGATGGATGGATGGATGATCATTAAAATCAAAGTGATTGTTTTATATCTTGACTGCAGATTAAAGTCAAGGTTGCAACTATTTCATACTGGAATTGTAGGAACTTTCAACAAGAATTAAATGGAACTTTGGGAGACAACTTTCGAGTCCAAACCAAAGCCAATTACACAAGCTGGTTCTGTTTCCAGGCCTGGCGGGAATCTTTGGAGTTTGTATGTTCTCCTCGTGCTTACGTGGGTTTTTCTCCAGGTACTCCTGCTTCTTCCCACAGGCCAAAAACATGCATGTTAGGTTGGTTATTCTAAGGTGCATGTAGGTGTGAGTGTGAGCATGTGTGGTTGCTTGTCTCTTTATGTGACCGCGTGAAAGACTCCATCCATCCATCCATCCATCCATCCGTCCATCCATCCGTCCATCCGTCCATCCATCCATCCACCCGTCCATCCATCCATCCATCCATCCATCCATCCATCCATCCATCCATCCATCCATCCATCCATCCATCCATTTTCTATACCCACTTTATCCTTTACAGGGTCATGGGGGTCATTAGTGTATCCCAACTCATTACAGGCAAGAGGAAGCCGGAGTACCTGGGAATCAAACCGGGAACTTTCTTGCTGCGGGTCAACAGTGCTGACCACTAATCCACCGTGCTGCCTTTTAATAGGAAAAAAAACCTCTACAAGAACCAGAGTGAGGAAGGGCAGACATCTGCCTCAACCAGAGAGGACATGAAAGAGGAGAGAACAACAACAACAGATCCGGAGCACCTGCAGGTTAATAACAACAGTAGTGTCAATAATAGAGCTGGAGTAGAAGAGCATCATGCATCGTTATTATTACACCCAATTTAACTATCAGTGGTCAAGCTGCCTGGTCTCTGACCGAGAACGCTAAACTTTTAAACCTGCTTCTGTTGCGTTTTCAGTGCCGGTCTGGACCCTGAGTGGCTGGATAAGCCATATTCCTTTACTTGCTAGAGCTGCCAGCACCTCCTTAGTCATTTGCATATCACAGTGTGGGCAGAATCAAGATAACAATGCTAAGCCTATTAATGCTCCGTGTAAATGCTAAGGCTTGCTAATTAAATGTCACTATCCAGACAATTTATCCAGACACAAAGTGTATTTGGGGCATTATCTAAATGATGCCAGTTAAGAAAATGAAAATGAGAGAAATATTACTGAACTTTTTTTTTTTTTCTTTCCTCAAAACAACACTAACAACCACTAAAAAGACAACGACAAATGACGAGTCCAACATTCTGCAGACTATTATGTTTGGGCAGAAGATGGACTACTCTTTCAAAACCAAACTTATTTTTACACCCCATATATTCTAAAATAGATTACCGCTTCATTAGTATTGAACCCACTTTGTGTTTTACAGTGGCGCAGCAATCATTTCACTTGTATAGATTCGACGCCAACAGATTCTACAAACACACCGTCCAGAAACTAGCAGATAAAACCGGAGCTGCCTGTGATCTAAAAGCACGCCATATGATCTGCAATTAACGACTTCAGGAAGCGGGATCTTAAGGTTTTGCCCTGGCCCTCGCTGTCCTTCAATATCCACATGTAGCTGATCAAAAATCTGATAGAGTTTAAAAGTGCAGCAAATGCAGGATGGCCAAATAATAGTCAAAGTCATGAACTTCTATTACACTGAGCTGAAGTGAGTGCCAGCTTATGTCAATGTACTGCAGCTGATTTTCATTGTTTCCTGTTCTACTGGGCTTCGGCGTTCAAATATTAATTACATCTCCTTAAGCCTTTTTCAATAATGGCAGTTTTATATCTGCAATCCCTTAAGCCCATTAGAACCTAAAGATATTAAAAATATGGTCAATATTTGTGTTCACACAACATTACAAGTTGTGTCCCAGGGATTTCAGTAATTGTACTTGGGCGTCGTGGTGCAGTAGACTCTCCATCCAAAAGGAAAAAGCGTAAAACTCGCGCGAGCATTAACAATAGTAATAAAAGGAAGAGATTACAGATTATGAACAATTATCTAAAGCTCTGTGTTTACAAAGCAATGTCTATAGTGTTCTTGGAAAACACGCCCAGACATCATCTCCATGCTAATTTAATAGATTTTTTTTTCAGCTTCACTCAGACACTCACATGTATTTAAAAATAAAAAATATTAAAGGACATTTTAGCAGATACATTCACCCTTGTCTCACCTAGCAATCCATAAAAGGAAAGCAAAACAGGCAAAAAGCATTTGAAACAATTTTCCTTCACAATTTTAAGTCAGTGTTATCAATGGGCCTATCAAAGTGAGTCCATCAATCCTGGAAAAAATGTGCAAGTGAATTATAAAGCTCGGTTTATGTAGTCACACTAATCTTTTCTGTGTGAAAGAAAGAGAAGCAATCGAGGAGAGAAAGGAAACGCATCTACTGTAAAAGGGATGTAACAACAGTCATTTTCATGCTTCCGTGCATGTTGAGTGACACATCACAGGCGTGATTCTGAGTGGTTTCTGTAAGCTTAGCGATGTGTTTTTTTTTTTTTTTATTTTGTTGCGGAGCATCTCTCACCACTAGTGGGTTTAGGTTCGTTTCTCTGTTACTGCTTATACTTCTGCTAACAAGAAAGGGAGATGCCATTGTGTTACGTACCGCCAGACGTGATCATGCTGAAATAATTAGTCTGGTCAGAAGAGTTACCGTTTAAAACCTGATTTGGACCGTTTGTGCTCGCAGAGGCCCGTTGTGGATGATGGACGTGTGCAGTTTTGTGTTTTCCAGGACCATTCTTCATAATTTATAACACTGCCCTTGCTGTCTTCTGTCCACATGCTGAGTTCAATTGTCCTCCAGAGACAAAATACTCTCAGACAAGATCGACATGTGGATGGTGCATGTTCAGAAAATAAATCTAGCTATTAGATCAGAGTAATTAGTACTATTACTACTGGTGTTAATGGCGCTAAATGTTCAGCGTGGCATCTGCGACCCAGCTGTTGTTCACCTTTTTCATAATTGCAGGGGAAACTTTGTTTTTCAAACACTAGAGGGTGCTCACAGCTCTTGTGACAAACTTTGACGAGCCATATTTCCTTTGCAGCTACTAAAAGTGGCTGCAGAGACGTAATGCATTTCACAACACTAAACACGTTTAGCTTTGTTACAACAACACAGTTACTTTAGAGCTGGAGAGCTAGAGTGGTTTCACATGGAAAACTGTTACTAATGAGGCCAAACTTGAAAATGGAACCAGACAGATCTGTCCTGGGAGACATGGCATCACTCTCCTCTCTCTTTTGACACACACCGCTTTGATCCAGGAGAAGAGCTTCATTGAAAATGGATGGGGACGATGTACTGTAAATGGACACATCACTGTGATCCATCAGTCCCTGAGAGAAGAGGACATGCATGCTGAAGGAGACTGGATTTAGAAAAAAGAAAAAAAAAGGAGGTAAAGCGAGTCAACAGCAGTACTTGAAAGCACCCTAAAATCTTCTGCGAGCTCCTGATGACCAGGTTATCCCTCAGAGATTTGTAAAGGGCTTCATTTCAAGGATGAAGAGACAAATGTCCTACCTAAATTAACCACTGCTCTGCAGATAGAGTAGCATGATGCCTTGTGCGCTGCAGCACTTCCCAAGTCTCAGGCCGTTTTTCTAAATTCTAATTTATATCTGTGTTGTGTGAAATTTTCTTAAGGTTCGTCGGAGGTAGGCACACAGAAAGCACACACAGACTCTGATGAACAATATATATATATATTTATTTTACGCAAAGCAGAGCATAAGCAATCTATTTGGTTATATAGGCAAAACACACACAAAGAATATAACTTGGATTATATGAATGAAGCATGCATATAGAATATTATACAGGTATTTCACACACTTTCACATACAAAAGAACACTGACTAACCAAAGTGTCTCTCACTTTGGTTAACTACATTTCACGCACACACAAAATCACACTCACTGTGATTCTAGCAGGATCAATCACTTTGGTTTTCATATATACATAAACCACATCTACTGTGATGCTAGGACCAACCTGTGTCCCCCGCAGCGCACAGCCAAAGTCAGTCACACAAACTTCAGTTTATCAAACAGGCATTACTCACACAAGCTTCAGTTTATCAAACCGGCATTACTCACACAAGCTTCAGTTTATCATAAATGCATTATTCTCATTTACTATGATGCTAGGATGAAAGTGTCGTCCACCCCCTGCAGAGCATAGCTCCAAACAACCATCGGAGAAGCATTCCATCCTTACCGTTGACACACGGACTGGAGAGCCAAACAGTCCCGGTAAAAGCAGCTTCCAACCTTGCTGGGCATCCGTACGTGACCCGCAGCTGACTCTGACCCGGACGGAGACTTTCCGTCGCTATATTCTCTCGTACAAGGGCCGTGTGTGAGATGGGGGGGCCAACCCCACCCCACAGACAGACCCTGCTCTTGGGAACAGATCCTGATGTACAAAACATGTTTTGTAAACCAGGAACCGTTCTCAGAACATGCTATCAAAACAACAGACTTTTCCCAGCTCTACTTACAAAATAACAAAAACTACTCTCAGGCACACAAAACTCTCAGGCACACAAAAGAAATAACAAGACTTTTCTCAGGAACTAACAAAATAACAAGACTTTTCTCAGATATAAGCGGACAATTAGAAAAACATCTTACATAACCAATGTTTGGTCTGACCAGGACAACTAACAATAATTCTCCTTACAATCTGCCTCTTAATTTCTTCCTGTAAGCAATCATTCTTATCAGCCAACACCTGCCATTTGCTTTTCCCAGGCTGACATTTGATTAATTGACTAAAAGATTTACTGCCAAATGTCATATACCAATCAAATGTGGGTAAATCCAATGTAGGATATTAGGTTTTGTGCACGTCTACTGCGTTTCTGTTCAATCTAATCAACACTATTCCCATCTTGCTCCGCAGCATTAGTGGAGCCTCATCATGTGCATTTACATCAATCTGTGGACATTTCTTTATGCAGATAGTAGCATGTGGAGAATGGCAATCCAATGTGAAAACATGCACTTAACACATAATTATATGTATAAATCTATAAAGTACACAGGAAACCAATAAAATGCCAGGGAACCTGCAGGTTGTCAACATACAGGTTTTAAACCTTCACTTCAAACAGAAAGAATATTTAATTTGCATCAAAAACATATTCTCTCTGAATGTGCAATGGCAGAGAAGAGGGTTTTGTTGGAACATGGGCCTTATTGTCTTAATTTATTGCCCAAACCTGGTAAGTTGCTAATTAAAAGGACATGTCTGTTAGGCTGCTGCAGTTCAGCTTTCTCCACTCCCCAATAGCTTGGTTTTTAACCTGGGGTTAGTTTTTTGTAACTGAGAATGCCTTTCTTTTTTTTTTTTAATACGGGTGGCTGCAACAAAGGAATTAGAGTGATTGGTTGTCCTTGAAGCAGATCACAAACTTACTTCTGCATGTTGGGAAAGATATTGCCCTCACACCAAACTGCCCTCCAATGTATTCCCCACTTGTAAGTTACTTTGGTATAAAGATGAATTACTGTAATGTAAAGCCTGTTTTTCAATCTTCAATTTTAAGCTGGACCTTGACATATAACATGTTAATTTACAATGGTGTTGGTATGAGACATTCTGAAGACATTGGGTCGATTGTACCATTTACTGAGGGTTGGAGTTTAACCTATGTGATGTAAAAATATCACGTGACCTCGTGCATAGTGGTAAAAATAAAAATAAAAGTAAAAAATCACATGAACTACCTGAAGTCTCTTTTCTGTGTGACTGCTTAATGGAGATGAGCAGTTTCTATAACCAAATGAAACGCGTATCTAATCCTTGACACTATTTTCTTGTTAGTTTTTACCCTAAATTAGGCCCAGCAGTGGGGTAAAAACAAAAAATGAAGTCCAAATATAAATAAAAACAAATTAAATTAATGTAGGCTGTACTGACTCCAAAACACTAATGGTGCTTTCCATTAACCTCGGAATTTAGAAGTTGCAGAAATCCAACAGGAAAATAAACCTTTCCAGATGCCAGATTGCCTCTGCATCATTAGCAATATTAATCCTCTAAGCGCCTACAGTACAGACAGCACAACGTGTCCTCTGATTAAAAAGCCTACAGTACTTGTCTGTGTGACTTCATCTGAGAAAAACAACAGAACTGTTACAAACAGTAAAATTAATTGTGTATTTAATTTACTGATATGAGTAGCAGTCATGTTGGATTTTGAAGTTGGAGTTGGTGAGGTTTCCCCAGTTTTCTAAAGTTGAATTGTGATTTTTTTTTAGCCGTGTTCTAGTTGAAGTTTTCTACTTGGAACTTGTAAATTCCAGCTTTAGAGTACAAATGGAATGCACTCTCGAATTTTAGCGTATATGACAACTCTGAAATGAACATACATATACATACATAGTTTTTGATGTGGAAGCTTGGCAAAAGTCCAACTTCAGCTTTGTAGTTATTTTTTGGTTTCCAGACGATGTAACTGAGAATCGGCTGGGAATCAAGTATGAATGGAACTTTGGGTTAAACTCAAATGTTTTACTTTAGGTACGCCTGTAGAGAATTATAACACAATCAGTTTAATCAGTTTTTGTGACTTAAAAATACAACTTTTTACAACTATTTTCCATCCATTATCTATACCCGCTTAATCCGTTTCCGGGTCACGGGGGTCTGTCGGAGCCTATCCCGACGCATATCAGGCGAAAGGCAGGGGTACACCCCGGACAGGTCGCCAGTCTATCCAGGGCCACATACAAACAACCAATCACACTCACATTCACACCTAGGGAGAATTTAGAAATATCAATTAACCTACCCTGCATGTTTTTGGACTGTGGGAGGAAGCCGGAGTACCCGGAGGAAACCCACGCAAGCACGGGGAGAACATGCAAACTCCACACAGAAAGACCCACCGGGCCGGGAATTGAACCGGGAACCTTCTTGCTGTGAGGCAACAGTGCTAACCACTAAGCCACCGTGCTGCCACAACTATTTTAACTAAATCTATTTTATTTACTGCCATAGAAAATGACAGCAACTGTCTTGAGGTTGGAATTCTTGACACTGCAATTTACAATCAGCTAAACATTAGTGTCTAACAATATAGATGGCCAGCTGAGTGGAGTCTGCCTCTGAAGCTTTTTCAGCTGCGTGTACAGAATGGGAAATGGAAGTATAACAATTTGGTAGACCTACGTTTGTATAAAATACTGTAAGTGATTAAAGATTAAATACCAGTTTAGGTATTCTCAACTTCATAGCTGAAAAATGAAAGTGAATAATGCAACAAAACACCAGCAGAACCAAAGGCCTTTATAAAAGTGAAGACCTCTCACGCACATCGATGAGTGTTTCAGGTCCTGCGCGTACTGAACGGTACACCTGAGTGCAGAGAATTTTAAGGCTACGAGCTGGCAGGAGGTGACCGTTTATATTGACTGGTTGGAAATGTGAGTGCACTGGCCTTATGCCGGAGGGAAATGGTGGAACACTTTGACTATTCAAAGCAGCCCAGAGAGCACTTTGTAAGGGAATTACCCTAATGATTCAGCCAATGGAGCTGTAATTGCCAGCAAGCAGGGATGCATGGATAAAGAACTTTTCTTTGTCACAAATAGCAGTTCCACCAAGAACACGCTGGTGACTGCAGCTCGGCTGCACACACGGCAATGATACTAGAGACACATCGTTCCGTGGAAAAGTACTCTTTTTGATCACAGCTCATTATGAAGTCGTACTTCAAAGAAAGTAATGAAGCTGCACATTTAGGAATTTTTTTTTTCTTTCCCAAAGCTTTAGGATACACCTAGAAAATGTAAGGCACTGTAGTTAAATTAAACAAAATTGGAAAGAAAAGGTTGACATGATGTTGATGTGTAGAGCCGATTGGCTCCCATGCTGAGAATGAAACAAGACTTATCTTATCTAGATGAAAGTCTTTCGAATTATTAATACCACGTATGATAAGTTTGGGTGCGTGTACTTTGTTGTTCATACTTGACAGGTACAGCTTTGGGGAAGGTTAAGCAAATTTGATGTTTCTGTCCATAAACGTGCTGGCGAATGTATAAAGAAAAGTGAGAGCCTACTAAAACTGGGGTTACACTTCTCTGTAACACATCCGTCAACAAAATAACTGACATCATTAGCCACTTGATCAAGGAAAACATTCCGAGGAAAGTAAGGGAGGCAGGAATGCTTTCTGTTTAAACTGATATGAGATGTTACTTCCAAAGACCAGTGTGCTGTTGCCCTCAGGTATGTGACTGACAGTCCATGAGAAGCTCATCTGTGTTGTTTCATGCGAGTCATCCACAGGAAAGAATTTTGTCTACTACTCAAATAAACTGGCAAAGGTTGATATTGATTCAAGGATTCATACAAGTGTATGAGTATTTGGAGAAAGTGAGTGATGACAGACGTCAGAGACAGCTGTCCCCCATCAGGGAGACCAGGTGTTGGGCCAAGGACCAAGGCCAAGATATTTGGCTTGGTAACCCAGACACTACCTTGTTTGTTGATTTGATCATAACATTGAAAAGAAAGATATGTCAATAAAAGCACATGTACCAGCAAGAGCTAAGGGCTACATTGGGTCCCTACTGAAGCAGTGCACTGCTCAAGTGCTTGCTGATGATGGATTCAGTCGAGTCAGTTCAGTAGTTGAAGTCTGTTTCCAAATACTTGTTTTGATTTTGATAAGCTGTTTGTTTGCTTTTTTAGTGGTTATATCATTAAACACACTTGCATACGCTCATATGTTTACATCGCTTTTATACTACGAATAAAAGTATTTGTGTTAAAATTATGGTTCCACTTGTATATTTGTGCGATCAGATAAAAGGCATCTCCAAACCAAACTCCCGGGCTACATTTCAACCCCAGCCTGCCCCCAACAGGAAGAGATGGAGGCACTGATATCAATGCAAGACAACTCCTCACAATGCACTGAGGATTTCATCCTCATCTGTATGGACAGATGGAGGTAAACACTGGGATGGTCAGAGAGTGGGACTGCAGGTCACCATGCAGCTCTGGAAGCTCTGGCCTGCAGACCAGCACATTATGCCATGGTTCTGTATAATACTTCTCAAGGGCTGCATTTATAAAGTGAACAACATTGGCCCTAGTACTGAACCCTGTTGGACACCGTAGCAGACTGTTTTCTATGTAGAAGAAACCTCATTAACTTGAACAAATTGGAATCTGTCAGATAGATATGCTTTCAACCAATCTAGAGCTGTTCCTGCAACCCCAACAACAGGCTTTAACCTGTGCAGTAAAATGCTGTGATCTACACTATCAAAAGCAGCATTGCGGTCCAGCAGAACCAGTATGAACACTAATCCATTATCTGAGGCCATAAGAAGGTCATTAGTGCATCAAACCAGCTCTGTTTCTGTGCTATGATGGATTCTGAACCCTGAGTGAAAAAAGGGGAAATTAATAATTTCTGAACAGACGGTAACCCAACTACCTTATACTTCCTTTTCCAGAATTTTTGATATAAATGGGAGGTTGGATACTGGTCTGTAATTCACAAGAATGTCTGGTTTAGGAGAGGGTTTTTGTTAAATTAAAAGGTTTGATTACTCAATGGTGCCCAAGTTCTGCAAAGTGGTCTATATGGTCTAGCTTTGGCTGAGATTTCAAGGTACATTTACAGGTCTTAGTGTTTAATGTGCTGTTTCCCTGATTGCATGTTTGATTACCCTTGAATACACCTTCTGTCTTGGTGTTTATTTTTTTATTTATTTTTATTTTTAACTCTGTTCCATGTTCTGGGTAAGTTGTAAAAAAGAGGGTGCATATTTGTCTCATGTCATCGTGTCTTTGTTTATCACTCCTACAAAAAAAAGTTTAAATTTAATTGAACTGCATCAAATAATATTTTATTCATCCCTAAAGGCAAAGGATGTTGTTACAGTGTAAATTACGTATGAAAATATTAAACAAGCAAAGTAGATGCCAAATTGGTGAGAAACGTGGATAGTAGATGTTGAAATCTCCAGAAGTCATCTTGAATGCATTAGTGTTTGTTTCTTGCCTGGCAACAATTGTCCTGAAGACGTCACATGCAGCAGAAACTCTTTCTGCTCTCACCACATCTCAGAGGACCTCTCCTGGACTGTTAACAACGCATCACTCGCCAAGAAGCTACAGCAGCATCTCTACTTTCTCCGCAAACTGCGAAGAGCCAGAGCCCCGGCCCCCATCAGGTACATCTTCTACAGAGGCACCATCGAGAGCATCCTGACCAGCTGCATCACCGTGTGGTACGGATCCTGCACCGCAACCTGCTGCAAGTCTCTCCAGCGCGTCGTGAGAGCAGCTGAGAAGATCGTTGGTGTCTCTCTCCCCTCACTTCAGGACATTTACATCAGCCGTCTGACTCGCAAAGCCCTCAGCATTGTGAGAGACCCCACCCACCCGTCACACAGCCTCTTCAGTCTGCTGCCATCAGACCGAAAAACTGTTGTACAGTTAAACCAAATGTCATGCCATAACTTGTTTCTTTTTAATTTGCACTTTGTGTTTAAAATTTATTATTGTGTAGCACCGAGGGTTTGAGAGTAGCGTAATTTCGATTCTCTGTACGTGTCTCACATGTAGTAGAATTGACAATAAACTTGAGTCTGACTCTGACTCTTTTTAGACAGCACGAATGAAAATCACAGCAGACAGCTGAACATCTGGGGTGCAGAGATGTTCGTTCAGAGTTGATGTCCACAATTACATTATCAGTCAGTAACAAGCACTGCAAGCACTCCTATTCCACTTGTGTCAGTCTGTCAGAAGTCTTGTGTCCACTTTGATCATATGACATATAAGATGTTGTAGATGATCCTGCAGCCACATCTTACGGTATTACGGATGCGGTCACGGTCGCTGCTCTGGAAATCTTTATCCTCACATACACCTGTATTAAAGGGGCAAACTCCAGTTGAGCAAACTCCAAACTGAATGTTTGTCTGGGTTGCTGCCAGGGGAAATACAGAGGCAATAATTCCAAACACGGGCAGCACAATGGTTTGGTGGTTAACACTGTTGCTTCACAGCAAGAAGGTTCCTGGCTCGATTCCTCGCCCGGCGGAAGTCTTTCTGTGTGGAGTTTGTATGTTTCCCCGCCTGCTTGCGTGGATTCCCTCTAGGTAATCCGGCTTCCTCCCACAGCCCAAAAACATGCGTACTAGGTTGACTGATAATTCTCAATTGCCCGTAAGTGTGAGCGTGCATGGCTGTTTGTCATTGTATGTGGCCCTGTGATAGACTGGCGACCTGTTCAGGGTGGACCCAAGCCTCTTGGCTGTAGTGAGATGTGATAGGCTCCAGCAGACCCCTGTGACCCTGCAAAGGATAAAGCGGGTATAAAAAATGGATGGATGGATAATTCCAAGCACATCATAAATGGACATGGCTTTCCCTGGGTTGTTTAGTATCACAGACTGCCTTTTTCTGTGTGTGTGAGTGTGTGTTTTAAGGATTGAACAGTTTAAGGGCTGCAGTGTGATGGAAAGGATAATATGACAACGCCACTTTCTTTTGCATAATCTAAGTCTGTGATTGAAAGGAGGGAGTCATGATTTCCCAGTAGAAGGAGACAGGATGTCTATTTAATGCATTTTACACAAAATGTAAATCAATAAATTGCGTCTCCTACATCCACTCTGATGGATTTGCCCCTCCTTGGCAGGGTGGTGGTCCACCAAGAAGGAAGTGATCCCTAAAATGCAACCTTTGAAAAATGAAATAAGGTGCAATGCTGTTTTCTATGGCTTAAGCAGGACAAGCAAGGGTGAGGAGACGTCCCAACCAAGCAGACGCCACTGAACAAACCTGTTTATATTCCCTCCTGGCAACCACCCTCTTCAGCATCTGCAGGGTGGTGACACCTGTCTCATCCATGTTCCATACTTCAGATGGAAGAAACCTGCACCTTGTCATCACTTCCGCTTCATTTTTTAAAGAAGGTTCCAATATTATTTGTTGTTCAAGGCTGTTGTTAGGGCAATGCTCGTGGCCTCTGGCTTTCTTATTGAAAGAAGAGGGTGTCATTTCAAGATTTCAAGAATACCATAAAGCTTTCTGCATCTCTGAGCAGGGCTCAGGCATTTTAATGGAATTCACAATAACAACTTCATAGGCAAAGTTATTTTCTTCCTTCAGTGTTAAGCCAAAATATATGACAGCAGACTTGTCCAAATATTCAGCCAGCCTTACTCTCCAGCTCTGCAGAAGATATCTGCCTATGTCTTTGGTAACCATACCTCTGTTCCCCTCTCGCCAGTTCCACATAAGTTGCACAAAATATATTTCCCATGTCTCATTTCATGACAATTCTACATCATACCCTACATCATTAAACCAGAACATAGTGCAATGAGTGATTTTTACCTGCATGCATGTTTAGATGGTGCCAAAAGTATTATTGGGTTTCAACCCACTGTTGTTATTGCATTGCTTTCCTCTGTGCATCCAGAACCCTTTGACCCATGGATGCGAGGATATGGGTCCCCTTGGAGTTGTTCTGTGGTACCTAAATGATGGTAGTGGAATGAGTATTGTCCCTTCATCCTGGGTTGTGTCAGGTACGTTGCTGTGGGATCCTGGTCTTGCTCCTCAAGTCACTGTTATGACACACGCTGTGCTCCTGGTGGAGACTACTGCATCGTTGCATGTTTAGTCTGCAACAATACCCGTTAAAGTAACATCCACATGCATGCCTGGAAATAAGGTTTTCTTGCAGACTGTGGCACTCTAATGAAAAAATCAATGCTATTCACTTTACCTTTCAGTGGCGTTAATGTGTAATTTTTTTTTTTTTTTGCTTGGAGAAAGCTGAACTCGTTTTATGTATCAGACTTAGTTCTGTTTCCTGTTTTTCAGTTTTGTTTTTTTTTTTTCACGTCCCTTCAGACACTTTTTTATCAGCTTACTGGCCACCAAAATTGCCTTCAATTTTCATTTGGGCCTTTGATTAGCCAGTGTACCTGCTCCCCGTGCCTGCTCCCTCAAAGTGCTCACAGACAGATCAATGGTCCAGATCCAGGAATAGAGTGCGAGAGTGTTCTTCCGTTCTCTGGTTTTTTTGTACTTCTTTAGAGGCTAAACAGTCCCTTACATACTCAGTCCTAAATCCTTGCTATAATTTTGCTTTTAACAACAAATTCTTTATTCTACAAATAGTTAGCGTACAACAATTTGCTGTATTTGTGCCACAATCCATACTACATCAAGAATGTACTGAATGTACAGCAATTCATGTGCATAATATTTACAAAATGCAGTGCACACAATAGAGAGCAGCTAAAGGTCAGAACTCATGAATTATATAAAGTTTAAAACCGCTGGGTTTATTCCCATGGAGTTGCATCAACTCTTTTGGTCATTTTGTAAACTAGGGCACAAATTTGACCTATTTTAAGGTAATAAATCAAGCATATCCTGCACATTTGTTTATGAATACAGTACATTGGCCTCTCTTGTGCTTGTTTTACATCAAAGCACATGTCAAAAGCAGCTCAAAGCAGTAATACTTCAAGAAAGCAGTAGATTCAGGTTGGAAAGTCAACAAACTCCTTTAAAACAGGTCGTTTTTTTGTTTCTTTATAAACACTTTTTAAATTTTCCGAGCTTTTGAGTTTTTGAGCTTTTGATGATGTAATTTATCTTAGCCCCTGGAAATGTATTTAGTGTCATCTGTCCCCAGGCATCTTCACCTTTTTTTCTTTCATCAAAGATAAAAACTTTTTACATCTCTGATTGTCCCAATTGAACGTTGACGTTTGCGTCAGCTGGTTGTGTATCACTAGCCAAGACTGCGAGAAAATAGTTCATTGGATACAGCTGAAGCTGTCAGAGTTCAATATTAGTACGTGAAGTTTAAGGCACAGAAGGCTGGGTTGAGTTTTGGGGGTAATTTGTAAGTGTTAGTTGAACAGATTTCTTCTTGCTGTTTTCATAGCAGTTAAAACACCAAATTTTCTAAATCCAAAATCAGTTCAAACAGGTGCAATGATGAGCCACAACAAGGAGACATCGTAAACCACAAATTACAATAAAAAGCAGCATCAGAAGTAGAATGATGTAGAAATATTTGTTTAAAGTAATTTATTTTTGTGGTTCTTGATTGGCCATTTGTGTGCAGATGAGCAGATCCATGAATTTAATGTCAAGCATTTGGCTCGCCCTAATGCATCTGGAGTTCAGTTTTCTATCCGTAAGTGGCTACGCAAGTCAACCCACATAGTATTTGATTAAATTAAAGTCCATGCCCCTAAGTAATAAAACTAAAACTGATTTTATAAATCTATATTGTGGGCTCAAGGTTCACAAGCACATGCACAAAAGCAAACGTGCAACAACACATTCAATAAAAGAAAGTAAGAGCATAAAAACAAAAGATGACACAGAAGAATCTTACAAACACATTTTTAATGCTGAATTTGCTAAAATCTTTTAGAATAATTTTTGATTCTTTTTTTTATTATGTCTTTTCTCCTTTATTTACTTTATTTTTTGCTTTTTGTTATGCATCTGAGTGCTGCAATAAAATCAACTGTCTCTTAAGATTGGCAGAAGGTGTTTGCAATGCCACGTAAGGTATTTTGACTAAAGCTACGATTTTTTTTGTGTGTTTGTGTGTGTGTGTCTGTGTGTGTCTTTGTTGTAAAAACTTGGAGAGGGTCCCATTATGGGGTACCAGTCTCCTTAGGGTGGGGCTAGAAACACTGCAGTCTGTTGAAAGGTTGACAGGATCATCACTCCCATGTGACATAGCAACAAAAACCCACAAAAAAAACATGGAAAAACAACTTCACTGTTGATTAGACAGGGCTCAAGATTGTTTCTATACAGCAGTAGCAGTGCATAGCAATAACCATTTGTCAAGGCGGAGCAGTGGTAGGTTATATTCGTTGTTGGATGGAGTTTGTCGAGGGCCACATTTTGCTCTTGTGCAAACAAGAAGTTACACACCTTTTATCAGGATCAGAGCAAAAAAACTAAAAATTGTGATAGTACTGTGATCAATAAGCAAGTGTTCAGACTGGTCAGAGAAACGATGGTTGATAAGGGATGGCCACGTGGTGCCAATGACAGAAAGGAACTGCAGAGTTAGAGAAATAAAAGATCACAGCAGTCGGAGCGGAAGTGGCTTGATTTGATGGATGGCACCTATGGCCGTAGACCCGCGAGTGTAGGAAGGGAGTGAGAAATCGATACGAGTTCCTCTCCGGTGGAGATGATGGTGGAGTCCGTATGTTTATGTTGCCAAAGTGTTGGTAACTAACCTAGTTGCCCTACCTGAGGCTTTGTTTACTTTGTGAGCTCTGTATTCATCTCAAACCCTGTTGTTTTTTGGTGGAGTGGTCGTTTTATTGGCGGGTGACACTGCGTGATGCCCGTATGTTTTTTTATGCTACAGTATCGTTGATGTGAAGCAATAACTAATAGTTACAAACGGCACCACAATGCTGCGACCTGAGCCGTTGCCATTTAGTGGAAACATGTATAAAACCTCAATGGAAACACTTCACACAGCACTCTCCACCTCACATTTTCTATCCAAGGATATGAACCAGGGCAGCACGGTGGCTTGGTGGTCAGCACTGTTGCCTCACAGCAAGAAGGTTCCTGGTTCGATTCCCGGCCCGGTGGGTCTTTCTGTGTGGAGTTTGCATGTTCTCCCCGTGCTTGCGTGGGTTCCCTCCGGGTACTCCGGCTTCCTCCCACAGTCCAAAAACATGCAGGGTAGGTTAATTGATCATCCTAAATTCTCCCTAGGGTGTGAATGTGAGTGTGATTGGTTGTTTGTGTTCTCTGTGGCCCTGGATGGACTGGCGACCTGTCCAGGGTGTACCCCTGCCTTTCGCCTGATATGCGTCGGGATAGGCCCCGACGGACCCCCGTGACCCGGCAACGGATAAAGCGGGTATAGATAATGGATGGATGGATATGAACCACACCTTTGCAAGTGCACTGTGCCTACAGTCTTTTGAAACTGGAAGTTAATTTGAAGAAAACAAGTTGAACCATGCGGGGCGAGCAGGTTCTGCCCGTCCTTGGAGGCCATTTTCTCTTCCCATCAGGCAGAAGGTTGTTCAGATGGTGCGCTGGAAAAAGGATGCATATGATTTAGGACTCTGGCATGGACGTTTGAAGTGACTCATTTTTCAAATCTGGAGATGGATGAGAGAAAAAAAATCATAGAAAATGGAATGATACAAAACTAAAATAAAACAAAGAGAGAGAAGAAACATTTTTTTTAAGGTAGTGTAGATGTATCAGCTTATTTTTCCATCAATGGAGCTCCATTCAAAGTTCTGATCCAGCACAACCAGCACAGACATTGTTCAGCAGTTCAGCGTTAGACGGGGCTGTGTGCTTCAAAACTCTGGGGATCTGCGACTTTGTGTTTGCAATCATCGCAATCATTTTGGACAGAAATATATTTATGTGAGGAGGTAATTTCAGACCACTGAGTAAAATCAATACAAATACAAGAGAGTAAAATGGATATCCCTATTTGTTTGTAAATAGAAAGGATGTGGGAAGAGCATTTTTTTTTTCCTTTGTAAATTTATAGATTATACCAGTATGTTCCCACGAGGGACAGTCACATCTACGTGCCATGTTCCACCTACTTCTGATATAATCACCTTTCTTATCTGCGCTGCATTAACTATCAAATTAAACTAGTCAAATTAAAATAGGACAACTTATGAAAAACATTTTCAGTTTTGCATTAATGGTTCACATGGTAACTTGGTACCTTGGATACGGTTAATGTAACTACAAATTTGTTTTTGATGGCAAAATGTGCAATTTGTATTTAGCTTAGAGTCTGCATCATGAATTGTTTATTTAATGCTGATCTCTAATCAAAAGAATTGATTTTTAGTTCAGGTTAAAATCCATAAAGGAGCAGCTGTGTGAATGATTAAATGCCAAGAAGACTGAATAAAAGTTGTACTGTGATTAAATTTGCCAAGTAAAATCAGTGTAAATAGTCACCATTTAAGGTGATGTTTGAATCATTGAATTTCTGTCAGATATTTAAAAAAAATCCAAATGGCGTTTAACACAAATCAAAAATTCCCAGAGTAGTTACAGTCAGACATCGACCCATTCTGACTAGACACGTGACCAGGAAAAGAATCAGGAGAAACGATTATGCGTTTTACACACGTTTTTATCTGAACATGAATTGCTGCAGCGTAGGTTGCCATGGTGATGTATGAAGATTAAAAGCAAGCCACTGTTGTGACAGTGAGAGCTCAATTCAACATATTGTAGCTTACTAACCTATTAATCTAAAGCTTCATAGTACAACCCTGTGGCGTGTTTCAGTGCAAAAACATGTGCAGATATTGGTAGCCATAGTTTTTCTATTGATTGATTAGGCAGGTATATACTGGAGACCCAGAGATGAAGCCTATATTTCTCTATTGGAAACATGAAAACACGCAAGCTTTGTGTTGTATTTCACTCCGGTTTACACACGCTCACACATATATACACTCGTGCTGCAAGGCATACCAGCAAAGCTTACAAAAGTGAATAAAGACGTTGAGCCATGTCTCATATAAAATAACTTTTCCAGTAATTTAATATTCTATCAACTATTATATTCTCATTAATCATACTCAGTATATCATTTTAGTGGGGCTTTGAAGCAGCTCTTTACTGGGTCCCATGGGCCATTCAAGCCGGAGTTCCTATGGTGACTATTGATGATGTTGTCATTATCTCAGATTTTTAATTGCCTCTGTGTACGGTCTTCAGAGGATAATGTTTTTGTGTTTGTGTGAGTGTGCCTTCTACCTCATGTCATGTCCCTACTGCATATTCATTACTCTGTTTCCTTATGGGACTCTGTTGGTTTGATGAAGCTTTGGTGCATGTGATAGTTGTGGTTCTCTTCTCACCTCTGTCTAGATGCAATCTTGGATAAGTGTTTTTTAGTTTCTGGGCCAGTGCAGATGGAATCCATTTGTAAAATCCACTCTGCTCTCTTCTAGTAATAATGTGATTGCATGTATGATTTCACTGGAGCCAGTCTTCTGTCTGTAGCCCTTTGGAACAACATGAATATTTCTACAAAATGGTACAATCCTGTGCAATTTAGTAAAAATGTGTAAGAAATTGCAGAATTCGCTTTAGCTGCTCAACTCATTAGAGAGTAGTTCAATTATATAATAATCAAATAGGTCTAAAACAGAATAACCAAAAGTCTGTTTGTGGCCAAAACCTCACATTTTTATCATCTCATGTGTGTTGAAAGATGTTAAATCTGTTTTACATCACAGTCTCATTTTTGTTGCTCTTTTTGTCTAGTTGTCTACTACTTTATGGAAGCTCCATGATAGAAATCCTTAGATCTTGGACTTTCTACAAGAACAAGAACCACATTCAGGCTTTTGCTCCAAGCTGTGTGTGCAGTAAGACTAATATCTGTGATTGTCTTTGTGTGTTTGTTGGTTTTTTTCTTGTGCATTAAACATGTTTGCTGCTGTTTGAACTACTCAGCTGCTCATGCCCCAAACAGATGTGCACCACTGCTTGTTAACAGCCAGTAGCTGTTGGCTACCCAAAATATGAAAAAAATGTCTAAAACTGAAGGTGTGAAATGTAGTTGTGTTTCATAAAATCCCATGTTGAGCACACGAACAGAAAACTCTCTGGCCCCCACGAGAGCTATTGCGTGGATTTCCATTACCTTTTTTGCAAAACAAAAGCGTAACTCTGAAAATGTATTGTTGTGGGGAAGCGGTGTTTCCATATATATTATTTATTTATCTATTTTTGCTCTCTCTTCTTACAATGTGTATGAATATGTATTAGTTAACTGTATATATGTCTCCTTATCTCGATATATGTGGACATGCATGAGTACTTAAATACTTTCATGTATATTATTATATAGATATTTTTTTAAATACTGCCCCTACACCCCCAAACACTCAGGCATGCAATAGTAAATAGAATGCTCCTCCCCCTTTTCTCTGTCCTCTTTCTGCTTTACCTTTATTCTTTAAACAACACATTATAAATCTTTTTTTTCTGTTTTTGATTTTTTTTCTTTCTTTCTCTCTCTTTTTTTTTTTTTTTTTTTTTTTTTTTACACACATTACAACACAGACACCAGACTGCACCACCACTGTCTTGTCTCTCTCGTTCTTTCTCTTTCTATTTCTAGTCTTTTCACATACCACACCTGGTGATATTAGCCCTCTTTGGCAGAATTTTTTTTTTAATTATTTAATTATTTATTTCTTTTTTCTTTTTTCTTTTTTCTTCGTCTTTCCCAGGGATCAATAAAAAACAGCTAGACTGTCATGAGGGCTGGTGAAGGGTACACATTTGCACACACTTGTACACACAGACGCACAAAAAAATACCCCCAAAAAAACAAAAAAACCCTTGATTACAGATTAAAATGCATATATATAACTTTTGGGTCCTACCAATTTGGTATCAACCATTAATATTTGTGCAAACAAGGGCGACAAAAAAACAAAAACAAAAAAAAAAAAATCAAAAAAACAAAAGCGTAACTCTGAAAAGGTATTGTTGTGGGGAAGCGGTTTCCATTGAACCGTTTTTTTGTTTTTTATGAGCATAATTCTCCTAGCTGTCTCTCGGTATCTCCATAACTCATGTAGCTCATCTTGCAAGACCTCCTTTCAAAGCAATGGAAAAGAAGAGCTCGACTTTGAAGAAGAAGGAAGAAAACTAAGGAGAAAAATCCTTAGTTTTGGACATATTATTGCAACTACCACTACCGCTTTCGGGAAAATAGGCAAAAGCAGAAAAAAGCAGCAGATGATCATTAAAATAATATGGTGTTAATTAATATATATTAATATAATATTTGATTCAAGTCACAAATTTATTGCACTTCAGAGGAAAACACATTTTTATAATCATTGATTGAGGAGGGCAGCACGGTGGCTTAGTGGTTAGCACTGTTGCCTCACAGCAAGAAGATTCCCGGTTCAATTCCCGGCCCGGTGGGTCTTTCTGTGTGGAGTTTGCATGTTCTCCCCGTGCTTGCGTGGGTTCCCTCCGGGTACTCCGGCTTCCTCCCACAGTCCAAAAACATGCAGGGTAGGTTGATTGATCATTCTGAATTCTCTGTAGGTGTGAATGTGAGTGTGATTGGTTGTTTGTCTTCTATGTGGCCCTGGATAGACTGGCGACCTGTCCAGGGTGTACCCCTGCCTTTCGCCTGATATGCGTCGGGATAGGCTCCGACAGACCCCCGTGACCCGGAAACGGATACAGCGGGTATAGATAATGGATGGATGGATGATTGAGGAGGATACCATTTCAAAGGCATCAGGTTTTGGGGACTAGGTTGTTCAGTTTGCCCTTGAAGCAGCTGGCTCAGGTTCAAGTCCTGGCATGTAGCCCCTTACTGAAGTCAATCTCCCCTCTCCATCCTTGCATTTCTGACTCCTCACTTTGAAATAAATGTGACTAGTGCCAAAAAAAAAAGAAAAATCTTATAGTGGAAACTTCTTCCAGTGGAGATTTTTAAGGAAAATTACCATTTTTTTTCTTTTTTGCTGGCAACAGGGTTGTCACCATTGAAGAGGGTGTCATTAAATCAAGAATTTAGCTGCTCAGTCACTTCTTCCTTTGACGTATTCTCACAAATATGCCATCTTTTGTTGCTATTGATACAAATGATTCATGCTGAATGGTATCTGGGGCACAAGTGTGCCGTTTCAAAGAGCTGTTGAGTTCAAATGCAAATCTGAAGCAGAACACTTGTAGTTTAAATGTGAACCAAAAAAACAAAAAAAACCCCAGGTCTTTAACAAATCAGAATTGTATCAGAATGGGGCTGGTTGTGTGGATGAAGCACTTCTTGCTCGCTGGCTGACTGTATGAGTTCAGCTCTCTTCTATTTGTTATTTCCATCTGATGACACCATAACAAAACATTCATCAGCACTTCATTCCTAACTTATAAATACTTTATAGGGATTCTTTGGACGTTTTCATTACACACAGCAATGCACCGCACCACTTTTTCTATTGACAAAAAAAAAAGAAAAGAAAATGATGCAATTATGCACACTGATTAATAATTTACGATAACCTACACAAGGTGTATGTATTCTGTAAGTGACACTGTGTTTATGATGAGCTATAGTCTTAACCTGAAACCAATATGGGTATAATGTTTTTCCTCGTCTTACTTTGATGGTCCTAACAAAATGTACATTTCACATTCATGCAGAAAGTGTATTTTCTTGCGGAGAAAAACAAATCTCAAATAAGCTCTGCTTCCACTGAAAATCATTATGTTCTGATGAAATTAGGTGATTTAGAGAAATAAAGTTTAAATTAATAATGAAAAATTGTTGTTGGTGCACAGCAATGACCTTAATAGAAAACACGTTTTCAGAGAACTGGTCATAAATCTCATTTCTGACAGAACTATTATTTCAAACAAATGGTGGAATATTTATGAGTATTTCTAATGCATATAAATTAGCACTCTGATTGTTTTGATAATAGAATTCGTGGTAAAGTATGAAATTACAGTTTTTATTCTTGACACACACTTAGACTGATAGTCATTTCTTGTTCTCTTGAATTTCAGGATTACACTGAGGAAGGGTCATGACCTCCAGCAAATTTCTAACATTTGCTGAATTTCAGCTTCTCAGTATGTCAGAGCTTTTAAAATTCCTTCTTTGCCCTTTGGAACAGCCATATGTTGAACTTTTTGACAATAATGAAGGTCTTCTCATACATTGCATTGTTGCGTACATGATGGACTGTGGTATAACCTATTCTCAAATGCACGGCAGGCGAGTAAATAATTGCTTGTGTTACTTTAATGAAATCCAAAGCATTCTCTCCAATAATTTAATTTGACAGATAATTCAATAAAATGTCAAGTTAAGAGAGAAAATCTCAGGCAATAATTCAGCATGCCATAATTCAAACAGTAATTGGTAGTGATAAATGATGCATGTCATCTAAAAATGACAAGACAGAACATTTTTATGTCCGTTGCAAATTTTCCCAGTTACTTCTCACATTAACCACTCATTTATCTTCTGCCGATCAGTGGGTGGTTACATAAATCTGAGTTAACGACTGAGAGAAACTGTGAAATTGTGTGGGAGTAGGATGGGAGCAGAACAAGGAGGACAACCCCTAACCCCTTGTCCTTGTGCAGGATTTTATTAGACTCATAAACACATGAAGATGTCCAATACTCCATGATTGTTGCAGTGCACCACCTCAGAGCAGTCACACGTCCACTTGACAGGAAGCCCAGGACAAGAATACAAGACAAGAGTAGACAGCTGTTAGTGAGCACAGCAGGGTGGAATTACCTCTGTTGGGAACGGGATCCGACTATTATGGGAGGTAATGCACAAGTCGGAATATAATCTCTGAACACATCAATTGAAAATGCATTGTTTCATAAAGAATGACAGTAACAATGAATTATTTGGTGGTGGTGGTGTGTGTTTGTGTGTGTATGGGGGTGGGGGGGGGGGTATTGAAATATTTATTTAAACTAATTCAGCAATCCTTTCAATCTTGGGTTTAAAAATGAGAAGACTCACTGAGAGCATGTGAGATGTTTACTGTTTGTCGAACGTCCTCTGCGTTCACTCCGTTCCACATCTGAGCACCGATGTTCTGCTCACCCACAAATGCAGAATCACACAGAAGAAGCAAAAAAACCACACACACGCACACACTCAAACGTAGAGGCAAGTACATGCAACAAGACCGATCACTCATGTAAAGTAATCTAGAGGCATGAATGCAAATTAAAAGGAGCAAAGGAGCTTCAGATTAAAGTATGTGAAAGGTGCATTATAGTAAAACTGCTGTTAAGCCTTCAAATTGTTGTTGTTTTTTTTTTTTCTTAAAATGTAAGTAGCTTATGCATGATTGTACTTTTGAAAAGGTTTGCTGGGAATTCATAATGTGAAGTTTACATCTTAAACCCCACAATTTGCTGCATGCTCACTTCTCATTTTTATTGTGGCTTTTATTGTATTCTTTTTGCCTTCATCATGGCTCACCTCCATGACGGGTCCATTAGGGTTTGACAATACAAGTCCAAGACAATGTTAAACACATGTAAGTTTCTTGAGCAAGTATTTGGGTTTATACTCACTTTTTCTATAGTGCATGTCAATCGCTACATAAGTACTAAATCATTTATTGGTTTGTCCTTGTTGAGGCAGTGTTTGGTCTGGCTTGGGTTATCCTTAATAACAAGCATGGAAATTTGTTGGTTCTTGACCAAGTGGCAGTGGGTGGCTTCAGTCAGCTGCCACTGTTCAGGATGTGAAAGCTTAGTTTGACAGATGGGCTCTGTCCCTCCATCTTTACTTCTCTTTGATCTTTGCAGTCGGTGTCTGTCAGTCTGTCCCACCTCCAGCTGTTGCAGGCAGGGTAAACGCCAGACGATGCAAGACTATTGCAGAGATGCCAGCTGCCAGGGCGCCACAGAACAGAGGTCTCCGAAACTCCAGCAGGACGGACGTGAGGATCCATAGCACACTCCACATGAACCACATCGACATTGCTTTTGGAATTATGTTTTGAAATTGTTTGTATTTTTTTTTTTTTTTTTTTTTTTTTTTTTTTTTTTACAAAATTCTGTAAAAATATCCCTTTTTCTTTTGGTGTGACTGAAATAAAACCGAACATGGCTCTTTTTAATGAAAAAAAAAAAACACTGTACTTTTAAAGCAGTTAACTTATTATATAATTTAGAATAAATCAGACGGCGTCTATCTTGAATTTCTGGGAATGCAGAATTAAAGACTTCTCGAGGCACATCAAAAATATTTGTCTTAACATTTGAGCTGTATCACCGTCTTTTTGAGCAGCTCCTCCATTTAATCATTCCAAATTCAGGCATACCTGTTCCTATTGTTCAATTCTCATTGTTCAAAACCTTGGGAAGCTATAGAGTAAATTGTTAAAGTACTCCTTAGTGCTATTTTCCAAAAAGCAAAAAAAAAAAACCCCTATCTTTTACAAGAATGACCTTCATCCTTTCAGGAGAGTTCAAGGACTTTTAAAAATCAATGTACAAATGCTCTAAAGCTCTTTGGTTAGCCCTCGGTGGCCAGTCATCACATTAAGTCATTTTTTCATAGTTTTTTCTTTCACTTGTCCTCATTCAGTATGTTTTTTTTCTCAATGTAACATGAAAAGTGGCAAATGGGCAATAATCAGTAAATAAAAGCTTACATATGCTAACTGTTTAGGGCGCAAATATGTCAAAGTTGTCTGGACTGAGCAAAGCACTGTGGAATGAATGCTCTTAAGTTTATTTGTGACCAGATACAATTATCAATCTAATGTAATTTTAGTAAGCTGCATATAAGTGCCTTTGTACCACAATGAACTCAAGCATTTTAAATGAGTGTGTTGAACTCAGTCAAGCAGTGCAGAGAAAATTAATCTGATTACAAATTGACATTTTGCAGCTTCATTATTTTTCCCCTCATCAGTCTGTCTTTAGAAATGAAATTGAATTAAGATGACCTAAGGGGCCACATTCTAGGAAATACCCACTGTTTACATGTTAAAGCAGGTGGAAAGGTGCTGAAAAGAAAGTAAGAGTGTCTGACAGAGCAGTGCATGGCAGGCTTTTGCTTATTTATTTAACTTGACTTCTATAACTTGCTGACAGACACAAACGGTATGACAGTCAAAAGAGATGACAGTTCTCAGGCAGCAGAGCCTCACCACCTGAGGTTGAATGAAATGACAGGATTATACACTGGTTGCACATGCACTATTTATAATGTGTATTCTCCAGTATATGGTATGAAGATGTTTTATATAAAAATATATATCTAATGCACCTGATTTATTGTGGAAAGATTTATTCGTGTATCAATTTAGGTATAAAACAAGCCACAATGAAAGGCAACATGAGGGCAGTGGATAAATGAGGGAAACAGATGGCTGCAGATAAAATGGGGGAACAAGAAATAGGGGATGTAAACACTTTCAGCCAAGACAAAAAAGGAGGAGTGTGATGAATTGAGGATGAAGATGATACATAAAGTACACAAACAAATGAAATGAGTCTGGTGTTTCAGAGATACAACGTGATATTGCTTATGGAGCCTCACACACGGGTTTTCTGGTTGTCAGACCCCGGATCAGATGCTCAGTTTGTCTCAATAAAGCACAAGCGCTCACTTGAATATCTACACGGGCTTGTAGTCTGGGTGCATCCGTCATTCTGTTTCTTTGTCATTTTGTTTCCACATAATATGTTATAGTTTTGTGCTTTCTGTGGGGTTTTGGTTTTTCTGTGTTCTCTTTAGAGCCCCTGTTCGGATGAAGTTTAAATATTTCCTGGTTTATTTTGGGATATTTTGTCTCCTTTGTGTGCTCAGGCATGTCCACACCTCTGTTTTATTTCTTTTCTGGAAGTGTCTGTATATTATCTTGTTTTCTCTTTTTTTCCATGGTCAATCATGTTTCTGCTTGTGCTTTCTTGACTTTTTCAGAGTTTTTGTAAATTCCTTGTTTTGGTTTTTGATTGCTCTGCCCCACGAAGGTGGGTTTTTTTTGTTTTTCGTTTCCTTTTTTAACTTTTGTCAACTACTACTGTCTTCATTGTCTCCTGCATTTAGGTCTCCACAACCTCCAAACCTGGTGTAAACCCTCAGTCATCTGGCTCATCGTAGTTCATCTTAACTAGTGAATTCCTTCTGGATGGAAGTTAAAATGTCTTAAAAAACAAAAGAAAAGGAATCATAGTTGACTTGATTTAAGCCTGCCCATCCATCCATCCATCCATCCATCCATCCATCCATCCATCCATCCATCCATCCATCCATCCATCCATCCATCCATCCATCCATCCATCCATCCATCCATCCATCCATCCATCCATCCATCCATCCATCTTCCGCTTTATCTCAGGCTGGGTCGCATCGGGCAGTAGCCTAAGCAGGGAAGCCCAGACTTCCCTCTCCCCAGCCACTTCGTCCAGTTCATCTGGGGGGATCCCAAGACGTTCCTACACCAGCCGAGAGACATAAGTCCCCTGCTTGGCCTGCCGATACCTATCAACAGCCTCTGAACTCCCGTAGGACAAAAAGCCCCACCACTAGAGCCAACTCACCACCAGGTGGTGATTAGTTGACAGCTCTGCTCCTCTCTTCACCGCATGTCCACGACATGTGACCGCAAGTTGGATGATACAACTATGAAGTCGATCGACGATTTGCGACCTAGGATGTCGTGGTCCCACGTGCACATGTGGACATCCCTATTCTTGAACATAGTGTTTGTAACAATCAATCTGTGACGAGCACAGCAGTCCAATAACAAAACACTGCTCAGGTTCAGATCGCAGGGGCCATTCCTCCAATCACACGGAGAAAACCACCAAATCAATCATTTGGTTTCCATTTTTCTGTCTTTTGTCAGTCTCTTTTCATTACCTGTTTTTGTCTTGAACGGTTTTCTCTCTCTTGATCCTTTGTGCACTTCTGAGACTGATCTGTCTGTTTTAGTTAATTTCTAGTTTCAAGCCATTTTAATGGATCAATCCATCTTCTGTCTTAACTCATGAGCCATTTTCACATAAACACTAGAGTTCTGAAATATTCTAGAGATGTGTTGGAAGGCTGGCATTTGACATACATATATACACGTAATAGTCAATATGTGTAATATAACGTAGTCCCTCCTAATTTACTCTTACAACTCATTTTGTGGTTTCTGTCTGCAGAGAAGCTTTAAGGACTTGAATATAAAGCTGAGGCATTAGTCATACTGCTGTATTCAATATCAATTCAGTTTTATTTATATAGCATCTATTACAATGCAAGTTGTCTCTAGGCATTTTCCAGAGACGCAGAGCATGACCCCTGAGCAATTATCAAATAAAAAATGGCAGGTAAAAACTCCCCTGGTAGGAGAAAAACCTTAAGCCAAACAGTGGCAAAGAAATACTCCTTTATAGGAAGGAACAAACCTTGAGCAGGACCTGGGTCATAAGGGAGGGCCCTCCTGCCGACAGCCAGCTGGGTGGAGCAGGAAAAGGGAGATCAGAAAGAGAGGATGTAGAGGATGGTCAGAGGGTGGGACTGCAGGTCAGCATGCAGCTCTGGAAGCTCAGGCCTGCAAACACGTACAGAAGAGAAAAAGAGCGGGCAGAGCAGCATGACGAATTACAAAAGCAATGGATCACAATTGCTTGTTATTATCTGCTTATATGCTTCTTACATGATTAGATACTTCTAATTAATAACAATGGATTAAGCTTAAGAAAGGAATGAGAAGAAGAGGAGAGAACTAGGATGAGGGGCACCACTCAGTGGATCATGTTGGTGTCGTCCTGCAGTGTAGGTCTACATCAGCATATCTGGGATGAAGCTGTGTTGAAGACCAGCTGCTCTTTCCTCCTATTTGGATTTCAAGTCATACCACATTCCTCAAGAAACTGTTTCATTTTTAATTGCATATTTAGTCAACCTCCATGTTTCTCCCCACTTATAAAATAAATAATATAAAAACAGAAAAAAAAAATCTGCTTAATCAAAGAAAAGAAAAAAAAGAAAAGATAAACAGAAATAATCTAGGCAAATGTCAGAAGAGCGAGTGCTGAAAATGTCTGGGCCAAATTGTTCACATAACCTCTTCAACACCTCTGGTGATTTTTATTTTTGAAAAGAACAACGCCGATCAAAATAAAAAGAGCAGAGGGAAAACGTAGCTATAGAATGATAAAAGGTATTATTAACAGCATTTTATGGGGAGAACAAATACGTGTTTTTATAGCTATCAAACACAAAAACAACTGATGGGCCGTTTGTGAGTGATTTGTGACCCTAGATTTGCAAGCGTGGAAACTGAGACTGACCCGTCCACACGTACACAAACAGAACCTTTGACCCGAGCCTTTGCCGGCTGGTATTGATTTGATTGGCCTTTGGCTCCTGGCAGCCTTTCACCTGCTGGGGTCAATGGGTTATTGACTTCTGCCACAACAAGGAGGCTCAGACAATTTAGACTCTTGCAGAAGTGTCTTGTGGGATGCTATCTAACAGAATCCTTACTGAGGCAAGTGTGCTTAAATCCCTGACCTGCCCCTCTGACATCTCAGCAGATACCTTATGCTGTCATGAATATGCAACACTTGGCTTTCTCTTCCTCTTGATGGAGTCAAGAGAGGGAAATGTTTCACCGGCTGTTCTTTCCTGCAGACTTAAAGAGGCACCATATGCTTTGAAATGCCAGTCCCTTCTGTAGGAATCTCTCACTCTCTCTCTTTTTTTTATGTCACTTAAAACTTCACTCACTCATGTTGGAATATTTTTGTACTCACTTTATTCTGTGAAATCAGTGCGAATCAAAGATCAAAATCCGATTCATCCTCTGTGACTCTTGCCATGCATCATAGGGACATCTTAGTGATGTTCATACAGAGGCTTTACACTGCATCTATGTTCATGTTTGCCGGTCTTATTTACACAACTTTACTGAAGAGTAAGACAAAGTAAACGTGTCAACAGAACAGTAACGGCCAGAAAAATATGGCCAGAATAATAATATCTTCTAAATTGAATAATCGCATTCAAAAGCTTCTCTATCTGTCTATCTTCTCCAACCTTCACGTTTCTTCTTCTTAATATTGCTGTCGCTTGGGGTTACCAGTGATTGTTAATCCCCACTGCTCTCTTCTGGAGTTTGACGACCACCACAATGTCTGGTTGGTTAGACATCACCAGTTTATCAGTCTAGAATCTTTGCTTTTTTCATTCTCCACCACCCATGGAGATAACTCCCACCTTGACTTTGGGGCTTCCAACCCATACATATGTTTTACCTGCCAACATCTTGCATTATTATGTTCTCATGCAGTATGATGTTCTGGATTGAGTCTGGAGTAACTTTGCACAGTTTGCAGCTGGGGTCTTGTGTGGTGTGGTTGAGCCTGGCCTTTATCCCCTTTGTGCTTCTGGTCTGTGCTTGTGCTGCTATGATTTATACCTCTGTGCTGTTCTTCAGTCAGGCCTTTTCCAACCGTTGGTGGAATTTTTAAATATCACACAGCTCCGGTTTGCCGGATAGTGCGGTGGCAATGTCACTGCCTGTGGTAATGAAGTACCAGGTTCAAATTCTGCCACTGGTGGAAGTTTGAATCAGGACCAGGACAAAAAGCCTGGAATAACAGGGTCCGCCTTAGCTGTTGGGAGGCCAGGGCACGCTGGTGTGAACTGGGATACTGCGATAACACGTAAATGGTCTACAGAGAATATATGTGTGTCTATTTTGTCAATGCCTTTATTACATATTATTTGAAATGATTTAACTACACTGTTACAGTCAAAAAAAATTCACACAGTATTTAAATCATCTGTAATTCAACTTTGCAAATCGAAGCCCTTTACCATGTTCTCTTTGGAGACAGATTTATTTCTCCTAAAACCACTTCCAAAGAAGCCACACTTGCTCAGTCTTTTTCCAGTTGTACTCCATGACCTTTTGCATTTAACATGCTAATTGGGGTCTCTAGAGTCTGAGATCTCCATAAAGGACTTCCAACTTTACCTTACAACCCTTTTCAGATTCATGAGCAACAATAATTTTCACTGATGATCACTGATGATGTCCTGCGTCCTTGGAAATATGCTAACACACCAGAATGTTTTTGACCAGTCAAGTGCAAATCTTTAACCTTTACATTTACTAATCATCAGTTAATCAAGAGTATTTCATTAGCAGCACCTGACAACTACTTACTTTCTCAGTTCCTGTGGAAGAAGTGAAGATTTTCTAAATACTTTTTTTTACCTAGTTTGAAGACCAGGTAAGAAACTGATTTTTACATGTACAAGAGGGTTAAGTTTCTTTTTTCACATAACCATAAATCATCTCACATAACTCAACAAATGCCCTGCTGATTCTCATTTTTCCATTTTCATAGTTCACATTTAATACGTATATATATTTTTAAACAGTAATTCAAATAATGACAGCCTTTAATAATGTCAGTCACTGTACACTTGACAGTCTTAGGCAATTAAACAGTGTTAAATAAACAAACCATGTTACCCTTTAGGTTTAGATTTGACTGTAAACATACAATTGTGTGATATACCTTTAGATAAACTGTGTTTATCCATTTACCTCTTGTTGGAACATGCCACTTGTGTAAAAATTGCTGCTCTTTCTATTGGGAAAGGAGAGCGCATTGAATCTTCCTGTTATTTCTTGTATTTCCATCCGTGTGGTGCTGCTTTTAGGATGTTTAGGAATGGAGGGATGAATTTGGAAGGAAAATGCAGCAAATATGGATATGGAGGAGCTAATTTAGGAGTCACAGTTGCCGCCTAAGAACAAAAAATAAAGTCATTTTTCATGCATCTGAACTGTTGCAACTTCGGAAATATCAATGCACATTTTTTTAATTATGATTAAGGATGCCCTGGAATGAGCTGGCGACCTGTCCAGGGTGTACCAGGCCTCCTGCCTATAATGAGCTGGGCTAGCTGGGTGTAGAAAATGAATGAATGAATAAGGGGTGCATAATAGAAATAAGAAAACGAAACACTTTTTAACCAGTTTGAAATGGCATTTGAGACTGCAACTCTTGAACTAATTTAAATGAAAAGTGAAGAGTTTAACAGGCTACAGGCAGGTATGTACTCCATCAACAGTGTACCTGCCAGAGTCTGTGTGTTCTTCTTGTGTGCAGCTGTGTGTATCTGCATGGCCATTATTTTCCCTAATCATGGTGGATTCTGACATTGGACAAGCTTGTAGTCCGTCATTCTCAAAGTCCTGCAGGCCAGGTTGGACAGCCAACCGAGGCACTAAGAAAAGTGATGAAAGAGGAGGGAAAATAAACTGAAGGAAAGTGCTCAGAGACCTGTCATATCCCTGGCGTGGGTTGATACTGTATATTGGCCTAACCTTCATGGCAAGATTTCAAACTCTGTCTTACTGCTGTGGTCTCATTATCATGCTTGGACTGGTGGCTAGATTCACCATGTTTGAAGAAGTAACGCACTTAACGCACTTTTCCACGGCGGTCTTAACAAATTCCCAAATTCATGTTTTTGGCTGTGTTATGGTGGCACGTAACAATAAATCATGGGAATTACCTGAAGTGAACAGGTTGTCTTCATGCAATGGTTTCTACCTGCAGTTTTGGTGAGATATCCATACAGGTGTGCCTGCTCCCCACCACACTTACCCTGGGTCCCACCAAGCGTGAAAGCACAGCGTGGATGTGGAGATATTACAATCACTGCCTATTCCGCTGGATCAGTGAGACGTTTTCCGTTTTCATGCCATTCTTGCTCTTGCCAATGATTTCCTATAAGATCATCATGCAGTGTGTAAATTGACGTGGCTCATGTCTTCCAAAAAGTATCAGGAAAACCATTTAAAATAACAACAACATATGTTCCCAATCTGTTGTGGTCCAGTGCAGATGCCTCCATTCCCAGAGATGTTGATGCTACATCTAAATACAGTTTACCCACAGACTGTTTTCTGGCACACAAAGGTTTCAAGTGGAATTTATAAATTAAACTCTGTATAGTAGTACTTCACAAAAGAATTCCTTGTCCTTACGAGTACATATACTTTAGTGGCACTGTATTGATTGTGCACATATGATACTGGGGCCCTGTATTGGACTATACAGGCAGAAATATACTGTAGATACACAGACTAAACTGGATTTGTTACTGAGCGTGTCCATGATTTTAACCTTTTGGCTTTGAGTTTCTGTGGATGTTATCTAATGAGAGTCCCTCAGTATTCCCCAGCCAGACTCTCTGTGTGACGCCATATGCTCATTTGTTCCCAAGCTCCAAACACAGCATCCCAACGCTTTCGTAATGTAACCCGCAAGGACTACAGCTAGATATGTGGACCAGATCCGCAGGGAGGATCTGAGAAAATATGAAATAAAACCCCAAAGCTACAGAATAGCTTTCCTTTGAACGATATTGTACTTTAAAAAGAGGAGAAAAAAATTGAAATACATGTCAATGTAACATTTTGGTTTTGGAGTACTCACAGTTCCAAATTAATGTACATAAATTCAAAAACATAAAAGTGTCTTAGTGCAAAAGGCACAGAGTGGATAACTTTATCCAAGCTGAATCCTCCCAATGTTTCCTGGTTCTTTCAATAAGTTTTAGCCTTTGAGTATCCTTATTTCCTTTTTTTGTGACAAAAGTCAAATTGGTAGGTTTGCGGGTGTGCGATATTCCTACCACAGCAAGGACCTTAAACAACAAAGGGTCTTCCTCTCTGCCACACGGGAACTTCTGTCTCATTGGGGGCTTGTTATCTCCTTCATCAAGGAGAACATCAATCCATGGGTCCTGGACACCTCAGCACCTTCAACGTCAGAGGGAGGTTGTTAATGTCATGAATGACTTTAACAACTTTATCATAAATAATGAAGGAGGGACAGACATTGCCAACTTATTAGCGTTCTGCACGACTGTGACAAGCAAGACTTTGGCGCACTGACGTCATTGCAAGAAGCCATGACGTCATTTAGTAGCCCACAAGTAAAGTATATTGACATGGTGCTAATTTGACACTTGGTTCAGAATTGTGTCTGAAAAAAGAAAAGGTGTAACTAAAAAAGAAGGTTTAAAAAAAAAAACAACAGACAACTGTAACCGAGAAAGATGATTGCACTCTTTGTGAGAGATTTCTTGGTTACCAATTCTGGGTTTTGGTTCTCAGATTTGGGATTTTAAATTGATGTAAATTTGGCGTTGATGCCACACATGCACCACTCCGACCTGCACAGACAAACACACTCCTGAAGGGGATGGGACTCATTTCACTATTCCTGCTGAGATAGCTGGAGGGTCAAGTGTAACCTAAGAGAATCGACTCTGGGTGAAATCATCTGAGTGACAGCTTAATAAGCAAATAAAAAACTAAATACAATTAAACTAACGGCCTCAACTTAAAATTACAACTTACTACTAGGTTACACAGATCACAATCACTGATGATTCTGAAAATGCCTCTCTGCTATGTTAAACACTTTCCAACACTTGACTAATTTTTAGATTTATTTTATTGACTTTTGACAGTTACACACTGAAATGCCTGCAGATTCTTTGAATTGTTTTAAAATAGTGCACTGTAGAGGGAGACAGAGGAACACTGTCTTTAAACACTTCTATGATTTTCTTAAGCCAACTTTTGCAGTGTGTGTATGTGTGTGTGTGTGTGTGTGTGCGTGTGTGTGTGTGTCTGTGTGTGTGTGTGTTTCTGCTCAGTTTAAACTACGATAGACTGATGATGATGTGGACTGAAGAGACCATTTAAAAAAATGATTTAAAACCAATAACACATATGGAAAATGTACACATTTTCACATAGATGCATGAAGGAATGTATGGCAACATTCACACAAACACACACTGACACACACTTTAAAAAAAAGGATATTTAGTGATTTCTATTGAATGATTACTCCAGGAAGTGTTTCAGTCTTCTGGAAGAGGCAATAGCAATGTATTGCTTTGTTCTTAATTACCATAAAGTTAATAAGGTGTTACAGAGAGGGTTAGAGGTATGATTTTAATTAACACATGGTATTTGATCTCGTGGACAAATAGATTACATTTTTTCTTTAAAGATGTGTATACAACACACCTGTGGGTGCGAGGGCTGTCACGCTATATCTACGCAGGGAAGGCAGATCATTTGTGAGAGAAATAAAAAAAAAAAAACTGTGTCTGTAAAAAAGGGAAAAAAAAGAACATTAAATGGAGGAGGTGGCTTCAGGTTTCACCTATCAAACGCTTACAGTGCAGCCTTGACTCTCCTTCCCAGGTGGTTTGACAACCAATCACACCTTCAATTATGTGACCCAGACATCTCACTTCCTGACCACGGTAACAATGTACAGTTGACAAAAACAAACAAACAAACAAACAACAAAAAAAACCCCACCAGGACCCATTTTCTTGCCACCGTTTGGCTTAAGGTTTTTCACCCACTAGGGGAGTTTTTACCTGCCGTTGTTTATGTAATTATTGCTCGGGGGGTCATGTTCAGGGTCTCTGGAAAGCACCTAGAGAAAACTTCGTCTTAATAGACGCTATAAAAATAAAACTGAAAATTGAATTTCAGTGAAGGGTGGGTTAACGATTTAAATGTGACTTCAACAACTCACAAGAATTAATTGCCAAACAACAGTTAATCCTGATTAATTGAGGGAGAGGTTCCAGTTGAAATTCCCTAGTAGTATCACAGAAATCCCAATTTCTCAGCACAAATGGATGCGCTCTTATCGTCTTCACCAGCTGCTGTGTTTCCCACAAGTTCTGTGGCAGCCGGGACTGCGCTGAATACTAGAAATAGCCCCACAAACGGCGACGTCGCTTTGGCCGGTGACAACAAATGATTCTACATAAAAGTATAGGAATCAGAAATGCAATTTAATGTTATGCACCACAAATATTTGACTAGGTTTTGGGAATACTTACAGTCACATTATGAAATGACCCCCAGGAGTTGATTTAGACTGTCTCTGCTGTGTGTGAGCTTAAATTCACCGCTCTGAGTAAACCCTTAACACCAAAACTCTGTATGCTTTCTCATTAATTAAGCGTTTTAAGGTTTGTTTCTATGCTGACTGGAATACAAATCTGTAATATCTTGAAGGATGAAATAGCAACGTTTTACTTTTACATCTGGATTAAAAGCATCTTAATTTGGCATTATGTGATGTGACAAACTGAAGTGACTACACAGCTTTTTTTTTAAGTTGAGTTTTGATAGTTGTTTGTTAAAAGCGAAGTGAAAGAGACTGTAATGATATAGATAAAAAAAAATAGAAAAACAATCATGTTTAAAGTTTGTTGTCACCATAGTTCGAGATTGGGGAAATATCATGACTACATGCACATTATGTGGTCTGACGAAGTGTGAAAAGAAGTTGTGACGTCTCTGCTGCTGTGTGTAATTGCATTTTATTCTGAACATTCAAGAAGGGTGCAGTGTTACACTTTTTCAGCATATTCATTAGGTAAACATGCATCCAAGGCTGCACATCCCGAGCACTGGTGATGCTTCCCTCGTTTTTGCTTATGAACACAGAGTGACTCACGCTCCCCCGCTCTGTGTGGATTTGTTTGCATTCATTTTTTTCTTTAACCAGCTTCTCAAGAAAAAAAAAAAGAAAATAACAGGATGAGTTTGTGTGAATATGTGCGTGTGTCCTTGATGTAATTTTCTTAGTATGCTTTTCTCAGCTCAAGAGGAGGGATCAGCTCTTGTTATGCACTTGTTAAAACAAAACTCCAACCAAATACAGATACACATGAGATCCGTCAGTTGAAGGCTCCAGTATTTGTTTATCCCTCCTTGTCCTCTGAAAAAAAAAATCCATACTTTCTACTTTCTTCATTTAAAATTGTCCAAAGCTAAACAAAAAGTGGTCATTAAATTCTGATCATCAAAATAAATGCGCTGGTAAAGCTAAGTTTCTATTTCTGATTTGGAAGCAGAATAATGATCCGCTTTGGCCGTGTTTGTTTTCAAGCGCCTTTGTGCTCCGATGAGATTATAGAGAGTTGAGTTCTGCAACACGAGTTTTATTGTATGTTATACCTGCGGCAGCAGCATGCAGTAAATAAGAGATCCCCACACAAGATGTTACCCTTCACAGTGGTCCTGAGGTACAACACAAAGAATCACTGAAAAAAGAAAGAAATAAATCTAAAAATATCTATGTTCTTTTTTTTTTATTTTTTCTTTTAAGATTCCCTCATGGGTAAGGCTTTTTTGATAAAATTCTGTCCTTTCCAGAAATCGAATAAATTGCCTCCAGTGATAAGTGCTGTAATTAGTTTTGTATGATTGCAAATGTATTCTCGGCTCAGCCAAGCCAGTCGTCATTGTGAATGCAGAGTGGCGGTCGGTTTCATCCATGTTTTGTATAGTATAGCAGCCGTATATGAAAACTAAGTCCCCCCTTGTGATTTAGTAGCTACTAGAATCACCTAACGCAGCAAAATCTTCAAGACGGAAAAGCCTCCAAAATTATTGTAAAGAAGTTTTGGCCCTACCTTCTATTCAAAATGTATTCAGTTCATTTACATTTCAGGGCATTTTTCTAACCGTTTCTTAGGTCAGACCACAGCATTTCAATCAGGTCGAAGTTTAACTCAGTTATTGCAACTCTTTTCTTGTTTCGTCATCCTGTTGTTGACTGCTGTAAACTGTTTTATAACCAAATGTCAGCCAGTCTTTAAGCAACTAAAGTGAGGGTTTTCTTTACATGCTGTCATTATTATAATAAATATTATTAATGCTGTGTTATACTTGTTAGTGGACCATCTGGGAATTTTATTTGTGAATCTTATTTCAATGTAAAGACCTTTGTATCTTAATGTCTGTAAAATTATTTGTGAAAGTGTTATGAATAATGACTTTACATACATGCTTATCTTTGTGATATGTAACATACCCACTCAGGGTCCACTCAGGAGGTGCACCAGTGAGACATACTAGATTACATTTAGAGTTATTTCAAGAGTAATTAGGAAAAAAAAGCCTGTATCGGAGTTCTGGTCAGTTTCATGAGTAAACCTCGCAGACTTCAGTCGGGTCTGTTGGTTTTCTTTTGTGGTTTCCAGCGAGGCCATAAACTGATGATAGGGTTGCGGTTGGCGCTTCTGTCAACACTGTTCCAAAAGCTCGCAGTTTGCTGTGGGGTTGTTGTCCTTGTGGTCCACAAAAGTATTGACAACTTTCATGTTCTCAACAAATTGTTTTTGTACTGATCTGATGATAAATAAATAAATAAATAAATAAATAAATAAATAAATAAATAAATAAATAAATAAATAAATAAATAAATAAATAAATAAATAAATAAATAAATAAATAAATACATACATAAATAAATAAATAAGTTGCCTGTGTTCACTGATTTGTGAACTTGTCACTGGGCGAGTTGAGGTTGTGTTTAGTTTACTGTGTTGATGCCTTACAGCTACTCTATCTATCTATCTATCTATCTATCTATCTATCTATCTATCTATCTATCTATCTATCTATCTATCTATCTATCTATCTATCTATCTATCTATCTATCTATCTATCTATCTATCTATCTATCTATCTATCTATCTATCTATCTATCTATCTATCTATCTATCTATCTATCTATCTATCTATCTATCTATCTATCTATCTATCTATCTATTGGATGGGATTGTCAGTCAAAAGTAAATGACCCTTTTGGATGAATATTTTTTTTAAGTTTTAGTTTGAGCTCATGCAGATTAATTTTTGGGTCCATCCTCCTTCATTCTTCCATCTCTACTGTTTCCACTGGCTGAAACTAAAACCAAACCATGATTAACAGTTGGTGCGGAGTCCTTTGGGCTGAACACGGAACCTTCACCCTCCTAAACATACCTTTGGTCAATGTGGCCAACCAAGTTAATCTTTCCTTCATTTCACCGTAGACATTTTTTTCCTGTACAAGGTTTTTTTTTTTCTCTTTCTTGCCAGTGTGGTCAGTTATAATCTTTAGTTGAGCATGAAAGTGTTGATTTTGGAGCAGGGGTATCTTTCTTAGATTGTAATCTATGTCTAGAACTGTACGCGTGTTTGGCAGTTTGGGGCTATATTAAGAAATCCTATCTATCTGTGAGACTAGTGTTATATCCATTTTATTACACTAAAAAAAAAGCATCATATTTTAATCACACATTCGTCTCTGCAAGGACTTTTTCAGGAAAGAACTGACTACATCGGAAATGTGTACAGTGTTTATAAAGTAAAACAAAATGTATTAAGGGATAAGCAATACGTTTTGACATTTAGACATGTACTTTTTTTTTCTTCTTTTTTGCACAGTCAATTGATTTCTTCATGTACTTAATGCTTTTGCAAACATTAATAAACATCAACATGGTCCTTTAAAAGATTGTTCCTAACTGCTGGACGTATCTCAAAGGAAAAGATGGATGTTCAGAAATTGTTTTGATGATGGCGAAACACAAGTAGTGCTGATAGATAATAAATAATTTATACACTCTCTTTACAAAATCTCAGTGAATCTTAAATTCACAAGAAACCAGGGTGGGTGTTCGGAGAGGATTTGTTTGAGGAGACAGGTGAGCACACACGGGACTGAAGGACTTTGTGTGGATCCTGAAGCCTCCGTCTGGACTGGATCTCTGACTGGGTGACAGGCCTGACTGTGAGCCAACATTGGCCAGCTGAGATAGGGCTTGTGGCGGCAGCCTGGAGTGGGGATTAGGGAGGTGTCAGGCTGTTACAAGGGCGGTCAGGACAGCCAGGTGTCAGCTAGGGAGCCATGCTCGGCCTAACGTTTGCCTAATGCCTGTGTTTTCTGTTTCCCAGAATACTTATGCCAAAGCATTAATGTAATAAATGTATCTATTGAAATTTGCTGCTGCAAGTCACATTTTCAAGTTGGTTTAATGTGATGATTAGGTTTTAACTTTCTAACTTCAGGGAGTCATTATCAGTCTGCTTGGAGGAGAAATTCAAAATTAAGTAACGTTTCCAACATTATGTCTTTGGCTGCTACGTTGTGGTGAAACAAAAAGAAACAGCGTTGTCATCAAGTATTTTGTTCCTTAGTTTTCTCCGCTTTAGTGCATGTGCAGAACATGCATGTGCATTTTGTGAAATTGCGTAATTGTCCGTGTGTATATCAAATATCTGTGTTTGGATCTAATCTGTTTTCCAAGTGAGAAACACAAAGACGAGGGTTTTTAGTAAACTGCATTAAAAGTGATTAAAAAAGACATAGGTGGTACGGCGGCACTGCGGAGCAGCTGAAAACCACCCAAAAAGCTGTAATTACTTTTCCCTTCATCTTTCCCTCTCGCACATTCTCCCAGAGTCTGATTACTTACCTAGAAGAAAATCTAATTGACACAGCAAATTGGCAAACACAGTCTGAGAACTTCAGCGCCAAGCCAGTCGATCCTAAATAGATAATTGGGAGAAATATAGCTTAGCACATTCCCAGGTCTTTGTGGGAGGGTTTAGAAGAGGATGTGGTATCTGCCTGTTCAGGCTGGTGATTACAATCAAATAGAGTCAGTAATTACAGATTGGAACACCACTGGGAATGCTAAAGATGGAGAAAGAAACAGGGTGGGGAGTTATTTGTGAAGACGTTTTTCACTTTGCTGGTTAAGGTGCTCAGAGAGTTATGTTGAAGCTACTTTGCAAAGATTTTTAAATCATTTTTTTGTCTTTGTTCCTGGCTTTGCTGCTGGTAGTCAGAAGAAGTGTTTGTGTGTTGGGTGTTGGCTGCTCTTTCAGGTGCAAGAAAAAGTTGCTTTTTTGAAATTTGTGAACTTTGATTTCTAAACATCTAAATTCTGTATGTGTCTGACCTGCATATGCATGTAGCCCCATCCATCCATCCATCCATCCATCCATCCATCCATCCATCCATCCATCCATCCATCCATCCATCCATCCATCCATCCATCCATCCATCCATCCATCCATCCATCCATCCATCCATCCATCCATCCATCCATCCATCCATCCATCCATCCATCTTCCTACCTTCCTTAGGAAAATAAAGCTACTTCTAAAAAAATGACAATTACTTTCAAAGCTAGTCATTCTTCTTTATTTGCCACATTGATTGGCTGCACTGTAGAGAGATTTAACTTTGAGTTTCATAGACAACTGTACTGCTTTTCAATCCAAATGCTTTTAAATACAAAAACAGGATGCACAACAACGCTACTGTAGTTGATTTGATAATGAACTCTCTACCACTCAAACGCCATTTGCTCTCTGAAGTGTTGCGCTGCAGAATCCCGTAAGCCATCTGCAACAAATTAAGTTGTATCGAGAGGTTTTCGCCAGCATCAACGCCGGCTCTGTAGGGTCTGAGAGAGTGAGAAAGCTTTGCATCTAATTTATTTGATGGGAAACAAATGAGTCTACTCTGAAATAAATGCAGAACAAATTTTGGTAAACAGTTGTTGAACATTTTCATGAATAAGTGATTAAATCAAATACTTTCAATAATTGTAATTTGTTAGATGTCAGCTAATAATACTTTGACAGCATTTTCTGTTTATTGTGTCAGGCAGAAACATACATAGATTTTGTGTTTAAAGCTCTCGCCACTGCTTTGCAAGAGGAAGAGGGCTTTCGTAGTTTCATAGTGCTGTACATTTTCTTAACAGGAGAAATTAGCTTTTTGTCAGGCGGCCGTGGAGTACTTTGGCATGCACGAGATGAGAGGAGGAGTGGCACATTGGGAGGGTAGAGTCTGGTGACCTTAAAAATCATGACTTCAGTCAGAAATTTTCCAATCACCACCAAAGAACATGAAAAATAGACAGATGTTCCTACAGCATAGATATTATCATCCTTCATGGCCAGACTTTAAGTCCTCCTGGAGTGTTTGACCTCTGGTTGCCCCCTCTTTCCGTCTTCCTGCCCAGTGGAGCTTAAAGAGGCAGGGTCAGCCTGGTTAATGCAGAGGTCCTGTGCCTTCCCTCCGTTCTTTCCAACGTGCTGTGGCAGTGGGCTCCTCAGGGTGGCCTGCCCAGCAGTGACTCTGCTGAGATAGAGAGAGATGGGAAGAGCCTATGAAAGACTGAAAAAAATGGAGGGAATATGTGTGAGGTAATCATGGAAGGATGGACAGAGGCAGAGTGCTTGAATGTGAAGACAGTAGGCTAAGAAGGAGGGGCGGAAAGTGAAAATGAGATGTAGATGGAAAAAGAAGAATGTAGAAAGAAAAAGCATAAGGAAAGGTGACAGAGAGAAAAAGGTGTGACAGCTAAAGAGTAAATCTAGAGAGACAAAAAACAAAAAATAGGAGGAGAGGAGGAGAAGGGCAAAGCAGAGACGGACAGTAGCTGTGACTGCTGCTGCACACTGCAGCCCTACAGGCCATCACAGACCACTCCTCTAAATGTCAGCTCAGTCAGGACCACCCCGGGAAGCCAGCGAGACCCCCCTGGGACTTCCAGGAATGCAGATAACATCTGACATGGGCTAGCTGACTTATCACTTACCCACACATCGAACACACACTCTCCTTTTTATTTTGTTTTCATTTTTTTCCAGGAAAAATCCTGTCTGAGTTGTTTATGTTGCCCAACCTGACTATTTTTTCCCCTCGTCATCCATATAATTGACATCCTGTTTATATTGTCTCCACTGTTGTCATGTAAATATGAGTTTTCTTCTAAAACTACACAATTTGTTGGTACCTCCCACAAGCCCACAATATATTACTCAGACGACTGGAGAAATGGGCAGGTCTTCTGGAACTGTACTAAACTGGTTCAAAACGTACTTAGAGAACAGGAAATACTTGTCAATACTTGTCAATGGGTAACTTTACATCTGAGCAGAAAAAGAAGAAAAGCCCACAATGCTCACTCAAATAACATGATACTGACAAATAAATAAATACTAATAATTATTATTATAAGTAATACATATTTATTTACTGATCACTGTTTAACGGACATGAGACAGAACTTCTGATTTTAGTTCACTATTGAAACCTTCCTGGACAAAAATGATGAAGTTGATATTTTGTTTCATAACCTTTTGAGGGAAACTAGTGATTTTTCTGTGATTTTCAAGGAGACTTCTGCACCTCTAGACAGGTATTTTGGCACACTCTTCAGAAGTAAACAGATGACTCAGGTTTGAACGTTTTTTCCTCCAGACCTTTTTCACAGATTTTGAGTTAGTTTTAGATCAGGGCTCATAGAAGTCGCCTTCAGAATAGTCTGTTGTTTTTTTCTTAGTCATTCTTGGATATTTTTAGCTGTGTGTTTTGTGTCAATATCCTGCTGGAAGACCTATGACCTGCGAGTGAGACCGAGCTCTATGACACTGGGCAGCACATTTTGGTCCAGAAGTCCACACTAGTCTTGATATTTCATTGTGCCTGCAGAGACCTAGGACATCCTGTACCAGATGCAGAAAACCAGCTTCAGAACATAACCGAGCCTCCTCCATGTTTCACAGTAGCTACAGTCCTCTTTTCTTTAAATGCTTCATTTTTGCATCTGTAAACATAGAGCGGATGGGACTTTTCAAAATGCTTCAGGTTTGTCTCATCTGTCCCGAGGACAGACTCCTGGATGTTTTTTTTTAGCTGTAAGTTAAGTTGTTCTAGGCTCTTTGGTTGTAATTTATATTATCTTTAATTGGCCTCCTTGGCCACATTCAAGGGGGTTGGCTAGAGTTCTATGGACCATACATTTCTAAATTAAATTTGCAATTATAGTCACGGGAACATCAGACTGCTTGGAGCTCTTCTAGCTTTTATTTTTTATGATCTGCCCAGACAACTCTCTCCTTTGCTTTCTGTGGTCCACCAGGACACCAAACAGCAGTGTGACAACTTTTAACCCCTTAAATTATCTTACTGATTGAAGACACCTTTGATGCTAATAACAGAACACGCTTCAGTTGTCATTATGGATAAAATAATTTTAAAATCTTTTATAGGGGATCCAACTATTTTGTTAGGGCCATTTCTTGTTGTTTTTTTTTTTATTATTATTTAGTTGAACCCAAATTCAAAAACAGTTGTCACGAGTTAATGCTCTGTAAACTATCATTTCTCATTACGAATACAGTTTCATGTTATTTCAGTCACCATTGTGGGCTTTTCTTTCTTTAATGGAAGGGCACCAACAAATTTGTCCATGTGTAAATGCTTCGGACTTGGAAGATGTTCCGTCACACCACCCATGAATAGGCTGGAACACAGATAATAGAGGGTGATGCTCAAATGGCCTCATTCTTTCTTTCACTGATGCAGAGTTGAGGAAGAAATGAAACGTGTCCAGTCGGAGGAGCTGTCAGGGAGCATGTGAAAGCAAGAGATGGAGAGAAGGAGATGTGTGGAAATGGTAATTTGCAGACAGTGACAGAGAGGGAGAAAACAAAGGAAAGGGAGAGAGACAGAGACTGGGAGCAAAGCGCTGTCTCTCTACTCTAGGCATGGAGACAAAGGGAGAAATTAGAGCCAAAACAAGAAGAGGGGAAAAAAGTAGGCAAGCAGGAAAGAACAGTCTGATTAATTGAGACAGAGTCAACTGACCGCAAGTCATTAAGCCGCCATCGGGCTGAGTCCTAGTCACTATTCATTCTACTCACTACCAGTCTTTGCTGCTCCACTCTGAGCTCTGGATCATCCCTGCGTCCCCTCCCTGTTACATGCAGCCACTCACCAGCACATGGGCGTAATTCCTTCCAGACAGGAGGCTGCGCTCAAAAAGAGCTTTTGTCTTCATTAGATGTCCACTTGGAGGGCTGTCATTTGGGATGGTTGCGTTTCGGTGTGGAATGACAGATGAGGATTGTTTTGACTCACCGAGATGAAGAAAAAAACAAACACAATGGCTCTTGTTGAAGCATTTTCATACAGCATTCTGTGTTGTGTTGTCTAATTATTTTAAATATGATTATTGAAACAGAATATTTAATAATACTAATATCTGACTATTGCTACACTGCTCCTGATGGTGTGGATAAAACAAAACAAAGACACAGATCTCAGGGGACCCTCCGATTCCCCTAGGGAAACCCTTGATATGTTTTAGCTCTCTTAAAAGCCTATTTTACCCATTTTCACCTCTCACCATGAAGTTCAGGCTCAGAGGATAATTGAAGGGACAGGATGATGTACAGACAGTATTTGGTGCTGGGGCCAGCTTACCCACACTCAATTTAGTCCATTTAGATAGCTTTCAATCAGATACTTTGCTGGGGTTCAACAATGCAGAGAGAGCATGATGGGAAGGCATTAGCCTCTGCCATAGTTTTACTTTGTTTTAAGTTGTAGTGTGCAACAATAAAAAAAAAAAGATCCATGAGCAAAAAAAAAGAATTTTAAGTAGTATTTCATCACTTTTCTAAATTATAAGATTGTGTTGTAAATCTATAAAAAGGTTCTTTTTACCTGGCAAAGAATTTGCGGCACCATTTTACACGGTTTGGGAAGCATTCAACCATAAAAGGCACATCAAGGAGTAGCCTATGGTACAGAAGACGTCAATAAATAAGAATGCAAAGCAGCCAGAGGCTCTTGATACTGTTTAATAAGAAGTTTAAGATGACAAACTGTAGCCTCATACTTACTACATACAGAAATAAACGGTGACAACACAGGATTCTACGTCATCTGAGAAGGGAAAACATCAGCAGGCAGAACGAATTATGGAATAAACAGGTGGATGTTTGCGGATTTTTCCAGATGGACAGTGATGATGCCAAAGATTGCTAGTTTTGTCTTTGACATGTCATTATCCTCCCTGTGCAGATGTAATTTGTAATAAGATGGTGGTAGATCTCAGTAACGATTCCACGCCGTTGTTATTTTAGACCAAGGTTAAGATCCAGTTGCACTGTCGATTAGCATGTGGCTATATGAGCTGCTTCCAGCAATATAGGACTACCAAAGCCAAGACGTCTCAAGTTAAACCCATTGTAAAGATAATTTCAACCTAAAAGAAAACACAATTCCATCACCAAGCAGCTAAGTGTACACTTAAAAAAAAAAAAAAGACCAGAAAACAGTAACTAGCCACCAACTACTGTTACAAAAACCAGTCTTTTATCATTTTAAAGCTAGGATGCTACCGATAAAAACAGTGTATAAACCAGGCTCTAAATATGTTTATTTATGCACTGAAGTTGGACATTTTAACATGGGAGTCAATGGAGACTGACTCGCTTTTGGGGCCAGCTTCAGACTCAACCTGGTTGACACGTGCGCGGAAGTATAAATGCCAGAGACAGCGTAGACTGTGCATATCCAAGCACATAGCTGCTACACAGAAGTATAAATCTGGCTCAAGGCGTAAGAGAACAAAAGCAAATGTTCACTCTCCTTCAATATTCTGTTACTAAAGTTCTTACTACTTATATTAAATCTACAAGTTGCAAACTAATCGTATGTCTTTCGTAAAAGGTGTAGGAGTATTATCAACTACGCAGAGTATTCTCATTCTTGAAATCACGTTTTGCGACTGTTATAAATGACTTATTTTTCTTTTCTTGTATGTCGGTTTAACTGTGTATCTGTGTGGTCTTGAATAATTTCACATGTAATGCAACTGCAGTCAAAATCAAATGAAAAACATAATTAGATGCTAATTTGTATGAGGTGTTACAGAGATAATGACAAGAGAGGGAAAACAAGGGAGTTCATAAGATTACTGAGAGGCAAAGCTGTGATACAAATACACATGTATACAGGTGCAGTTGAATCCACACAGTTTGTTTGCATCCCTAAAACATTTTTACATCTGTGCAGTCAGTACATTTGTTGTTTTTGTTTTGGGGAAATAACCAGACAAGAGCCACTGGTCAATTTTAAATAAATTACTCTGGGGGAAACTTCAGTCAAAACACATAATTACTGTACATATTGTAGAGAATAACTGTGGCTGACCAATGATGTGCAATTAAACCCATTAAAATCTACCAGTCATCAAAAATACACACTGTTGTTTATACACACACACACGCTAATGAAAAAAATGAAATGTTTGACTTTGCCTTAGACAGAATATTTCATCCTCTTCATTTTTGTGATTCACACACCTCATTTCCCTGCAGTCTTGGATTAGTGCCCAGTTGCTTCAAGACACCATCTGACACTCACATGAGCCACCTTCGGGATCAAATAGCTCGAAAGAGCAGACGATAACCATCTAATTGAGCTTATACTCTATCTGCAATGCAAACATCGTCAAAGCTTAGTTTTCTGATTGGGCTGCAAGACACCATGAGATTTTGAAGGTGTTCAAGTTCAAAGTCAGGGTCCAGCAACAATTTCCATTTCTTGTTGTGTGTAATTTTGGTCCTTTTTCTGTTTGCATCACCTGATTTGGTCCTTTTTCTGTTTGCATCACCTGCTTTGACAAGAATGGTTTTGCCGTTCCAGCTCTGAGGACATCATTGGCTTGAGTGAGTAAACCCTGCTTTTATCTCCTCCCTCTTGTGACCTATGATTACCATTCTAATGCAGTGCTGCAGCATTATGATGGAGGTCCTTGTGGTGCATGAGCCGCTAATGGACCACTGGGTCAGTTTTCCAACAAACCTTTGATGTAACCCTTCCTGAGGGCCTGTGCATTGGCAAGTTGACATTAAACGGCAGAGGAAAGATATTTTGTTCATGACATGTCTTGGAATTTTTGAAAAAAAGAAAAGAGAAGAAAAACATCTTACAGAAAGCTGAAAAAAGCATAACGTTTAACAGAGGGAGAACTTAAAACTCACACCAGTTTAAAATAATATGTTAAGACAGTCATTGTAGATATGCTGGCATCATGCTTAAGACGGCACTATAAACTCTTGCTTGCACATTCATGCTCAAATGATGTATTGCATTCATAGTTCTGATCAGTCAGTTTTAATCTTTTTAATATGTTACACAGTAGATTGGAAATGTGTTATATGTGACAAAATAGCCAGATATTGTGGTAATACTTTAAATATCACAAAAAATTAGAGAAACTGCCATCTAGGAAACACTTACATTATCCCACATAAGTTGTCAGATACAATGACTTAGAGGAGAGAGACTGAGAAATATACAAACCATAGGCAGATAACTGCACTTCATTGAAGTATTTCAGAAAGGTAGGAAGTCTCCAGGAAACCTTCCCTTCAGTTGTGTACTCAATAAGACCTTAATATTACTTGGTATCGGGTGGAAATAAAATCCCTGGTAAAATCCCTAATTAAAGCCCATCAAATTTGAATGAATTTTTCAACTACCACAACAACTGGATGCAAGAAAACCTCTGTGTTCAGGTGAATTTATGTACCCTGTTCTTGATTTTTGAACCTTACTGTGTGAATCTGCAGTGCAGCGAGGTGTTTCTGCCCGTCTCTCTGCGTGTCACTTCTGGGTGGAGGTGTCTCATTACGCTGCAGAGGCTTGTTTCTTTTCTCTCACTTTCAGCACCTGAGAAGTAGATTTAGTTGCTGGCTGATGGCTTTCACCCACCCTGGTTCTCTGCCGGGGACAACATGACCCAGCTCTCTGCATTGCAGTCTTCAAGTCACATTAACCAGCCTTTTCCATGAGAAGGCTCTGACATACCTGCTACCTACAAAACATATATATATATATGTATATATATATATATATATATATATATATATATATATATATATATATATATATATATATATATATATTCCTCAGGATTGACTGCAAAGAGAAGGTTTGAATGAACATAAATGTTTAAGGAATGTGAATTGTGCATATTCTAGCTGTCCATCCTAGATTAGTTATCTAAAGGGAAAATGTTTGGCTACTTTCTACTCTGGATCCTTTACTTTCTTCCTTGTATAACAGTTCCCATCCATAAATTCATGACGTTTGCCCCTCATATAAGCACTCATGGAGGCACTGATGCAGGCACGTTAGACAAGCAAAGCATCAGCAATTTAAATGTATCAGCTATCAGAAACTGTCATACGTGCTCTCCCGCCCGTCTGTGTGGGTACAGCTATTGTTATTGTCTCCATAGATGCCAGTATCTGATGATATGCAAACATATAGCCATGTCACATTTTTATCTATGTGTATCATTTAAATCACCAGCATTAAGATAATAGTGGAATAAAAAACACACATATCTAAAATATATCCCACAATATATGTTAAAGATTAAAGAATTAAGATGAAAGTTTTTGCAAGCAGCTAATACATGTTTAGAAAACTGTCCCATTTATGTCATAATTTATTTTTGAAACCATTAGATAAGGTCTTGTACTAAAATGTTCCAGCAAAAATTGATTGTGTGCTCTTGCAGCTAACCCTCGTAAACCAGATGCACTTAAAGACACTTAGTAAAATATCACCAATCACCTTGGCTCGGAGCTTATTAACAGCGCCAGAGAACATTTTATGTTATAGGCAAGCACTAAAACTTTTTCTTCATTGAAACATCCTCAGTTATACAATATGTAATTTGCAATGCAAAACTTTTGAGAGAACATACAGTGCCTGCTTGCATAATGTTCCTTTAAACCGTCGTTCAGACGGATACCAGCATTTAAACCTCCATTTTCGGTTACTTAAGTCAGCACAACCAGTACAAGAGCATTCAATGTGCCAGTAATGCAATTCACCAGCAGCTTTTTCCATTTATACTTTCCATCAAATGCCTGATGATTTTGTTTCCATCCATCTGGGTTTTACTTATGCAGTCATATAATGTCACACACAAACAAATGGGCACATATGAGCAAAAAAGTTGACTTTACTTCCTAAAAGCATAACGTTTGTACAAAACCCACTTTCTGAGACATTCTTCAAGAGGTAAGAGTATAAACACAAAAAAAATCCAGGAAATCCAAAAACCAAAAACATGACCACAACACCATATCACATCATGCCACGCTATACCGTACCAACTTTATTTATAAAGCACTTAAAATAATGACAGCTGAAACAAAGCGTTGCACTTGCCTGAATACTAAGAACTATACAAGACTATAAGAAACATAAAACCGATAAAAACATCAGTATAAACACAATTTAACACAATAAGACAAATTAAAACACAAAAGATTAAATGGAGAAACTGAGTCTCTGAGGCTGAAAGCCAAATAATAACACAGTAAGCTCAAGAACAAAAATAACACAACAACGTAATAATGACCAAACAGACGAGCACTGGAGGAAGGAGAGGCAGGACGATATATTTACACTGACAAACACTCGAGGGTGAATAAGGCACAGGTGATGAAAATAAGGACAGCGGAAAACAAAGGAAGTCAGACCAGCACGCCAGGAAAACTTAGACAATCAAATATAACCTTGAACAAGTCATAGAAGAACTAACAAAACAGAAGAGAGGTCGTGTGGAAAAGAGCTCAAAAAAGACCAACAGAAACCTTGAACCATAACAGATACGCAGTTAGTTCTGTCACACAATTGAACCTTCCTGCAACATCTGTCCAAAACTCCCATTCATTTTTCCTGACTAAGTGATTCCTACTTGTACTTTTTGGCATTTTTTTTTCAAGCTTTTACTGTGATTATGGTAAAAGCTTTAATAAAATACGGGAGCTGTACTGTACCAGCGCCCCCTATTGACTGGGGGGGAGACCCCCAAATCCAAAGGGAGTAAAAAGGGAGACATGATAGATGGAAAACAGGAACAACATGGTCAGAATTGAGTTGTATAAAATATACATTTCCTATGTAATGTAAGATTCCTGGCAAATGAAACAGATGAGCTTGGAGACTGATGAGCAGACAGCGAGTGTCCAAACTATTTTTAATCCATCTTTTCACTTTTTCTAAAGCACCTACTTCAAGCAGGTGATATTTCAGAATACATTAGGGGTGATAATTCAAAAGCGAGAGCTCTCATACTTATCTTTTATCCGTTAATAAAACAAGACCACAATTTCATTGAGCAGCCAATATGAAGTCATTGCATTAGCTGCTCTGTTCCGATGTGCGTTCACAACTCATCCATAAGGGATAACAAGTGCAGGTTTCTTTATTTTATTGGAATCCCTAAATAAAGATGTCAGACTTGGTTTTTAATGCTTCGATAAGTAATCACTACTCCTGGGTAGGATTTATATCTATCTGTCTTCTACCAGTAAAGCTCTTTGAAATGAAAGTGAATTCCCCCTGCTAAAAGGTGGAATAAATAGCTAATACAGACCCGGGAGGATGGAGCCGAGCTGTCTTGATATGTAGTCAGCAGCAGAATTAAATCAGCCTCAAACAGCACAGGATGCAGCTTATAGTCAAAGGTGTTTCTCTTTTTTCTTTTTTTTTTGTGTTTTTTGTTCACGTTTGTGTCTGTTATCTTGATCTCTGATTCTCTTTCTTTTGCTTGGCTTCGGACAATCTTACTATGTCCCCACACTTTTTGCACTGTTTTCACGTGTAAACATCATACATTTGGAGAGATTTTTATCAGCCAAGTCCGCATGTTCTCACGGAAACGCTTGACGTAATCCCAAACAGCAGTTGCTGACTCACTGATCTATATGTGCATGGGGGTGGGCAAACGGGAACGCTGTGAACAGTTTCACATCGCATGGAGAGACGTCAGCTATCCAGATGCTGGCCTCACTTCACTTTCTCTTTTTTCATTTTTGACAAACTTGCGATCTCAAAAGGCATCTAGTTCTGTTGTCGTCACTTAAAAGATAACGTTTCCAATATAGTACTAATGTTTACTCTGACGTGTGGATCAGAAATCAGAAAAAGGTGGCCTGGAATGTGGTCATTTAATAAATATAGTAATACTTCCATTTAATCATGTCCAGTCTGATCCCAAGATATTTAATGTTGAATCAAACTTATTCAGTTTGATTCTAAATATATATGCCCTGCATTTTAGGTATTTTATAAAAATTATATTCCAAAAAAGGCAAAAAAGAGCTGAAATTGCTATGTGAAAAAGATCGCATCAACAAGTGACTCTAATCATGATTTGGCAATAAAGAAATAATCAAATTAATTAATTAATTAATTAATTGGTTAAAAACAGTATTAATGAATGGATGAGAGTATAAGGTGCAAAATGAACACATTGCTTTAAATTTCGCAAAACAATTTTATCAGAAAATCAGATGTACCCTAATGGAGCCTACAGTCTGTATCCTTTTACATTTCAAGTTTGGCATTAAATACGTTTCCCTTGTAATATAAAAGGTTTCGTCATTTCAGAAACATCTTCAAGAACCCCAGCTGCTTTCTATTCAAGCATTTAGGATTGATCACTGCAGTACTTTTCCAATTAAAGGCTCTTGTCCGGACTTTACATTTGATTTAGGTGGGTATTTTTTTGACCGGGTTGTGTACGTTGTGTCAACACCTCATTTGAAAGATCCTGTATGAGATCCTGTATGAGCTGTGGTGTTAATCTTCCCAAATCTAAACATGATGGCTTGAGTGGTTTTTCATTGCCCCCACTAAAGGAAAATCATATTTCTCAAAGGCTCTGGCGATCCAGTAACCGGCGCAGTGCTCGGTTAGTTAATGAGTAGTCATTTCCTATTTCCCCACCTCCAGTGACGGCTAATGATTGGCCAGATTAGCCGCTGCCTTCAAGGATATAAACTTCACCTGGCTTCTCTGCAGTCTTAATTTTTGTCCTCTTTTACGATGCGTGGAGCGACTGGCTGTTAAATTGATTATATCCTACTGCTGACAGGCTGATCCACTTCTTGAGATGGGTCCAGATGTCAGCTGGTGAAAGACAGAGGCCCCTTTGCCCGACAATGACAACATTTACCAACGCACCTAAATGATTTGCTCTTAATATTTTATTCTTTACAAAAACTTACTCTAATTTTAAGATGGGGTTATTAGCAGGACTCCCTTTTGGCTGTTTCCAGCAGACACAGTGGGAAAAGCAGCAACAGCTACAAGCCAGGATACTTCTGTGCTCAGCCCCCTGAAGCAGACAGTTGGAGCTATTAATAAAAGCAGTATAAAACAGTAATTGGTGAGCTGCTGACTTGCTAGTCATTATGTTCTTCTTCGTTTCAACAGACGTAAACTTGCTTTCGCCAATTTTTTTTACTGTTTGTTTGTTTTTTTTTAACTTTCTGTAGTGAACTGAATTAACCAATAGCTAGGATTTTTTTTCTTCACAATATATCACTGAATGACAAACTATGCCTGCAATTTGTATTTGACAATAACCTGTATAAGCCTTTATTGGTCAAAAGAATCAGTATTTGCCTAAATCATTTATTTAACTTTTTTCTCTCAAGTACCCACCTCTATGACCTCGCAAAATATTTTAAGGTAATATTGATAACGTTTTTTTTTGGTGTTATTATGTACATCATGAAGCATTGATAGCGCATTTAAACAGCTAGTGATTTGAAGGTCAGAGGTGGTCTTCAGTGCATTGAAAGGCTTTTAATTAAAGTCATACATTTTTCACCAGAGCAGCCACAGGGGCTAAGAGTAATTATGCAGATAATAAATCATGTGCAGGAATCTTCTCCCTGTCTTAACTAGACAAACTGAAAAGACCGCCACTGAATAGATGGTTTTGAGTTATGGCCAACAGTGAAGACATCACCTTAAACCTCTCTTTTTTCAGGATTTTAGAAAAAAATAATTAAACGTAAATCGATGTGAAATACTGGCCATTTCCCCTGGTGTTCAGTGACAGGAAGTATAGTTCTTCTATAGGTGGTTTGGTGGGATACTAGTCTTGCTAATGTAAGTTCAAGTTAACTTCAAGTTGTTCTGCTAGTTATCCACAAGAACATGGGATGCTAGAACAGCTTATATGTTTCTCCAGAATCCACCACATTGTGTTGACATTTTCCAAGAAATAAGGTAAATAAAGGATACCGCAGTCTATTAATTCAATTCAGTTTTATGTATATATTGTCTATTACAACACAAGTTATCTCTAGGCGCTTTCCAGACACCCAGAACATGACCTAGCCTTCAGATTATCTCAAGAACAGTGCGCAGAAAGCTTTATTGGAATGGTTTTCATGGCCGAGCAGCTGCATCCAGTTCATACATCAACAAGTGCAATGTAAAGCATCGAATGCAGTGGTGTAAATCACGCCACCACTGGACTCTAGAGCAATGGAGATGCGTTCTCTGGAGTGACGAATTGCGCCTCTCCATCTAGCAATCTGATGGACAAGTCTTGGTTTGGCGGTTGCCCAGAGAACGGTACTTGTCTGACTGCATTGTGCCAAGTGTAATGCTTGGCCTAACCTCAACCTGACAGAACACCTTTAGGATGAATTAGAGCGGAGACTGAGTGCCAGGCCTTCTTGTCCAACATCAGTGTGACCTCATAATGTGCTTCGGGAAGGATGGTCACCAATTTCCATAAACACACTCCTAAACCTTGTGGACAACCTTCCGAGAAGAGTTGAAGCTATTATAGCTGCAAAGGGTGTATCCATAGGGTTCATATTGAACCCTATGGATAAGGAATGGGATGTCACTTAAGTTCATATGCGAGTCAATGCAGGTGAGCGAATACTTCCATATAGTTAATATATGACTGATACATAGTTGGTGGACTACAGAGATGACTATATAAACAGATGTTGACAGCAGACACTGGGATGGTCAGAGGGTGGGACTGCAGGGCAGAATGCAGGTCCTGAGGCTCTGGCCTGCAAACATGTACAGAAGAGAAAAAGAGGGGGCAGACCAGCACAATAAACTACAAGACAATGGGCACAATTATGCTTATGAGATACTTTTTATGAATAATTGAGGCTTGAGCTGATAAGGGGAAAAAGAAACAGAAGATGGAAACACGCTGTCTTACAAATCAAATTAATATGCTGTTTAAATGACAAATCCTCATCGAAAATAACACCAAGGTTTTGCACTGTTGTACTGGAGGCCATTGTAATACCATCTAATCCCTTCCTAAGGTGTTTGAGACCACAAACAACAACCTCTGTTTTATCGGATTTTTAGAGCATAAAAATGAGTGTACATCCAGTCGTTGATCTCCTTAAGACATGCCTAAAGTTTGGCAAATGGTTCTGTTTCATCTGGCTTCATAGACAAGTACAGCTGCTTATCATCAGCATAGAAAAGAAAATGAATGCCGTGGTTCCGGATAATATTTCCCAAGGGCTGCATGTATAAACTGAACAAGATTGGCCCTAGCACTGAACCCTGTAGGACACCACAGCAGACCCACATCTTTACTGAAGAAACCTCATGAACATGAACAAACTGGAATCTATCAGACAGATATGATTTAAACCAACCTAGAGCTGTCCCTTTAATCCCAACAACATACTCTAGCCTCTGCAGTATAATGCTGTGATCTATAGTAGCAAAATCAGCACTGAGGTCCAGCAGAACCAGTATGAACACTAATCCATTATCTGAGGCCATAAGAAGGTCATTCGAGACTCGAACCAGTGCTGTTTCTGTGCTATGATGCATTCTGAAGCTGGACTGAAAAACCTCAAATAGATCATTTCTATACAAATGGTCACACAGCTGGCTTGCAACTACCTTTTCCAAAATTTTAGATATAAATGGAAGGTTGGAAATTGGTTTATAATTAACTAAAACATCACGGTCAAGAGAGGTTTTTTTTAAGTAAAGGTTTAATTACTGCAACTTTAAAAACCTGTGACATCCTAAGTTTAGGGATACGTTGATCTGGTCCAGTATTGTCAGACCAATAAGAAAGAAAACCTTTTTGAGTAGTTGAGTTGGGATGGAGTCTAACAGACACGTGGATGATTTAACTCTATTGACGACGGGAACAAAACAGTCTAGAGTCAGGTCAGAGCCTAAAGGAGCCTCTGCTTCCTTTAACAAAGCCTTTTTTGTATCTTGAGTTTTGCATGAACTGTATTTTTGGAGATGGGTGTAGTGTACTCTGCTTGTAATGATCAACATGATCCATCCATGGATTGAATGGATCATGGGTCATTGGAGTCATAATCCATTACCCCATCCATCTACATCGAAACATTGACATAAAGAACAATCTAATAATGTTGATGCAAAGTGAAATTTTGATTTATGCCATAGTTTTACAGTCAATTCAGAGTCTGAGCAGCTATATGGTCCTGTAACCTACACACTATACGTTTACCAGCATGTTCTCACAATAATGCAAGGTTAAAAAAATGAATATACTCACATGTTTAAATGCAGATTATGTCTGCACTTAAATCTTACATATTTGTCATAATGAAAGGCAAAATCATTTCATCGGATGATTGCAATTTAGTTTTTTTTTTTACTTCAGAGCACAAGTTCACAGCCATAAATATATGTGCTAATCTTTTCAAGTTTAAGGTAAATTTTGGAATCATAGTATATGTGGCTCTCTCATTTTAACTACAGTTGTCATGATATGAAAAAAATATAGTTCTATGGGTTTAAAAAACAGCTTCTAGGTTTGGGTTCGTTCATATTTAACAACAAGCACTACAGTTTGTCCAGCTTACATGAAATGAAATGTGGTGAAATGAGACGGGTCACATCCACAGCAGTGTTGTCTCCAGCCATCTGTCTTGATTCCTGAGCCACGCTCTGTGTCAGACAGGCTGGATGCCTCCTCTCTGGTGTATTGGCGTGAAGCCACAACAAGAGCAATGTAGGAGATGCGTAATCCATTTCAGCACTGCAGAAAAACATTATCCTATTTTTAATCTAGGGAGTAATGCCAATGGATGTGTGAAGAAAATGCATAGGACACAACTGTACAGCTGAAAGACAAAGAAGAAGGGGGAGAAATCAATTCTCAATCTATTACTTTAAACTGGAGATGTGATACTTATTTCACATGTTAAGTCAGCAATAAGTCATAAAGGATATGACAAAAGCTGTCAAGCTTTTTATTTAAAAAAAAAAAAAGATTGACAGAGATGCATACATTTTTCTTTTGATATCCTTTTCTTCTATGAATTTGTAAGAGCTTTACAAGGGTGGATGTAAAAATTGCATAATGATAATCCCTGGTTGAAGTGTTCATGAACGGTGGAATTTGTATTCTAAGTCAAAGTGCAAGCAACATCAAAGACCTTTCTAGGAAATGCTGTAGTTTCGTGACTTTATTTAGGTAACTGAAAGGCGAAAGGGAAAAGAGAAGGTGAGAAATCAGAGAGGAAGAAATGTGAGATTAAAAGTATCCTCAGGTGATTAGCACTTTATAGTATCTTAAAAGCAAGTTAATGATTGCATGTGCATGTACAGGGCATGTAAATGTATCTACAAAGATAAAGAACCTGACTAGAGCCTTTAAATGTATTCATGCCGAGCTTCTGCTGCTCAGATCAGCATTTTAAAACAATCAATCAAATCCTGATGAAGTTCTAGTTGACGTCTATTCTGGACTGTGATTTTGCAGCATCAAACATGGACTGCTGCAGTTTTGACATTTGCAATATCAAACTTAAATACACACATCTAACATCTGGCCAGTCCACTTCTAATAGGCTACCCATCATTGCGCTTAGGATGCTTTAAAATGCAGATAAAAACAAAAGTTGCTACAATGTGGAAAATGCAAATAATAATGCAAATAATCCTTCTTTATTTATTTTTCAGAGATTTATTTTATTTATTTATTAATATCTTTCATGCCTGTAACACATTCCAACAAAAAAGTTGTTATAGCAAAAGTTTAGTCCTAATGAAAAAAAAGGTATATTTCCTATTTTGTAATTTTAATGATGATTTGGTGCAAAAACTGTACCCATGAAAGGCTGAATCTTTCAGGAGCAGAGATCTTCACTTTTTTAGGGAATGTGTGAGAGAAAAATTAAAATGTTTAAGTTTTTTTAAAAGACTGGGTGTGATTTGGATCTTACGCTTCTTACAGTAACATAATATCATGTATTGAGTTGAAGAATCTGAAGAAATGTCGGCACAAACATAAGCTGGACAGCTGCAGTCCCTGACCTCTCAGACAGCAATGCATCAAGAGCCCTCATTGCTGATGTAACCAAATGGGAACTTCAGGAAACCTTTGTCCAGTTTTGGAGTAACATTCGCAAATGTGCCTTGAAATATTTCTGTGGGAAAAGAACAAACTAAGCTGGTCTAGACCGTCAACGTCTCTGGGCTCAGAAGCATCTGTGTGATTGATCATCACATAATAGAAAAAGTGTATTGTGGTCAGATAAATTGGTATTTCAGATGATTTTTGAAAGAAACAGGCGCTGTGTGCGCTGGGCCAAGAACAAAAAAAGACCATCACCAACAACTCTAAAAGCCCAGCTCTGTAGTGGAGTGGTTTGGAAGTGTCCCAGAAGCAACTGTCCACTCTGCTCTGCTAAAGATACAAGTGTGGAATCGATTCTTTTTCACGTGGAGTTGCGCTGTGTCAGTTTTTACACAGCAGGAACTCTGAATGATATAGAAAACTGGAAAAAAAACATCTGTACATGGATATTACAACAACCTGCGGAGGCCGAGGGTAAAGAATTCAGAAAAAACTTGGGTTTAGAAGTTTTATTTGACACCGCTCATCCTTTGTATGGGTGTAATCCTACGACATGATGATGTATAATCTACTTGCTGGAGTTTGTACAACACATGCTAATACAACATTCCCAGTGGAAAAAGCAAACAAGACCAGTAACTCCTCTATGACAGCTGTACTGTACTGGAGCAGAACCACTTGTTAATGACACAGAGACTTACCTGTTTTATAAAGTATAAAAATAGATGAAAAACACACTAAATCTTATGTATGAGTCTTTTTTAAGACTTTTATTGTTGCTCTGTGATTGCTGAACCTTCTGACACTTAATCCACACTTAACTTACTATTCTGTGCTAACAATTTTATAAACATGCATAAATACATTAAAGAACAACTATTTTTTTTGTTTTACTTTATCTAATGTGTAATTTAGCAAACTCATGCCCTTTAATAGATATAATGATATTGGCTCAGTTTAAAAAAAGAAAAAAAGCCAAACAAACTTATCTAAGACTTCCAGATCCTGCACACTATAAAAGCCAATATCAGGTGAGATAAATAAACTACACACAACACGGACTGGATATACGTGGCAGCAGCTGAACAGTCATTACTTAGAAATGAGTGTTGGAAGCAGGAAACATGGGCGAGGTTTCTTTTTTGATGTTTTCAGCACACAGCAGTCACTTTTCCAGAGAGAACCAAAGAAGGGCAACACATAAGCCCTTCGACAAGGACATGTGGAACCCAAAGCTCATTATGGAGCGCGGGGAACGAAGGCTGCCGTGTGTGGTGTCACCTTGTACAGGGAGTTACTTTAGCACCAGTTAAATGCGACTGGCCGGTGCCAAGTCGGGTCATCCTGGAGCACGTGTGTGCTTGTAGCCTTGGGCTTAAAGCTCTGTGCCAGAAACCTTATTGCTTTTCAGTTGTGAAGCTACCTACAATGTACTGCATCGCTGTAAATAATTCAGAGAAGAATTTTGAGAATGCTGGATGCCAGGTAGAGCACCGGGATGGACAAAGGACAAACAACCCATGGAGACTAAAGCCAAACAGAGTCAGTGGTACTGTTTCTGTCCTTGGAATGTGCAATGAGAGGTGCAAATCCCAGAAAGGGTTCAGCCTGCTGTCAGCAACATCAGAAACATCATGGGTGAGACATATAAATGAAGCAACGCTGACTTGGATATTGCCTGAATTATTAAGCTCTGTGGCAGATGTTCAAGGAGCTGGACATGCTGCAGAGAAGATACGGTATGGTGAGTTCAGAAGGAAATGAATGCTCTTCTGGTACTCTGTTGAAGGTTTTACATCCCCTCAACACCCACTTATCAACATATGACTCAAGCCAAGATTGTCCCTGAAAAAAGGACCCAACGTGGAGGAAGAATTTTAGTATTTCAGAATAAACTGCGAGTATTTTTGGTGTGTGCTGCCGTGACCTCTCAGGCTAAGCAGTGTATTCGCTCTCATATAGTAATAACCTGCTTCAAGGGTTATTGAGTCTAATTTGTGTCCACATTTATGTTTGCACGGTAGCTTGTAGAAAACAGATCTGCAGTGGAGAGGAGTTAAGTGGAGTTGAGTGGCTCACTTCACCCAGATGCCATATTGTTATGAAAAAAAAATGTAAATACATGGTTAGAAATCCAGCAATTGCTTTACCACTCTGTGTTATTCTGACCAAAGCACGTCACAGAAGAATCTTTTGTAGTGGTTTACATTATTACGGATATATCATTAAAGACTAGACGTTGCATCTTTGACTGCTTCTTGTGTCGTCACAGCAACAGCGTCCAAGTGAAAAGGCAACCCTTGACTTTTTCTCTCCACGTTTTAAGGCTTACAAAGTGATATTTGTGACAAATCTTCACCAACACCTTAGTCCCTGATAATCCCTCTCCACCTGCTTGTCTGATTATTAAAGCAGTCACCTCACTTCAAGAGCTCATTGTTCGACGGGTGAGAACTGTCTCTTCACATCCAAGGTTTCGAATTTCTTCACTGACTGGCCTCAAGAAATCAAAAGCAATGCCATTAGTGGACCTTCTCCCATGAAAGATAATATTGATACTTTGCTCAGCCTCACAGCAGTGCCTTGTCATGTGTGATTTGTTCAGCCATGAATACTGTTCACTTTGACATGGTGTAGTCAGGTGTGGTTTACTTTGTCACTATGTTGAAGACTGTGATGCATGCTAACAGCGTGAGTCTCACGGGGCTTTTGTAGTGCCTGGAGGTCGGAGGGGTTTTAGATTAACTGCACTCCAGAGGTTTTTCATCTTTATGAAACAGAGCATATATACTTTGTGGTGTGACCTTAGGAAGGTTGTTTTCTGGCCCTCGAGATTTGACAGAATAATTTCATCGCTGCGGTCACTGGATCTGTGTCCAAGGTGAATGTTGAGGAAATGACAAGGGAAGTGAGATAAATTCTCCAGTTTTTCTTTTCAATTTCAAACTTCTCCACAGAAGTCTCTTTACATAAGAGTTGTGTCTTACAACTCAACAAGTAGCACACGATCTCATATGAATCTATTGATTGCTTTGCTTGAAAAATATGAGCTGGGAATTGCAGCGGCCCATTCTTTGCTCTGAGTCAGAATTTCCGTAGAGCGCAATACGGCGAAGGCAAATAGTATGACTCACCAGACCTTCTGGAGGGGATCAATTGTTCTTAAAGGATCAACTGTTTGTTAAACATGAAAGTGTTTGAAAAGAAAATTTCAGCAGATATACTCTAGCGTTTCTTCTGTTGTGGTTTAGTCCATAAAAAAAAAAGGAGCTTTTAAAACTTTAGTATGGATTTGACAGAAGATTTCTGTGTTGAAGTGTCTTGATGTCTTAAAGCTGCACTTGTCTTTCATCAGCTTCAAAGAAAGTCTTGACACAACACATGAACCCCCACAATCCACAGAAAATATAGTGAGAACAACCCCATGCAAAAATACTTTAATGTATAACAATTCAAAATTGCATTAGATTCTGTTTGCAAACAACCAGGGAACAAAAGTCTTGCAGGTTAGATTTACTCAGTTAAAGTCAGAGGACCAGTGGTGAGACTTAATTCCGCAACAGTTTCATTACTTAGATTCACATATTGCATATTTTTGATGATAAACTCGGTCGTCCTTGCAACAGAGGTTGTGAAAGTATGTTGGGAAGCGCAAGCAATGGTTTCTCTTTGATGCCGTCTGTAGAGGTTGAGCTTGTCAAAAGTCCTTCACAGCGTTTGATGTGTGAAATGTGCAGATTTTTATGTTAGCTTTTTAGATTTCTGAGGTTTGAGTTGTTTTAGATTGCCAAAATGTGCTCTTCTGTTGTTCCCGGAGTGATTAGCGGGAAGCTTGGCTCCGTCTTGATTCTCCAAACTGAGAGCTTTGTAACTGCTCGTAGGATACTGATTGTGCATAAGTGCATAATAATAATACATTTATAAGTACAAAGAATGTAAAATAATTTCACAAATATCTATTACTTCTCAGTTAAATTGAAAATAAAGTAAGAAGAAAATAAAGTAACCATCTTGAATGTAACTTGGTCAAGTGGGAGAAACTATTCCTTGTCAATAGGATAAATAGTTAAAAATCAAAAAGGGTGAAAGTCTTTTCTACTTCTAAAGTTCTAAGCGCTGTTTTTCTGGTGGTAAACCTAAATTAAGGCTGCTATCGAACTTAAGAATAAGTACTAGTGAGTTCATCTTGAATGTGGTCTAGAGAAAAGGAGATGATTGTGGATTTCAGGAGGACCAGAAACAAGCCGAACACGCCCTGCTCAGTGTGGCTGGAGCAGACTACTTTCGGAGGATGTTTATCCCTCAGTATGTGCAGTAAGATTTTTCTTTCTTTTTTTTTAAGCTTTTGAAAATCTTTGGTACTGCAGTTTCATCTGCAGTTGTGTGTTGGAGCAGCAGCATCAGAGCGAGTACTAAAAAGCACATATTTTATGGTTAGATTGATGAGTGAAGATTTTATGATTTCTTTTTTTTCTCTTATTTTGTGCCTCAATATGCCACAGCATTACAAGTCTGTTCAAAAACCAATCACTTATCGAGCCCCTGATTGCTTTCTGGAGCACTGTCAAACTAAAATGTATCAAGTATTTACTTGAAATGGTGTGTAATTTCTGTGCTGCTCTGCACCTGACACGGTCCAGCAGTGTTTGGCTAAAAAGAAGGGGAGAAAAAATATAAAATCTTGGCTCTGTATCGTTACCCTTCTGTGGTAGATTATCCAAGGGTCGTGCTTTCTGAATGTGATAGATGATTCAGCTTGTGGAAGGTGTTTTGGCACACGAGTACCTCGGTGTCACGATGCAACCGCGTGCTGAAATTTTGAGTGAGATGAGTGTGAGCAGATTTTGTGGGAGTAGATTTTTAAAATTTCTTTTTCTAAGAACAAAGTAGACTTTTGTTTGCTCAGACTGAGCTGTTCTTTAATCAGAAAACTTTTCTGTTGGTTTTGAGAAGGAATCCTCTGCTGATGTGCATTTGCAATTTCTTTTTCATTTGTTTTCTCAACTAGGTGTTACAATAAATACGAACGCATTGTTACTGATATCAGTTATTTCTGATTAAGCACATGAACAAAATTTAAGGCATTAAAAAGTTCTGCCACAGAAAAAGGAACTACTTTTTCAACGTGACAGTGTGCGGCTGCTTTCATCTCATGTGTTTTAGCTGTTCTATTGTGGATAAGGTGTTCAGTATCCTCAAATGAAAACCAAATACAACTTCTCACGGCTGACACTATCTGGACTCCAGGGATCCCCCTCCCCATCTTCTGTTTTTACCTAGGACTCTACTCTTCTTTCGCAGTGGTGTAACTACCAAAAACTTTTAACTTAAACACTGATGCGCTGCAGTAATTCTTGCTGCTTACTCCCTAAACCATCTCTCCTCATTAAATTGGATGGTTTGATATCCCATAAAGATGCAAATACACTAGGAGAGCCTGGAACGAGCAGCAGTGCTGTCTGTGTTTAAATCTGCAAGGTCAGATTAGTTATCATTGTTGCCTTACGGTGCCTTCTACAAAAAGATACCAAAAAAAAAAAAAAGTCCCAGCTGGAAGGTAAAAGAAAAAGATGAGGTAGTTATTAAATATGGTGTGTGAATGATCTGTATCACATGATAAAGATACAATGCTTTATCTTGATGCCACATTATTTATAATTGAATACAGAAAGGCATATAATTTGTTATTGAAATTGTCAGGTAACACAATAGGCAGGCTTGGCTGCCCCAAAGTATTTTGTTATCTAGCTGATATATGAGGCAGCGAATGAAGGTCCCTGGGTAGCCTGGCTGAGATGCAGAGATGGGATATGCCACTGGAATGGGTGAGTGTGTGTTCAGTACGCAGCTCTGCGTGTGTCGGTAAAATTGGTTATTGGCGGCTGGGATCAGATTCCATATTTCACAGATTGTCTGTGATGAGTGTCAGCCTAATGTTTTCCTTTGGTTGAGCGGCAGACTAATGCATTTTAACAGCAGACAGCGGCATATGCAGGATTTGCTCCTGACAGTCATATGTGATAACCGTTTGCATGATGAGAAAAGGAAGCCAGCAAATACACTGATGAACACAAACTAGTGCTGCCTCTGGTTTTCCCTCACAGTCTGCAGGGCTGTATGTCCAGGAATCCCATGCACAGGCCACTAAACGAGAACTAAATTAAGAATCTCATTAATCTTACGTGTGCACTCTGCTTCTGTTTACCAACAATACCTTTTACTGCACATCTACATTCATTAGTGGGTGTGTAAAACTGCAGCAATGGTTGTGACAACAAACATGAGTGAGATATCAGCTGCATGTGCAACATTGCCATTGAATTGCATGAGACAACATTTAAGATGACATATCAATTATACTGTTACCACTACGCGTTAGATACGTTGTGTATGTTAACGTAGATAAACAAACAAGCCAAACTCATGTCACGAGCCAGGATCTGAGCGTCTCGATCCTTTATTACAGTCTTCTTGAGACAGCTTACAGTTTAACAGTGAAAAGCCATTGTTTTCTGAGGTTTGGGCGAGATGTAAGACACAGGAACAACTTGGACGTGAGTAGACAGGCTTACTGACAACGCGTCCTCTGGAGGCCGAGCTCCCGTTACCCAGAAAACATTGCAACCACAGACTACGCCGTTACAATAAGATACGGATTAACTAATACTGACCGAATAATCGTTCTTAGCTTATCTGGTAACATAAAATACAACCAATGAATTATTAAATATTTATCACAAAATTATTATGAACTTTTTTAACCTTTTATCAAACACGTTTTACTTAAACACATCTTACTGAGGGTAGAACAAAAGTAAACAAAATCTAGAAATCAGTCTAAACTGTATTTTAAGCTATTTATTTTACCAAGAATCTGTAAAATGCTCTCTTGAGCCTCAAGAAATGGTTTTAAAATAGTAAAGAATGAGAAATTGTGCATCAAGCAAGGAAAAGAGAACCCTGGACATCAAGACTAATATATATATATATATATATATATATATATATATATATATATATATATATATATATATATATATATATATATATATATATATATATATATATATATATAAATAAAGAAAGGTTTAGGCACATGCACAATATGCCCCATTCACAAACAAACATCCACACGGTCTTAGTGTGATATCTTCTTTCTATAAGCATAAGCAGCAAGCTTACTTTTGGTCTTAATGGAGGAGTATCATCAGCCTTTCTGTGTTTATGTGAAGCCTCTCAGGCACCAGCTGGTCCCTGGGGTCCTGGCAGTTTGACAGCCCTAAAGCCCTTTTCCCAATTCCAGTGCATTTACCTAGACTATATCGCTCAGCCATTACATCCTTCCTCTGACTCTCTCTCACACACAATGTCAGTATGGGACAGAGTAACATTCCAATGCACACTCCACTCGGATGAGTGCTGTTATTAGATAGGAAGTACACTACCAACACTAGTGATGCAAGCTGATAGCTCTTGCACAGTAATATATATCTAACAGAGACTTTTCTTTTCTCCTCATCACTGTCTGATCCGGGCAAATCCGGCTTCACCAGCTCTGCTTCTGCAAATGTTGTTCAGTCGCTGACTCCCAAGGCTCTGAGCTGATTATAATATGCTTTGCTTGGAAGAGGAGGAATTTGATACATATCACACACACACACACACACACACACACACACACACACACACACACACACACACACACTCGTTGTTTCATTTCATGTTTCATCCCAGTCCTCTTCCTTACCTCTAATGTTTATGCACGCATGCCCGTCTGAGGAGCTAACATAATCCCGGAGAATTTACTCGGAAGAAAGCTGAAAACAGCCGTGGCCTTGTGCAAAATCAAGCGGTGACTCTGTCACACAGCCAAATGTCTGGGCCATTGAGTGAAATGCAGAAACCCAAATCATAACCCACTGAGAACTGGTTAAGAAATAATTATTAAAACGGTTTTGTAGCAACACTGATGGGAAATATATTTTATGGGATAATAATTGAAAGGAGCATAAGTAATATGCTGGATTTAATATAATGCTTTTGTGACTCACAGATTAAATTTGAAGTTCATCTTTGCTGGAGGTGGAAGATGTTTGGAGATAAAGGTTACAGCTCCTCTGCAGCCTCAAAGCTGCGTAGGTGGCTAAATGCTGATTCGCAGCAAATCACTGTTGCTTTCATCCAATACAAAGTGGTGCCAGAGCTCGTGGTATTAGACCGGCTATCTAACAACATTGATCAGCACTTGTGCTGAATATGCTAAATCTTGGGAAAGATGTTTTGAGGGGATTAACTAATTTGATCTATTTCCCTTGTGGGTGGAGGTGACGGATTTGGAGAATCTGCCGTTTTCCATCATGAATACATGTGACACTGCACGGATCCAGTTAGTGAGTTGTTGTTTTGTTTGTTTGTTTTCGTGTGCATTTGTTTGGTTTGTGGGTTTTGTTTTTTCGACCACATTTTGTTGAAGTGATCAGCAAAATGTAACTAAAGATGCTCGTTTTTATATGCAGCACAAGCAAGACTTATTTTTCCAACCCTCTGCAAATCTGGGCTGTTGTCAGGTGTATGCTGAACAATTATTAGGTTTGATCTTTAAGTTAAGAAAGAAACAAGTTGAAAAGCAACAAAGAGTGGTAAAAAAAAATAAATTAAAAAAATAAAACTGGAGTTTTTTAAGTCTTATTTTGTCAAGAACCTTTATTTCAGATTTAGATCAATTTGGAAAACTGATTTTTTTATATAACTGAGCTGATAATTAAAAAAAAAACGGTTGTGGATCTAGTTCACTATCATGGTCATTCTTTAAACCTTTATTACAACTATCAATAACTCAACGATTTGATACACGTCCTGTCGTTTCCCTCTCTCCCAGCAAAAACCCTCCGATGTTCAGAACACACTATAATTCGGGTTAGAGTTTTCCAGTGGGTTCTGTCAGTCTCCTTGGCAGCGGTGGTGGTGGCAGTGGCAGCTCCAGTCAGCGGCAGGGCTTTCTGAAGAGAGGCACAAAGCCAACAATCTTCAGATCCCTTAAAACTTTAGAGGCTTTGAGTACTTGACTTAAATATAATTTGTCCACCAAAGCCCAAAAAAACATGAACCCTTAAAAATAATAATACATTTTATTTGTAGGCGCCTTTCAAGGTACTCAAGGTCAGAATACAAGAAAGACACAACAACAAAAGAGGACACTGCAACATAACAAAACAGTAAAGCAATAATACAAAGACAATGTAGAATAAAGAATAAGCACTTTTTTAAAACAATGTGTCTTCAGTAGGGATTTGAAAGTCTGAAGAGTCAGTGTTGCGTATATGATGTGGGACAGGATTTCAGGGACGAGGGGCATATAGTCCATAGTGACCATACAAGCAGTCAGATCTGAACGCTAGACGGAGGACGGTGACCTCAGACTCTGAGATTGTGTGTTGATGCTTAATAGTCCAGGCTGGTAGTGTGTGTGTGTGTGTGTGTGTGTGTGTGTGTGTGTGTGTGTGTGTGTGTGTGTGTGTGTGTGTGTGTGTGTGTGTGTGTGTGTGTGTGTGTGTGTGTGTGCGCTATGGAAGGTCTTGAAAGTAAATAGCAGAATCTTATGTTCAATGCGAAATTTGATGGGAAGCCAGTGAAGCTGCTGCAGGACAGGAGTGATATGACTGATGGAGGGCATTGTTGTGATAATGTGGGCAGCTGAGGTTTGGATTAGTTGGAGTTTGTTGATGGATTTCAGAGGAAGACCAGACAGGAGGGGGGTTACTATATTCAAGATGAGAAGCAACTAGAGCATGAACCAAAGTGGCAACATTTGTAGGTGACAGACACGGGTGAAGACGGTTGATGTGTCAAAAATGAAAATAAGCAGAGCGGGTGATGTTACCGAAATGTGATGTAAATGAGAGAGTACTGTCAAGAATGACATCTATGCTCTTGGCCTGTGGAAAAGGAGAAACAGTGGCATTGTCGATTATGAAGCTGTCAAATTTTGTAAGAGTAGATTTAGAACCAATAAGTAGAACTTTAGTATTTTCATCGTTGACTTTTAGAAAATTGCAGGAAAACCAGGATTTAATATCTGTGAGGCAGTAAATGAGAAGGTGGGTGGAAGGGATGAGAGGGGTTTGGTGGACACATAGAGCTGGGTGTCATCAGCATAACAGTGGAAGTTGATGTTAATTATCACATCATGGCCCTATAAAAGCTTGTCAATGTCCTCAAGCCAACTGTCAGATTGATGATTTGATGAGTAATTTCAGTTTAGAAATGTCAAACCCTGTAGATGACATTGGACCAAAAAATCAAAACAGTTTTCAGCAGATGGCTAACAACATGGAAAAATAATTAATCTGGTATACTCTGGAGAGTGTAGAGTGCAGCAAGACTGGAAGAAAAATAATGCAAATATACATTTCAACATTATAATTAAATCCATAAAATGCACAGTGTGAGAAAACATGGGATACAGATTCTTATCTTTTTATTTTTCCTTTTCTTACTAGGTATTATCAGTAGATAATGAGATACCTTTACCTGCTAAGAAATAAACAAACCTACCACACTCAGTGGTTGAACTCTCTGGCAATGTATATATATATATACATTTAGAAAAAGGGCAGCTAAACTTGATATCTAAGTCTAGTTGATAAACATTTATACAAAAGCAAAAAAATTACTACGGAATGTTGGTTATTCACCGTACATCTAAAACTATCATCTTTTTCAAATCTGCTTTTGAACTCTTGAGGGCACTTGAATTGTACGGCCATCATTACTTCCTGATACATTTGCTAAATGCCTGAAAAGAGAACAATGTTTAAAAAAAGGATCAAACTATATCTAAGGTAGTATTTTTCTACAAAATAATTAGGAACATTTTTAGTGCCTATGATCTGTTATCTATGATCACTATCACTCTAGTTTCTGTGCCAACCATGGCACTGAGACAGTCATTACTGGTAAATGACAAATGCGTCAACACTAATGCCCACAACCCCCCCCCCCCCCCCCCCCCCCCAAAAAAAAAAAAAACGGTTTTGATTTATTGGATTGGAGTTGGATTGGAGTTGTGCAATGAAGTGTCTCTTTTTCTACAAAATAGGATGTGGTGGCTATGTTACAGAAAGACATAGTAAACGTACAGCTTGAGAAAAGATGATTCCTAAGAAGCTAAAGAAAGAAAGAAAGAAATCTGGAAAGAAAAAGGTGAAATAATAAATAAGTTTACCATGACAAGTTATCAACAGAAGCAGGGAAGTGTTATTTTTGAATGGTTTAAACCTTTAAGGGACAGATGCCTTAGATCCCATGAGATCCCACAGACTGCACCTCTGATCCCAGGTGCTACCTCTACTGAGATATCCGGGAGTCTCTGGAATCACATGTTCAGTTTTCAAACAGATGGGTTTACATCTTCATTTGCAAATTTAGTTAGCATCCACTTTGTCTTGCTTAATTATGCAAAATCATGACAAATCAGAAGTAAAAGCAGTTGTTTTCAGTTATTTTCTTTACAATATCATTGTGTAGAAATGTTTCAAGTTACCATGGTTAAAGAAAAAAAGTTTCAAATGAAATTGGAGGGCTTTGATACATCATGTTTGCTCTGCACAGAAATACAACAAACTTTGGAGTATGTATTTGTATGTCTCTGTTAAAGATTACAATAACACCTAAAGTAATGTCTCAAATAATTTTGTAAAGACAAAGAAGCATGCCATATCCACTTCAAGAATGCATAGCTTTAAGCATTAATATATTTAAAAAGTAGATTTTGGGTATTTATTAAGTCACCTTATGTTTTTCTTTTTTTTATATAATTGTTAAATGAAGTTGTAGAAAACAGTTTCCTATTCAAGGCTTTAACTATGTTTAGATTTGCGATAAAGCTGAGCAACTGAATTATGGCTTCGTCTAAAACCATGAAAAGTTCCCTCCACTTCTTAAACATCCTAGAGGAGGTGACTCAAACAAACTTTATATCAAATACCTGATTTCATTTTCCCATCATTCCCATCATGAAGAAAAAGTGTTGCCATGGCAGTTTTACAAGGAGGAGAGCTGAGGTGTGAACGCCTACTGCCTCCAAGTAATCATTTCTAATGTGGAGTTGTGAACAAGATGAAAATGAGGCATCAAACAGGGTTCTTTCACAAACAAACTGCTACCTTTTAATTTTCTTGCAAATAGAATCATAATAGTATAATTTTCTTTTAGACTCCAGAAGTTAATGTATACTGTAATTATAAAACTTGTCTGAAGGACACTGAATTTGTCCATATTTTTTTAGTATTTAAATGCAGCTTTCTTTAGGACCTTGATCTTTCTTGTGTTGTTTTTATTTGTGCATTGAGAAGATTACCACAACTTTACATTTAAATTACACTGAGGACACTAAATGATGATTGCAATTTGATTACAATTTCTTTCACAGAATTCAGGGACAAATGCGGAGGGGCAGACTTTGCAGCTGCACAATGCAGTATAAAAGCTGGACCATAATTTCAGCGTTTGATGCTGGATGGCACATTTAACTCTGTAAATCAGCTGGTGAGTTTGGCCTGACGCTCTTATCCATGTATCTATTAGTCTGCTGAATTGTAGTTGTACATTTCTTTCATAAGTCTTCTGATGCAATGTAATAGTGGGAATGCAGCTATACCTGTGAATGCAGATCGATCCAGACGGGCTGGCAGATGTGTAATTAAAGCTGATGATTTTGGCACCCTCAATCATTTCTGGATGGCAGAAAGTTTCTTTTCAGTCATTTTAGTGCCAACACCACTGCCGTCCTCTGCTGCAGCTGACAGTGGTTCATCAATATCTTGTAAAAAGTATGTTTCAGATCTGAATAACATAAATCCCTGCAGAACAAAGGATGGATTTAAGAGTTAAGACATGGGGATCAAGTAGCCAAGTAGCAGTTAAATCCATGAGTTTTCATATGATATAGATTAGTATTTTATTGTGTATATTCAATAAGTATAATTAGAAGCAATTTATCCAAACAACTGTGATATTTTCAATGTTTTCCAAGACAATAGCAAAAGATGACTTTGGTATACTTTATATATATATATATATATATATATATATATATATATATATATATATATATATATATATATATATATATATATATATATATATATATATATATATATTTCTATCTTGAGTCAGTTAAACCATTAAATCCCACATATTTAGACACCAAATATACAGAATTTTTGAATGAGCCTTATCTTTTTCAGTGTCTCATATGTGGAAATAAAGCGGGAGTTGAGTTTTAAAATTGTTTCCTCTGCATATTCTTGGCATTGTTAGTAGTAAGTTAACTTTCTATTAAGGCATATTACTGCAGCGTTGATTTCCTATATGTTGATCCTTTTTTTTTTTAACCATGCAGAACTGATTGAAGTTTTTTTACACGCTACTTGCCTCAAAAAGAGGCAAAACTTCACCAGAACCGCTGCTGTCCGAGACCGATGGCAAAGTCTCGGTGTTTCGTACTTGACTTGGTTAAAAATAAATAAAGATAAAAGAAAAATAAAAGAAGTTGACCCGGCTCAGGTAACCAGATAATCAGGTAATCACAGTGAAAAAGCTCCATGGCAATTTTTTCATCTAAATTAATATTTTCAGTTTGGAAAAAAGCCATCAATTTTTTTTTTTTAAGTATTAAGTCTCTATTTAGAATTGGGTTAAAATGTATTTCCTATTCTGGAAGCTGGTTGTCATGCACTGACATGCACTTTTAGGATTTAAAATAAACTCCCACTTAACGTAATTTGTGTCTTTTCACTATCTCTCAGTGTCATTCTCTCCATCATTTCCCCTCCATTTACTGTACTACGTGGTCTTGCTTCAGTCGTCTTCCCAGGCTGTCCCCTCCTGTCTCCCTTTAGCCAGTGTGGCTGTCCACGCTCCATTGCCCTTTATGACCTGTAATCCAGGCTTATTAAACAAGATGCCAGTGCCATCAAGAGACGAAAATGAGCCTTAATAGCAAAGCTACTGGCAGTGCCTTCTACCTCAAAGCCATTGTGCACTTATAGGCAATGCTATATTAGCACTCTAATTTGAGTGGCCTTGCATCACTGCCTCTGAAAATATTTTCAACATTTTCATCCCCTCCACCAACCCTCTAGTGTATACACGGGCGGGGAGGGCAGTGCTGGATTGCCAGATCGTCTGCTTTTCATAGAGCCCCAAAGGAAAAAAACAAAACAAGGTAAAGCTACTTTCTCAAGATGAGTTTATCAAGGTGAGCCATTGCTCCTATTCTGTTTCTAACCTTTTTGCATCATAAGCGAACAACCTCAGTAAATCATGTGAAAGAGTGACAATGAAGGAACATGACGGAGATATTGAAGTGGCACAGAGAGTTGAAGGTTTCATATTATCACAAATTCATTTATCTCATAGTTACTTTTTATTTGGCTGACAGATCAGCAAGGACAGTGGAGCCTCTTTCGGCGCATGATGCTTATATGAATCTCTCAGTACCTCTTGAGGGTGATGTTTTTTTTTGTGTTTTTTTTTTTTATCTTTAAGGCGGTGGAGGAAACATGTAGGGATCACAAATGCAATTCCCTGGAAAACTGATTGTAATAAGCGGAGAGGGTAAACAGATTCAGGGATTTAGGTGAAAAGCTTTTTTTTAATTTAATTTAGACTCCTTTTTAAAAACTTTTGTTGTTTAATTTGTTGTTGTTTTTTTTTTTTTTTTAAACATTAAGGGATTATAACTTCAACAGATGCTGAACAACCTTTTTTTCTTTTTTATAATAGTATTAATTTATTTATTTTTAATGGAAAAGACTCTGTGGTCACCAAACATTGTTACCATTAAAAACAACAACAACAAAACAGACAAATATAACTAAAAATAACAGCATAGTCAGTCATGTATTCATTCATTGTAGAGGCTGGAGATGGTTTTATGCCAGTTTGACCTGCAAAAATGAGTAAAATATCATTTGAAATCTAACTTCAACAATGATTTTTATTTTTGTTTGTAATCAGTGAAAAACTAAAATACATAAAAGAAAAAAATCTTTTTAAAAATCAAATTACAGTTACAGTAACTTTACAGCATCTGTATAATAGTCCACTTGATGCTGCACATGATGCTTCCACCCATGTACTTCACATGTATTATGTTGTCACTCAGCCGGTTCTGTGACATTTACTCCTTTTTCTTAGCCGTGGAATTTCATCTGCTCTTATGCCTTTTAAAGAGTAGAAAATAAACATTAATAATGCATTATATAATGAATGAATTACAAATGTGTATAAATGTACTGTATCATAAATAAATCACAGCTCAATGAGGGTTTCAGTTTTGATCCACACCTTACTACATGACAGGATCTCAGCAGATTTTATTTTCTTTTCTTGCACCAACTATCTACATTTATCAACAAATAAATATTTATTCACATAAGTAAGAAGCTTCCTTTCACATTCACAGATACTCCTTTTCTTAACTTTGTTAAAGTTAAACTTTTGTTTCTCATTACATTGATCCAATTAATTAAAATAGTTGAAGTCTCCACAGGTTTTTCTAGTTGTATATCAAGATGATGAAGTATTATAACTTTATTGAAATGCTAACTGAAAGGGTATAACTGATCATTTTGATCACATTGAGGGTCTTTAAAGAAAGGAAATTTCAAGTATTTTGATGACATTTACTGCAATCATCCTCATTATAAAGCACCTGCCAGCGCATTGCGAACAGTCCTTACAGCTTGATTGACTTGTGTTCTTTATTTCTGTTTGTTGTTGTATTAGATTATGATGTAATTGCCAGGAGGTAAAATACCATGGTTAATTAATTATATTAATTAGTAGCTAAGGTAGAAGGATGTGGAAGCTTCTGTCAAACAAACATGGGCCGGAGGTTGTGTGAAAATGTTACGAGGAAGATGTATTCAGCTGCTTTTTTGTTTCATAGACACACAACACACCCTGAGACATGAGTCAGAGTCACGGAGCAGGAGGTTGAAAGTGGGCAGAAGTTAAGAAGTGAGTCATGTGGCACCAGAGGCCCTGTGTGCGTGTGTCTGCGCCTCCATGTGTGGAAATTGTGTATCATGAGCTTGAGAGAGGCTGATTGCAGAACTGCTTTTGAATTTGTTTTGTGTACATTATGTGAATCAGTTCTTTTGAGGCGTTCATGTTCTCCCAATCATAAGACAGCATCTCATTCTCAGAGCGCCAGTGAATATGTTAAAACGTCGTCCGAAGAAGGGCTTTGTCCTAGCAGTCCAGATATTGGTCGATATAGAGTCCTGGAAAGACTCTTGGTAGTTGGGAAAATTGTCCCTGTCATCTTTCTTCCCTACAAGATCAGAGAACATTTGACACTTCTGTGACCGTCTTCCAGGATAACCTGAGAGCTGTTTCTCTTTGCACTTGTGCACTTTGCAGCGCTGCACAACGAAACACAAAATCTGTATTAGTGAGCGAGTAAACCAGAATAAAGCTCATCCAAACAAGAGAAGTTAACAAGAGTCAAAAAAATAGATAAAGAAAAAGGGCAAAACCTGAAAACTATGACAGGAATTTAATACAAATACAAAGATAACATCATTAAAATAAAAGGATGTTAAACACACAGTGAAAAACGTCTTTCCTTGTTAGCTGTCTGACAAGTTTTGAATTGTCATATAAAACAACAAGATACATGATGTTATTTAACATTCTTCATCTCAATTTAATCTTCAACAACAGCAACAGTTTAAGCAGACCGTATGATTACTATTTTTAAACTTTTATGTTTATGTGCTCTTGATATGCTTTTTAATGGTGGTGGGAAGGAAAAAGCCGAACATTTGGGTTGTATACTTTCTAATCTAGTCTCATTCCTGCAAAATTGTCCGGGCACCCCCCACTCCACCTGTAACAGATTTACGAAGCCATTAGGGTTACGTGTCTCACGTATAAAACAGGCTGCAGTCTCCTACCACGTCCTTGTCCGTCCAGAGGCCTGTTTAAAGTAGAGCACTGAGTTAGCCTTGACACCTTTCAGGGGAAACTCATTTCAGCTGCCTGACCTCCTTTCAAAGATATTAACACATAGTGATAATGCTGCTGATAATAAGCATATAGGCTGGATGCTCTTAATGTGAGTTATAGTCTACTAAATGATAAAAACAGAATAATAATACTAATAGTGAGGACACTGAAGCTAAGGGAAAAAAAGACAAAAAAGAAAAACATGTGCAATTAGCGGTATGTTTGTACAGGACTGTTTGTGTTTCAATATTATCCAAAGAAGATAAAGACATGACCACACTGTGGATACACTGCACCCTCACACGACACAAGTATAAAAATGTACATTTATGATTTACATTTGCCTGATGTAGTAGGCGTAGTTTTACCCTTTTTTCTAAAATATACCCTCCCACTGCATTTAGAAATGCCTACAAACGCGGTTGCATTGCAAAACATCATGCAAGCAGAGAAAAGCAACTACAGATTCCCAACATTTTTCTCCAGCCTCTTACTTCTAATGAATAAGCCCGTACATGAAGAACTCTCTGTTCCAGTCTGACTACCAGGGCCCCTTAGGGCTTTGCAACGTGTTGCCTTTTTTCCTTCATGTTATAAAAGTTGCCATAAAGCATCGCCAGGATGCAGGGCACTGCATTTGGACTGCTAATTGCTCCATGAGTGGACTGTAGGATGCTGTCATCTGCTCAGCTAAGACGCAAACAATGGTGTCACATTGCTCAGCTCCCATTAACACTCAATACAATCACTGAAAAGAGGAAGAAAGAAAGACACAGATGATACCTCAGACAGCTAACTTAATATTTTTGAGTCCAGTAAACAAACTTGAAGGTGAAAGAATGATTATATTTAGTGATATTACATTCTATATTAAGAAAAACCATCAGCACATTCATGATGTGTCTGTGGGGATGATAGACTGGGAAACATAGACGTGCATGCAGTAGAGGAGTCTGCAGCGATGACATCATCTTGACCTAAATTGCTGGAGACACAGCATGACTGTGTTAATTAGCTGCTAATGATGGTCTTCACACAAACTGGACTCAGTGATGGAATAATAACAATTATTGTTAATAATATTATTTAATAATTATTCATATGCATACAAGTAGAAGAAGAATAACAATGGAAATTCCAAGATTTGATGGGGCAACTGTAGAAGGTTCAGGGAGGTTGAGACTGTTAGAAATTGTCAGAACAGAAACAGAAACCACAAAAAATAAAAAATAAAATAAAATAAACAAAACAACAAGTAATCTGGAAATAAGCTAAGAGCCAACCCGGTTAATGCAACAATGCTGTCCTTCCCCGACACCTGCCAAGTAGCTGAAGCACACACCCGCATATCCATCCATCCATCCAATGTGCTCATGTCATCTTGATCAGGGTCTTGAACAGATCGGAGACCATCCCTGCTGCCTTAAGTTGAGAAGCAGATACGCCGCATGCTGCCGGTCCATCACAGGGCCAACAATGCATAAAATAATTGTAATGAGTGGATGTTATAAGACCTATCTTTTGTTTGTTTATCTTCAAACACCACATTTACATTTTTTTATTATATCAGATGGACTTTTCTCCCCATCGATAATACTAATTTATGCATCTAATTTAGTATACCAATGCAGACAGCGGGCATACAAGTTGATGTGTTTTCTCTCTTGACTGCCTAAATCAATTCTTTTTTATCCTCAGCAATTAAGGTACCTTACAGTGATCAATTCTTCCAATAAGCCCCCAATATGGGTTTTGGGTTCCTACTTTATCTTTCTGCTTCTCTCTAGTCACATGGTTACACTACATTTGTTTCATTTACATGAAATTAAACAGCAACCCACAACAAAGCAATGCAATTTACATTCCTCCACCAGCACATCAGATGTAATCTTATGAGTCTTCTTATTATTTTTCATTATTAATCAAATAATGAACAGTTGTCACACAGTGCTCTAAAACAGAAATCAGTTGTTTCAGGGCCTGGGGATGGGCGACTGTGAGCTGTCACTCTGTCAAGAGCTTCCATTTAACTACAGTGGGGCTTCATGTCCTTGATATTACCCTGCCTATAAACTGTTTTGAACTGATAACTATATGCAAATTTGTCAAAAGCAATGTTGAGTCCCTGGACTATTCCTCATTTGCATGATTATTTTTGAAGTGTGACAACCTCAAACATGTTGCCAGTCTTCATTTGTTAGCATAAAAGAGGCTGCGCTGCGGTTTAAGAGCAAAGGAATTTATCTGAGTTATAAAATGATTCCAGAACTGCAAGTAGACATAAATTAACACGCACACTTACATTAACAAAACCCATCACCTGAGTTATCATATGAATGTATAATAACAATATTCCACTGGCGAAAGTGTGTGTGTGTGTGTGTGTGTGTGTGTGTGTGTGTGTGTGTGTGTGTGTGTGTGTGTGTGTGTGTGTGTGTGTGTAGGTGAAATGACCTTTTGACCTAAAATATTGAATGATGGATGGATGAACAAGAGGTCAAATCTTATCTGACCAACATGTATACTAAATGTTCTAACAGAAAATAGTAAAAATAATAATTACCCAGATATATTTTTACTCATGTTTGGTGTTATTTTTTTGCAAATACCATATGACACTGAGACAAGCATCAGCGGTTCTATTGTGTGCAGTAAATAGGGAGTGGCGAAGAAGTAAACTTTTAGCTGCATTTTTAAGTTGAAGAGACAAATACTGGAGATTCACCACAGTGAATTAATAAATACTCCCCACTGTTTGACTTTATCCTATTACTTTAGGGTACTGGAAGTTAGTTTTTCCCCCACCTGCACTTTGAAGGCTCCATTGTTCCCCCACTTCTAGATGTCTTTGATCATTTAGGAGATGTCTTCTTGATTACACAGGATATACACTTGGCAAGACTGTGTGTGTGTGTGTGTTTTTTTGTTTGTTTGTTTTTTACTCCTTCTCCCAAGGTGCACAGAAAAACTTTGGTCATTACCATAATAAGGTAAACCAGACTATAAAGTGTTGCTCTGCTCCAACAGTGGCTCTCAAGAAAACTGCTGACAGCGGTGTAACTTGTGGCAGATCTGCAGGGCGAGAGTGCTTGTAATTGCTTCAGTTTCTACGCATTTCCCCCTTTGAAATATAGACTCCACTTGCCTTCTGCGAGTTGAATCAGTTGTGCGGTTTTGTACTTTTGGTACAAGCCCGGTTTTCAGATAATGTTTATGTTTTCTGTTGAAATCTAAAGAGGACAGTTAAGCGAAACCCAAGGGTTTCCTTCTGTGTTTCTCTGTTAACTACCATTGTTTTGTCTTTTTTATTCTTAAAATATTTTTCATAAATAAACTTAATTGGATATAACGTTTAAGCACATACATTGCATATACATTTCTCCTTCATTTGAATAGTTGCGCACGCTTTAACAGGCACAGATAACAAAACCAAAAAAAAACAAATTGCTGGTAATTGTGGTCATTTTACCTAAATATGCTACATATTAAAAATTGATGAAAGGATTCTCCAATAAAAGCAGAAGCTTTTAACTTGCTTTATAAGAGTTAAGAGCTGCATAAACACCTACACGGCATTTTCATAATTATATTTCCTCTGCATAATAAGCAAATACGTAAAATTGAAGTAAAGCTGATGATCAATTACTGTCAACAGCAGTTTCACAAATAGCAAGCTTTCAGCCAAATCTAACCGTACAAATGTGGAAAGTCATCCACAGCGTACATGCACTATTAAACTGCAGTCTCTTTCAGGCCTCATTTTGCAGAAATTCCCTCTCAGTGTTGCCGCTCTTAACATCCCGCTGATGGAGGGAACGCTGTTCCTGTCTTGGCAGTTTGGTCACTCAACCAAGGATGATGACGCGAATCCTAGAAGCAGCTTTCTTCGACATTTTACTTCTTTGCTCAACCCTGATGGGGAAAAAAAGGTTTGATTTGATGGTTAATAAGGCTGTAAATGATGATGACGTGATTTGTTGCTCTGACAGCATAAAGTGATTGGGAAGGCAGGATGGGAAGGAAGGATGGGAAGGCAGGATGGGAAGGCAGAATGACGCCACAATGCAACACAGATTTATTACCCAGAAGATGTTTTGTTGCATTCAGTGCATATTCCTCAAGATTCCTCAAGAGATACTTAACTTCACATGCCTGCATGCAGCAATATACAGCATTTTTTTTAAAGATCACACAGTCACAGCTTTCTGTGACCACTTGCAAACAATCAAACTAAGCCCCTCCTCTCAACACCTTATCTCCTGATATTTTAGGTGCTTGTGCATGAAGTAGGTAAAATAGTCGCTTGTGGGCCGTGTTTCCTGGGCAGGGCGAAGGGCTTCCGGTCATCCAGAAATTGCTTAAAATTGTCTTTAAATGAAAAGTACATTTCTTCTAATTAGCACATACTCACATTGTTCCAGAGTCATGTAGATTGTTCAGACTTAAAAACTTCCATCACGCTCCATGTTCTTTTTAGACACAAGAAATATTCCTGGCAACACTTTAAAAAAAAACTAAAAAAACACATACTCATTTGGTCTTCTTCAGGGACATTAACATTTAACATGTTCCGTGATGCATATAGGGTCTTTTATCTTCATTTCTCTGAGCATTGCATGGTCCATCCTTGCAGTGAAGGTACTGGTATGTCCACTCCCACGAACCTTGTTCTCCGTCTTACATGCTTTACACTTTTGTGGGGGGAATAATTCTCAAAGGCATGAATCAAAGCATGCAGACTTCTTTTTCTTTGTTCTCAAAGACTTTTCACCTTCACCAGAAAGCATCATCAGTTCAAACAGTTTGTTGAAGTGATGATGCTCTCTGGCTGGGAGATGAAATGTCTTCAAGAACAAAGGAAGAGAAGTCCAGTTGCGTTGATTTAAGCCCTTGAGAGTTACCTCGACCTGGAGTCTACAGCAGCGCACTTGTAAATAATCTTTCTCCCTGTACAACAACCAATACCAACTTATTTTGAGGTTATGTATAGTTATGGTTATGTAACCCTTTCCAGATTACTGTGCAGCAACATTTGCTTCTTTAAAACACTTCTTATTTATTTTCCTCTTTGCATTATGTCAACAACGATCAATTTATTAAGCAGCATCTGACCTTAAATGTATTCAAACACTAAGGACAGTTGCTCTATGATGTTTAATCTAAGCTCATTACAAAAAATACATGCTGTTGCTTATCTGAGATTATGTTTTATTTATTTATTTTTTTGTTTATTTTTGCCTAATACTAACCTGGATTAAAAGGAAGTACTCTATTACTGCAAGAGGACGCTGAAGGACATTTGCATCTTCAGGCAGTAATCAGCTTTGTCAGTCTACGCCTGATATATTAGTACTGTAGTGTAGTAAGTACGGTGCTAAAGAAAAAAAATATCAGCAGTGTAATTTTGTTTATGATACCCATATGGTTATATCATGATTTGATCTCACAGTGTAAAATGAAATTGTTATTCATAGCAGATTGGGTATTTTTGTACGATGTTGATTATAAGCCCTCGCTGCCTCCTGTTTTCAGCGTAACTCATTTAATTCATTTGCCAAAAAGAGATTAAATCCTGAAAAAAAGGAGGTTTTTCATTTCACTTCCCTAAGTCAGCAAAACATACATCTCTATATTCATTGTAGCTTTCAAGATTTATTGTCAGACTTTACAGCTTAAAAGAAATGGGATGTTTCTCTGTTTTGACATGTGCTTATTTTCTCTTACATGCATTATCTTTTATCAAAAGACCTAATGCATTATTTCATGTGTATGTATAGTTGTGTGACCACCGTGTTGCAACAGCTTTATTCAGGAAAACACTTTATGAGCAGCTGTTTGTCTTTATTTAATAGTGATCATGAATATGTGAACAGAGAATAAAATGTTATTCCTGTAGGAGACTCTGCTTTTTTAACTTCAGCCAAAAGCTATGTCCTATTTCCATGTTCATTACAGTCCACCTTTTCTTTCTCTGCTTCTTCTTTTTCTGAAAGTCAGTATGTGGGTGTTAGATTTGTTCATGTTTTTGCAGAGCTGCAGATATACTGCATTTTCATGTCAAAGCTTTACTTCTGCATCTCTTCCTTGGCCACTAAATTGACTGGAAAACTCTTTCTGTCACGACTCACATCATCGTCGTGAGCTCTCTTGCTTTATTACCCCGACCAGGCCCAACTATCAGCCTCTGTGAAACGCCGGCGCTCAGTCTCGCCGCCCCTCTAATCAGCTTTACCGTCAGGAGTGTGACCGGGACGGCAGCAGCCCGTACAAGTCTGTCTGCTGTCTGACCCTTTTTTTTTGTATCTCCCGTCGTACCAGTCTTCATCGCGTACCATCTTCCTTTCAATCCCGGTGACAGGTGGTTCAGAAAAACAGACAAAAGTCAACTTTGGAACAAGATTTAGCAATTTTTTTTCATTTTCATTTTTCAAATTCAACAGTTTCTGGGGATATTTTTGACGTTTTACTGGCTTGAATCTGGGTCTGTGACTTAAAGTTCACAATGTACTTTAATGTGAGGTGAAGTGGTCTGCTGAGACTTGACAAGCAATGAGTTAAATTAACTAGGAACAGTCATTAGTAAGTCATTAAGACCATGGCCACAAGTACGGCTGCCTGACAAAATAGGTAGTTGTGTCACAATTTAGAAATTATAAAATTAATCTCATTTAAGATGGAGGGTGTTTACCAGGATAGTAGTTTTAATACACCAGCATCAAAATAACAAAGTCATGCAAATATATGAATTATGTTAAGTTAACATGACTTACAATCTAAGGCGCCATGTTCTTCCTTGTTCAGAAATATCTGCAACATGTTTTACATCATAATGTTTATGAATGATTATGGGCAGTTTAAGCTAAAATCGACCCAGAAATGTGAATATCTTATCGCATTGTAATGTTTGATAAGATAAAAGCAGTACAGGAAGCTCCTGTCAATCCTGTATGCTTCATGTTTATCGAGATGTCTGACCTTGTACCAGACAAAGAAGAATGTGTAATTCAGGATGATGGCAGTGGAGACAGCCATAAACATGAATGTACTGAGGAGGAGGAGGAGGAGGAGGAGGAGGAGGAGGAGGAGGAGGAGGAGGAGGAGGAGGAGGAGGAGGAGGAGGAGGAGGAGGAGGAGGAGGAGGAGGAGAAGACAGAGAAAGTGAAAGTAAGGACAGTACAGTGAAATATTTGCTGGAGGACTCCGAACTAGGGAACTATCTTTTATTACTTTTGCTTCTGTAAACTATTTCTGCATCATTTTCAAAGGTGCAAGTATAGTTATTTCCTTGTGGTGGTGGGGATATCCCAATGGGATATCTTTTCACAGGAGCCCATATTCCTGGCAGTGCTCCTAAGTGGAGTCTCGGGTGACAAAGAAAGTAATGGGGTAAAAAGACAATACATGGACAGTGGATCAACTAATTCTTATTCATTGCAAAAAAAATATATCTGCATCTAGATGATGATGCATAAATGAATAATTGTAATGAATGTATGTATTTTATTACCATTTGACATCACCTCATCAGGTTGACAACTTGAGGTTACCAGTTGCCTGCACAGCTCACAGACAGCAACGGTACTCACTCGAATCCATAGCATGATTAAAAATAATAAAAGCAGGACCAAAACCAAATGTACTTTTGACTGTAACAGCCCATCAATGAGCTGGAAGACACCATGCTGCTGAGATGAGGGGTACTGCAGAGCTCAGTCCTCTATGCATGTCTCCCCTCTGCTGTTAATTAAACTCATCATAAAAATTGAATTTTGCAGCTGGATGGCACTTTGGTTTAGTGGGTAGTACTGTTGCTTCACAGCATGAAGGTTCCTGGCTGAACTCAGGGTTTCGTTGGAATTTAAAAGTTCTCTGAAAGTGATGCACAGCGCATTCTGCACTGGAGAAAGAGCAGGAAAGTTTGCTACCGGTGATAATGAGTGAGCTTATTCCTGAAAAATAGTCCTTGGATTAACATTAGGATGGGGCTTGTATAATTATAGCAAAGCAGACCTATACCCAACCTTTGCTTAAGTTCAGTGAGAGGCAGAGAAAGAACGAGATTAATCAGATTTATCACAGGGTAGCTTTATAATTATTTACTCCATTAGCCATTAGTGGTCGACACAAAGTGCACTGGCTCGCAAAATTAGAATCCTTATCTGAATCTTCCAGAAACTGAACTGTATCCCGAAGGAATGAATAAATGCAGTGGAATGTGCCCTATCTAGGAAGCACCAGGAATGCAAGGGCACTTTGACATTTTTGGATTGCAGCACTTCTAGAGAAACTTTTATTATCTCGTAGGTTTTCTTTGTATGGGTGTGGTGCGCGGTGTGGAATATACTTTAATCTAACTAAAAAGACACTGATATACTGAGTGACCAATGTATTATAATAGTTGTGTATTGAAGAATTCTTGTAAGATTTGCACATGCTGTCCAGATTTTTGCAATAAACCGTTTTGCCTCACATGAATGTGGGGCAGATCCAGCTCTAGGATGATCTGGAAATTACCTCCAGGGGCAAGAGGATAATAGATTGATAAAATATTACGGTTTGAGTATAAGTAAGTTTCTATGTACATAGAGGGCTACCATTGATCTAGTGCAGGACCTTGGGGGAATTTTATGCACTCCTTTTTCAGCGGATAAGTGAGATTGACGCTGTGACAGTTGTACAGCACTGCATCTGTACAAGCCCAGGACTGGGCTGTACAAGCCCAGGACTCATTTATGCTTTTTCCCAAACGCTGGAGGTTAACATTGCACATGCTTTGCATGATGCGTCCTTATTTCTAATAAAAGGCATTTTATTTAAATAAAAGATAATAATTCAGGATCATTTAAAAAAGCAGACAAGGAAAGCATAAGGAAGTGCTTCAGAGGATTAAAGGAATGTATTTGGGAATTTGTCAGAACCAATGAAGTTCCACTGTCTTCCTGCAGGAGTGTATGCTAATGCTTTACTGTCCCTGAGGTAAGGTGCTCATCTTCATCATGACAAAGAAGTCATAAGGACCTTGCACAGATTCTCCATGTCTCTTCTTCTCTCTCTGCCAGCCTGATCAAACACAAGGGAACCCTATGGACTCAAATACAGCAGAAAGGGGATAGAGCAATCTTGTGCAATTTCTGAACCATATTACAGCTTGCAGTCAGTCTCTGTTGTGGCAGCTTTACACTTAAAATAACCTAGTATAAGGGATTTTGAAAGTTTACTTCAAAGGTTGAAACATTTAAAGGTTGGTATAATGAGAGGATTATGGGTCAGATAGGGATTTATGTTAAAAGTTTTCAAGCTTTCAAATATGGCAAAACCGGTTTTCCAGTCTGTTTCAGTATAATTAGGCATATTATGAAGCACGAGTACATGAAGGGTGAAAAATAGTAGATTAGAGTGAAATAAATGCTGTAGTGGCAAAACGAGGAGATATTAATTTATTTAACTGCGTTTAAGCACTGCACATGAACAAATATTGGTTTAAAGTACTTTTGAGAAGTTATTGTCTTACCTGCCGCAGACAACAGTGAGAGCTGTCTATGTGCAGACTCAAGGTCTTTTTAGATTAGATGTCGCTATTATTGCTGGATGATGAGCGCGTGTTTAATGTGTGTTGGGTAATGCAAAGCGTGTTATTTACCACCTCGTGCCTAAAGGCAAGTTTAAGGGAGGGAAAGCGAGTCAGGAGGTGCTATCAGCGAAACATAATGTAAGATGTGTGGGCGTGACACACGTGACACCTACATTAGCAGGATGAAATACACCGTCAAACAGGTGTCATTTTCAAAACGACAATGGATGAACATCGGGATGAGTGTTTTTTGGCTGGGTTTTGCTTCATGCAAAGCCCCGGTTTGTCATTTTTGTGACCAGTGGTTCAAACAACGCACCATCCTTTATGGTTCCGGACATATGTCGGTTTATTGCGTCCTCGGCTCCAAGGCTGAGTAGCTCACAGGTCTCCTTTACCCCAGTTACTGATCTCGCAAATATAGGCCTTACCTGTGACATCCTGCTGCTGTTGTCACTCTCATCAGCCGTTTCTTTTTTTTCATAAGATAATAGGGTTGGGGTTAAAAACTCCCCTGGTGGGTTGTACTCAAGTTACGTGATCAATAAATCCTTCCACGACTCGCCACCCTGCATTAGTTCTGTTTACATTAGACCTGAGCCCATATTAAGTGTGGCATTGGTAAGTTATTGACACATCACACGCTTTATTGACACGCTAGAGCCGTGTGTTAAACGCAGAGTACCCGCCGATGTAAAACTGGCTTCCGTAAAGAAATCTGACAGGGAGTGACGATGACAGCCATCAGCTATGGCTGAACTAACAACTGGTCCCAATGAGTATCTTAGTAGAGTAAATATTCACCTTCTAAAACAAGCAAACCCTTAAAAGCTTCACAGAGGTTTGAGCAAATGCAGTTTCAGATATATTTACAGAGCATACTTTCTCCACCAAAACACTTAAATCCTTTGGTTACTTAAACTACTTTGTCTTTACTGCAGCACATCTATGTTTTTTGTCTGCGATGATAACGTTTCATCTATAAAGGGACCTTTCTTCAACTTCTCTCATAAACATTTACACTTCTCATACTACCCTTTGAGAAACCCGTTTTACCGTTTTTCATTTATCTGTTGAAATCCTTAAAATATCAGTTCGAGATTTGGTTGCTGTGGTAATGGTGAGTAAAGTTCAGCACAACAGCTGTTCTTTGATGAGCCATGTTTTTGTCAGAAAGACAAAAGAGAAGCAGCGAGCCGAGCGAGGAAAGAAACAAAGCAGTTTTTGTAATTTTAATAAAGTACTCACTCATTGTTAATGAGCATAGTACGAATTACACAACATCTTGCTTTGTGTGCCTTCCGGAGTTGGTTTCATGCTGAAGGCTTGGTAGGCAACTGTGTCTCTCTGCAGCTGCTTCTGCTAGATGTAAGCTGTCAAAGAAATCACAAAATGACAGGCACATCTTTAAGAAGGATCACTTTCAGCAATAATCTCACTGGCAATTTATGTGTACTGAGCCTGCATCAAAAAAAAAAAAAAAAAAAAAAAAGAAGATACAGTTGCTTCATTTTTGCCACGTTTGACAAAAAAAAACAAATCAAACAAAAAAAAAATGGTTTTATTAAGAGTAATGACCAGTTAATAGGGGTAACAATATATTTGATTGTATCTTCGCATGTGTATCATCACCTGTATGTGTCCCTTTACTTTTCAGGGTCAAAAAGGTCATCTGGAGTGTCCACCAGCTGTCTTCAGGCAAAAAGGCAGGGATACAATCGGGAGAAGTCGCGAGCCCAGAGAGGGCCACATATGTATAAACAAGCCAACATACAACCACACACACTCATTGTCACTTCTGTAGGCAATTTAAAATAACTGACGGGTCTGTGCATGTTTTAGCATTACTGGGTTAGGGTTAGTACCTGAAGAAAAGTCACACGTGCATGGAGGTGACATCCAATCTCAACAACAAAAAAAAAAATTCTCCATGTGGGATTTGAACCAGGAACCCTCTAGCTGATTGGCCACAGTGACAACCCCAACTTCAGGTCAAGCATGTCATTATAAACGTAGAGCAATAAAGATAATCATGTACTTCCTGGGACGTAAAATGGATGAAACACAGAGATAGCAGGAGCATCAGTTTTCCCGTGATATGCCTGCAGGAGCACGTCCCACTCCAGCATCTCTAGATGAATTTTGGATGATGCACACAGACAAAAGGCTTTGAACAGACTAGCAGAAGTGGGGCAACGGTGCTGCATGCTTGTTAACAATAGATGGTGTTATCCTGAATGTGTACTGTGAAGGAGCTCCTCCAAATCCCAGATGGCAATAATGGGATTGATACAGAATTCTTCAATTCCTTTTAATTTACTTACACTTAATTCACTTTTACTCCTGAATCAAGTGTCTACATGATAGACTCCCCTAGTACCGATCAAAATGAACACTGAAACTATAGCTGTTATAAAAGAATGCAAATGTACTAAATGTCAATTGCTTAGAAACCCATGACTTATAACTTTGAACACCCATGTTGCGTATACTTTGATACCTCATGCAGTGGTCGACTAAAGGCGGATTTACGCTTCTCCATCAAATCGATGGCATCGCAGTGCAGAGCCTCTTCATCAATGCAAACACCTCTCCACAGAGATCTCTTCAAATGTGTAGCTCAAGATTTCCTGACTACTCATCGATGAGACCCAGACAGCGAGACAAGGCTGCGATTGGTCCACTGCCATCTGTCTTTTCCAGCACTTCATCTTTCTAGACGCTTTTCCCACGTTCTTGCATGACTTCCTTTTTAGTATACGATGGAACATTTGAAAAATTGCTGATCCACATTGGTCAGCTCCACCTCCAACAATGTCCTCCCTCATAGAAAAATGGAACGGGAAAGAAAATGCTCAACCTTAAGAAACTTGATATACCTCATAGTGTTTTGGTGGAGAATTGCTCCACAGCACTTCCACCTCAATGCAGAACTTGGAAAGGTAAAGGACGTGTCAAGACGACGACGTTCCCTTTGCATTGAGTTGACAGTTGAGCATAAATAAATAAGTAAGTAAATAAGTAAGTAAATAAGGCTTAAGCCTTCACATTACATGCAATGCATGAGATAAGGTTAGACACACACACACACACACACATAAATGTGATTATGGTAGAAAGAACCAAGTGAGGGAAACCTCAGCGACCCAGGGTCTGTCACTCTAAGCATAATTATCACATCAAGAAAAGCTTGACTGTGTGTTATGTCAAAGTGTTATAATTATAGTTCCACATCTTCACTCGTTCAAAAGTTTATCACATGATGGAGTTAGCGCCTGTCATGTCCTAGATTCCCCAAAAAATCAATAGAATTAGTTTAGTGTCCACTCCTTTATCCTTCATTTTTAAAAAGACCTCTTAAAAGAGCCTTTTGTTGGTGCTGGCAGACTCTCGAGGCTGGAAAAAGAGGCACACAGAGGGCAGCTCATGTAAAAAGCAACTGTGTTGACCTTAACACATGGCACCCGCAGGGGAGCTTAAAGACTCTGGCTAAATGAGGGCCCCCGTCAGATAGGCACTAAATAGGAGCACTCTAAGCTCTTCTCCATCTCAGCATTCCCCTGGGCCGTGCTGCAACCAGTGTGCTCCTCAGTTAACGCTGCATACGCACGGACACACTCGTGCCTTTGTGACATACTGCAAGGCATACTCTCACACACACAGGCACGCAGGCACCGTACTTCCTACTTTCTCTTTTTTTTTTTTACATATTAGCAAACACAATTTCCCTTTTATTTCCCCTCGCTCTCAAATGTTTGATATCCTGTATCAGCAGGTGCATGCTCATTTTGAGAGACATTGAGTGAATGTGAACTAGGAAGGGAGCCATTTCAACGCTGTGCAGGAGCCGCCGGTGAGATGGAAGATGGATGCATATGTCACACTATCTGGAGCAACATGAAAATAAAGGCAGAATCTGAAAAGCGGCAATTCATTTTCCCTCTCAGTGTACTTGTGATTGTTATAGGCAGTATATCTATTTATATTACAATACATTTACGAAATTCAGTGTTGCACATTCAATTTTATTTCCATTTTGCTGGGCTAAGGGCATGCCCACACCTGTCTAGGATTTACTGTAACTGATTCTTTTCACACCTTACTTTATGAAGCTGCACCGGATCTAAAGGAAAGTGAGGGGGGATAAACAAGATATCGCACACACATATTCTCAGAGGTTGTCGATCTTTGCTCAGACAGAACGCCCGAGCTCTTGGCCGCAAACGCTCCTCCCCTTGTGGTAAGCACCCTTGGGTGGCCACTTAACCTAAAATGCTGTTCTCGGGGGTCACTTGAAACCCACCCAAGACTGCATTTCCATAAACCCTCTCTGACCAAAAGGTCCTGTGCAGCCTTGCTGCAGAAACAGAAACGGTTCCAGTTGCAGAGACACAAGAATGCTCTCCCAACTGCAGATGATCAGATAGAGCAGGCAAACCAAAAGGAGCCCAACAGACAGCAGGGATGTTTTACTTTTCCTCATGCAGCTAGAGAAAGAAAGTGGTTTTCAATGACAAAGTTTAGCACATGTACGGACTTCTCTTCCTCTGTTCTTCTTTTCCTCTAACCACTGCAGCTGTTTGTGGGCACTGTAGGAAACTTAGTTCACATCCAGAAATATAACCATTGTCTCTTTTCTTTTTAAACTATCTCCTTCAAAACCATGGCCCCTTTCTGTTCTACTAGCAGACTTTAGTAAACTTCTTCAGGGATTCTGCCTCTATATCATGTTGTTTCTCAGAGGCATGCTTCATTCAGAATTCAATATTACTCCAAACTTTAGTTTCAAAGTTGCTCTCACCCTCCTTGCTTAACAGATTTCTCTAGATGGATGTATTATTTAAAGAGCAAAATGTATGGGTTTCAAAGTTACCTAGTGGTTGCTTTGTTTTATCCTCATTAGCCTCAGTTTGTATCATTTGAACTCACATTTGTCCCAGAGCCATACCATAACAGTGAGAAAGGTTATGCCTGGAAAATATGCAGGAACGAGACTAGTTTTGGAAGCATTCCACGCCAAAAGGGCAAAATGCTTGGCCCAATCCTCCAATCTTCATCAAAAACCACACTGTTGCACTACCGTCTAACTATCATACTCTACAGGTGTGATGCAATAGAACCAACGTTTGTGTGCAGCGTTAACATCATAAACCACCAGTCTCACCCCACACACATTCTTTTTGAACTGCTCCCATCTGGCAGGCGCCCAGAGTCCTCCAGACCAGGACTAAGAGGCACCGGTGCAGTTTCTTCCCCACAGCAGTCTCCTATCTCCTAACTATTATCTGTCACAATTCTTTTTTTTTTTTTAATTTGGCACTCTTTTGCTGATCTTGTTTGCTGCGCCGATGAAACTTCCTGGGATTACCACATGCAACTAATAACAGCTCTGTTTCGGCTTGTTTGCCTGTAACACTGGTCGTGTGCACTGAGCACGCATGAGACAAACGCATGTAACTACCACAGATACAAGCACACACCTGGCTGGACAGCAGTAAAAGTGGAAAATCATTTCCCTTCATCCCAATTGATAAAAAAACTGCTGTTTTATTGTTATTTCATATCTTAAAAATACTTAGTTACCTAAATGCAACAAAACAGCAAAACATTTTTTGTAAATCACCTAATCAACCACGGAGCTCACCTATTCCATGACTCCATTATGTTTTCATTTTTCACAATGCGTGCAAGATGACTTTTTTAAAATTAAGTTTGATTTCTAAGGACGAACAAACAAACTGAGCCTTATTTATTAAAGGTGTGTTTACATATTCACATAAAGCTGAAATGGTGTATTGAATGATTGTTTTGATTTTTTTATAAAGGAAGTTCAATTTCCATAATTTAGAAATTTAGAAATTTCTGTATTTTCTCCAATTGTTCTACTTGGAGCAATCATCCTTAGACAAAGAGAGCTTCTTTGAACATGTAAATAAAAAAATAAACTAAAATAACATAAGCCATCTTATATTTAGCGTTCAATATTTTCATATCTTCCCTTCACCCACACATCTAAACAATACTGCCCCAATACACATCCGTGTCTTAATATTTGTTCAGCACCTGTCAAAGAAAGAACATTGATGATGGGAATAAATAAGCCATGCAGCATGTGTCTAGTGGCACCACATAAGAATTTATTCTCAAATGCCTCTACTGGGGACAATTGCCAGGAAGTGAAAGTGAATATGTAATGGCCTTCGAAAAAAGGAAGCCAATTTGTGATACCTTGACATTTACGCAGCAGTGGACCGATGCCTTCATAGGCTTTTGTTTTTCGCTCTAAGCGGCTCACTCGTGTCTTCCTGTGGTGGAGTGAGCAGGGATGAAACATCTTTTGATGCCAGGGACCTTGTGGCACACGTGTGAATATTTAATACAGTGTTTGTCAGGTTAACCTCTAACATTTACATTGAACAGAGATCCATCAAAAGCTTTAACGTGAAGGAAAACCCAATACTCGATTGCATTTAGAAAAAGCACTTTGAAGGACACAACCGCCTCTGTAAACTGACAGCTCTCAGAAAATTGAAAGGTATGCAGGGCCATGTCTGACTTTTTTTTTTTTTTTTTATAATCCGTTGTTTCCAGTTTGATATGCCACATGTTTGTGTTTATATCACTTTGATGGAATCCTGATGAATCCTGATTTTTACTTCATTTTCAATACGAAGAGCAATGCATGAACTTCAAGAGTGTTTCTGATCCTCAGAAAGTTTAAGCGCACAGAAAAATGACAACAGTCTCATTGCAGAGCATACAAAAATAAATAAATAAATAAAACTCACTTCACAATTTCAAAAAAGGGTTCTTTTCTTACACATTTACATGACTTAAACAAGTATAAATAATTTCTTTAACAAAAGGAGAAAAGTATAAAACCCTACAATTGTTTTTAAATATGTTCGCTTATATAAGATAATGCAGTGGGCTGCATCTGAATTAAATACAAATAGGATAGCATTTATTTATTGTGTGCCATTTATTCATCAGGATCATTACGCAGTGTAAAAATATTTATACATGCACACACCATGACACACACACACACACGCACACACACACACACACACACACACACACACGCACAAACACACACAGACTTATTCACACCCAGTGCAATTTATTCCAAATAACATTGTTTGCTTCCACAAACAAACAGGATTTTTAGCCCTCTACTGTTGCCTTCTGCTTGCTCATGGTAGGGGATTGCACCACCGAAAAGATGCAATGTTTTGGAGTCAGTTGCTTGGCTGTTTTAATGAATTTGCATCATATGAAATTTGATTCTGGAGTCCAGAATTAACTGGATTAACTGAATAAAAATGAACTTGAATATAAGTGAACTGAATCAGATTGTCTTTGATTGGACTGTATTGGACTTGTCTTCTGTGTAAAGTCCTTGAGAATGCTTGTTGTAAACTGAGGATAACTGCACTGAATTGAAAAACACATGCTGTATACATAAGCAAATGAAGACATTTGACTTCCACACACGCACACACACACGCACACACACACACACACACACACACACACACACACACACACACACACACACACACACACACACACACCTTTGTTTGAGGTACCATGTTAGTGTTCCAACTTTAAGGTTTGTAATGCCACTTTCTACAAACATGCCGGCCATTCCCTGCAATGCAACGGGCATTCCCAAGCCTTAGACTTGTTTCGCAATAGCTCATTATTCTCTTCTTCTTTAGTGAGCTTCATTCTTTTAAGAAGGAACCTAGGGGCAAATACAATACTCATTGGAGATATTACATTACTCGGCTGGTTTGGAAATGCCCTAATGTTCTTTGGAAGAATAAGTTGAAGCAATAAAGGAGAGGGAGGTCTGGAGATCTTCGTTCAGACTTGAACAACTAAGCAGCTTTATGTGTGAAAAGTAAGATGTCGATAATACCACTTAATACATTTTGTAAATAATGAAGAACTTGGTGTTCAGACTTTTAAATAATGTGTTGTCAACTGCACAGTGTTGCTCTTGTGTGCATATGTATGTACACAGAACTGTCTGGGTTCTACTCCTTCACCAGATCTGCTGTTGAAGCCAAGTTTTATTCATAAAGGGGTTTTTCATTGTGTGTTGTCTCTGTTGTCTTTTTGAAAGCTTTGATTTCCATTGTTGCTCATTAGTTCGTCTAGTCGTTGGAAAATTGTGCGAGTTATTAAATAGTCAGCAGCTTTCAAAGTGAGTTTAAAGCCCATCCTCTAGAACAACACCAAGCTGTTTTTCTTCAGATCTAAACAAGTTGTGGGGCATGCTTCACAGTTTATCTTTGAGTACCTTTTTTTTTTTGCACTTGTGTGTGTATGTTTTGTTATGAGTTATCCCATGAAGAAAGCTGCTTTCTGAAGGCACACAACTCAGTCAGTAAGCAGAAAAGCAAAGTTTTCTTTGTTAGTTCCTGCACATTTTGAAGCACAAGCTAAAGAAGGAAAAATGTACAGTTGGCTCACTGAACACAGAAGGAATTTCTCAATGGTTTGTAATTTAACAATCAAACTCGATTACTTTTTTTTTTTTACTGTTATAAGAAGAAAAACACCACATTGAAAATAAAACACTGGAGAGGCTGATAACAGCCTCAGTGGGGGGTGGGGGGGGCTTTCATCCATCAATTAACTTACACTTATCCGAAATCGGGTTGCAGGGGCAACAGTCTAATCACAATGGCCCAGACACCTTCTCGGCCACCTCCTCCAACTCTTCTAGGAGAACACCAAGGTATTCCCAGGCCAGCCAAGAAATCCTGAGGATCCATGACGATCAGTGACTGTACTCCGAATGCCTCCCAGATGACTGAATTCCCACTCTGTCTGTAAAGCAGAGCCTAGCCACCAAATGAAGCAGAGATGTAATTCCACCCTTTTCTGACTGAGAACCAAGGTCTCAGATTTGTTGTGCAGATTCTAATATCCACTGCTTTACACAGTTGGGAACCATTCCCGCGAAAGTTGAAGATCAGGGCTTGATGAGGGCCACAGGTCCACAACATCTGCAAAATGCAGATATCAAATCCGTTGGCCACCAAACCAGACCCTTCTGCCTATTAGCTACACCGAGAAAATCTGTCCATATAAGTTATCAATAGAATCCGTGACAAAGGGCATCCCTGACAGGGTCCAACTCCCACCTACAACTGCAATACAGACCAAACACTTACTCCATTTGTATAGGGACCAAACGGCCCATAGCAATGAATCCCATACCTCATACTCTCAGAGCACCCCCTACAACGTACCACAGTCAAATGCCTTCTCCAAAACCACAAAACACATGTGAACTGGTTGTGCAAACCCCTATGCCTCCTCCACAACCCTAGCCAGGGTGGAACCCACAATGTTCCTCTCGGATCTAAGATTCATCAATCTGTCATGATTCAGAGATTGTATCAGTAGAGGAGGTAGAGGTAGAGGAGGCTCCGGGTGAAGTTGAAAAAATGGTTTATTTAAACAAAAAACACGGCAAGATGGGGATTTCAAAAGTATAACCAAGAAGAACAAAAATCAGAACTCTAGATAAAAACTTACACACAGAGGAACAAACACAGAGAACCCAAGATAAACAGGCCGAAGTACAACAGAATGAACAAAACACGATGAACCAGCAAGGAGGAAGGGAGACAAGACAAGATAAACTCACAGGACTGAGGAGACACAGGGCAGATGGGAAGAAGGGAAGTCAAACTTATGACTAAAACAAAAGTGACAGGCCTGAGTGGCATAAAGTTTGTTCCCCTCAGCTTGCTATAGATACTACTTCCTGGCCCGCCATGTCTGATTTAAGATTGGGTAATTGTTAGCCACTGAAACATATAAAGCTCTGCGGTAAACTGAGTGTGTTTCTGTCACCTGGTGCAAATATGGTAAGCAGTGAGTATAGCACCCTGTTTCAGCCATTGGAGGCATTAATGTAGAAGGCCAAGAAGGTACTTATATTCTAGCGGTTGTAATTTAGTGGAGCTGGGTCTTGAGCCTGTGTTTTGTTGTTTATATTATCGGTGTGATGTATTTTAGCACGTGGCAACAGTTTTAAGCAATTGTTTTAAACAGGGTTAGAAATGGGTGTCACATGCATTGGATGTGCTTGTGAGCCTTGAACCCATTGAGGTAAAATATTTTCATTAATAGCATGTTAAATTTTTCTCTTCTTAGAAGCTAAATGACTTTTAAGCTTTGTCAACAGAGTTGCCACTGCTGTTTTTACCTGGGTGTTAGTATATGTTTGGGTTTAATTCATCTTGATCCCTTTCCCTTCCTTGTTGTGATTAGTTTGGTTTATCCTGGACTCTGACTTATAGCTGTGCTGGGGAGAGGGTAGTGGCTGTTGTCCTCACTTTCCTCTGCACCATTAGACCCCCTTTTTTGTTTAATTTAAAAAAAATGTTTTTTTTATCCTGTTTCCTTGGGTAAAGTAACATGAGGCTGTTTTTAGAGTTGAATTGTTGGGCCTTGTCTTGGGGACCCAGTATTCTGGGGTTCTGATGGTGAAGCGTCTCCGTCTAAGCACCCATGGCCGGAGTATGGCTGGTGGTTTAGATCTTGTTGTGTGCTTGTGCTGGGGTTTTTTTTCCAGACAGGCAACAGCCTGCGGGTGGTTTTAATAGTATGGCCACATTTCGCTGATGGCAGCCATTAACCCTCTCTAGGCACCAAGTCCAGTAATTATTTCATCCCAGTTATTTTATTATGGGTGTGAACTCTTAAACTTTTGATTTATATATTGAAAGCACGTCTCCACTCTAAACTTAAGCTTAAACTTAACCAGGGGTCCCAAGGTCTGTCAAAAAAAAAAAAAGAATTGTCTGAAAGGGGCACTAAGTGGTACTGCCCATGACTGTTAGGGTTGAGCCCTGTAAACATCACCCCACTTACACAAGGACACAGGCTTTCAAAAAAAACAGAACAAAATGAACCCAAAACTATCACACAAACTATCAGACTCTCTTCTCCAGCTCTGCTACATAGACCTTACCAGGGAGGCTGAGGAATGTGTATTTCCTGTAACTGGTTCACACCTCAAGACCCCTTCTTGAAAAGGGGAACTACCACTCCAGTCTGCCAGCCCAGAGAGACCACCCCCAATGTCCATGCAATGTTGCGGAGACATTTCAACCAATACAAACCTACAACATCCAGAATCTTGAGGAACTCAGGGCAGATCTAAAAAATAAAGTCCATACGTCCCCATATAATTTAATAAAAATGTCTATATGTCCCCCACCTGTCTTGGGATGTGGTAGCAGCTCTGCTGGATGTGGTAGTTCAAGATCTTTCTGACAAGTTCTTTTTGCAGATTTTCCCAGCATTTCCTTGCTACACGTACTGCTGGGCTTGGTAAATTCTTCCCCTGAGCCAACTCAACTATCAGGTGGTGATCAGTTAGCAACACAGCCCCTGTATTTACAGACGTTCCTAGGACATATGGCTGCAAATCCAGGGATACAGTTGTCTTTGAACTATGACCTGGGGTGCGCTGGTGCCACATGCACCATGGTGTTCAAACAAGGTGTTTGATGTGGCTAAATCATTCAAATAAATTTTTCAAGTGGACTTTTGTGATAGGACAGAAACAAACCAACAGAACGCACATTCAGGTCAGAGAGGACGTTCCTCCCAGCCTGCCCCTTCCAGGTAACACTTTTACCCACATGAGTATTGAAGGAAAGCTACCCTTTTGTCTACTTGGGAAAATCCCAACATAAAGGCAATAAATCTAAGGACTGTAAGCAAGCTCAATCCAACTAGCCTCTCAAGATGGGCAGGCCCAGGGCGTAGTGAAGCCCCTCCCTAGGACAGTGGTTCCAGAACCATTACTGTGGTATGAGGTGAACCTGACTATATCAAACCAGTACCTCTCAACCTCTCACACCAGTTCAGGCTCCTTCACTCCTAGATAGGCAACATTTCATGTCCCAAGAGCCAGTTTTGAAAGCCAAAGCACAGCACACCAATTGTCCACGCCTTCCGCTGCTAACCATATAACATTGAACCTGACTTGCACAAGAACTGGGCAAGAGAACCCATTTTGCTCATTCTGGCTGTGTCCCATGGCTGAAGGCCTGGCCACCAGGTGCTCCCCTACAAGCTCCACCCCGAGGCTTGCCTCCAGAGTGGGCCCTTGTCCAGGTGAGGGAAACGTGGTTCCTTGATTGTTCTTCGTTGTAAAGGTCTAGAATCAACCTTGTTGGGGCTTGTCTCCTAGTTTACCTTGGAAGACTCTGCTAGGGACAAATGCCCCCCGCAACACAGCTCCATGGATCATCCGGCCGCACTTACCCCTCCTCTATGATAAGGTAGGGATTCGAGAAGAATAATTATGTAAAAGTTATGTAACATAATTCTGAAGGCATTTCAGATTATACATTTTTTCTGAATCAAATATTCATTCTAATTTTATGACTAAACTAGACAGATTCTAGCAAAAAAGAGGGTTCATGTTGATATAACACAGTGTCATGTGTTGATAATAAGGTGGCCCAGAAATTGAGCCAACGACTTCCATCAATTTGTCTGTATTGTCACTTTGAAGTAAGAATCATAGCACAATAGCTTGTGCTTACTCTATAACCTCAGGGATGACAGATCAAACATTTAACCAATTTGTGTTAAATCTGATACTGCCTCTGAGAAAAGAATATACGCCAAGTGTAATATTGTGAGGAAATGCATTTTATAGAAAAGGTTGTGGAAAAAACCCCATATAAATCAAGTTTCATTCATTTGAATTCAGAGAGTAGCTCGGAATATGTGGAATAATATTTCACTGGCTGCTATTATTAGGATTTTTTTTAGCTTTCCAATGAAAAGAAACATTTTTACCTGAAAGAAGTAACCACCAAGTTTGTTGAAGTCACACTACTTTTTAAATATCACCTTACTTTCACATTACTCTTATTCTCAAAATCTATTTTCATAATCAAAAGATACTCTAACATAGAGGTGAACATTTATACGCAGCATGTAATATATCTGTTAACTGGCATATTTGCAAATAGCCTTTTAGAGTAGATCATAGAAAGGAGATATGGTCGAGTCAAGAAGTTTTAGAGCTAGTATGTGAACATGATAAATGAGGTGAGAACACTTCATAACTTTAACTAGATGCTAACTAACTAACTAACTAGTAACTAACTTTTCTGTAAAGTGCATTAAGGATAATGCTATGGAATGAGCTGTCTGCAAATTCACCACCTTTATTAGTTTCTTGCCGCAGACAATCTCTGATTCAGGTGAAAAAATGCATTAAAATCAGTCTTCATCTATTATACATTTTGTGCATATTAGTCACTGTCATTCCATACTAAGCAATTACTTTATATTGATTCACATGTGCTCTAGTGCCTGATTAGTTCCTTGCTTCAAACTCTGAATCGTACACAGTTCGCTGTATTGCCAAACAAGTGTTGTAGAGTTGTATGTATTTAGAATCAAAAATGAATCCAACCGTAGTGGAGTGCATCTTCTTCAGGCTCTGCAAATATAATAAGCACTCAAAAAGACACTTTTCCAGCCCACTTGCTGCAAGAGTTCACAGGCTTTCTCACGTTGACAATCACAGCTGCCATTCTAAATCAGTCAAAGACAAAGCTCCAATGCTCAGCAGCCTGTCCTCGGCACATCGTCACAATTAGGGCCACAGTTGTCTGAGAAAGCAAAATAGCAACAAGAAACTGTGCTGGTTTTATGCAGCTTTAAAAAAGAAAACTCACATTGAATCTGATTTAAACTTCTGTCTTCAATTTCTTGCTTTTTGCCCTCAGTCTCATCAATAATATATATATATATATATATATATATATATATACATATGTAGAACATCGTGGCTCAATCAATATTCTTATCATTTCAGCGGGTTGAGTCTCTATATGTGTAATGTGAAAGGGATCACTGGAACAAATACCAAGAAATTATCTTCAGTACTTAACAGAAGATCAGCAATAAAAAAAAAAAGAAAAAAAGACTCTTGCTCTGGAAGCATAGTTTATTTCCATAGTAATAATAAGTAGGGTGAAAATTTAAACCACATTCTAAAGAAAGATAAATGAACTGACAGTGAAAAACAAACACTTATCTTTTATCTGATTCATTGAAGGGAAAAAAAGATTTATAGAAAAAATTCTAACACCACTGAATCTCGACAGGAGAAGGGTAAACAAATCATAAGGCCAGTAATTTATACTTAATGAACACAGCACAGATTGTCAAATGGTTGCAGGTAGTGAAGAAACCAAAACAAGACAGAGAAGGAGCCAGTGTTTTGTGATATTATAAGATATAAATGTGTTCAGTTTAACATAACTATTGCAAAACTGATCTATTTTTATTTTATTATTGTCTCCTTTACTAGCAACGACACCATTGTCGTTGATATAGATACACAAGAGACTTTACTTATGGAAAGATTTGATCTTTTTATGCTCCAACTTTATGACTGATTGGTGTACAGAACAGAAAGATAAGTCACCTTGTTTTGTCTACAACTATATGCAAACTTGTACCAAGCTCTGACACGCTGCAGTTTCTTTTCCAGAGTGAAAGTAGGTGCCAAGCAGCGTCTCCTTCCTGAACGGGATGATCAAACACTTTCGACGTCTACGTGATATCCTCGTATGAAGAACAGATCTTAGACTGGGACTCCCGTGTCCTCCCATGTTCCCATCAAGAATCAAGCGGAACTATCCGGAGTTCATCTGCATGCTTCAGAATCCTAAATACTAACAGCAAAATTACAGCGATGAATCCAGGCACTCGGAATGAGATGCTACAGAATCATCCAAGCCATCTCTTACTCGCATTGCATCACAAATTGTGTAGTTTACGACACCATTAGATGTGAAGCAAGAGCACTAAAATGCTATGGTCACATCGACAGACCCAAGATCTCTCTGCTTTCATCCTTCATTGTACCACCCAAGGGAGCAAACGAAAAGGCAGACAGAGGAAAAAAAATGGGTTGACAATGGTCGTGACTGGACTGGAAGATCCTCTGCAGAAACCCAGACACGGCATGCAAGACGTGTAACGGAGCTGGTCAGGTGTATTTTATTATAGCAATCCTATCACCAGGTGCTTGAACAGGCAAATGAAGGCTCTTACTCATAATGCTTGATTAGGAATAGCTTTTTACCCACACCTGGGATCCGAACCTGAATCTGTTACATCCGTTTTGTGACAAGGCTATTCTGTATTTTATGGAGATGGTGAATGATGGACTGCAGTGGTATCTAAGGATCTCATACCACGAACTGCTGCTGTAATCACGCTCACAAGGAGAGGAGGAGGAGGGGGAGACACAGATTCAATGAAACCAAGTACACCGCCACCCTTTTTCATTGTTTTTCTTTTTCCTTAGTTATTTTTTGTGACTAATTACATCCTATGGATAGAGAACTCTGACTTATTCAAGTATAATGCATAAAACCACTTTTGAACATCTACATTTGCAAGGTTTTATTTAATCTAGAAACAGAACTTGTAAATCTACTTCAAAGTAAAATACATTTACAGTTTTGATGATCAACTAGTTTGGCAGCTTTTGTATCAAGTACTGTATATTCAGGTTGTCTTGCAGTGGTTGCCAGCCGCTTCATGGCGCAACAGTGGGCACCCCTTCAATAGGTCTTATTGTATATGTCTGCAGTGGAAGTCGTCACAATCCAGTGCACAAAGGAGGCAGTGGATTATTTATATAGGTCCTTAAGTGGTGCACTTGCAAGTTGATCTGGTGGAAACTGACTTTTTCTGACAGCCTTTTAATATGGCATCTCTCAGACATCAAGAAGTGGACTGACCACACACAAGCGGGACCATGCTGCCAGCAAAACTCCGGTTTCCTTTATCCTATACCCTCTTACTCTCTAATGGAGTTTTTTCCAGGCTCTTCTTTTCATTTCTGATATACTGCTGGCAATCTGCTCTCGCTCTCTCTCTCTCTCTCTCTCTCCCTCTCTCTTTTAAAAGAATGTATTTCTTTGGGCGCTGTATAGCTTTATTTATTGTTCTCTGCGCGAGGCATACAAGGCATGAAATAAACTGCATATCAGAGAGTTTGAAAAACACCACCATACCATGTCTGCAAAAATGGGGGAAAAGAAACACTTTCTGGAACATGTGTTTTATGTCATCTGTCAGATTCTTGCTCATGATTTCATTTATTGCAGTAAACTGCAATAAAATGTCAGGCCAGCACAAGAGTTCCAATGCAATGTCCCTAGAGGGAATGTCTCACCTTGTCTTTCATGAAAACACTCATTGTGATTGACATGTCAACAGCGTTCCCTTTCTCGACAGACGGAGGATGACACATTGAGTGCACAGAGGTATCCATAAATAAAACCTGACCATCATCATAACAAACTTTTGCTAGTACACAGTTGCAGAAACTTATTTTCACACAAGCGTCACATTTAATTGGAGATTCCTCAACACGTCGCCTTTGACATTTGTAAACATCAGTCACTTAATAACAGTATGGCGTTTGGGTCAAACTGAGACAAAAGATGGATAAAAAGCCAAACAAATATGCGCGGGCATGAATATAGACGATAAAGTAAACACGGTCAATTTACGTTGCAGTGAAAATATGTTATCTACTTTTATGGTGCGTGTCAAATTTACTTTCTTTTTTTTTTTCAAGCACTTTTACAGGTTTTTTTTTTTTGTCTTTTCAGAACCTCTCTGCTATTCCCACTTTAGTGTGTTTGGCCATGCGTGGCACGCCCCATTTCTTGTGCTGCTTCAGGAGCCTCCAGATGAGCTGTCACCTCCAATACTATCAGAAAGAAATGGCTGATTTCATGGGATTGGTGTGCTTAGCAAAGGCCCACTCAAATTCAGTTTTGTTCAAGGGAACATTAATTTCTAAATTACAATCTGAGGGGAGATGAGCAGGGGATAACGCTTCCCCAATGTCAACTGTACACGCCGCCTCTATTTCCTGTTCACTTTTATTATCTTTCACTATTTTTTAATGCATGAACAGATGTCTGCAACAGCTATCTCTTCGCAAGTTACATTTAGAGCCGAATTGATGTTCATGCTGCTTAGAAAGTTGACGGCTCTCAGAGACCACATTAATGTAGGACGGCGTGAAATTTAATAATGTCTTACTGAAAAACCCATCACAGTCTGAGTGTTTTCATTGTGAAAGATCAGAATGCAAATGAATTACTGTACCGCTCTATGGAGGAAGAAAATTACCCGGTAAAAGCTGGAGTGCACGTTAAGTGTTAATGAAGAAAAAGGGTTAAAAGACAGAAAAGAATAAAGGGAAACCAACGTTCAGACTCAACAGATGACTAGTCTTCTTTCACGTACGTAGCACGGCCAGGTCTTCATCGGTTTTCAAGATGAGTGATCGACGCCTTTGTTAGCACAGCATCATGAACTGTCCGATGTGACTGGCCTGGATTGTGTTGACGTCGTTGCGCCTCAGTTCACTTTGATTACTCCTTTAGCAGAGGAAATATCTGAATTTGTTTCCGTGTCTGCAGACAGCGTTAGCGAAATTCTGTCAGAAATGTTTTCAGCACGGCATCGTCAGCTTTTAGCCATCATCACTGACCTTGTTTTAATTGGTTGACAGGCTGTGCGCTGTAGCAGAAAGCTGTTAAATTTGGGTAACAGTGGGGGCTGATAGTCAAAGGTCATGTTGGTATGCATTGAATCAGTTACACTTGCAGCAGATAATGTCCGAGACAGTTACTGGTGAGCCTTGAAATGAGATTTAGCATTTTCACTGTCTCATGAGCTGAATTAATGTGTCTGACTTCTTGGCTCAAAACAGGGAGGAGAGATTTATTATAAACGTTCGTTGATCAGGGTTAACTACAGAATGTGTTGGATGATAAAGATTTTTTTTTTTTTTTTTACAAGTGTAATTAATTTATTATGAAAATGTATGCACGTATCTTACTGTTTCATGATGATGATAAATTATTGTCAACATTTATTCATCACATGTAAATAGAGTTGGTTTACCATTAAAGCGAGCTTTACATCAGCTGCTTGATGGGGGTTGGTGCATTCCTACACTGCTCTGTGTCTACGTGCACCATGAAGCTTCTTGCTGTAAGGCAACCGTGCGAACCACCAATCCAGCAAGCCGTTTGCTTAAAAGGTCCCATTTCGTGCCATTTTAGTCCCTATTGATGTTGATCAAGGACCACAACAGTTTTTTTTTTCATGCTGATCGTGACTCAAAAACTCTGTTAGATCATGCAGACAAAGACTTCTCATTCTCTGTGGGCTCTGCTGACCAGCCTGTTTTGCCTCCCCCTCCCCCCACTCTCCCTCACTCTGTTGTAATTGGTTACCTTCCTAAAGCAATCAGACACGTTACTGCCAGGGTCAAAGAGACAATTGGAGGATATATTTTTTCTTGACTTAATTCCCTCTGGGGGTGGCAGGGCTGACTCCATGTGGAGATAGATGCAAGATCTGCACTTTGATTTTAGAGGGCCAATTTGCAGATGCAATTAATGCTAATATAAAGAGACTTTTTGAAGTAAATGAAAATCACCTGGTATACCTGTGCTTTCAAAACTTTTATCAATTGCTTAATTAATTGCGTGCCTTTTAAAAGGATGGCTAAATAGCCTGAAAAGTGAGTTTAAATCAATTTTGAACCTTTTAAAAGACAAGACAATCATAATGCAGAACATTTAATAATATTATAACAGTTAATGTTTGCAATAATACAGTATCATAGAACTGAATAATATACTTGTTAGATAAGTCATTGTGATACAAAGCAGTGGTAACGTGTTTTTGATGGCTCACTACCAAAACTCAGTCAGATTTTCACCTTAATTCATAAGGATTTCCAAATTTAAATGCAAAATTATCAGATTTTATGTTCACTTTGTGCAACTAACTATTAGATCGCCATACTATAAAAGAAAAACTGGACAAACCTCCATGCCATCATCCACAACTTTTATGGAGAGTGCTTTTGAAACCTTTTTTCCCCACGTCCGGTGCCATGTTGCAAACTGGTGGAATCTGCATTGTTTCTTCCTTTTATTGTGTAAGCCAGCTTTACTAATCTCCTTACACATGTATGAGGTGCTCCTGTCAAAGCCAAAAACTGAGGTGGGAATGGATAAAAATATGTAGTTATCCTTTACTGGATAATACGTATTGTGTGCTGATCAATACTTGGCAAACTATCAGCTTATTAAGCAGTTAAAAATCGGTTCAGTATTAAGATTATTAAAAATCTATTGCACTTCTGTCTCTTTATTCGTAGATTTATCAATTCAGTTTTATGATTTCTCAAGAGACTAGGTGTGTAATTGAATTTAAACACCTATAAATGATCATAATTTTTTCTGTCCGCTATATGTCTGCACTTTACATGGGATATACAGTATAATATCACTTTTAACTTTGTTCTAGGTTACTTACAGTGTGTCACTGAAGTTCTTGAGTGGCACAGTGTTCCACATTTTAGCCAGTGGCCATTAGACTTGCAGATAATGTGCTTGTTTATCATAATAGCCAAGGATGTCCCGGTCAGATGAGCTTGTTTATTTCCCCTCGTCTGCGGCTGAGTGTCCTTGCTTGATAAATACACTTATACCGCCTGTGTTCCACTTAGCAGCCTGGCCACGTGGGACTCCTGTTTGGCCACACACACACACACACACACACACACACACACACACACACACACACACACACAGTTCGTTTAACATGTTCATGTTCATCTAAATGTTCACATCAACCCGTGTCTCACAGGCCAGTCGCACATGTCATTAGTTTCAGTCTCCTTTTGTCTGTTAAATACACAAACCAAACAATTGTTAGTGAGAAGACCACCGACCTGTTCAGGGAAAGATTATGTGGCTTCTCCCTGCAGGCAAATCTTTTGAAATTTCCAAATCTGTTTCCTCCTTCGCTCTGACTCATAACCACCCCTCACTTCTGTTCTTTTCTTTGCTAAACAGCTAAATAGAAGATAATACAATAACAATAACATGCAATAAACCTGCTGTCTCTATGTTCACAGCTTTAAGGTTGCCTATACTTTTTTTTATATCTTTTTCTTTTTTTAGTGTACTAAACTGGGTTCTTTGTTGATTGCTTTTCTTGTTGTTTTTTATTCTGTTTTATTATAGCCTATACTTCTAGATTTGTTTAATTTTTTTTATTTAAGTTAATTAATAACTAACGACCTTGAGTACCAAATTTCATGCCATCTCATATGTAAACGTGTGCTGGTATGACAATAAACAATCCTTGAATCCTCCTTGAATCCTTGAATCCCTGAATCATATACTTTTGGAATAAAAAGATCCTCCTTGTCACAAATTTGCAGCAAATACAATAGCAGCCAGCAAGATCAGCTCATAAATTGCTTTTTTCCTGGTTCCATTGTGTATTGAAGACAATTCTAAAGATTAGAAGATTAAAAAACTTTTATTTGCCATCACAGAGAGTTGGAAAAGTTGGAAAAAAGAGAAAGCAGAAATAAAGCTGTTGTTTTTCTTTTGTTTTTTTTGGGGGGGGGGTTTTGTTGTTTTTTTAATGAAAACATAGCCATCAACACAGTCAGTGACATCAGTGCTGACGTTGTTTCTGGGTGATCAGCTTTAGGATGAATAATCATCCCTGCCAGTCATCGGTAAACAAAAACATGCTGAGTGGAGATTGCCACATACAGCTGCCATATGAATGTTCTGGTTGGTTCTGTTTACCCTTTTCAAGCCGCGTTTCTTGGATTTCTGTTTTGCCGGCATGTACTCATTTAAAGTGAGATTTGATTATTTGACATGAATATTTTTACCACTGAGGAAAAGGTTGCTGCAGTTCATGCAGACCCTGTGATCACAACTTCTGACTTGAAGCGCCTTTGAACTGAGTCTAGAGAGAAGGGCAGGTTAATAAAAGCAAAGGCTGGAATATTTAGTATTCCAAAAGTGTGCTTACCACAGGGCTGATGGTGTGCCCTGTGCAGATGTACCAAAGTTCTTTTATACCCTTCTGTGAGATCCAAAAAAGATCCTAAATGTAGACGATCCAGCATGTGCCCTGCAGATGTGACTGATGAATAGATGTGCATATATGTTGCTGTTTAGGCTGTAGTTGTGAGCATGAAGGCATGAATGTGCCTGTGGAGGGGAGGTTCAATATTTTGGTACCTCTGTCTTTTGTTCATCACGCTGGGGAATGAAACTCCCCGTGTGGCAATTTAGTCTGACAAATGTGCTCTGAATGTTTAGTAAGCCCATTTATCTCCTGCAATTTGATTTTGTTTCAGCTGGGCCACCCCATCAATAATGTGTTTTTCTTCTTTTTTTAATGCGAAAATGAGGCAAATCATTACAACTCTCCTAGGAGCAGCCAAGCTCACAAAACTCTCTGGCCAGTGAAAGACACTGCCAAGTCCTTGGTTTATTTATGTAAAGCATTTTTGCGCACTGGTGGTCTTTATTAAACAGTACGTGGGAAATCGGGGGTGAGGAATGACACAGCAGGAGATCACAGGTCAGGACTCCGTATTTTCCTCCTAAGACCTGGAATACACATATGTGGACATCACATGTTTTTTTGTCTATGTCATAATATTACATTTCTTAATGGTGGGCCAAAGCCACAAGGGGAAAGAAAATGCACCAGGTCTTGGGAGGTTACGGGGCGCCTGCTGCAGCATCATTTTTGAAGAAATATGTAGATCAGGAGGCACCCTGATCAAATACTTCCAAGAGTGTTGTCTCCTTTCAAAGCAAACAAACATGCAGTTTAAATCCATTTAATGGGAAACACAAAGTACACTGTTGAACATTGAGCACAAGGCAACATATGATCACATCAACGATGGTTTTATAGTAAACTAAGGCACAATAAGGTAAAGTGATATTGATTAGCAGTAGGATGTTTGGCCTCTGCCCCTGAGACGTTTCCACATTCTCTGCTCCTTTATGCTTTAGGACATTACAACTTTGGATCTAATGTAACCGGCACACAACAGGAATGAACTACTTAAAGCTTCTTCTCTCTTCACCAAATGAACACTTCTCATCCACAAATACAGGGCCGTCTCGAGAGCATAAGATTAATTGTAGCCATTCTTCAACTGGGCCAGGCCAAGTGTCTCAGACAGTCAATACTTTGCTAATTACATGGTGTTAGGAGCCCAGGTCTGGCACTGTGAGTTTGCCTGGAAGTCATTATTGGAAGCCCCATGCGCCACAGATCTATTGGCATGTGAGCTTGACATGGAGATTAGATCTGAGTGCCAAGCGCCTGTGAACATGAAGCGCTACAAAAAATCATGGACATGATAATCCTTTTCTCGTAGATACACAAGTGATGCACAACTCTACCATGCTGGGGTTTTTTTTTTATTTCTTTACACACATACACACACACACACACACACACACACACACACACACACACACACACACACACACATAAGATGTGGTTGAGAATTAAGGTTAATTAAGGTTACAGACCACTCTTGTTGATGGAGACTGCAGGGACTATATTGCTGCAATTTCTTTTTATTATTATGATTATTATTTTTTTCCCAAAGCAATAATACTTCGGTTGCTCACCAACTAGCAGCCTGAGATAGTAGTTTAAGCTGCTACCAAAGGATAGGCTGTTATAACTCACTGGGCCAATATGTCAAACTGGCAGAATTGCAAAATAATATTTTCTCCTCAGTTTACACATAACTAGAAACAACATGGCACCGCCTCGCTATAGTGTTGGGCTGGTGTTCAAACTTGAATGTTCCCGTGAGGCAGATAATCTGCCAATATTAACCCTATAATACTTAAACCGATAGTTCTGGATGTATCATATTGGACACCTTAATATTTGAGACCTCTGCGCCACCCCAGTAATAAAAAATAATAAAGAAATACATTTATAAATTAATTTAAATAATAAATTAAAAAATATTTATTGTATAATAATGCAAAAAGTATTATTTAGAAACTGTTAAAGACAACATTGTAGGTGTTTTTAATTTCAGTATGTAATAAACACTTTAAAAAAAAGTATTTTTCTGTGCATTCTGTCATATGTCAGGCTTTAAAGTGTTAGTGTGTTGGTTGTTTTTTTAACTTCATAAAAGAATGCTGTTGTCAGTTGTTACTGCCTGAACATCACATCTGAAACCAGGCGTTTTGGGTTTTGATTTTTGGCACTATTAATGAATTAAGCGTGAGAGAAGCAGTTTGTACTGAACATTTCAGATAAAAGAGTCATTGTGGGGTTTTCACTTTATTAAAACAGGTGGATATGGTGCACTATTCATATAAGTAGGAAAAATAAAAAACTGCAGAATGCAGAATATTTTCCAAATCTAGCAGGAAAATACAAGAAGCCCATGTGCCAACATAACCATCACATAAGATGCCAGACAAAGCCTAAAAAAAGCAACGTATAAGATGTCAGGTGAAGCATCATCATACCAGTTAGTACATATTGCTAATTCACACCAGTAAAAGTGAATCTCTGACACAGGTTTCATTTTTAGTGGTATGAATGCGCAATATTTGCACAGATGAAGCTGCAAAATCTGTACTCTTTGCACAAATGCACTTTGACTTTGAAAGGCTTTACACAGAAATAGAGAAACTATTACCAACTGGTTATGGTAATGTATTTAAACACAATATTTTGCAAAAGCCATCCTTAAGAGTATCACAACTGCAGTGGGTAAACCACATCAGGGGACACCGAATGAGATTGTACACATGGAAATGTTGTATCTACAAATTTAAGAACAAAAACACAACTATTTACACATATTTTAATGTTGTTTCTAATGTAAAATCAAGACAAGCACTGCATTGTTAGAATGGTCTGCCATTTCCATCCACTTCAAAAAAGGTTTTCTCTGGTGAAATGGGTCTGCTACCACCCTCATTTACAGGTATTTCTACTGCAACAAAACATACTAAACTAATCATCTCAGGGCGGGGGTTGGCCTTAAGCAATGACACATACAGGAGCGTCCAAGAGTCACTATTTCAAACCACCAATATGGCTGCAGAGTTGCTAACAACACCTTGGATCAATACGTTTTTTACTGCAACACCAACACCAATCATTCACCAGTGGTCCTTCTCCACTGAACAGCATTTTGGATGTCTTTTGTCAATAGTTGCTGGGGTCTCGCTCTGCCTACATCACAGGCTTTGTTTCTCTGACTGGTTGTATGCCTAAACAGTGGCATCCAGAAGCAGTTTCTTCCACATGTTGGTACTGTCTCCCTACACATGTTTAATTCAAAAGATCCAGACTAAATATTTGTTTAGAGGAGTGCAAAGAATTACGTGGGTGAGGCTAGATTATCAAGTCTCTCCCACAACTGCAGTTTAACATTTTATATCATTCATAAAATCTTTATAATAAATGTAATGAAGAAAGGCAGCTGTCGTAAGTAATTTCTTAACACTTCTATGCGTCTTTCACCACTGAATTATCACCTGAATGTTATGTAGAGTCAATATACATAAGTCATTCATGTGTCATCTTTTAATTGTTCATATTGGAAGCTATTACTAAATATCATGACATCTCTGCAGCTGATTTGTAGCTGAAACTTGTTATACTACTGCATAACATTTCATTTGTTACTGCTGCAATGAAATGCCGTTATGCCCGCTGGGCCTCAGAGGTTAAAAAGACCGGCGATCATATTCTCGCTTCAGTCATCAATCAGTTACCTCATGATCAAGCACCTGCCAACTACACCTTAGCGAGTGTCAGTTTATTGGATCATCTATCACAAATAATTGCCTGCTGTGTTTGCGAATTGTGGTCCATGAAATATCCGACAAAAGTCCTCCAAGCTGTGCCCAAAAAGAAAAAAAAACAAGAAGTCCAAGCTCTAGGTAATGTTAATTTCCAAGAAGATATTCACGGCAGGTTTTCAGATCCTGTTTAATACAAAACTGTTTATATTTGCAGATGCAGATACAGTGTGTTTGTATGTGCATGTTCAGAAAAAAGTTGAATAGTTACAGACAAATAGCTGATATACAAAAAAAAAAAAAAAAAATCACACACTCAGTGGAATGAAGTATGAGGGGTGAGTTGTGGGTTAAATTTATGTTCACTACTCCAGAGAGAGGAGGAGGAGAGTGGGAGGACTAATTGTCTTTGTAGTGGCTCATAAAGTATAGGGTCATTAGTGTTAATCATGCCGTGCTGTCACCAAGGCAGCTGTGATTATCTGACTTCTATTGTCGGTGCTGCTATCATCATCCTCACACTGTAAGTGCTGCCTCCATTGGCAGTTTTCTTTTCTTGTTACCTGTGTCTGTCTGGGCTCCTTTGTTGTTTTTTTGGACTACAAAATCCAGGCCCTGCCACACTCAGTTTGTCAGCTCTCACATTCGGTATAATTGAATTTTGACCCAAATGTTGACAAAAGTGTAGACTATTTGTTAAGCTATTTCTTTTGTTGATGCAGTAGTTAGAATCTCTATTTGTGGATACCTGTGTTCGATTTGATAACACAAAGCATTATTCATTCCCAAACCTGCACTTGGTACAACAGTTATAAAAAATAATAGGAACAATGAGATGCTGATGTTTGTGCACAAGTTTCTAAACTTTGAAAACTGCTGAACAAAGATAAACACACTGTGATTGTGAATTAAGTCTATCTACTTTAATAGACTAAAGTCTCCTATGGCAACAAGTAATTATTTTGTGCAAAGTGTTTAGCTGTTTTTAAAGTGCATTAATGATATCAGTCCACCCACTTGTAGCCTACCATCTACAGTCTTATAAAGATATTCATCCACGACTTTCTCCACTTGTTTACTTTGCAGAAGAGATCTTTGAGAGTATTTATATTTGATTAAAACCACAGAAAAATGAATTTTCATTTGATTACTAATTGAATGATTTTAACTGGAGAACAGCAGTAGGAGGAGGTACAAGGTGACTGGCCAGTGTGACGCAGTGGAGCTCCTGATCCTGACATGGTTATCTGCAAAACACAAGTTTTGAGATGATGCTTTTTGTAGCTTTAGTAGCTTTTTGAAAAAAACACAAAAAAAACCAAGTTCGTTACTCCACCTCGTTTTTATGTTTTGAAGATTTTTTACATCTGCAGTGGATCCAAATTAGTTTAATTTTAGTTGCAGCAAAATCACAAATGTTAAATTAACACTGATAGTGCTAAATTCAACACTAAAATGGTTTGTATGTACGTCAACTCTTTTGAGTGTTATTTTTACACTTTTAAAATACTTAATTATCTAACTCTGAAGCAAAGTCACTCCAAGACGGCATGATGCTCAGGATTAACCCTGGTAAACATGCATAAGTGTTGATAACACGATGTTGGAAATAGGGTGTGGTTCATTTAACACTGGAGGTGTTGGAAAGCATGACACTCCTAAAATATACACTTGATAGAAATTTACTTGGAAGGTGTTTTTTTCAATCTACAAAGTCTAATCTAAATTATCTAAATAACACTGATTGCGACCAACCCTGACAAATTAACACTGGCAGTTTTTTTCTGTGTAGTTTTAGTTTAATAAAACTTTCCAGAGATCTGTTCTCTCCTCTGAATCAAGCACACGACAACAGCACACTGTCTTTTTTTCTGTCAAAGGACCAAGTAGATAATAATAATAATAATACATTTTATTTGTAAGCACCTTTAATAAAACCCAAGGACACTTTACAACAAAGAAATAAAACAACAATGGATAAAATCAGCAAAAATAAAAAACAATAAAGGCAGTGTAGTTGAACTTAGAGAGAGTAGCCAATCTTAAACAGGTGAGTCTTGAGTCTGGTTTTGAAGATGGGACGTGAGTCAATATTTTGGATGTCAGGTGGTAAGGCGTTCCAGAGTTTGAGAGCAGAGGGACTGAAAACTCTGCTCCATTGGGGCTGAGGCGGGCACAGGGGACAGTGAGGTAGATGAAGGCGAAGGATCTGAGGGAATGGGCTGGATTTGCAATTTTGGAGGAGGTCAGAAAGATAAGGTGGGGCTAGGATATGGATGGACTTGAAGGTGAACAGGAGGAGTTTGTAGTTAATTATCTGCCATACTGGACGCCAGTGGAGCTGCTGCAGGATAGGGGTGATGTGATGGAATAATGGGGTTCTTGTTATGATCTGGGCAGCAGAGTTATCAACCAGTTGGACCTTGTGGAGGGACTTCTGGGGGAGACCAAAGAGGAGAGAGTTGCAGTAATCAATGTGGGAGGTGACAAGACAATGGACAAGGATGGAAGCAGTGTGGACTGTGAGGGAGGGACAGAGTCAGTTGATGTTACGAAGGTGGAAGTAAGTGGATCGGGTAATGTTGTTGATATGGGAGTGGAATGATAGTGTGCTATTGAGGATAACAAGGAAAGGTAGAGCTGGGTGTCATCGGCAAAGCAGTGAAAATGGATATTGTCAAAATATTGCCAAGGGGGAGGAGATTGGTGATGAAGAGAAGAGGTCCCAGGACATAGCCCTGGGGCACACCTCTGGTGACTGGGGAGGGATCGGATCTGAAAGATTTAAGTTGTATGAACTGAATGCTGCCTCTGAGATAAGAATTAAACCAGTGGAGGGGGTGTGGGTGATGCTATTGTGAAGGATGGAGTGTAAAATGATATCAAAGGCAACACTGAGGTCAAGGAGGATGAGGACGGAGAGAAGGCCAGAGTCAGCTGCGGTGAGGAGATTGTTAGTTCTTTTAGGAGGGCAGATTTGGTGCTGTGACAGGGGCAGAAACCAGACTAGAAGGGCTCATAAAGGGAGTTCTGAGAAAGGTGAAGGTGTAATTGGAAGGAAACAGTTTTTTCCAGGATTTTGGAGATGATGGGTAGGTTACAGATGGAGTGGAAGTAATTGTAATTGTTGGGATCTGAGCCAGGTTTTTTTCAATATTATAGTAACAGCTGTGGTCTTGAAAAGTGATGGAACAATTCCAGTGGTGAGTGAAGAGTGGATGATGGCAGAAATGTGAGGGAGCAGAGAGGGGAGGCAGGATTTGACCAAAGTTGTGGGGAGAGGCTCCAGCTGACATGTGGAGGGCTTTGATTTCCTGATTAAATTGGAGATTTTGGTCATGTCAGGGAGTAGAAAGCTGGAAAAAGACTGGCAAGGTGGAGAGAGAGGCAGTGGATTTAGAGACAATTGTTTATCTATTTATTTTATAATGATTGATCTCTTTTATTTCATCTGCGCTATCTACAATATGTTCAGCGAAGGCTGACACAGCAGTTCTGCTTGACTTATTTCAAGGACTTGTACCGTAGGTCATTCCTGCTGATCACGCAAACCTTTAGCAATGACTTTGTGAGAAAATTTGAAAAATAGTTTAGGCTGGAATTCATTCTCTATCTGTATTTATTTATCTTGCTTTTAGTTTTGGTTGATGAAACACTGGTACTATTCAATATCGCCTTGGGTTTGACCATCCACAGTACTTTTTAATTCAATTAAAAGCAGTACAGCCCATTTCCTCCAGGGGGTTCGAAAAGTTGTCAGATTATATTATTAAATCTAGCTGTTGCATGATGTATGTCACAAATAAATTTAGTTAAAAAAAAAAACTGCCTGATAACAACAGTCATCCGATGATTTAACATTTTTAATTCTTTTGGGAAAAAAAGGAAACCTTGGCTAAAACGTTGAAAGACCATCTGCCTTGTTATCGGCTCTCAATTCAAAGGACTTCATCTTTGATCGGTTAAGAATGCATTAATGGTAACAGAATGGGCAGCGTGTTCATCAGGAAAGGAAACATCAGCGCTGAACAGAGTATTCAGGTTTTAGAGCAACATGTGCTCCCATCTACATGTTTTTTTCAGGGAAGAACTTGTATCCTTCAGCAAGACTATGGTAAACCACCAAATGCATATAGTTCAAAAGCATTGCTTCGTAGTAGCTGTGATTTTCTCCCATTAGAGTCACTGTGACAAAATATTTGGTGCATCATGGATGGACACAAATATAACTAAAAAGACGCAGGACTGGTGTGCTGCTTGAATCCTATATCAGACAAGTTTAGCAACACATTCCTCTCCCAAAAGTCCAGTATCAGGTTTCCTCAGATCCGAGTAAAAAGAAAAAGAGATGATACACAGAGGTGAATCCGCCTAACCCTTCTTTTTGAGAAATGTTGCTGTAACTAACTTTTCTTTTTCTAAAATTTGGTACACTTTGTCATTTTAAACAATTGATTTTTTTCTCATATTCTATCACAATTAAAATATGAGTTCATGAAATGTATAAATCATTGCCTTATGTTTTTATTTACATATTTCCACAGTGTCCAATCTATTTTCCAAGGGTGGAAAGCGGCCAGGTGGAGACATACAACGCATGTTTACTCTTAATTTCTACACTGACATCTTATTGGTGGCATGTCTACTAAATACAGATAAGGAAATGAGTAGGAATAGTTTCATGCCAGTTCCAGATCCAGATTCAGTATAACTCAAAGATCTGTGGCACATTGTGGAAGAAAGTTCTTTTCATGAACACGAGTGTGAGGTAAACATTAAATATGTTCAGCTATGAAAATCAAGGAATCTAATTCTTTTTGTCTGTGTGTTTGTTTTTCATCCCTCAACAATCCTTCGTCCCAAACTGATTCAGGTTGCTGTATTTCTGAAAGTTTGAGCGAGTGATCTGCCCAATCTCTAAGAAAGATTTACACATTTTAATCTTTTTATGTGTCTGCAGACATACAATAACAATATGAAATACAAGGTTTCAATAAAAGATATAAAAAGACAATGAACACTTCTTTTAATTTGGTTTTCAATTTGTGATAGCAGTTAAGGTGATAGATGCCATGTGTTATTAACATGTCTAAAAGTTTAGTGGTGTAACAGCTTAATTAATAACTTCAGAGTCGCTTTGGCACACACACCTCAACCATAAATGTCTGCTCTGCTTCAGCAGCCTGACACTTATTTTGTTTCTCTCCTCCAGCGGGTGAGGCATAAGCTGGAGACAATAGCTTTAATGGGATTATAAAGGGCATCAGAGGAATTTCCATGGATCACAAAGTACGCAATGGATACACAGTGTGAGTACCAAACAAGAGCACCAACACGGTGAGATAGTGCTCTGCTTCCTGTAACAATATGCTGACCTTCCATCGTGTCTGGTTGTGGAGTAGGCAGCATTGGGACCTGGGGACCTGCACGGAGGGGCCAGGAACAGGAAGGGTCTGGGTCAATGTTCTGGAGCCCTGAACTGAAAACCCAATTATCTCCGCATTTCAGACAGACCTAATTAGGCTTGTCAGATGTGCGGCGGATTCATTATGTTTCTAATTAAGTTCCTATCAGACCCAAAGAAATAATAGCTTCATGGTACATCAAAACTGAGCTGCAGTATGCTGACATGAATGGCAAACCCTTCACTGGCAATCTTCCTGAGTGGGTGGTCACAGGGAGACAGTTTTCTCTTTCAAGACCAGCTGCTGAATGCGGTGGGTGTCTTTATGATTGAAAAAACATCTGAGTGGCAGAAAGGGTGAAACTATGATATGAAATATTACTGAGAGTGCTTGAGTCTTTGAGAATACAAATGGAGGAAAACAAGAAATAAATGAAAGACACATACTATTGTGATTTGAGAATCCCCTAAAATATGTAACACAAAAATAATTTCTGACTTTATTCAAGGTCAAACTAGAATTGAAAGCTCTTGCAAAGTCGTTTTGACTCCCAAAACCTTTTATCCATTCCAAAACACAGACTTATTCATGTGCATTCATTCAATGTAATAATGCAAAATTGGTAAACATGTCACAACCACTCAAACTTAGAAGCGGCGCTACTGGGTCTTTTGGTCTGTACCTGCTTTGTGTAATTACATGCCACTCAAGACAAAATAAAGACAGGGCATTTTGATTTTGTGTAAGGTTACATCTACAAGTAAAACACAAGTTCTGCATGAAGAGCTACTTACTGGAGCAGATTAAAATATTTCAGAAGATGAGGCTTATGCTTCAGGGAGAAGTAAGGGCTCAAGTGGATAAAACATGTACAAAACTATTTTGAATAAAAACACAGAGATGTGACATGCACAGTGTTAACTGATAAACAGAATATTTCAAAAACAGAACAATAACCATATTCCTGTAGAGTCACAACTACAAACAGCCACACTGGGTGGTTTCTTGCGCTGTGTTTTCTACATATATTTGCATTCTGCATGCATATATTTAAATATGGTTTCTACTATAAAATAAAGCGTTGAAGCAAAAGCACTGCAATGTTAAGCTGGCCAGCAATATCAATTTACTTTACAAAAGTTTTGTCTTGTAAAATGGGTCTGGTACCCCTTCCATGTATGTCGAATGCTTCCAGTCATTTCCAGTAGTATCACCAATCACAACAGCGCAGGGGCAAAGGGAAATTAATGAATTTCCCTTTGGGGATTAATAACATATCTTTGAATTTAATTGAAACCTTTATGCTACTGGACAAAAATAAAGTGTTTGTAATAGAAAAAATTATGTGACAGTCTAATAGGAACTCCTGGCAGATCAAAGTTTGGGGAGGTTTTTATAAAAAAGAAAGGCACGTAAGAATGGGAGAGCTAGGATTTAACACTAGGAAAAACTTCACTTTTCAAGAAATCAACAACCGACGGCATATTCCAAACAAAATATGGGAGTGGTTTCAGGAAAACTGAGACAGATTCTGAATCCAAATTCTAATTCTGCACCGCTGCATCAGGTACCTTAGGCATGTCAACCAGTAAGTGAATGGTATGAGTTCATATGTTAAGTGGATTTTTCATCTTCTACACCTGCTTCAAGCTTCACCTTGCCAATCCATCATTTGGAGAGGATATTTGACACTTTTTTAATTAATCAAACATACAAATAGTGAATAAAAATGAATTTAACAAATCCTAAAAGCTGACACATAAAAGGATGTATATATATATATATATATATATATATATATATATATATGTGTGTGTGTGTATGTGTGTGTTTTATGTTATGGCACAAATGTTTTAAAAATGCAAAGCTCTCTTTTTTAAATTGTATGTACTAAATAGACTTAAGTAGTTGGTTGTTTTTCCTCTGCTTTGAGAAGTAAATTATCATCACTTTGCACGAGTAAAGAACTGGTGACTAAAAAGAGTAGGACTTGAATTCTTCAGCACAAACATCTGAGAAAACACGCTAGCCTGCTCAGAGGCTCCATAATTATGATTTTAACAAACAGCTGGGTTCTCCTCTCAGGCCTTGGGTAAAAGATTTCTCATGCTAGAACGGGGAACATGGGGGAGCTGATGTGATTGACTTCTTGCTGACTTTCACTGATTTCCACCACTTGATAATACCTCCTGGTGTTCAACACACAAACTATGTTTTCTCTACCATGCCTCCCTGGTCACCAAAATTAATTGGCCACACTCACATTCTCTCGCAACCCATATTTGCTTGCTCCCAGCATCGCCTAAGTCAGGCCTGCAGTCTGTGAGTGCTGTGTTCAGTTGTGTTCACTTTAAACTCACCCAGTGTGCTGGAGAAAAATCAATGCCAATATGGCTTCTGTGAGGGTGTTCAGGGATCCAAACGCGGTTCTAATGATGGGACTTTTTTCTTTTATCAATGAGAGATCAATACTATGTTGTTATGACAGAAAATCTGTTGTGAGTAATGCTGAATGGATGCTGAAGTAGAATACCTTATTTCATTCAGTCACATTGATTATTTTGCATGAACCTTTTTATGAATTCATCAAAAGGTATTTAAAATATCATTAGTTTGTTCTTTTTTTTTTTAAGTATCACCACAAAACCACTGTCCTGAAAAGCCAACTAAAGACTTTTGGGAAAATCTCATATTTATTACAACATTAAATGCTATTATAATAGCCCTGCTACAAATGTTATCAGCCTACATCAAAATACCTTAAACTAGGTCTGCCGTGATGGTTGTTCAGGGTCTGTACCACAATAGATCAGTAAAGGGACCAGTTTTACATTCAGTAAGAGGAGTCCCTGTGCTTTTAATTGTAAATCTTTCTTGCAAGGCACTTAGTATTGTATATGTGTTCATCTGTGTGTGTGTGTGTGTGTGTGTGTGTGTGTGTGTGTGTGTGTGTGTGTGTGTGTGTGTGTGTGTGTGTGTGTGTGTGTGTGTGTGTGTGTGTGTGTGTGTGTGTGTGTGTGTGCAGCTGGCAGGCTTTTATTTTATCATCCAGTGGAGCAGAAATATGGGAGCAGATGGAGAGCAATGCTGCTGGGATACATTTAGAAGAACAGTGCAGATTCCTCATGGGGATAATAGGTACTGGGAAGCAGGTGATTACCTGGATAGCCCTAAAGTGTTCTTTGTTTGTGCCCAATGAATTATTCTTTATTCCCCAGCGAAGGTATTTAAGCTAATTCTGAGTTGTGTGATTTACCAAGGGGTATTAAAGGCACCAAGACATTTTAACAGAACCTCATGATAACTTTTTCTCTTTGGGCTGAAATATTTGTAGGGCACAGCCAGTGAGGGTGACAACATTTTCAGAGTGGAAAAAAAAAAAACTGAAGAAAGTTGTTTCTGGTCAAGATTTACTTTTTTTCAACTAAGCTATTTTTGTTTGATGGTACCAAGACAGGAACAGCAGCCATGCAAGTTTTCATTCTTTTGCAAGAGGCCTTGACAGTTATTCGTCCAGACATTGTTTTAGACCGTCACTGTCAGTATACCCACTGCTGACGGCAATGGGTAATTCTGTCAGAGTGATAGAGTTGATAACATTCTGGGCAGCTATTTTAGATTTGAATTACCTATCAATATTACTGATGTCTTGACAAGCAATAGAAATCAGCTTGGATATACATTCAAATCACCACTAAATCTTGGTGGAGCGGCTTGCATTGCCAAATGATCCCAGGAGCTATGTTGTCTGGGTCAACCGCCCCTGGTAGGGTCCACCAAGGCAAATTGGTCCTGGAGGACAAGCCAGACTAAGGCTGATTCCATAGAATAATTTGGATCCAAAATATATCAAGAGCTTATTATCCCTCACTCAGACTAGGGCCACAGGGTTGAGAGGTTTGGCTGAGCTTGACCTGTATGATCAACATGGGTTCTCTCCCCCGTGGTCTCACTACATGGAGGAGTAGCCATAAGAGTCGGATGCAAAGTTGTTTAGGCAATAGCTGAAGGTACTTTTCCTTGTGTGCTGATCCCCAGCTGCTAAAACTAGTTCCCAGGACATGTCACCTCTTTGGCAGGAAGCGAGCCTGAGCTTGTGCAACCATAATTTTCCAACTATGAATATAGTTGACAACATCAGAAGTGGGTTAAAAACATGCATTCATGTACAGTAATGCAAGAATTTTGAACAATGTCCTTTCCTGTCTAAGGACAACCTTGACAAAGTGTTTTGATCCACTGCAAATGTTGACTAGACTAGCTGGGTTCACCTCAATGCACAGTTCTGGACAGTTCTGGTCTTCTTTAGAGAGGCCGGACCTTTGTCCTTAATCGGGGTGCTGGAAGGTGATCCTAATGGGGACTTCATCATTCATGGCTCTTCAAGTCTGGTTCTCGTGAATTAAGAGTCTTGCATGTTTTTGATATCTACTTGCAACACACCTGATTCAAATGAATGGATCATAATTGTGGAAAATCAATAGGATAAGTTACTAAATGGGAATACAGGGAAGATTTAAATAAATTAATAAGCCAGTGCTTCCTTGTATTAGTATTTTTCTTATTCTTCTTCTTTAATCAAATTTTGAATTCAGATAATCTAAAAAAAAATCATTTAATCCTGATGATAAAATAACTCCTAATACGTACTTAGAGTGAGAGGCCTGCAAAAAGAGACTTTGACGAGTGTCCTCAGAGAGTCATAAGTTAGCTTAGTTACTGTTAAATTCACATCCAGTTTGAAGCTTTCATGAAATCTAATTTAAACATTGAGAATAAAATAAGAAATATATATTCAACAGTTGCTCAGCACAATCTTATTTCCTTCTCAGCAACCAGTTTGTGATTATAGTCTCCTGTAAGAACATAGTTTTATTTCAGATGAAAGCCAGAGTTGTTTCTTTTCAACATGCCTCCAGCCCACACTGGCAATTTGTTGAACATTTTCACTTAGGTGTAGGACACCTCATCTAAGTAAGCAGAAAGGAAGTTTCTCGTTTTCTTTTTGAGACAACATTTGACTTCTGAAGGGGGGGTGTCATCTTCTGCTGGTCATAGTTGTCTTGTCACAACTCTAACACAAGCATTAAACAAATCACAAACACATGTGATAGCAATTTTACACTGACCAAGTCGTTGCTGTAATGGCAAAAAAGGGAAAAAAAACATTTTTCATTCCTTTTGACATCACGGAAATCTTAAGAAATACCAATGATGTTTTTCTTGTAAAAATGTTATTTCTAAAAAGGTACAATATGGCAAGTGAATAACAACTAGAATAATCACAAAGTGTTCTATAAACGCTTTTATTATTATTATTTTACAAACAGCTGAAAAATCACGTTTGATACTGACATCATCAGTGTCAATCAGGTATTTGTACATTTTATCTAAAAATGAATAAACTACTGAAAATATTGTGCCACCAACTCTGAACCTAAAAACGTTATTTTCAGGCAGCTCTGACGTGGAACTGAAAAAGTGCTATTCATTAAGCAAACTCAGTCGGCTTTTATTAAAAAAAAATAAGGAGAACGAACCATGTTCTGTTATACACTTCATTTAGCAAGCTAAGCAAATAAGCCATTATTGCTTAGTGGCAGAGGACGAGCAGGTCCCAGAATACAATATATGGATGGTGACAGGATTAGCAGTGCTCCACACTCCAAATGTCAAGAGCTGGCAGGGTTTGAATATTAGCTTGTGTAACCAAAAGAAATCAATTACCTTTGAGTTTCCTGAAAGGAACCCAGAATAGAGAGAAGGAAGAGGAAAAACAAGTGATTCTGATAGACGTGGTCATGCTTTATACGGCAGCTACTTGGGCCGCCTTCTCCAGCTCACAGCCACACTCCTCACACGTCACATTACCTACTGATCATTTTATCTTCTTTTCATTAGCCAGAACACCATGCACCACATTCTTACATTACGTGTAATTACACACAATTTACACATTTTTTTCTGTGTGAAAAGATTAAATACCATGAAATTGAAAAGGTTGCATTGCAGTGCTAACGAGGTCTGTACTGTCAACTCCTCACAGCTCTTCTGCAAACTGTTGGTCATCAGCTCTGCTTTAGTTTCCAGGCACTTTTAGAGCTGCAGTGATGTAACATGGTTAAAATAAGCATGTTTTTAATACGAGTCAAGGGTACTGGCAATTTAAAAGAAACACTAAAACTCACTTTCAAAACATTTCTTCTTCCTTTTTCTCCACAGTTAGCATAAACTGACAAATTTATGGTCACCATCGTTTATTTTTTTATAGTCATTGTTTTAGTTTCCCCGTCACCAGTGGTCAGATCAGTAGTGGGATTTAGCAAGCATATTTGCTTTTATTTTAATTCTATTCTTCTCCATGCAGAATCCACATGTCATCATCGAATTATTAAAAATCTTATCAGCAAACAAGATATAATGATACAATTCTTCAGTTAGTTGAAAATTAAGTTATTTTTACTATATTAAATGTGACTTATTATCACTTTATTCTTTTTGTAATCATAAAATGTAAGTAAATGCCATTTTAAGGGCTTTTCTTTTTTTTTCAATTTTTTTTTGACTTAAGTGAATTATGCTGTAAATATGTTGCCAGTACTGAATTCTCAAAAGGTCACTCGATGACTTTACTAGACTGAATTATCATCCTTTACATGTGGTCACTCTCAAGGTAAACTTCAAAATAGTGTCACTTAACCATCCATCCATCCATTTTCTACACCCGCATATTCCTTTGCAGGGTCACGGGGGTCTGCTGAAGCCTATCCTTACTCACTACAGGCGGGAGGCGGGGGTCCACCCTGGAGAGGTTGGTCATACTCCCACCTATGGCCAATTTAGAATTATCAATCAACCTACCATCCAGCCTGTGGGACGAAGCCAGAGTACCTGGAGAGAACCCACACAAGCACAGGGAGAACATGCTCCACACACTCCACACAGAAAGACCCACCGGGAATCAAACCAGGAAACTTCTTGCTGTGAGGCAACAGTGGTAACCACTGGTGCTAAGCCACCGTGCCGCGTCACTTAACCAAAAACCTCCAAATCATATATGATGTCAAAAATGGACTAAAGACCTAGATGAAAATCGTAAGTCACCTACAATCTCAAAATTATATATTTCTGGCTTTCTGCCTAACAACTTCAAGTATCAGGGGATAACAACAAGAACATGCGTTGGACAAATTTTAATGATTGTTTAATCTAAACTATATTTGTATGCTTTGTTGAACATTGCTTTTCTAGACTTAGTATGTAGCATCTACTGCAGCTGTGTCAGTCGACATGGTGGTATTATACTCTATGATTCCACCATATAATACTTTATAATATTTCAACTACAGTTACATGAGCTTCTCTTGTGGTATACATCTTGTTTTAGTGTTTTAATGTCTTGGGAGGGAACATAAAAATGTGAACGCATCACAGAGAGTGTCTGGGCTGTTAGAGGAACCATACTGAGTTGAAGCTTCAAAGAGATGCTGAGGTGGCCAAATATAACCTCTCCACGGGAGCTTCATTCTCTGCAGGTCTCATAAAGCTGTTTCAAAGTTAGTGAAGTGCATCAATATATTTAGATAGATAGATAGATAGATAGATAGATAGATAGATAGATAGATAGATAGATAGATAGATAGATAGATAGATAGATAGATAGATAGATAGATAGATAGATAGATAGATAGATAGATAGATAGATAGATAGATAGATAGATAGATAGATAGATAGATAGATAGATAGATAGATAGATAGATAGATAGATAGATAGATAGATAGATAGATAGATAGATAGATAGATAGATAGATAGATAGATAGATAGATAGATAGATAGATAGATAGATAGATAGATAGATAGATAGATAGATAGATAGATAGATAGATAGATAGATAGATAGATAGATAGATAGATAAGATAGATAGATTTTTTAAAAACTCCCAAATATTGCAAAAGCCTTTTTGAGCTTTCAAACTGTGGTTTTTAGGCAATTCAATAATCCTTTCTATCGCAAAAAGTGTAATGGAAACATTTTTTGTGCATTAGCACATCTCTGGCACCATTGGGTGTGACATAGCTGGTCAATCTATAGTCATCCAAATCTAGTTTCCAGCTGTTTTTAGCCTCATTAATACGATGCATTTGATATATAACACTACTTAATAAATATGCATTACTGCATTAAAAAAAGAACAATCATTTAGATGACTGTCTGCTGCCTTCATCATCTGACTACTTTTCCCAACAGCAGTACAAAAATTTCTTAAAGACTAAAGAGGTTTTTGTCCATCTTCTTTAAAGTTGAGATTTTCTTTTTTTGTTGTTTTGAAGAGAAGTCTCACAGGACAAGACACACAGTTATGGAGAGGAAACTAGGAGAGTTACACTCATACAAAGAAAAACACTATTCAATGGTAACAAGGACCTCCCACAATGCTACCTTTCTCACAAATTCAGGGTTGCACTTTTCTTTTGTGATAAAGTGCAACGGAAGCTCAATTACATATAGGAAGTAGGGATGGATGGATGGATGGATGGATGGATGGATGGATGGATGGATGGATGGATGGATGGATGGATGGATGGATGGATGGATGGATGGATGGATGGATGGATGGATGGATGGATGGATGGATGGATGGATGGATGGATGGATGGATGGATGGATGTGTCATTAGTGTTTTATTATGTTGATGTTGGAAGACTTTGGTCATGCAAAAATACATAAGTACATAATACAGTTCAAATATTTAAAGTCATAAAAGAAAATGGTCTTTTGTGAATAATAAACTATTATGTTTATATAATTACATACAAAGGCATAAACATAATAAAGCACAGTATTTCACTCTTGTAAGTGATGGAAGACAATCATTACACATTAAGCTGCAACTCCTGATATGAGTATTATTTTTTTGATCGATTCAGGAATTCAATTGCCTCTAATTGCAAAAAGACTCATCAGAATATGTGTTATGTTCAAGACTCTTAATGAGAAAAATTAATGAACAGAAAAGCAACAAATGTAGAACTTTTAAAAGGTCTTATTGTTTATTTTTAGGCAATCTAAAACCAATAGTTTCAGTATTACATTGAAATAAAATACAGTATTTGACACAGTGTTTTACTTTAGTCCTGTTTGCAAAATAAATATATTGATTGAACAAAATAATCATAATCATAATTGATATGTAGGAGCATGGCCTCAAGCATCTAACTTATTTGGGTTAACAATTTATTGACCACAAAACAGTATGTATGTAAAATGTACTTGTCTTTGAACAGATTAATTTCTTCTTTTTTTTTGTTGACAAATTACCAATAATTGAATCTGTTTTTACTGAAGTGCAGTAAATGTCTGAACTCTCCCCTTACCTTGGTGAGTTAGCTCTCCCTTTACCTGCATAGGAAGTAGAAGTGGCAAGTGTTGATAGCCTGACAGATCTGATTTGTTAAGCCATTACCCTGGGTATGTGCTACGGTGGCTTTGCCAAGCAGTGCTACTCAATGAAATAAAAGTGCATTAGCCCCTGTTCCAGCTTACTTTTTTTTTCCTCCGTGTTCACTGTATTGTTGGACCGTGTGCATTGCAAATTACTCTCAGTCAAAAAGGCACAGGGGGAAAACTGTGTTCAAAATCTGGGATGAGGCATGAAGTCAGGGGGATTGTGGTGAGGAGGCATTTCGCATGAGTACAAAACACTTCAGCTGTGATAAAAGCATTAGCGTCTTCAATAGAGTGGAAAAAGTGTGAGCTTGTGTGGAAGCACATGCATGGAGAAGCAGAAAACTCTGGTTAGGCTGAGTCACAAAAAAGGGTAACAAGATCCAACAACTTTCAAGGGTTCTTCTCAACTGCCCAGTAGATTAAAATGCAGCAGGACTTTTTATATTCTTGCTTTTACAAAAGAGAACATAACATGACAGTTGGAGAATCACTGTCCTTTTGCCGCTCCAGGCATGTAGTGTCCAAGGCCTCAGCACACTACTTCATCTAAAGACACAGGGACTTATTGGAAAAACACTGTACATTCATGGAAATCCGCTTTACCTTGTCCTGTTCCCTGAGCCACTACCTGTCTCATCTCTCTGCAGCTGAACAGAAACTAGGGTATCAAAAGAATTCAATTCTGAACATGCTCTTCCCAGGTGTTCACTCAGTTCATGAGGTGTTCAAATGTGGCTAGAGTGTCAAAAAAGTAAAAAAACTTTTCAAATCTAATGATTGTGGGGAAGTATATTCCTTTCTTGGACTCTGGAGACCAAGGAATCTGCCTTTGGATAAATTGCTGAATGAAAAAAATAGTTGGTCCAAACCAGGAGCTCATCCATAGAATCTGGTAATCAAATAGTGAGACTTATTTAAGATGCAAAGAACAAGCTCATCCTTGTTGATGATTTGGATACATCAAGCACTGTAGGAGTTTCCCATGTCTCCCAACTCAAACATTAACTTTGAGGCAATAGGGCCATGAACACATGAACAGAGTTTCAACATGATGTTGGATGACATTTGTGCATCACATCAAGTGGAGAGCATATCAGCAAAAGGGTTTGTAACTAGGCAACGTTTGCTTTGTGGGAAGGTAAGACATGGCTATCAAAGAAGCAGAGATGGGTTGGTTTATTGCACTCATAGCAAAGAAAGGCAAAGTGATTCTCCATGCTAGGTTGATGATGTAAAATCTGTGTTGCTCCACTCTGTCACACATTTACTCTGAAATCTCACCGCCAAAGTGGTGAGACCGAAAGTCAGCAGTTCTCTTTCCCCACCCTATACCGCACAGTAAAGCGGTAGGGCTAGAAACCAGCATGTAATCACTGCATCTAAGTCCTTCATGCGCCCCAGCCACTGCAAGGTGTGATGATCAGTCTCCATGAAATCCCTCCCCTTCTAAGATACCCGTTTTCCACTCCCACAACTTAACACTACAGCTCCACAGCCACATATTTGGTGTCCCCGGGGAAAGGTTTGTGGCATACAGTATGTAAGCCACAGCCCTCTGGCTGTGCCTCTCGCCCTTTAGCAGTACTGCCCCAATGCCCACACCTGAGGCATCTGTTTGCTTGGTGAAAACCTCTTCAAAGTTTAAGCTCTGTAGCAATGGGTCATTTTTCAAGACCTGGATTACCTGCTTTTGCGCCTCTCCCCCATTCAACCCGGGGTACGGAGCCCAGTTTCCTGGTAAGATAGATAAAAAGTGGTGCTGTTTTTGGTAGCCAAGTTCAGCACAAAGCAGTACTACCAGCTCTAGGAAGGACCAGACATCTCACACACATTTTAGGACAGAGTACAAGTAAGATCTAAGCAGAATTTTGAATTAAGAGTGTTAGTAACAAGTTTGTAGTCCTGTTGTGTAAAAATGTGCAATGCAAAAGGCTCACTGCAGTTACTAACAATGACAAGACTAGTTTCTTACTACAAAAACTACACTTTTTTGTTGCACCTAATTAAAACTGCTTTAATACTAAAGCTGAAGAGTCTGTTCTGCCTGTTCACGATGAATCTGAAACCACAGCTGTGGTTTATGACATGAGTCAAAGAACGTGTTCAGGAGGGGAAATCTGGTAAGACAACATGCGCATGATCATGTTCATTTAAATGGCAGGACACCCCCCCCCCCCCCCCAAAGTATTTGTTCATGTGCATGTGAATTTGCTGTGTCGATGTCTGTTCATACACGTGTGTCGACACATAAGTAAACCACAATCGGGTTTATATTTGGACTTTTATAAGATGAAATGAAAGCCTTGGATATCTGGGGTTGTGTGGGTGGCATACTGTTGCTGTTTGTATTGGCCTGTGTGACATGCCGTCACAAGTCTGTGTCGACTTGTTTGAGGTCAAACTGTGGAATTCAGACGAGTGGGTGTGTTTGGTCAGCTGTGGTAAAATGTGGATTTCCCCACAATGGTTCTGGCCAGCCTGGATTATTCAGAAACCACTGTGACTGTTTTTGGACACTGGCCACTGTAGAAGAAAAGCAGAGGGAAAAGTTCTTTCAGCGCAAGAGCAAGTCACTGTTTCCTTTATTTCCTGTGTAGGTTGCATTGGAGGAGAGATACAATCACCAAAATCTCATTACACTTAAGTGCATCATTATTTTCACACTTTATTTTAGACTTCACCTGACATTTGTGTGTAGATTATTTTTATGCTAAGAAAAGTTTTTCTGGTGTGGAACAAATATAAACTCAATTTTCAATTGAAGGAAGTAAAAATACGTTGTATTTTTTTTTTTTTTTTGAGAAACAGCTTCCATTATTATGTGCATATATTTTAGTAATACAATGCCTTGAAAAATAATTCACCCCTTGGAGTTTTTTCCCGTTTTTGTTTTGATATAGCCGGTGTTTCAAATATATTTGGGATTTTTATGTAATGGACCATGACTCATTAGTGAAGCAAAATCAAAGAAAAGTTTGTTTTGGCATTGAAGTCAAAAAGATGTGATACTGCCAGGTACCCTTAAGAAATCACATAATTAATTCATTTGTGAGTATTATGAGTGCCACATGACCTCAGCATATATATAGACATCTGTTATAAAGTGCTCCGAAGTCTGCAACATCCATCAGTGAACAGCATAATGAAGACTAAAAAACTCTCCAAGCAAGCCAAAGACAAAGTTCAAGGGAAGTAATAATTGGGTTATAAATAAAAACAAAACCTATTGGTGAATGGAAAAAAAAATGACTAATTAATTGTGGCTATTGCACAAAACAGATCATAATAATTTCAAAAAGAAAAAAACAATCACACACATATTATGAGTTCACCAAAAGGGCTCTGAGAGATTCAACAAATATGTGGAAGAAGATAGCCCAGTCAGATGACACAAAAACGGAACTGTGGTACAAGCAAAGTGTGTGACATATCCAAGATTCCTCATGACACCAAGATCTCCACAGTGATCTATGGTTGTGGCAGTAGAGCGCTGTGGGGAGTTTTGTCATCAGCAGCGCCTGGATATGTGGTCAGAATAAGAGAATGTTCTGAAATTTAGGAACAATTCCAGGAGATGAGCTGTTTTAGTCTGACAACGTTTCACTTTTTCATTGACTGTGAGCATCCTACATCAGCAACATTTGAGTGGTATGAGAGGAAATATTAAAATGTCTTGAAATGAATTAGTCAGTGTGTGTGGACTGAATTAATATTGTTGCACACCCCTGGACCTCACCCAACTTGAAGGAGCCGCATCAATTTTGACTCTGAGAATGGGCAAAAATCCAAGTAGCTGGATGTATCAGACTTAGAGATTTACAGCACAATAGCCCAAAAACATGCAGCTGAAAATCTTTCTAGTGTGACCTAAAAATGATTGCTTTTGGTGTGGAGTTACTTTCTTAAAGCTCACGCTTTTAGCTTCTTTGTCTATTTCTAATCTGTTTCACAATTAGGAGCATTTCTCACCATTAAAATGGTAGGAAAAATAAAGATGCAAAAAGAAACTACATGCATGTATATATCAAACCATATCTAGCAGTTCTAAATGAAATGAGCGCATTCAGAAGAGATGGAAGAGGAGCCACCATGGATAGAGAAACGTATGCGCCAGATGTCGGAAGTGGCTGAGAGCTTCTACCAGTGGATGGATACGGCTGGTTTGAAGGACAGCACAGATGCATTAATCATAGCAGCACAGGAACAGGCATTGAGCACTAGAGCAATAGAGGCCAGGGTCTACCACACCAGACCAGACCCCAGCTGCAGACTGTGCAAAAGAAGCCCCAAACACAATCCAGAATATGACCGCAGGATGCAAGACGCTGGCTGGTAAGGCATTCAGGGAATCACACAACCAAGTATCCGGATACTGATGTGGTTGACAAACTCCGGAAGAAAGCAGTAGTGAAAGATGTAGCAGTCGCAAACAACATCAGAAGAAGGATCACAAGAAGATAAAATACTCATGGTTGAGAGAAGAAATAGAAAAGATGTGGGAGTTGTTCTTAAAATAAGGGCTCATCCTTTGTCTTGTTTTGGTCGAACACTTAGTGATAATGTGTGCTTTGTTGTCAGTCTACACAAGAGTCTGATTACAAAGATGAGAAACAAGGCGTTTCTTTCAGCATTTGTTCAGACTAAACAAAACAAAGGAAGGAGGTGGATTCTGTGTTGGGCAGGTGTATGTTCACTGACATAGCCACGTCCAGTCAGACACGAAGTCTCTTCAAAATGAAATTGTCAAATCAATTTGCAGGCAATAACTAACCTTCTTATCCTGCACTCCTCACTTTTACTTGCTAATTAGACAGGACATAGCTGTGAAGATGGCATGTACATAGAAGATCTAAACGTGTCTGGTCATTTGTGAAATGTGCAGATTATGACGGTGAAGTCGGGGATTGATCAGGCGGTAGTTGGCGTATGGCTCAACTTCTATGTTAAATTTAAATTAGAATTTGATAGGTGCTGCAAGACTATTTTATTCACCCGGTTTAGCTTTTTACAGTTTAGATGAAAGTACTAAAAATAGAAACGATCAGATTTAATGTTGTTTACATTTTAATATGTTTTAGTTACATTTTAATTATGTAGTTTTGTGTTATGAGACTTTTTTTGTTTTCCCATATTTATGTGGGTCTATAGTGGCCTGCAGCCTAAAGCCATTTATTTGAAAAAAAAAAAAAAAGGTATGTACCTTAATATGGCTTAAAATGATGCTTTACTGATTTTTCAAAGCATTGTAAGTCATACTTAGTGGTTCATTTTTGAGGTCACCTGTTGTAAAAATACGACAAATGTAATTTTAATCCATTAATTCCTAATGTTACTTTCTTTTTTCTGTTCTTTCTGGGGGACACCAGACCATCTACAAATTGCCTGTTCTTCCAGGTTTGTGCCCCCTTTTGGCTATTAATATTATTTTATGAGTTTATAACCATGTTCCTACAGTTGTTTATCTGTATCTGTGTGAAATCAAGAACAAACCGCATTTTAAAGTTTGGTGGCGAAGAACTCCCTCCCACTCAATGATAATTAAATAGCTAGATTCTGACATAACACCTCACTGATTGCTGGCATTTCCAGCCTACATCCAAGCCTCTCTGGCTGACTCTCTCAGCAGGCCTGCAGACCTGCAGAACATGGAGGCCTAAATGTCACAGCGTCTTCTTCTCCACAGAGGTGAGACAGCAGGGCACCCTAAGTGCTGATGTACCCACTCAACATCCTGCATCTAATGCTTTTAGTGGAGAGAATGGATGGTTAAATTATATGATTTGAAGTATTTAAAATAGGAAAATTTGCCAGTGCCATGATGCATAAAGGCATTTTACCTAAACAATATGACATCAAGAGTCACACAGCTTTTCTTGTCTTCAATTTGTCAAACCAAAGGGAAAAAAAGTATTATGTTTTTGTATAACAGAGTTTATTGTACTTGAATCAATCAAACATTTGATTGTCTTTGAAACATTATATATCAGCAAAGGTAATTCAGGCAAAATTAAAAAAAAAAAAAGCAAGAAATCTTTTGGTTATCTAATTGACTACATGAAACATTGTATGGGAAAAGTGGGGGAATTATGAGACGTTATATTTTATTGCTTTTTGCAAGTGAATTCATGCAAAGTATGAAGAAGATTTAACAATACATACATGGAGAATTTCTGTGAGGTGTATAAGGTTGGGACAAAGTAAGTTTTGAGAGCTCTGAGCTGAGTAGGATAAATAAAAAGCAGTCCAGAGAGAAGAGACAGAAGCAAATAGTGGACGAGAGCAGACGTCTGGATAATAGTTCTCTGCTCTCATTACTTTTCTCCCCCTGACATCATTGTTTGGGAAATGGATACTACACAAGACATAATAGCCTCTATTTGCAATTTTCCCCTGCGTAATTCCCTCGATTTTGCTTCTTCAAAAGCAGGTGAAAGGCTCAGTAGAAGAAGAAGAGGCCTTCTTTGGCGGGATGGACTGCACATTGTTTTTAGAAAGTCATGCTGCAATGAATATAAAATCAATACAGTAATAGGAAAAGAAATACATGAAGGGTAAAATTCTCACACATTCCCATCTGGCCATATTCTTTACCAATCGTTTTGCTGCTGCAGATATTTGATCTCCAACACTGAGGCTGATGTAATACATATCTCGACACACTGCCAATGATCTTATGCATTGCATTTTTGTTCTTATTCCATAAAAACCTGTAAAATCCCCCAGGCACAGCTCAGCCTCAGCAGCATCTTATTGCTCATATTTTCAAAAAATAAAGGCAATGAGTCACTGGCTCCTTAAAAAAAATGTCTTGAGTTTATTTCAAATTGTATCTGATCTTTTTTATTTAATTTGAAGATAGTATTCTAAACAGATATGCATTCAGCACTCACCTTCTACACTATATCATTATGTTTAATTGCCTCTTAGAGGGATATGAACGACCCTATATACTCTTTAGGTTTGCATCACTATATTTTACTATTTATCATTAAAGCATAAATATCTGCAAACATACACTGAATATTGATTGTTTCTGTTACTAATATTTTAAACAATGAGGCAACCAGTATGTCAATGGGTAACATTTTTTTATATGTACTAGAAAACCAACATTTCTCCCTAAATTAGCAAATAAATGAATATGTACAATATACACTGTAACTCTAGTGAGTCTTTTAGGGAGGAGGATATGCTTGTTAAGATTTTTATCAGCAGTTTAGCGTGATTAGAACAGTGTTGCAGGCTTAATTGGAATAATTTAAAAGTCACTTTGAAGTGTAAAACATGTGCTGGGATAGAAGCTCCTGAAAGGTCAGTGCTGGAGGCAATACACACTGATGCTCTGAGGTGTTGGATGGTACAGGAAGATATCACTATTTTTTCTGCCAGCACACCTTGTGTTAGAATCACTAATATTCATGCATTAGTGATCATCTGTGCTTGCTTTGTTAATAGGCATTTATGAAGCCCAAGATGTGTGGAAGCAAAGTAATATTTGCAAATGCAGCCTCAGATGTGCAAATGTGTTCTCAAAGATGTATATCTAAGGGATGAATCTATTGTGATAGCTGTTGTCCACTTGATGGAGATGGAGGTTCTGGTGGTGGTGGGTCAGATTTCGATCTTCATACACATCTTATAATACTAAACTGGAGGTCAAGAGGTGGATCGATGCAGATTTTCTGGAGGTCGAGAGGTGGATCGCTGCAGCGTCTGCAGTAATGTAAACTATGTACTGATTTGTTGTGGTAAAAAATAAAGTTGAACTGAAAGACAAGGCTCTCTGTTTACAAGTCGATTAACTTTACAACCCCTACTTATAATCATAAAGTGTAGGTAGTGACAAGAAATATTCTGATTATAGATGCAAGAAGCTAAAATGAGTTTCCTCTACAGGGTGGCTGGACTGTTCCTGGGAGAACCAAGAGGAGCCAGTGTTTTGAGCATCTGGTTAGGACGCTTCATGGACACTTCCATAGGGAAGTGTTACGGGCATGTCCAACCAGGCTGAGTCCCTGGTGCAGACCCAAGACACGCTGGCTGGGGGACAGATTGATATTACCAGAAAAGCTGGAGGAGGTGACAAGAGAGAAGGAGGTCTTGGCCTTTCTGCAAAACTCAAATAGGTACAAATGGATGGATGGATGGATGGATGGATGGATGGATGGATGGATGGATGGATGGATGGATGGATGGATGGATGGATGGATGGATGGATGGATGGATGGATGGATGGATGGATGGATGGATGGATGGATGGATGGATGGATGGATGGATGGATGGATGGATGGATGGATGGATGGATGGATGGATGGATGGAGCTACAAGTATCTTGCATCAGATGTCTTCTTGTGAAATACACAGCTCTCTGAAACAGCACGCATGTGCACCAGTTACCTTTCAGCATGTGTTATTTCTGTCAACAGCAACAGAAAACAATGCATTCGTGAGACCTTTCTGAAGTGGGAAATTTGATTAAGGGGTAATGGAAGCCAACAGCTATAGTACGGTGACATCTCGCCACTGAGTACTGCCACTTTCCTGCATCGTTGCTGATTGATTCTTACAGCTGAGTTATTCTAAACCTTCTGAAAAACACACCCCATGTTGTAGACGATTCAGCATGCATACAGGCCGGCAGCCTCGTGATTTCTGTTTGTCTCAGTGTCCAGACTCACCACTTTATTAAGTACAGCAGTTGCATCTTATCAAGTACCCAGTGAGTGCATATTCCAAGCAAATATTTTAACCTTTACCAATTGCTTCACTTTCAACAGCATCTGCATGACAGAGAAAGCAAATATTGAGAAGTTCATATAACATATTATACTGCAGATTTTATACACATGCAGAAGTCACGGGGGGGGGGGGGGGGGGGGCCCAGCAGAGCTTTATCTCTAGCAACACTCCTGGTTTAAGGCAATTAATCAAGTTGTTGCTTTACACCAACAATGTAATTAAAATATTGCCATCTGGCTTGAAAAGATGCAATCAAATGTTTATGATGTGCCTGGTTCTGAGCTTCACTAAACCACACACAAGTTGTAAAGACAAGACAGAGTGAGAAAGGACAAGACACTCCCCTGCCTCATCCCCACCATTCAGCCTAATCACAGCTGTCTGTCAGATAGCTGCTTTGATGTGAGCTGCTTTATCTGTCTGACATTTACCTGAAAATGTTCCCTGATGCCTAATGGCTCACGAATCTCAGGAGGTTTTTACTGAAGTGAATTCACCTCAAAATGTTTACCAGTTGGCTAATGTGATGTATTCAATGCAAACTTTGCTAATTTATATTCTTTGTAGAATGGTTTTCTGCTCTGAGCAGCAGCTTAAAATATGAAAATTGTTGGACATCACAAATCCGAGTGAAAGCTATGGAGGTGAGATGTTTCCTCTGATGCTTTTTCTGAATCAAACCTTTCAAAAAAGGAAAAAAAATGGAGGACCAAATAACAAGTTCAGCAGATTTGTCCACTCCACCACCACCCCTGCAGCCATATTTTGTGTCAGTTTTTTTAGTATCATCCCCTCAGCTGAAGTTATCTTTGGCATCAATCAACACTCCTCTGACTATTTCGGTTCTTCCTTTCTCTTTCTCTTGCCTTCCCCTTCATTTTCATCAGCCAGCCTGTCAGTCATGTATCTGTTCAATAATTCAGAACTATTTTTTTCTTTGTTCATCTGATAAAGAGAAATCGCAGCCTGTTGATGCTGTGAAAACCGCCCCAACCTGAGTCTGGGCCGTGAAATTGAAGTGCCAAGCAGGAATTAACCTGGATGGGTATGTACATATTAATATGCTCATTATCTGCAGCATAGGGAGAGCCACGTGGTCTCCGACACCCTGGTGACATTCAAGAGGACACAATTCAAAGGCACATGTGTTTGCACTGAGACATAATACGTGTGTGGAAGCGTACAGTGAGCATACACACAACGCTGCCCATCTGGAGTGGACACACACAAAGCATGTATGACCTGGTCGATTTTTGAACGCCCAGACTCATTTTCACCAGCTCCTGCTAATTCACTCTGTAGAAGGTGTGGGACAGCATTGTTAATCATGCACGGCCCCTGCCAAAAAGCCAGCCAAACGTCCCCAGGAAACAAAATGTAACTTGTTTATGCTGAAAATGAATTCCCTGTCATGCATGTCTTGTTTCAGAATTAAAGAAATTCACCAGGAGTGAGGATGTTCACATGGTGCTTGTTCGACCTTGTTGTCTGGTTGATTGTGCAGGGCTACCTTGAGTACAGACCGAAGACTAAATTTGTTTGTACTATCGCCAAAGGACAGGAATTGTTTGTACACAGTGGAGATTGGAAATTGGAATAAAATAAACAACAAATGCCTCTTTTATAAATCTCCTTACGTTTTCCGAGATGATATCCTTGTGCTGCTTGTGCATGTGTAAAGCTACAGCCTTGTGGGTTATCGGTCTGGGTTTGGTTCCTCATTTCAGCCTGTGTAAATGTCTCACACTTTATTAGTTTCTGTAGGCCACTTTTCTCCCTCTGTCATAAACCATGACCTAACCGTTAATGATTAACTCCCGTCGCATGGTTTGTCTGTTTCTGTATTCATTCAGACAGTTACTTCCCACAGTGACGTGATTGTGAATGTGAGCTCTTTTTTTTTTTTTTTTTTTTTTGCTCATTGTGTAGCAGAAGTACACGCTGAAGGTTTTCGGATTTAGCATAATGATCAGCTGCGGACTTTAAACGCTGAAATCAAGTTTCTTACTGAATCTATAAATGCTAATTAGACCCATTCAATACCCCACGTTCAAAAAAGGAAAAACACAAATAAATGTGCCTTCCTGTGCTGTTTTGTTTTTTTTTTTGGTCAGGGTGGGGCTACGAAAAAGGAATCCTTAGATCCTTTTCTTTCTGGAAATCTTTTCTTTCCTCAATCTCCTTATATTTTCCCTGCACTTATTTGTTTCTCTATATCAAGACAACTTTACTAAACAAAAGGTTTAAAGGCGCACTTGTCATTAAATGGCCCCACGTAAAATGTTTCTATGTTCAGAGTGGACCAAAATACATTTTCTTTACACCCTCTTTGTCCTGCCTACCAGAGTCACTCCCAGTGGGCTGGAGACGCATTGGTACAGCTCATTCAGCTTTCTGCCCGCGGCGACAGGATGTGGGACACGGATCATAAGGGCAGCCAATGGTGCTGGCGGCGAAAGGAATTCAGGCCTACAACTGAAACTCTGCCTTAGAGAGGTCATTTCACACTTTCTCTGCCAGCTGCATAAACTACATGAAGCTCATTCAAGATATTTAAAATTACACCGCATAGCTGAATGTATATATGGTTATTTGCTAACTTTAAATTGCCCTCAGCTATGAGTAATCATGTGAGGCTGCCTGTCCCCTTGGGTTAGCCCTGAACAGCCTGTAACCGCCTCTCACACAGTATCTGATAAACAACATCCCCGAGGGGTGATAGCGTTGCGTGTTGCACCACTGGCTCATTGCTTCTGTCCTAATTTGACTGTTACAATTACACAAACAAGATCATAATGCATTTATTCATTTATTGATCCCTCAACATTGCAGTAATTGTTTCAATAATCTGTAATCGGAGTTTACTCAGACAGGTGATGACTATAAAGCTTAAATTAGGTAAACAGTCAAACATGTGGATGTATGCGGACAATTAATATCACAGGGGGGGAAATTGTTGTGTCTCTTGTCAAACAAAATTTAACAGTAAAAGCAGCAATAACTAAGATGTAAAAGTGATGTGTGCAGAGTATTATCGCTGTTAAGCGTGTGTTCCAGTCAAGACAGTTTAAATAGATTTTATCAATTTCCACACAATAAGATTTAATCTACAAGTTACTGAATAGAAGCAAATTTCTCAAGAGAGGTTCAGCTACAACTCTATTAGGGATGTTATGACATGGTAATTTTGATCATATCAATATTTGACACTGCATTAGTGACAAATGTTAAACTTTCAGATGGTCTGATCAGAAGTTGAATTAAAGAATTATGATTGATCTGCTAAAGAACAGAGATAAAAAAAAACACAATAAAAGATTGTGAATATTTCATTATGATTATTCAATCAATTTCATGCTGGTAAATTCTGTTACTACGACACTTCATATTACTGCAGCCCGTTTCTAGATATCAATATAATTACTCACTTATTACGCAGTGCATTGTGCATTACTCCCTGGTTAGGATCTTTTCCAGTATTTTATGTCTGTTAGGTTCCCCATTGCTCTATTTTAAACTTAATTCAATGTACAAGTGGAGAGAATCAATATGCGACATCTTGACTTTTCCTTGTGGTGGTCAGATAAACTTGTCATACAATATAACTCAGGAGGCTTTAATCAAAAATCTGGTCTAACCCCGTTAAAAACATTAATTAAGTAATTTTGTTAAGGAGGAACTGCAGAACACATGAATAAGATCATGAAAGCTGACAGAGAGATTTCCTTAAGAGACAATTACAAATTGGGTGAATATTTTTTTAGTAAGACCTGTGATCAAAGTTGGGATGAGACAGCTGGCTGCGTAGTGCAAATCAAACAAAGTACCTACAAAGGGATGGATATTTACATCCCATGTTGACGAATGTTGGAAGTGAAAAAGAAAAGAAAACATTATCAGGGTTACAATTAATATAGATGGGTTGGATGATGTAATTAAAATGGCTAATGTTTCAAATATATGTTTATATAGTGGTGGTTAACAAAAACAGTTATTTTCACATTGTGTTTTGAATTTGAGAATAAATTAGAAATACATTAACTGTATCTTAATGGATGGGCTTTTTGCATGTTTAAGCTCCAGATCTTGTTTCTTAAACTGCCAATGGGTTGATTTAACATGCAAAATAATACAAGCTTGCTGTGTCCATCACAACATGGCCATGAAACGTGTCAGACGCCACGAGGACCTTCCTGCAGAACCAGTTCATGACACCACCGATGAAGCTGCGTGGACACACCAAGTCTGCGAATAAATCGGCTTTCAAAACCTACTTTTGTCTGCAGAGTGATTTATTAGAGTCACAAAATGAGCACAAAGTTTGCGGGCTAACAAACTTTAAATTAAGAAAATGATATGATTATATGCATTACAAATTTTCAGTCTGTTCTTTCTAAAGCCGTACATCTTTTGGGTGGGTGTCTGTGTTCCCACAGCCCTGAAAACCATGTCAAACCCTTCTATAAACAGCAGCCATCTGAGCAAACACTGAACCAGTCAGCATCAAGCGATGTGGGAAATGTGGGAGCATAGGGGCCCAATTTTAAAAAACAAAACAAACAAAAAAAAATAGGAATATGGGAACATAGGACATACTGATATAACAAAGTATAATAATAGTGTTAGCTTATCTTAGGACAACTTGCTATTGACTCTTGTGGAGGCCGATAAAGAGGTGCTTTCAGGGAGTTTTGCTGGGTTTTTATTTTAAATCAAATGTGATATCAAACTATTTTTGTCTCACCTCTTGAATGCTTCATTGAACAGAAGACAGAACATGAAACGTATGCATTAGTCAACTCGTTTCAGGACCTTGCCGGTCCCTGGCAGCCCTGTAACTTACCGACAAAGCGAAATAAAATACTTTGTCTTTGCCTCTCTTGACTTAAAATGACCTCATCTTGTTTCTAAGAATTTTCTTCCTCCCTCCCCCTCTCTCTCTCTTTTTTTCTTTTTTAACATGAGCCATGTCCACAGGTAGACATCCAGGTTGCGGCTGTACCTTTACACCTCCTTGTATGGTGGTCCCTGGGTGGTAATTTACACTAATTAATGAGCCGTGGGAGCGTGTGACCAACCTGCGATCAATCACATTGAGGTGCGAATGTTTTTACAAACAACAGTTTTATGTGGCATTTGTGAATCTGGAGTAGGTTTTTAATAAGGAGGTGATATATTTGCAAATCTACTCACAGATTTATGAAGATTTAAAGAACGACAGCCAGACTAATTTGGCATCCCAACTCAAAAATATTTACTGGCAAAAGTAACGAAATCTGCTGCTGCAGAGGTGCATGCAGTGCTTCATTTTAGCTCTGCACCCTTCTCAGCTGACACACAGCAGACCAGTGCACAATCATGCATGAGAGAAACACTTGTTGGGTTACACCAAACCCAATTAGGTTTGGTAACTTTCAGACCTTCAAACCCTTTTCACAACATGATTTTTTAAAAAGCAAAGAACGTAGCAACACTCCAAATGGGCCCTGATTACCTTTTTTTGCAGGTCATTGCCTCCTTCTCTGCTTTAAGGTCCTGGAAGAAACCTCACATTGGTAGATCCCCATAATGTTCATTTTTCAGATGTGCTCCAGTTTTAGAGCCGTCTTATTTGACTAGGTGAATGTGGCTAACTAACAAGCTGCAGTCTGTTCAGCGAATGAACAAGCATCATTGGAGTTGACAAGGACATAAAAGAGATTGTGAGACAAAATAAGAAAATAGGTACCTGCAGCTCCAGGATTTAAAAAATGAATCTGATTTAGTAGAAAGACACTAATTGAGCCATAACTGTGGATAGTTAAACTTCTGTCTGGGAAAATGCACCTTTTTCTTTAAACTAATATGATTTGACTGGGCTGTTATACATGCCCTGGGGTTGACTGTGCATCAGAAATGTTGATACACGCCATCACATGTCTACATGCTATGAAATGATTTACATTGGCTTCAGGCTGTGCATTATGCAAATCAACCAACACGCAGTCACTCTTGAAGTAGAAGTGTCAGGTCTAAGCTGAGTTGATCAAAATATTTGCATTGCATACTAATTTGGTGATATTAAGCACATTTTGTCTGTTGCCATCATAAATTACACTTATGAATATACATTAAAAAAACACTTCGGCGCAGTAATATTCCTGACAGCCCTTTAATGCCCGTCTGTAGGAATACCAAAAGATAATATTGATGAGATGAGCTCTAACAGCCGTCAGAACCCCAGCATATACAGGCCTCACTATAACCTACATAACAGAAACATTTGTCCCCCTTTGAGACACGAGGCAGTCAGCGTTTCCTTAAAAGCTCTACGAGACACTACGCTATGGGCACTCCCACATTTTTTAGTCTTCTTGGCTGAGACACACACACGTGCATGCTGGTGCAAACACACGGCCTTCTGTTGCCATCCACCGCCACCCTCACCCCCCCCCGACAAAATCCACTTGTTTACTCTATGATCCCATGTCGGCTTCCAGACCGCAGTGACCTGAGAGCAGGGCGACTTTATGCGGCATTGCCTGCCCCGTAGCCACCGTCCCTGGCTGAAGATCAAGGCTGTCTGGGTTTGTTCAAAACACAACCACAGCATGACAACGATCCAAATTCTCCCTGCATGGAGAAAGTGAATAAGGCACGTCCTCAGGATGCCGTGGACAATTAACAGAAGACAAAAGTTTATCTATAACTTCACTGCTTTGAGATGCTCTTACAAATTGTTTACTGTCTGTTTGCATTTTATTTGTGCACTATGGTAACTCTTCTATAATGTTTTTAATTAGGTTTTCTTTTTCTTTTTTTTTTTTGGTGTTATGGATATGACAGAAATATAGATTCAAATTTTCAGGCCAAAAGTGATAATAAAGTTAGATGATGAATATTGTGACAGTGGAAAAGCAAACAAATTTCACATTTTAAAGGGAAATATTAACTCTTGTTTATGTTTATTGAGGAAAAAGGTGAAAGATCAATGAACTTACTAAGTAAGGGGAACAGCAGAGCCTGCTCTGACATCCTCAGATAACTATTAATTGCTGTACAGGGTGACCCCGCAGTTACCTGGAAATATATTGAACAAGAACAAATTCATGGTAAAGTTCATGTCAGTCAAACAAACGATACAATGAAGCATTTGTTAGACTTCAGGTTTCATACATGGAAGCTCTGTACATTCATCTTAGGATGCAATATAGTTTCTAAATGTGGCAATGTAGTGAGTTAACTAACTTTCTATGCATTTTGGAGTAAACAAGCTTTACACATGACAGACTACGGGTGCTTCATTAGGGATCGCGGCCATCAATACACAATTATTTAGATGCAATTAAACATGACTCTTCCTCTCTTCTTCCCATCAATACCGATCATTCACTTTAATCACTGGAAATGTGTCATCAAGGTCCAGCGGGGGTGCCTCTCTGTGCGTCTCAGCCCTGATTGTCAAAACCACAAAGCAAACAGGCCAGTCACTCCCACTCCTTAACCTCATCCTTCCTTGGCAAAATCCGAGACTGGCTAATTATGGGCTACCAGGATGAAAAGTCATGGCCAAATAAAACAGGCCACCTCTCTCTCACATACACACTGGCTCTGTAATGAGAAGTGCAGTGCCCATTGCTTACTATATTTGTGTGTCTGCCAGGTCTTTTTATGTCTGAATTTCAGAAGCAATGCAAATGCCCTGCAATGACCCATGTGTAAACAAGCGAGTGGGAGCAGAACAGCAACAGGATGTGGACCCATGAGGGGCACGGTAGTAGGATTACAGCCATGCCAAACTCTTGTGTAACACGCAGCCTGTTAAATCAGCTAGAGCCAGGAGGAAATGAGAGCCAGCGGCTACCCTGTTGCGCAGTCCCTGTACTGCACGTACACGTAAATCAGTGGGAAAGATGCCACATCATCACCCCAGCTGTTTCATGGTTGCCTTGACGGTACATAAAATGTCACACTGACCCAGCACGGCACGTAAAACCCATCTCCAGATTATCTTGTCAAAAAGCAGAGGCGGAGTGCAGAGTCCGTATTAACTTAAAAATGTACTATCAAACAATATTAAATGCAACATGTACCTTTTTGTTAGATGGTGGTGTTTGTTGGTCTGTCAGCTTTGAGCTCATTTGGTCCACGGCGCAACATGGTGCAACAGCCAGATTTCAAACCAGACCTTCAAATGAATTCTTAAAGTTTGTAATAATAGGCCCGACGGTCCTGGCTGAAACCAGGTGTCACAATCTACATAGCTACACTTGGTCTTCTCTAGTGGAGGTCCTGTGGATCTCCTGTATAGGTTGATTTAACAAGTATTAAAATCATTTTTGTCATGTGCCTTACAATTATTGCCGTTTCTCCATCACATCTGGAAATGCTCAGTGTATACAGCTTAGGAAGGGATTAGATGGTCTTGCGATGGCCTCCAGTAAAACTGTGCGAAACCTTGGCGTTATATTCGATCAGGATTTGTCATTTAAACAGCATATTAATCAGGTTTGTAAAACTGCATTTTTCCACCTCCGTAATATCGCAAAGATCAGGAGCATCCTCACGCAGAGTGATGCCGAAAAACTAATTCATGCGTTCGTATCTTCTAGACTAGATTACTGTAACGTGTTGTTGGCTGGATGTCCAAGTAATTCTCTTAACAGCCTCCAGCTGATCCAAAATGCAGCAGCGCGAGTGCTGACAGGAATCAACAAGAGAGACCACGTCTCTCCAGTTTTAGCTTCCCTCCATTGGCTCCCTGTAAAATTTAGAATCCAATTCAAAATTTTATTACTGGCATATAAAGTCCAAAATGGCCTAGCGCCGCGATATTTGCAAGACCTTATAGAACCGTACGTTCCTAATAGAGCTCTCCGTTCTCAGGGTGCAGGTTTACTCGTAGTTCCTAGAGTATCGAAATGTAGATTTGGAGGACGGGCTTTCTGTTATCAGGCACCATCACTCTGGAACCAACTTCCAGTTTGGGTGAAGGAGGCTGACACCACCTCCAACTTTAAAACTAAACTTAAAACATTTCTGTTTAATAAAGCATATAGTTAGTGTACATTTAGTACCTTAATGTGTCAGGCCCAGTAGTCAAAGCTGCAGTTACAGGACCAGATTAGAGCAGCTCATCTTAAACATAGCTTCGGTGTAGATATGCTGCTATAGGCTTATGCTGCAGGGGGGCACCAACATGATCCACTGAGTGGTGCCTTTCACCTTCTCTGTTTCTCTATGCCTTCTCTGTCTCTTCTTCACCTCAACCCTCATTTATTAACAATATCCCATAAACTTAATTGTGGTCCATTGTTCTGGTAGTTTTTTGTGCTTGTCTGGCCCTTCTTTTCCTCTTCTTTGCATGTCCTGCGGACCAGAGCCTCAGGAGCTGCTTGCTGACCTGCAGTTCCACCTCTGACCATCCCAGTGTCTGCCTTCACCTGTCTGTGTGGATGTCTGTTGGATGCTTGCTGACACCCCGACCTGCAGTCCTCATCCCCTTGTATCACCGTCTATCCATATATCACCCATATACACAGAAGTCTAATTGGACTACCAAGGACAGTTACTAATGTATCCTATCTTGTACCTTTGACGGTGTCTCTATGTCTCTATTCTTTCTTATTTCTTGCTCTACCCGGCTGGCCTTCGGCAGGAGGGTCCCCCCTCATGAGCCAGGTCCTGCTCAAGGTTTCTTCCCTCTTAAAGGGGAGTTTTTCCTTGCCACTGTTTGGCTTAAGGTTTTTCTTCCACTAGGGGAGTTTTTACCTGCCGCTGTTTATGTAATAATTGCTCGGGGGTCATGTTCTGGGTCTCTGGAAAGCGCCTAGAGACAACTTGTGTTGTAATAGACGCTATATAAATAAAATTGAATTGAATTGAATTGAATTATACAGCACAAATCCATTGTTTTGGCACCAGTTTGGTTGCTGTCCACAGGAAATCAGCTGATGATTGTCCCCTGGAGTTTCTCTCCACACTCAAAAATAAAAATCTTTTGATGGTGCTATGACTTTCCGTATGACAGACTAAAGGCAATATTCAAAGCATGTTTTGGAAGTGACACTTCATTAACGGTATCATGACTATTCACTCGTGCACATCATAACTTTTGCAGGGTTGATCAGACGTCAGCTCTGCAAAAGGAGATGCAACCCATGTTCTGAGGTGTCACATTGTGACATCCGGAGAACTAATGTAACAGCATATTGCCACTGCAACCAAGCTTACCACCTTCATGAAATATCAGCCCCCGCTGTGCAGCAGTGAGCTGTCACACCACTGTCCTGTTAGGATTTGCTTGTCATAGCTTTGAATATACTGTTAACTTAACCTTCTGAGCCACTGAATGTGGCTTTTTTTTTGTTTGTTTGTTTTACAATTATCATTTTTTATATTGACACTATGTATTGTGAATAAGGCTGCATCAACTGTATTTTCTAATCTAACATCAGTTGCAAAGAAATTAAAACAGGGTTTCAGTGATATAGGCATAAAACCAGCAACTTTTTTCTGAACTCACACAAGCGCACAAAAATGTAGAATAGGATGGTTGTAGAAAACTAAAGAGGTTGATAAGATACGAGGCTTCAGTCCTTTCAGTGGCTACTTTTAAAGTTTCCCCTCGACTTACTTCTGCATGTCACATGTCACATTCTGGGGCAATTTTATAAAAAATAAAAAAATTCATGCATTTCTTTCCCCTATTGTAGAATATTAAGATGGGTCAGGAAGGTCAGTTTGCAGACCTGAAAGAGCTCTTGTCACTGAAGCTTGTGGGATGTTTGATGCCAGACAATGAATAAGAGGATAAAGAAAAAGAAATATGTAGGTGAGTTTCCAGAGGCAAGAAAGTTGAGGGCTTTAAGCGTCACTGTCGTCCAGGATACCCAGATTTGTCGGCTGTCTAGATCACAATTTTACAACCTGTATTTTGCAGCAATTTTGTTGTCTATCTTGAATTGTAGTTGCCATGTGGTTAGATGCAGCTAAACTAACTGGCAACAGTTTGTGAAACATCGTCCTAAAATAGACCTTCACAGAACATCTTGCTCAGATAAATCTTCTTTTCCTTAACAGTGCAAAAAGCCTGCAAAATGTCACAAAATGTGGTGGAGATACAAAAAAATAAGATACTTATTTAAGAGTTGTACGGAACATCACAAACATGTAATAGTGTATTCCTGCATTAAAAGGGGAAAAAAAAGCTCTTCATTTGTACCAGGTTAACCAAGACCAGGACTTTACACAAGAGTTTTGCTTCATATCGCAAAAATAGATTCAGACTACTATTACATTAGGATGCGTCAACTCCTATGTTTTTTTCTTTGTTTTTTTCTTTGTCAGTAACCTGGTTTCACAAGAGAACTTGTAATATCCACTTTGGTTCACACCACAAAACTACGAGGTTTCACAATAAAGCCTCAACACTTACACAATCACTACCCTTCTTTTATTCTGTTCCCCTTATCGCCACAACTTAGGAGTCAATATTTGATGGCTACATGATGACAAATATGTTAATATGTTACAAATATGTGTACTGTGGATTTGAACACTTATATAGACGAGAGAGGGTGCTCAGAGGAGTTAATCGACCAGGTGAAATGACCCAACATTCCTCCACCATCCTTTCTATTTTTGAACTTTGCTCTCACAGATTTTCACTTTTCTGCTTTTCTACTATTCCAACTCAGCATCTGTTAGTGTTAGGAGCAAAATATACTCACAGCTCTACACAAAACAACAGTCTAGGGATTAATTACCTTCACACCACAGATTGTAACAGTACCAAGTATGTATCTGTTTAAATGTATTTATTACACATCTTCTAGAAGGACTGCGCTCCAATTGAACTGAAGCTATGGTTTCTTTCTAAGTTGCTGTATGAAAACATGCTGTTTAACATTAAAGAAATTCAAATGGAAGCTTTTAACAGGGAAACGAGAAAACAATTGATTTTTTTTTCTCTTTTTTTGGATGTGAAGCATCGTGTTGATCAAGGACAAAATAGTAAAAAGGTAGACAGGATGATTGTAATTAATGGTATTGTTGTTGGGTTAGTAATTACAAATGTGCTTTGTAAAGTGCACTTTTGCACATTTTACATCATCAGATATTTTTGTTTTTGTTTATTGTTTTGTTTTGTTTTTTTCCCAGCAGGATTTTTAGCGCAGACATGGTAAAAAAAAAAAAAAAGTCTCTCTCACAGTGACTCTACAGGAAACTTCAGTTTACCTGTAGTCAAAATGTGAAACAAAGCCACAAAAGCATGAAAAAATAGCCCACATTTTTATCAAATCCAAGAAAGCTTGTTTGATGCTGATAGTTACAGAGTTAGATTGAAAAATAAAATAAAATAAAAACGGTCATCTGGTCTTTAATAGTGGTATAAAGTGGGACCTTGAGTAACAATAAGGTGTCAGCTATTGTGTCAGCTGATGAGTGGATGATGGACACATGAGAGTTCGTCACCCGAGCGCTGCTATGATGGATGGGCCAGTGGCTGCTGTCACTGTCATGTCTCTTTTAGGAATAGCTCTTCCATGACCACGCAGCCAATCATACAAAACAAACACAGCCACCCTTTCTGTTCTTGCACTTCAAGGTCACAGCCTGCTGTCCTCTCATTTCCCCGAGCTCACTTTTACTCCGTTAGTCTATAAAACACAGAGATCAACACAGCGGGACCTCTGGAGCGCTGCACGTGATGCCAGTAGTCTCATTATTCTAATTCTACATCATGCTGTGATTGGCAAATTGTCCACATGAAAGACAGATCCAGATGCTAATTCGTACTACAATCATATTACTCCTTAAAAAGAGAATGATCTGAAACATCAATGCATTCATCTGATATTTATGAGCAGCAACTGAAACTGAAAGCATATAATAATGCTGAATTTATAACCAAATACGTGTATCCCCGAGTGCATAAATCATGATTATTTGTAAAATTACAGATGCAACAAAAATGCAACTAATGCAACAAATCTGTCTGCATTAGGAGATGGAATTATTTCAGACTATAACAGACCCTGCAGTCAATAATGGCACCTTTTCACACAAAATGTCCCTTACATGTCCCCAAAGACGTCAATTTTCAGCTTGTTCTCAGTCAAGTGAATAAATGTGTCATTACTTGGCATCCACCCTCACACTCGCTGTCCCTCTCTCCACCTCTGTCACTCGTTCAGATTCACTCAGCCACTGCTTCCTTTCTTTTCAGCCAGCGATGCCCACTGACAAGCCATTTTTCAAAACTTTTCCCTGGCTATTACTTGGACACATTATTCTCCAATTATAACTTCTATACTTGTGACATTTGCACATCCATTTAAATTCCATCTTGAAATGAGCTTTTAACGAATCGTCAGCAACCGTGGTTTTGTCCTTCTGAGGAACATGGTAATTAAAACACATCATAACACATTTAAAATGTTTCCATAAGGAGATAGTGTGTGTGTGATTTACTGGATCAGATTCACTGTATGCTTTGGTTCCCTTTAGTAATATAGTTATTGGGCTACCGTGTTTTTTAACCTTGATTTTTGCAGACTGGTGAGTTGTCAGTGAGGTCTGGGAGCTGAATTTGAACTTTGGATAGCCTGCTTCCAACCTGAGTAACTGACAAGCCCTCGGGTCAAACTTTCAGACACAAAAACATCCCTCTCTCCAAAGGGCCGGACAAAACTAGAATCCAAAGTATGTATTGATTTTGATTTTTAAATCCTGAATTTTACCTTTTACCCCCCCCCCCCTTTCCTTCATTTCAAACTGAAAGCGAGTGGTTCTTTAATACCCAAAGCTTATCAAAATTGCATAGATCTTCAGTGATGAAATGCAGCATGCTATTTTAAGTCTCTTTTCCTCTGTTGGCCCCACGGTGACCAATGTAAATTAAAAGTAAAGAACGTTTTCTTTTTATTCTTCTTGGCGCGTTTCTCTTCAGAGTGGACGGCCTGTTTCCATCTGACTGTGTCCTCTGCATATTTACCATATCTCCATATCTTTACCACATCCAGAAATCTCAGCTTTGGTATTTCCCTTTATCTCCTGCCTGACAGCTCCATCTCTATCGTCAATCTACTTTCTATGTTTTCCCTATTCCCTCCTCTTTATGTGTCCAAACCGTCCCAACCCAGCCTCTCTTACTTAACCTCCAGTACGTCTAACTACCGGCTGTTCCTCTTCTATCCATCCTCATTAATCCCAAAGACAATTCTAATGTCTTCAACCCTGCCTGCTCCAGCTCTTCCTCCTGTCTCTCGGTCAGTGCCACTGTCTCCCAGCCGTAAAGAAGTGCTGGTCTAACTGGCCTTTTGCTTTACTCTTGCAGCAACTGTTTAGTCACACATGCAGGACACTCCCCCACCCACAACACCCTGCCTGCACTCTCCTTCTCATCTCTTTTAGACACTCCCCATTGTTGAGCCCAAGTTTTTAAACTTCCACAGCTTCTACATCTTCGCTCCTTCCATCCACATCATTCAATCTCTCCTGCTCATTTCATTTACATATTAGTATTCTCCCTTGCTGTGACCGACCTCCTTTCGTCTTATCTCCACCTCTCCAGTTTTTCTTCCACCTGCTCCCACAGATCACAATGACGTCTGAAAGTGATGCGGGAAAAATGTTCAAACAACAAAGCTTGACGTGTGTAGCCTAAAAGTGCTCCGATATCATTTGCTTGAAGTATATTTCTTTTCCTTCATTGGAGAATACCAGACTTGAGCTGTATAGATGAAACATGGCTCTTTTTTTCAATTTTTACAACAACAACGGATAAAGCAGAACATGAAGTGCAAACATTTCATCAGAAGACGAAAATGTACATCACAGACTTAAAATTTAGTAAGTAAATGAGAAAATGTACACAAAAAATGGCATTTTGGGGAAATACACAGCCTCTATTAAACATCTAAAGATAGAAGATGCTTTGTTTTTGGGGGTTTTTTTGATAATGGATTTTTAAGTGGCTACCGCAATAAACAATATACATTTTGACTTTAACTTTTCAGGTAATTAATAAAGCTCGACAAAAAGTTCCTTCCATCCAAAATACATTTTCACATTAAATATGGTTTCTGGTGATGCCCTGACCCAAAAAAAATGTTTTTTTTATTTGTTCATGATCAAAGTGTTATATTTGTTCCAAACCATCCCAGTCAAAATGACTGAGAAGCAATTTAATTAATGGAATAAATTATCTTCAAGGTGCATTTGGTTAAAAGCTATATTGATAAAAACAAGAATAAACCAAAAATGCACATTTAAATCCTTCAGCAACTAAATTATAAGGGAGGAATTGCACTACTATACTTCAACTCGGTTAAGGAACATAGACTGCTGGTTTGACTCTGACTACCAAGCAATTAAAAAGAAATTAAAGAAACTGAAATGAGCATATTTGGTGACATTTCAATTTAAGCGTGATTAGGGGACAAAAAGCTAATTAAAAACATGACATTTTTAAATGTGCATTTTATTTAGTTGAAAAAATAAAGGATGACAATAACCCAGGTTGACACGACAAGGTTTTATGCCTGATTTTCTGGATGTCGCCAGTTTGTTTCTGATCTGGATCAAATCATCTTTTGATTGGTGTCACTAATGGGAAAAAGTGTGAAAATGCTTCAGAGATGTGATTTGTGAGGGTTTCAAAAACAAGATGCAGACTCCAGTCAAACATCTATTAAATATTCTAGATATGTCAGAGGATTTGCTGCCTGAGAGCTCGGCCAAAGCTACAGCCAGTGCGAGTGCTGCAGACGGGCTGAGGGGACTCAAGAAGGAAGCGTACACCAGTATAAAACTGTAAAACTTATCTGAATTAACTAAAAAGCAAGCTGCTAATTTCTGCAGAATCTGGAACCCAATTATGTATTCTTTAAATTTAAAACTGCTGGATGACTCCAATTTTGCAGTTTACACTCATCGTGTCTTTTCTTTGTCTTGTAATCAACAAATATATATCTTTAATATAAACTAGTGTATAATAATATTAAGCTGTTTTAAGCTTACTAAACCTAAATAAATAGGAGCTTCATTATCTCTGTCATGCTCTTGTTTGTGTTCATACTGATGATTTTATTAGTCATATTAACATCTTCTTCTCCATTCATTTATTTATTTATGTATTCATTCATTTAAGCTTTAAGAGGCGTGCAAGAACTCCTGTGAATTTTGGTAAACGGTCTTGCACTTATATAGTGTCTTTTTAACCTAATCCAGCTCCTACAGAGAGCTTTATATTTCATTTCTTTTCTCATTCACACAAACACACTTCAGTGCTTCTTCTATATATTCCCTCTATATTATTATCTATTATCTATATTCCCAGCAGCACTTTGTTTCGACCGTTGGAGCCCAGTGGGCAGATGGGAGGTCAGTGTTGGAGTCTGTGTCCTGCCAAAGGACCCTTCCAACCAGCCCTGCCACGTATCGCACTGACCTGCAGTTTAAAGATTCTCAACTGACGTGTTTTCAGTGGGTCGCGGGCCTTCGCCTCAGGTAAATTTAAAGCTCTAAGGTAACACTACTTTTTTCTTTTCTTTTTTTTTACCTTCTTTTTGGAACAGCTTCTCAGTTGGTGCCCTTTTTTATTTCATGCGACAGACTTAGCACCAGCTAATCTGTTAAGAGTGGCAGTAGCTGAAATGTTTTCATAGCTAAGTCAGCCACGTTTAAAGCTTCATTCAGTACTTACTTGTTGCAACTTTTTTTCACATTTGTGCATAAAATCACTGCTAATTCTGTAGGATTTTAAGGTTTAAACTGCGCCTTCTCTTGAATGTGAAAACTTGAAAATCTCCCTTGATTTCGGTCACGGCTTGTCCAGGGTGCACGCTGCCTTTTGCCCAAAGACAGCCGATACAAGCTCCAACAGACACCCATGACCCCGAATTGGAATAAGGAGGTATAGAAAATGGATGAGTCCCAGCCTGTCGCTGAGGGGTGACGGTGGGTCCCAAAGCCAGATGTTGAGAACCACTGGTTTAGAGGAAGGCCTACTCTACACATCACATGTACACACACTCACAATACCTTTCATTTAAACAAACACACTCATACACAAAGGATAAAAACAACTTGAAGTAGTAACTCATAACTGACGCATTTATTTTTCCAACCAATCTTTATTAATTGCATTTATTGCATTCAGTGGATTGTCAATTAAACATTACTGGCTGTTTGTGCTATTGATTAGCTTTTGTAAGGGTTTGTGTGTAATATCTGTCTTTTTTTCTCCTTCTTTGAAGAGGTAATACTTGTTGTTCTGTTATGTTAATGTAATGTCCTTTCATAATGTATTTTATTAGCTTGTTGTGTCTTTATGTAATGACATTCAATAAATGCATAAATATAGTGTCAAAGAAACCCTCTCCCCAACTTTCCCCTGTCTTTGATGATATACTCAAATAGTTTCTTTTGCTTTGTTTTTAATGTTTTTTAAAGAGTACAAACAATCAGACGTGCGATTCTAGTATGTTTCTCAGTTATTGTCTTAACATTTTAATGTCACATTACTGTTTGTATTTTTTTTTTTGTTCTTCTTTCTTTCTTCTTCTTCTTTCTTTGCTACGATGAGCATTTTTTTCTCTGCTTAACATTTGTTTGGAAAGATATTTGCAGTAGTTCATTTTTAAAGAGTAAGTTGTAGAAAGTCAAGGAAAAGCGCTCAACCCTCCATCAAACAACCAGATGGTCTACATCACGTCAGATGACGTGGGTCACATCTTTGCTCAGCAGCAAAACACATGAATAATTTCTGTTGAAAGCAACTACTGCAACAATAAAATGTACAAAATCTCTAACATATGTCTAACATGGTACCTTGACTGATTAACCTGCAGCAAACCTCTTTCATTGTATTTTCAAATGTCTGTGTTGCAGAGTTTGTTTTTTTTTCTTTTTTTTGAAGGAGAGCATTGCTTGAACTGGAACAGCAGAATATGCTTGTTTGTTCACTTTAAGATCATGATTTACTTAGAAGAACAAATCTGAAAGTGGCTTGAACTTAATTTTAGTACCGACGGGAGGAGGAGCAGAAGCCAAGAGAATCTCCTCCAACCAGCCCCACATGGTGAGTTGTGTACAGTAAGTACACATAAACCAAAGAATTACGCGTTTCAGTGATATGTATAATTTGACTGAACCACAGTGTAAATGATTAAATAGACTTATGTCATATTTTTTCTGGCAGCCAAATGCCTGTTTTTTTTTTTGGCAATTGGGAAATCCATGGCACTTAAAATGTTTCTCATTTAATCGAAGTCACACAGAAATCTAGTCCAACCCAGCAACAAGTGCCAACTGCGGTAATTGCTTTGAATGTTTTTTTATTCCCACAGTTCACATGAATTATGTTTCCATATTATCAAGAAATGGAGAAAATAACCTCCGAGGGGGTCAATTGGTGTAGTTTTACAGCAAAATGCTCAGAAGTGTGGATTTGTGTTTATAATTGATAAACTTACAAAAAGCCATTTGTTAGAATTTGAAAACAGAGTTTAAAGGTGAAGCATGACTTGAGCTATGTGCGTAGTTAAACCATCTTCAAATATGTTTTATTGTGTTTTTCAAGGACTTTCAACTTTCTTTCAGTGTGAATTTTAAAGATCTGGACATTTACAAAGTCCAAAGTCCTCAGTAATTCCATTTTTTTTCTTCTCCATAGAAGACATTGCTCCAAGATGAAGGAAATGGACTATTATAGGCTGATTATCGATTATTCCCTCTTTACCTGTTCACATCGTCTTCAAACACACTTGCATTGTGCGTTTGTAGTGGCTACTTTAGCATGCCTAAAAGCATATAAATGACAGCAACCTTTAAAGTTATAAATATTTTAAATGGGAATTAGTTAAAATCTTATTGACATTGTACACTGATCAGTGTATCGGTGATGTCACTTTGCATTCCCCTTGTGCGTTAGATCTGTTTGGGCTCTCTGAATTTCTGTGGTGATATTGACCAATTCTTCATAGAGTCAAGTCTGTTCTCACTCATGTATTTATTTGTTACTGTTGTTAGACAGCAAAACAATTCTGAAATTCAGATTGAGAATCCCCTCTGTAAAAACTGCATGCTTTTACCCACTCTGTTTTAAGGCATTTCCAGGCTGCTGTTCTGTTGTAAGACAGATCTAATAAAAACAGCATTAAAAAAAAACAACAACAAAAAAAAAACACCATCCACTTGAGTTTAAGGAGTGCTGTAGCTGCTTCTATTTCCAGGGTTTCTACATTACTAAAGTTAAAGTTATTCAACTGACAACAGACCACACCATGACCACACACTTGATATTTTTCTGTCTTCTTGTTTCAGTCTTTTTGAGGGCTTGCTACATCCATCGCCACTGCCTTCTTCGAGAGTTCATCCCACTAAACAATGTCTGTCTGGCTAGAAATCACTTTTTTCCTTTTATCAATCTGGGTGTGGAACTCTCTCGGGATCTTTGCTTTATCATTATCTGCCACTATGACTCTAACGGGGTAATAAGTATTCTTGTAGTGCCGGTAACAAGCCTGGGTGGATAGGAGGGGTCCGTCAGAGTACACCAAATCAATAAGAGGAACAAAGTTATCTTGTGTGACAACCCCAAAAACAGTAAAGCTTTTTTAGTAATGTGCTGGACTGTCCTTTTTACAGCTTGTACCAAGGGGTCTGGCATGGTGCACCTCTATTGTTTTGAGATGTTCAAGATCTTAATTTCCAAGATCACAGTATGTTTAAAAAAGCCACATTGTGTCCTTACATGACTCATAAACATGACCCTCTCTTTATTCAGATAAGAGCTTTCAGTGTCCAAATAACGGTTTAATTTGACAACTTTCATGTTCCAGGTGCCTCCTTTGCTCATCCTCGAGGATCCAGAAGATTAGTCCGCCCTTTGGTAAAGGGCGTGCAACGGGAATACCGGTGCATTGTCCTCCACACAATAGGCTTTACTGTTTGGGCAGCACCGCGTTTCAGGTCCTTCCACCGCCCTCTGGCTGCGCGCGGGGGAGCTGCATCTTCAAGCGGCTTAACTCTCCCAGATTTCCATCCCCGAAGCTCGCCTTTCTTGTCACCAGTGCTACTTGTATGTTCACACGGAGCCAATCTCTTCCTCATGACGCCAGCGAGGCTGGGCTCAGATGGCTTCGATCATAATATTTAACAGACCCACCCTGGATGAACACTTGGACGGAAGAGGAGGCGGCGTTGAGAGCACGCATCACGACCGGGATCGGAGCACCTGCCAAGCAGCAGCGTCTGATCTGAGCTGAGCGAGGCTCGCAGACAGCAGCAGCTTTGTCAAGAAGTGGGGCAGCATCCAAACGCCTTTCAGTGGATCACCTGTTATTTTTTTTTTTATTGGGGTGGGAGGGAGGGTTCCCCTCCAGTTTGGCTGCAAATCCAACCCAAACACAGCAGCGAGGCTTTTTTTTTTCCTGCGTGCTCGGTGAAACCAGTCTCCTCCGTGACTTTTCTTTTCTGTCTTAGAAGACAGATATGACACATTTGATGATACTTTTGTACTGGCAGAAAAAACAAGGAAACGTCTTTGAAGAAGAATACCGGGGTTACTTCTGTTATTTCTTCTGAAATATTTATTTCATCTTTGCTGAGTCCTGAACACATCAAATGAGGAGCACTTTTTCCAGCCGCTGGCTGCGAAATGTCCAGTTTTTATAATGTGTCGGTCTGTCCACCTGTCGGGAAATGAAAAAAAAAATTGGACTATTGTAAACAATAAAGCTCGGCAAACCTGATGGATTGTTTAAAACATAGGTTGGCGCTCATGTGTGAAATGATCATAAAGTCAACACAATATCGCTGCCTTTTCATAGATTAACTCTGTTGAACATCAATGTTGATGCCGTAAGGTGCGCTGCTGTTAAAGCTTGCTCTGTCTGAAGAAATTCATGTATAAAACGATGATATTGTTTCGTAAATTCAGGGTGTTGTTACTTATGGTGTTTCTACTGGCGTGCACCATGCACATCATGATTGACTTGTTACCAAAACTAGAGAAGAGGGCGGCCGGAGCAGACAGCCGGGACGGCGGCTGTCAGTGCGCTCACCACCCTGCCAGGGAGTCGCAAGGCTGGGGGAAACAGCGCGTCAGGTCGGTGGCGGAAGCGAGCTGGCCTAACAAGCACACCCTGAGAATCTTGCAGGATTTCAGCAACGAGCCGAGCTCCAACCTCACGTCGCATTCTCTGGAGAAGATCACAGCGGCGGGGGACAATAAAGCCGAGTCCTTCGGGCAGATGAGACCGTCGGCGGGGAAGACCGAGGACCACAAGGCGCTCATCGGAGACACGAGTGGGGGTCGGACCGTCTCTGGCCACGCTGTCTCCCGACTATCTGCTCTGTTTGAGCATCCCTTGTACAAGGTTGAGCTTCCTCCCTTCACGGATGATGACACTTTATTTAACGTTAACACGGACATCAGGTTTTATCCCAGAGCAACAGGGAACCAGGGATGGTAAGATGATAATTAAACTTCACAGAAGAGTTCAATTGAGATATATCTATCTATCTATCTATCTATCTATCTATCTATCTATCTATCTATCTATCTATCTATCTATCTATCTATCTATCTATCTATCTATCTATCTATCTATCTATCTATCTATCTATTTCCATGATTTACAATGATAAAGTTTCTATTTTGTCGAACCTTTTACACACGTCTCCCACCCTAATATCTGTTTATTTTACAGGCACAACGAAGATGGGAACGAGGACGAGTTTTCCCCAACCGGGGAGGCCACAGCAGAATCATATCCCAACTGGCTGCGCTTCCACATCGGGATCAACCGCTACGAGCTCTACCCTAGACACAGTCCGGTTCTGGACGCCCTGCTGAAAGACCTGGTCACGCAGAGAATTACCAGTGTGGGTGAGTCGATCGGGGGACCGCCATGTTACCAGGGCGTGCGGTTTTAGAGTCGTGGGATGCAGTTCAGTCAGCCTGAGGCATTAGGACCACATTGACAACTTTCTTTTTTTTTTTTATTGCTCATACAGCGCTCACACTGCATCTCCGATATTGTCCTGTTTTCTTGTCCAGATCGAGCAACTACACCCTAGACTAGTTTAAAGCTGCTTCAATGTGTGATGCATTTGTTATGAGAGTTAAGCCCTTTCTATGAAAATGCATGCCTTTGATATAATGCAACTACAGAAGGTTTTGTCACACTGGTTTCTGTTGTGTAATGAAGGGTTTCAATTGAAAATTAAACTGGATAAAGGCTTGCAAGGAGTCTCAGACTTTGCAAAGTCAAATTGATTATATAAGCTGTTTGCTTCTGGCTTATTGTTTTTTTATTTTTTAATCCAGCCAAGAGTTGATTGGTGACTCAAAACTGGTTATTTAGAAGTACTTGCAAGGTCATTTGTCTCGTTTGTCTTTGCATTGGCTTTGTGATGGACTGGTATCCAAGGCTGAGACAATCAGACCAAATATCTGCTTTTTTTCAAACAGAAATCAATGCTGAAACCCCAGTTGTTGCTTGTTGGCTTGATTTTGTACAGGACTTATGCTCTAAGATGGTTTTCCGCTTGTTTTGTTGTTTCCAGTGTTACAGAGTTTCCTCTGAAACAATTTCCTTCAGCATTGTCCTTTTCCTTCATGTTTTTTTTTCTCTAGTGAACATTATACATTTTTCTTTCTTTCTTTCATATTGAGACCTTGCCCACTTACATAATTTATCAACATAATTTAACACACCTGCAAAGACACTCTGGCTGAAGAAAAACACATTGTCGTGTGTGTGTGTGTCCTTGGAAGCATGTATTATAGTTCCCCATAATTAGTGCAAAACAGTCTCCACTTATCTGTCTTGGAAAAATGACAAAGTAGATTTGGCATTACAGAGTCCCTCCTTCTTCTCCCTCTTGAATCTCCCTCTCTCCCTCTCTCTCTGGCCTCTTGTTCAAGCTTCAGCTCAACTCATAAATCAAAAGTACAGACGTGTGAGAAGACACAGGTGAAAGCAGGACAAATTTATCATCATAGGATTGGAGGGGGGATCTGATGCTTGTATGGGAAGAGGCCTGGAGCTCTGGAGTGAAAGGGAAGCTGTAGAAAAGGAGAGAGGCGCATCAGTTCAGCTGCGGTATCTTGCAGAAACTGCGCAAGATAGGTGGTTACGTCAATGCAAGATTTGCACAGAGTTACTGAATGTCCTGTTGAAGTCAGATGTAATTGCATGTCAGTGCAGATACAATCCAGAGAAACAATCTGCTAAGCTTAGGCAGGGCTTTTCACAGGGGGGATTACCTTTTGAAGTTTTCAAATTGAAAACAAATTTTATAAAGGCCTTCACTGAGCATTGCATGGAGGTCAGTTCTTTACAAAAAAATGGCTTACGGGTCCAAGATCGGAGCTTTAAAGCATATCTCAGTGAATTCCAATCTCTCAGAGGTTTTAGCCTCGCTGTATGGATGGATCAAGTTAAAAGATTACTTTTAAAGATTACTCTGGGACACCATCCATTTGACCTGGCTTCAGCAAGTCTGTTACGTGTGTGAGTCTAATGCTGCCTGTGGTCTTTGGCTGTGGTTTCACTTAGAATTCCTCTTCTGTCAGATAAAAAAAAAAAAGGTGCTGCACCTGAGTTAAGGCACGCTGTTAGGAAGAGTGCAACAGTGTATGAAAAAAAAAGATAAAATACAGAAGCCTTTCAAAATGAGTCACAGTAAAAGGAGAGGCTTACCAGCACTGAGTAAGATGAATTGAGACAGACAGAGCGTAACACAGAGGATGTGAATACAACTATGACATATACAAACACAAAAGAGGAAAAAACAGTGGAACAAACTGTGAGACCTCTTGTGACAAAAACAGCAAGAGCCAGTAAATACCAAATACAGCTCTGTGCAGGGGGAGGAGGGGTACAGTGGAGGCAGCTGCACAGCCAGCAATCCAGTCAGTAAGTGGGTCCACTACAGGGAGCTTATTCTGTTATTGGGGTTTTGCAGAAGCACTGTGTTGTGTAATATGTGCAAGTTAATGTGCTGTAATAAATGAGCAAATCCCCCAAAAGCCCGTCCGTTGTGACAGAAACACAGGCCTGGCGGTCCCTTTGTCTGAGTCAGAGGAAGCTCACAGTCAGTCTCCGTCACCCTCTGGGAGACAGCGTGGACATGACTGATAGACTGAGACGTACGCCCTGGCTTCACTCAGCTAGTGCAGGAGGTCCGTTTGTGTAAGTGACAAGGGAAGTGACTAATGTGCACAAGATGTCACTGATGATCTGCACGATCAATTAACTGTTGCAGAGAAATATTTTGGTGCTGTCTCACCCAGAGTCACTTGAGTTGTTCTAAAGATACACACATGCAACCAAAAACATGCACCCACAGTGTTTCATTGTATCATCCTTCCATCGACCCAAAACTTGTGGAAATTACCAGCCGATGCCTTTTATGCCCCGTATTTGTACATGTCACGCAGTTCCCAGCTTGGTTTAGATTGTACAGTGATTGCACTCTATTATAAATTCATGCACAACTCCTTTTTTCTTCAATAATGACAAAACAGCTGTGTGCATGTTTGAGTGTTGCGGTTTAGACTGTAATCCAGCATCTCACTTGCTTTCCTTCTAGCCATGAAATCAGGAGGCACCCAGCTGAAGCTGATCATGACTTTCCAGAACTACGGGCAAGCGCTGTTCAAGCCGATGAAGTAAGTAGCATGGGAATGGACTGCACAAGTTCACAGTTTAACAACACGAAGCTGCACGTCATAGCCTGGATTTGTTCATAACATCCTACTACAATTTCTCTGTTTTAAAGACATCTTTCATCAGCAGTCTATTTTGATGCAACTTGTTTCATTTGAGGAAAGCTGCTCTAAGGCTCATGTGAATAAGTGCTGAGCATCGCCACTACATCTTGTGCACATCTTTCCCCTCCGTGTGATCTTTTTCTAATGGGGAATCAACTGTCTGCTTTTTAATTAACATCAACAGGCTTTCGTGTTAATTAAAATGGGTATTGAGCCATCGTGAAGGCGTCTTTTGGGAGGCATACGAGCTAGCAATGCCGCATTGCACTTGAAAAGGAAACATCCTCCCTCTCAGCTCTGAGTTTTTCGATGAATTCCCATATTGACATGGGTAAACAGCGTCCAGGCCAACTGGGCTGCGATCAGAAGTAATTGCTCATGAGCTGGGTTTGATTGCTATGAAATGCAGAAAGGTTTTCTGCATGAGAGCCCCTGCGGAAAGCATTAGATTCTTGGAAGGAGAAGGAAGGAAAAAAACTAAAGCAATAAAGACAATGCAAGAGCACGGGTATGTTTGCATTTCAGTATTTGCAAAATTAGCGAGTGAAGCTTTTCAATCCTTTTCATGTCATGACCTGACAATCTGCTCAGGCGTCTTTTGCACCGCCTCTTTATTTTGAGTATAAAAAGCCTATCACTATACCAGCCAAAGTCATATTACTTAAAGGGATCTTGAGGGTTAAGGAGTTCAGGTATGTGAATTCAATATCAGCTTGAAAATGAGCACGGAAAAGCTGTCAGGGATTGATTTATGGAGAGGCTGCAAAGCTTTTTCAAAGTTTTTCACCAAGCATTTGGTGTTCATTTATTGTATTCAGCTTTTCGGTATCTAAATGCAGTGACCCTGTATCCCTTAATTTACACACAAAACCACAGTGTTCACAGGTCAGCGTTGCACACATTTCACTCATTTCAAGGTCAATTACTGGCTGAGTATTAAAACACGAGGCACTCAGAACCGGGTTCAGACTATGGCAATCGGAGTATCCCTCGTAGTTTTCATGCATGCAAAACCCTTCAAGTCAACAACAACACCCGGCAGGGATTGTCAACATAGTCATATCTGACGAGAACTGAGATTAGCCTGGGTTTGTATGTGGCTGCGTGGGTGATTCATGGGTTGCCTTTCAGCAGAATGAACAATATCAGACAATATGTGTGGCTGCATGAGTTGTGTTTGAGTGTAACGTTGCCTGTGGGATGGGTCAAGGGAAAAGGTGAGCGTCGTGAGGTGAGGCATGGTCAGGTCCTCGGGTGGTGCTCGGAGCAGAGTGTGCTATTAACCACATCTGGACACAGTCATGCAGCATCAGGAGGCGTGCTGTGTTTTCTTATAGATGCATGTGTTTGCCGTTTCGTCAAACGGAAAACAACTGAAATTCCACAGGGGTGAAAATGTGTGGGATTTACTGTGTGATAATGTTCATGTTCAACTTAGAGGACGCACTTAATTATTACTTAGAAAAACTGCCTTAATGCATGCAACTTCTAGGTTGTAAAGTGTTTTTATTATATATATGTCATAATTATTATCTTTAAATGGAAATTATTATAGGAGTGATTTTCTTTTAACATACTGTAAGAGAAGCAGTCTGTCTCAGTGGGGTTGACAGTTATTGCATTCCAGCTACAGACTCCTGCAGCTCTTTATTTCGCCTGTCATATTTTATTCAAGCGTCTTGCTTTGACTGTCACAATCATCCCTCTGTGTGTTTACAGATATTATACAAAATTCCTCTGAGCGGAATTACAAACCTAAAGAAAATGTTTTCTGAGAGACACAATGCAGAAAGAATTAACCTTTGTTCAGCTTTTGTTAAAGCACAGCTCGAGCTTTTGTTATTTCTGTCATATCGATCAATCCCCCGTTTATTTTGGGAGTTGTGGTGCATTCTGGGTATAGTAGTTTGGAGCACTGCTGCCATGCTTTGTGTTTTTTTTTTTTTTTTTTTTTTTTTTTCCTTTGTGCTACTGTGCAGCACCAAATAGTGATTCAGAGAAGCTTTGAAGTTTCAGAACCTCTTTGAGGGAGATGTAAATCTGCACGCTGCCATGGGCCAGCAGACTGCACAAGCTGACAGCATGCCAGATACCTCGACAAGATGTTTACTCCATGCAGCGCTGGGAAAATATTTGTAGCTTTGTTTTATCTTTGGGATTTAAATTGTGGGCCCACAATGAAGTAACAGATCATTTGTTTGTTTTTTTTAAACAACAGTTCAAGAGAGTTTTTGAGGTTATGTTGGCTTTTTCACTCCATCTCCTCTTGGCTGTGTGATCACTTATCCTTGGATGCTCGTGATTCATTATCCTCAAGAACGTATACAAATATCCTGAGTAGCAGCCATTGTAAGTCATTTCCATCTGTAGGAGTTAAAGAATCTAAGTGTCTTTGGAGAGTAAATTGCAGGAATGAATGGTGGAGGAATCTTTACTTGAGAATGTTTTCTCCTTGAGCCAAAAAAAATTAGTGTAAAAAAGAATTAACTTGATGATGTAAGATGAATTTATAATAAATATGATCAAACGCTGTTGAGGATGGAAGAGAAAGTTACACGTGAACAGAGTAAGAACTGACTTTGGAGGAGAAATTAGAAGTATTTATAGTCCAGAGGGTTGGACAGGAAATATCAGTGCCAACCTGTCAGGGAACTAGGTCTTCCAACTGGAGCCAGGTTACAGGCTGAGTGAAGGACCCCCCCACCCCCTAACCTATGCCAGATCTTCATGTCTGTCTGGCTCGCATCTCTGCTGGCCATCCCTCCCTGCCAGGATCCCGGTTGGGATGTGCATACAGAGCCTTAATGTTCATGTCATGCTAAAAGGATTTGTCAGATGAGGGGCTGAAGGTTTGAGGGAGGAGGTGTAAGCCTCGGGTATGCAAATAACAAGCTCGTTTCCACTTCTTTCCTTTGATTTTTCCTTTTTCTTTTTGATATTCTCAAAGCTCAAAACAATTTATCCATTGCAAGAAAAGCAGAAATGAAATTGATTGCTCCCGTTTGTTATGTACTTACCCCAGTCCTTCTGAGAGCTGTTAAGTTAAAGCACAGACACATGTAACTTGCTGTATAGCTATATAGGGCACACATGTCCAACCTTTACCACCGAGGGGAATCTGAATATGTCCTCATCTTCATGAATTGAATCAGTTTTGACACGCTTCAATTCTTTGTGCTACTAAAGCCTGTGGGGTTGGCCGTGAAGCCTCATAGCTGCAACACCCAAGAGGCAGAGTAGCTTATTTATTTATTTATTTATTTAATTAACCATTTACAGGCAGTTTGGAAGCTCGAGTCTATTGCAGTCCATCATAGTAGTTGTTGGGATTTGTCCATTGATATTCATCAAGAATTCTATCAGGACTGAAGTGATCAAATCAGGAGGAAGGCTCTTCCTTGCTGACCATGAAAAATAATTGATTTTTATACCAATTTACTTACATTCTCGGGACAGAAAACAGATTTTTTCCAAAAAAGTGGACAGTGTGTTTCATGGCTGCTGTTGGGTTTACCCAATTCCTGCAAGTTTCCATTCATCCATTTCTATACCTTCTTTATCCTGTGCAGGGACATGGGGGGGGGGGGGGGGGGGGGGGGTCATGGGATGGACCAGAGTCTATCAGGCTTTCAGGAAATAGATGGGTACCCTGAAGAGATTGCTGGTCCATCGCACAGAGAAAAACAAGAGAAATAACCAAGCACACACGCTCCTATAGATGATTTAGACTCAGCAGCCAACCCACCAAACCAGCAGGAATAAGAAAAACAAGCAAACTCCACTCAAAAACGCCTCAAATAAAACTTTAACTAGAAATCTCCTTGCTTTGAGGGTATACATCCAACCACTAAACCACTTTGCAACAAATATTCCTCCTTGCAAAACTTCCGTTTGATCTGTGACTATACAAACAATACAATCCACTAAGGTGACTCAGATAACAATCACTGGTGGACCCAATTTTAAACTCTCCTCCACAAGCTGACTTGTCTTTCATACACACAACGATCATGTCTGGAAACACGACAAAAACCCCCAAAAGAGAAGCATAATACTCTCACAATATAACACAGAACTTCAGAATCCAGATCCATCCTTACCCAAGAGATGTTGAGAAGATGAAATGTGCATGAAATCTGTATACATTTACATGCATGAATAAATGCATGAATACTTTGTATGCATGTACTGAAAAGCAGGAAAGGCATGCACTGCACAGCCACTGAAAAAAAGCCTCCTGAATTAATTACCATGTCTATATTTAAAGCCTGAAAGCCACACAATATTGTTGACATCCTCCTTTTTTTTGTTGTTGTTTTTTTTGTTGGTTTTTTTTTTGTGGTTGTTTTTCTTTGGTAGACACTCATTTAACAGGATTTCCCTTAAGATTTCCTATCAGAACCACTCCAGTGCCGCTGGCTGTCAATTGGAAACACTTTTAAGAGCTGCTGTTCTGAACTCATCTTTGAGTGCGTGCATAAACACAGATGAGGCGTGTTACTATAGACAGCTGCTTGCACAGCTGCAGTGCGCATACACACACACACACATATATATATATATAAATATATAAACACACACACACAAGCTGCAAAGAAAATGATTCTGTGGGGGGTTGTGGAGTTCGTGGACCCTCCATCACCCACGGCTGGTACTGGAAAATTTGTGTGAACAGTGAACTAAGCCTCAGCTGTAGCAACTCACTCATGTGGGTTTAATACACAGGAGGTGATGACTGCGAGCCCACACTCTGCCTACGAACACAAAGGAAAACCAGCTCATTCACTACCAACCACTCTCCATTTAACACTCCCCTAATGATTTTCACTTTTGACAAGTAAAGAAGCCTCGAAGCATGTAAACGTGATCAAATGTCAACTCTTTTTTCGCATCAGCCTCCTAGTAGTCGCCTATCCTGCAATGAAGCTGTTCTACGTCAGCTGTGAGGGAGCTTTTGCGTTTAATGAAAAGCTCCAGCTGGACGGTCACATCCATCTCTCCCGGTGCTGATAGGTTATGTAAACTTTTACCGCGCAATTTTTGTGGCTTAACCAGCCTCTCTCTTTGAATGGTGCTTGGCAGGGAAAGAGTCTTCGGCTTTTCAGCAGCTTATGCTGTGCTGGCTCGGCTGCCAGGGGACACGGCAGCAGCCCAGAAAGTCGAGCAATTTACCTGACCTGGCTGTCCAAATCAATGGCAATCTGCAGAGATCAGGTGGGATTTCTCCATGACTGGGAAGAGACTGAGGTGGCTGTAAATTTCAAGTGCATGTTGTGCATACATTTGTGTCCAGTACATTCAAATGCATCCAACAGCAAACAGATTTTTGAGTTTATATTTGTGTGTTGACGGTATTGGCTTTTTTTATTTTGAGAAATATAGAGTTCAGGGAGACATACCGTGACTAATTCAAGTTGTATGTTACAAATATTATGTATTATATGTTATTTATTGTGTCTACATTGTGTTTTACAGAGGAAGACTAGAAAATGTTAGTCAACCGTTCCAAAATTACATTGTACATTATTTCCCCGACCCAACATAGTCAATTTCTTTTTCCTTATAATGTTGAAAAATAAGTATTTGTTCTATCCTAAGGTGAAACAATTAGGGCGTAATGCTGTTAAAAAGAAAAAAAACTAATCAAATCGACCTTGTAGTGCTTTAGGAGTGGCACGAGCTTTTGAAATTGATATGACCAACAATAATTTGAAGAACACTAGTAAAGATGACAAAAGCGAAGTGGGTGTGGGAATAGAAATCCGCTTGTAATTTATCATATATTTAAACTAAAGCCAAATCCTTATGACGTTTCATGACGTTAAGTTAGAGTGAAAGCATCTCATCTCCCAGTGCATTCAACTCAGGATATTGGAGCGATTTTGCTTTAACAGTTTCATTGACCTCATTTCTCATTTTAGTAACCATAAATACAGTCTTCCCTTTGTATACGTCGGTGTTTCACATGCACATGGAGGGAATTTTAAAAAATGAGCACAGGAAATGTAACAAGACAGATAAACATTGAGCGAAATTGAGCAACATTAAGCTTTATCCCAGCAGCTCTAATGTATTTGTTGGAGAATATTTCACATCAAAGCTATTTGACCTTTAACACACTTGCACTCTTATTTATAAATTGCTGGAGTAATCAAAGTTGCAATATCTTCTTTCCTGATTTAACTGTAGACTATTGGCTCTGTGCTGACAGAAACTTGCGACGCAAAGATAGCATCTGCCATCTCACAATATCTGCCTTGTTTTTCCCTCTCGATTCGACAGTTTATGGTCTCTCTTATACACACAGACACACTCACACACGGCGTTCTGGTCTCAGGCATCCTCAACATCTGTTTCTCATGCTGCTTTGTACTTCCAGCCAAGCAGGCAGAGCGAGCCAGCTCCAGCAGCTCTTCTGTAGGCTCTGAGCACCGCTGACTCCCTCTGTAGGTCTTTAAGATTAATTTGGGTTTTAAGCTGCCCTAATGTGGATGAGGATTGCTCATCTTATGCAACTTCTTTCTTCTTCCCCTCTTCTCCACACTTCTCTTTCATCCCCTCTCCTCCTTCCTTTCCTTTATTTGTTCTATCAAAGACTTTAGTGTAGTCCAGCCTCGGGCTGATACCTTTTGCAAAGTCGGTTTTCCCAGCACGGCTCTACCACCATTTCTGGGATTTTTTTTTTTTTTTACCTCTCTCGCTCTCTGCCGTATATTTTTCTATTTCAGGGATCCGTGTAAGCAAAGTTTTTTTAATGAAAGTCTTGATCTGGTGGCTGCGCACTGTGAAGTTGCTTTGCAAAAGTGTGTGTTCAGATTTGAAGTGTGTAGAGTTGTGTGTGTGCGTGGGGGGGGTTGTAGGCGCTGTGACCTCTTGTTGGCTGTGAGATGATCTGGTTAATTAGTGCTCGGATAAGAGTCATGGAACCAGCCTCATTCAGTAGTTTGTCATATCTGGATATCCATCAACGCGCACACATAAACGCATCGTTTGATAGGAGAATTTGAGTCGGCTTAGTAAAGTCTTCAGAAAGTAGATGGCAGCAGTTCAGTTCAGTGTGAAATGTTTTAATTGACGTGTCAGTCAGTCATTTATCTGTCTGCTTGTTATCTAATTATGTCTCATCATTAAAGCGCGTGTTTTGGTGCTGTGACACGTTTGAATGTTCAGCCATCAGTCATTTTACATCAGTCACATCTGTCATAATCATCACTGACTCACTTCTCTTCCACTTTCAGAAGAGGTTCCTGTCATCTTCCTGTATCTGTCTGAGCTCAGTTCGGTGTCTATTCTTGATTCAGGAGGTCAGTCTATGCCAGATGCTGGCACCGACTGTACCTGCACGTCATCTTGTATCTACAATAACTTTTGTTTTTTGACAGGTGCGCTCACAAAGACACTGACACGCTGAAGGCTGTCTTATTTTAGACTTCTCTCACATCCTCCCTACTCACGCAGACACTCTTCACATGAAATTTTTACTCCTGTGGAAGTGATGTTTCTCATCACCACCCCTCTGTCTTATTTCTGTCCATCCTCCTCTCTGTCTCCACCTTCCATCCATGCTTTCTTTTTGGACTCGTTTGTGTGATTTGCTGAGGCAATACTAAGCCACTGGCTTGTCACTCTGTTTAGTGGATCTCTGTTCTGTATTTTTAGATCCCCTCGCTTCTCTCTCTCTCTCTCTCTACATATAACAAGCATTTATGCTTTCTCAGTGCAATGAGTAGCCTTGCCGTAATGTGATTATATGCCAGCCGACTTGCGAGAGATGATGCTCTGCGTGATTGGAGTGATGTCTGAATGCTCATTTTGCAGCAACATTCTCAGATCTCTGATTTACTTAATTATGGGTTTAGCCCTAACTGCAAAATATAGATGCGTGCTGCAAATACACCCACCCTCTGAAATACATTCATTTGAAAAAACCTGCTGTGAGTCAGGAGAAAATATACAATTTGTGCCCATTAGTACAAATACACCATTTCAAAACGAGTTGGATGTTTGAATCACATACTGTATCTGCACATGTGCAGTGTTGTGTTTTTATGTGAGTGTGCATGCCTGTGGATTGGAACCACGCATGTGCTGCACCACATCCAAGTGGATCATATTTTTGCACTTGTGCATGCTTGTTGTGGCTCCTAACATTATCTTTGTCACTGCTTTGCATGGCTGTGTTGTGCAGCGTCCTACTGTATCATATCATTATAGTTTAAAATACTGGATGGGGGGATTCCTAAGCTTCCCACATGTTGCCACATTTGTCTGGAATGCTAAAAGAATTCCTTTTAGGCATTCGAATAAAACTTTTTTTATGAAGCAGGGAAAGCACGCTGAGTTTTAACTTGTGGTGAGGATGTTTATTGTACAATAAGCAGGTGTAGCTTCTGGAATTGTAGAAAATTTCCCAGGTTGGTTGTCTTAAACGAGCACGGAGGAGTGTTGTATTTAAGTGAGGGAGTTTTCAGAAGGTTGATTGCCATTTGTATGCTCTGGTGAATTCACTCCTGTGATTAAAACTTTGCATTTAAACAATTTATCATGCAAAAATAAGACAGCTTACTTTGAGTCATAAAGTTTTGTCATTAGGCCTTTATGAGAGGCTATAATGGGATAATAGTTTGAGCTCAGACAAAAAGTGGACCATTAATTTTTCTTCATCCTTCTCTGAAAATGACAGAGCACTTTTGCTTCCTTCTTACATTGTCACTAAGTTCTTTGTTGCCCTCAACAATGTGACCACATGCACTGCACCAAACCTCTCATCAGCTAACAGCCTTTCCCAGGTAGATCTATCCCACGCCACCTGAATGTCTCACTGAGCTGAATGAAAGAAACAACAGTTGACTAACAGTGAAAAAGACCATGGCATTGTGGCTTTGTAACATGGGCCATTTGTGATGGCGATGCATAGGTTAATACGTCCATTGTTGGCCCATCCTGTGCTTGTCTAAGCTTGTCCAAGGTGGCAATTAAGTTGTGTGTGGCTCCCCTGTGCCTTTGACAGAGGCCAGGAGAAAGGGAGGAAAAAGCAATCATTGTTTACTAATTAAACCAAAGCAGAGGAGGAGGGTTCTCCCTGGTTTTGCCTATTGTCAGGGCAGGATGTAGAAAGGGCTGCTATAGCCAGTTTTGGTATCAGTGTGATGGAGATGCGGAAACTTGATCCGGGGGGGTTTGCCTCGGATGCCCCATCCTTTCCACCTTCCTCCCCAGGAGTGATGGAAACAGAGGAGCCTCTGTTGTTGGGCGGGCAGGAAGGCTCTCAGTCAGTGCTGCTGGGAAGACTGCTCACAAAAAGAGTGAAACCTTAGACGTGCGAAAAAGCACAAACTGATATGTGTGCATTGTTACATGTAAAAAAAAAAACAGAATAATTTTAAGTTTTTACATCCTAAAAATTCTTTCATTCACATTTTAGACAATAAATCCAACCGCAGCTGATTATCAAGCTCACCTTTTGTGCACCTCCTCAGGGAGAAGAGCATCTTAGACTGAGTCTATTCACTGACAGGGACACTGGCTGTTTTAGGGAACATTTCTCTCCCAAGTGTGCTTCTTAAGCACCGATTTGAACTAAATCTCAGCCTGCCAACGTGCTCTCGCTGGCATGCACATGTTTCGTAGGTGCACCATTCCTGTGCATGGTAGTAGTAACTACATTTCATTGTAACTTTCATTTCATTTGCTGCATTTTGTGTCAGGCTTTGAACCTGCGAGAACATATAGTGCCAGTAATATAATAACCTATAGCTTGAAACTCTGCAGTTTCACAGCAATGGTTGAAAAATTGTTTAATAACTATATATTTGTACTCCCTACAGAAACACAAGTTATGCTTCGCTACGCGATGGCATTGACAGTTGCGAGCTTATAAGGACAGAGGGGGTGCTTGGAGGGATTTGTCCACAGACTCTCACGGCAGAGTGCCCAGTTTGACGTGTGTCCTACACAACATTTTCCTCCGTCCTTGTACTTTTCTGTTTTCGGGTTAAATGGACTGGCATTTCTATTGAGCTCTTCTAGCGTTGTTGACCACTCAAAGCCTCTTAGGTCAGAAACCACATTCACCCATTCATGAAGCATTTTGCAGAGATCTATGCAGAATTATTTTCTATTGAGTCAAAGCAGTGCTTTTTTCTATCATATACACAATCAGACACACCGATGAATGCATCAGAGGGAAAGTGGAGTCCAGTTTTTAGCCCAAGGACACTTCGACTTAGAGACTGCAAGGCCAGGATTCAAACCACTGACTTTCAGGTGGGCAGATGAATGTGCTACCTTCATCAGTCACAAACTGTATGCCTTATGCATTGACCCACAATATTCAACTATAGTGAGATATAGTTTGATTTTTGGTTCTCACCCTCTCTTTCTTTTCTCTTTCTCTTCTTTTTTTTCTCTTTTTTTTATCACTAATTGTTAGCCACAACTACAGCCCCACCCAGTCCAATTATATTCACTTTACAATACACTAGTTCATTCCCAAAGTGATCTCAGGGCTTTTCGCAGACGCCGTAAATAAGTTCATTTCAAGCCCAAATAACTACAATCAAATCCAAATTACAATCCAGTTCAACATTTCAAAAGGAGAGTAAAAAGAGCAGAGTGGGGAAAAGTACCCTGTAAATCAGTGGAGGTTCCCAAAGCCTTCAGCAGAATTAATACATAAAAGAAAGTCTCAGGGTCACCTGCGTCATCCCCCACCTATGCAGTTTATAAAGAAGGGAAGTTTTAGTTCTGACATTAAAGGAAGAAATGGAAAGAACAAATGGAGCTCAACTAGGAGCTGGCTACACAAGAGAGGAGCCTGATAGCTGAATTTTCTGCTTCCCTTTCTACTTTTGGAAACCACAAGTAACCCTGCAGTCTGAGAGCGAAGTGCTCAGTTGGGATCATAAAGAACTATGAGGTCTTTCAGATGTAATGGAGCTTGGTAATTTAGGGCTTATGTACTGGATGTTTGAGTTTCATTTGCCTTCTTCTCTTTTTGGTGCATCGACTTTTCAAAACGCTGCACCTGCGAAGGTGGGAATGAAAGATGTGAATGTGGAGGTTTGCGGGGTTTGCGGGGTTCTTTCCGCAGCAACACTTTTTTTTAATGAACCCTTTTGTTATTTAAAACACGTTTTCATGCTCTGTGCTCAGCTTCTACTGTATGTCTTGGTCTGTAGGTGAGGTTAAAAGAACCGTCCTCAGGCCTCTAGAAAATGTGCTGAAATATTTCTTTAAAGCAACTTCCCAGCTTCTGAATATCGTCAGATTTTATAGAAATTAATTGTAGGTTTTATTGGCTATTCCTCCCCCTCTTCAGTCATCTCCTGTACTCATTAACTCCTTTTTTCCATAAGAGCATTGGACTTGTTCCATCTCACTTAGTTCTTACACAAGCATAAATCCAACCCTTGGAATTGTTTTTCCAGTCTTTTCACCGCTTCCTCCTTTGCCACCATCACCCACTCATGACCACAATGACATCTCTCAGCCCCCACTTAGCCTCTGATAGATGGTTTCTATTTAGGAAACGGCATCTGACCACAAACCACAGAGCACAACAAGACTGTTGACAGGTCTAAATAGAAAGTTCAGCCGTGGAGCGAACAAAGCTCCATTTGGTGGCCGCGCCCACAAAATAGCTTCCCGGATAACATCTTTTGATTGCTTTCTTTGGAAGTATAAAAGTTTCACAATTATTTTGTTGTTATGCTTAATTCAGTTATGTGCAGTTTTGTGGTGGGCGGGTCTAAAGGGACTGCTATCACTGACCAAACCAGCTTGTGGGAACTTCCCACAGCCTCCTGGGAAATTAACAAATTTAAAAAAAAATTGGTTCAGTCAGAATTAACATACTCACCTCGGACTAATGATACCAAGTCTGTTAAGTATTTCTAGACTTTTATGATACATGAAAGTCTAAAGTCATATAGTAGCTATGTGCTTATTTATTGTCTAGTTGTAAGTTCATATGACGTCTCACAGTGATGTTGGTGTGTGGAGAAGGAAATTAGAAGGAGGGAAATGAAAAGAAGGAGAATGAAAATGGTTTTTCAGATGTAAGATTGGCTGATATACATCAGAAGATTGGAAAATAACCTCTAGAATGACTCACGCAGCGGCGGTTCACACTAGACACCTTCATATACATCCCCACACACTGACTTCTTACTTACCAAAGTCTTCGCAGGATAATTAAGCATCAAACTTTGCACATTTTAATGTTATAGACAAAGAAGACCCATAACCGTCTCTTGAGCGCTCGCAGCGATTAGTAGAGAAGACATTAACCTTGACACATGGAAAGATCTGCAGTTGCAGCAGGTGATATTAAAAATAATTTCATACTGTTTCAATGTGTGAGAGAGAGGGGTGTGGGGGTGTGGGGGGTGGGGTCTGTGGTTTCCTTATCTTTGGGTAAAGTTAATAGGATTGTTCTGGAGATATTCAGCCAACAGATGGGCAAAGATAATAAGGACGTCCAAAATGCTTACACAATCCAATTAACTTTCATGAATTGGCTGAAAGTAGCATACGTGTGTGTGTGTGTGTGTATGTGTGTGTGTGTGTGTGTGTGTGTGTGTGTGTGTGTGTGTGTGTGTGTGTGTGTGTGTGTGTGTGTGTGGGTATCATGTGTTGGGACGGAGGAAGACGTAATGCTTCTCAGGATTGAGCATTATTTTTTCTAATTAGCATTTGCTATTCGGCAGCTACTCAGCAATAATAAAATGGATTCTTAATGTTTGTGCTGCCGGCTACTCGAAGAGCCTCTCAGTAACGGCTCTCATTGTGAAAATGGATGATTTATGTGGTTTTGGAAGGTTTTTCGGTTGATTCTTCTTCTGCAGCCATTTTGCCATTTCACACTCCGATAAAAAGAAAAGTTTGAAAACCAAATATTTGATTATTTACTGTATATCTAAGAGAAAAATATACAGCTGCTCAACAAACAGAAAATCCTGTCACATGTCAGAGGACATAGCCCAAAGAGTAGCTGCTCTTAGCATCTTTTCTTTCTTTTAATCCTCCACAGTTGGAGTTTTTTGCTAACCTTGCAATTTCTGTATCTTACTGACATGCTCAGGCTGGGATTTTCTTTCTCCTTCTACCATCAGCCTCAGCTTACATGTGGTGCTGAAGTCCAGGGGTTGTTAGTCAATCCCTGTGGGATGAAGACTTGTGGTAATACCCATTGATTTTTGCATTGCAGTTGTTAAAAAAAAGGAAATAAAACCACATATGAATACAGCGAAGGCTTTTAAAGTCCTCATAATCCCAACGCTTTTCAGCTTTTTCATGATAGACGAATGTTCGCCTTTGAAGAGCCTGTTGATCTTTTGTTGACCCCTTATGAGTCCAGGTGTGGCGGGTTGGATTTTGCATTTTACTTTGTCCCCCCACATTATGGGGTTATAATCTGGTAATACCTTTTTGTATTTTGCTGCTTTAGTCCTGTCTTTTTCTCATCTCTCTCATATACCACAAAGTCGGGAGCTCTGATGGACAGAGACAACTCATTGAGGCGTTCTGAAGGAAAGAAGTGTTCCTTCTTTGCGACAATGCCCGCGGTGTTTGAAGCAGAACGCCCATAGAATGTATTTTGTTGCGTTTTCTTTTTAACAGATGGTATTATTGAACAATATGCCAGCTCACCAGGAGCACATACCAAGAAACGCTGCAGGAGAGACACGTTTCGTCAGCTTGCAGTGTCACATTCTGAAATCTGTAATTTTTCTAAACATCATCAAGCTTGTGCTTTTTGACATCTAATCACTGTTGACTCAAGAGTACCCTTGATGTTTGTGTTTTCTCTGCAAAACTCATAGTTCACGTTCTGTGCTAAGCCTGTCATGAATCGTGCAGCCTGTGAAGGATTGCCTCAGACTTGTGCTATTGAAGGCAGGTAATCCACTGTGGATGGATGTGTAAATTTAACAAAGTGGGGCTCTTTGCTGCTGGAACACTCCTGATTATTTAGGATAAACTGATGTGCATTTGTTGTGGGTGATGGTGCTGGAGAGAGACACAAAGCAAAAGGAAACTATAAACATTAAGAACTGCCTAATCCTTTGAAATAATCCCGTTAGTAAATACACACTAGTTTCATTCATCTAATGCACAAAAGCATATATTATTCTAGTATATGAACCTGCAGGAAATGCACGCTGCCATGTAGCGCCATCAAAGCCTACGCCTTCTCCGTCTCTGAATTGCTTTGTTGATCTCATGCCATGCCTATAAAAGAGATCTGAGAAAATAAATTCCCTTGAATCTATTTTTAGCCGGTTATCAATGATGCACAGATGTTAGTCAGGTCCACAAGCTTTTTGTCAATATGTCTTTATAAGAGACTCGACAGTCCAAAAACGACGGTAAATGAGAGGAAAGAATAGAGCAATGTCCCATTTGGGGGGCGTTCCTACACATAAAGCACTACATTGTACAAAGCCGGCATGTGATGGATTCCTCAAATCACTTCCTGCTGTTTGGATGAAATATACAACATTCTATATGAATTTCCTTCCTTTGCTTAGCACTCTTTTTTTTTTTGCTGCTGTCCCGCTGCTGCTTCAATTGAAAAAAGCCGTATTTCAACACAGTTTATGAGTATTTGCAGCAAGATTTTGGAAATAAAAGCTGCAACCGTCCAAATCATTATACTGTTGCACATTTTCTGCATCCCACGCTAATGATAACTCATGGAAACCTTCAAAAGGCATGATGCCATATGTCAGTCTTAATTTTTTCTTGGCACTGCTCTAATACTTGGGTTGCTGCGTGCCCACATTAATATTGGCATGCATATGCGCTGTGGGTAACGAAACATCTTGTATTTTTGGTTTGATTACAGTTGTCCGTAAATTCTCCTATTTCCTGTTATCATCAGTTTAAATCCATTATATGTCAGTATGGGAGCTTGATAAAGCGTATGTTTTTGGGGACTGCTGAGTCCATTATGAAACTATTTGGACATGAGGAACGATTATGTCACAGCTCTTACTTTTTTTTTTCCTTACATGTTTGATATTTGTCAATGATGCAGTCAGTTTTTTTTTGTTGCTTTAAATAAACAGCTGCATGTGCAGTTAAGTTTGTTTTACAAAATTCACTCCCAATCCTTCCATAGCGCATATAGTTTGTGTCGCTCATGGCTCATGCCAGTTGCAGGCCCTGTTTGTTTTGGCAGAACAATGCTCGGCATTTGTCATTCTTACGGGATTTGTGGCTTGTCAACTGCGAAAGCTTCAGTCATTACTGAGCTGTCAATCACTGTGTCTGTTGAGCTTATTTATTTTCAATATTTTAGGCTGTATGTTTCGTTCCGAAATGCTAAGACTCTTTTTGTCTAGTCTTTGTAAGGGTTGTGACGGGTTGGCAAATCTCTGGCTTGAAACTTTCAGGAAATGCTGGAAAGGGAAGTTAGAATTAGGAGATTTAAAAACAGCCCCGCGATGGACTGGCGACCTGTCCGGGGTGGACCCCCGCCTCTCGCCTGTAATGAGCTGGGATGGGCTCCAGCAGACCCCCGTGACCCTGTACAGGATTAAGCGGGTATAGAAAATGGATGGATGGATGGCAATTTGAAAACATTCGAAATCAAAAGGTGTGTGTGGTATTGTTCTGTAAATTAAGGATTTGGGAAAAAGCCTCTAAAAACTTTTACGCAATGCCACGGATGGATATATAGTTAGATGAACAATAAGAATATATTTAGGAAGGTTACAATAACATAAATTTGACATTTGACAAGTGACTTGAACAAATGAGTGCTCCTCAGTAGATATACTAAATCAAATTACTGTCTTGTATAATAACAAAAGCGCCACAGTAGATAGCTTCTAAAACTGTCAAAGAAATGGTAGTAACACTTTCTATCATTTTTAATTACCAACCCTGATTAAATGTGTTGAACCAAATTATATTATCATAACAGGGCTGGATGTTCTTGGGCCCAAATGGTTGTAGTTTGTGGTTTCAATAGTCCAGGTGTGGTGTGCAGGATGCTATGAATTATCTGTGCATGTGATGGGGGAATGCACCGTGTGTGTGCGTGTGATTAGGAAATGCACAAAATAGAAATTCAAATGACTTTTCTTTAAAGATGACAGTTTTAACCAAAATTATTATTTTTTTCTACTTCATATAATGTATAAACTTCCGTCTCATGGTCTAACCTGTAGTTTTGCAAACTTAAAGTTTACTCCCATGAATTCCTATATGTTCCTGTCGATTCCCATGAATTTCCTACTATTAAAATTCCAATAATTTTGAAACTCTCCTCTTTAAAGGTTTCCGTTTGACTGCAGATCACACTTCACCTGTTAGTGGTTTAATGTTGCGGCTGTGACAGAATTTTCTCTGCTCTCTGTTAAAAAATATCACACTGATGTCAAACTGCATGCGAGGCCTCTCATGAATATCCAAGTGAACATAATGCATTTGGAAAGCTGTTTAGTCATCAAACATTTTTTCTATTGATATCAGAATGCTGCCATTTGCTCGCACTTCTAACAGTAAGCCACCGGTGAATACACTTACCAAATAACAAGCACAACGCGCTCATTTTGATATGGAAACGCACTGATGCGTTCGCCAACATATGGCTTTGTGAAAATGAAAATAGCGAAGTGATGCTAATAAGATTTCCTGTTTTTTTTTTTTTTTTTTTTACTTTTTTTTCATACATATCCACACTCGCGACCCGTGGGAGCCCGTTAAGATGATTGTTGGGAAGAGATCCCAAAACGCCCAGATATAATTTTGCAGCTTTGCATCGGTTCTTCACAGCAATTTCAGCTCTTTAAGCATTGTGCACTGTGGAGCAGTAAGCCCAGGGGAATATTGTTGGATATGTCATACCAGTCAAATAAGGGCAGCAACGAAAAAGACACATCACACAGAAATAGCTCAAAGAGTAATGCAAAGAAGAGTAGACACACAAGCAAGGAAACAGGGATTCAATTACATGCAGTGTCGAAAATTATTTCCTGCAATCCTCCATGTGGCTCTGCAAATACTGGCAACATTACTTAACATAGAACATATATTATATTTTATTGCAACATGGTACTTTGCACCCTTGGGTTGATGAAAATGTAAGCTGACAGTCAAGAGAGAAATCAAATTTAATCTGTGGTCACTTCAAACTGGGAATATATATGTGGCATGATAGGAAGTTCAACTAATAAATGGTATAATATGAAATCCCTAGACGTGTATATTAATTCCATCCTTGTGGGGGTTTTTGTACATTTAAATTCCTAATCCTTCGCCATTAATAAGTGAGCAAAGTCAAAAGCAGTTTTGGAAAAAGTGTGGTGGTCAGCAGCAAAATGCAAAACAGCCATCTTCCTCCTTCTAAACACATGTGACCAAATCAACAGAGTTGAACATCGGCAACAAACTGTAACAAAACACAGTATTTGTCTGAGTAAATGTCGAGCTTTTATTGTGAAACCGCAATGTCTTATGCTGGTGAATAATGTCACTATGATAGGTAGGAGGCTAAGGTAGGAGCAGGGCATATTGTTGAGTCTTTGATTTGATCTTTTGTTCGCAACAAGATGCAGGCAACAACACAACATCATCCTGGAGTCTGTTCCTCTTTTCTGTGAGCTAAAGCGCATTTACAGTATCAGCATGTTACGTAACGTAAATCTCTCTCAATGTATTTAATTGTACTTTGAAAAATTTATCAGAATTAAGATATTTATCCAAAAGAAAGGTTGCAAACATTGGAAACAAATAACACAGCTACAGCAATAGAAATATGAGGTTTTCATTGCTTTAATTCAGCAGTTTTCATAAACGTGAAGGAGATCAGTTCAAACAATAAAGCAATTATTTTGAACTGCTGGAAAACCAGTTACAATTATGCAATTCTGCCATCGCTGTGACAACTCTAAATACGACATGCGGGGATGCAGTATACAGTAGCCATTGTGACGTATTGTAATCAGGTGTAAGAAAGGGAAAAGCTTGCTCACAGAGCGAAAGAATGACAGCACACATGAAAAAGAGGTTTTTGGGACAACAGGGATGGATGAAACAAGCTGACAATGAGCCCCTGTCTTTTTCTGTCTGCATTATGTGTGAAGGTGCCTTTAAACACAATTTCTATATGCAGAGACATTTGCAGAGAAATCGTTGCATAGTGGAATTTGTGACATTATAAGGTTAAAGATGGAGTAGAAATTTTAACATGTTACTGTTCTATAATTGATTTGTTTGTTTTCTTGTGTGGAAAAAAAACAACAAAATATTGCTCAAAGCGGAGTATTTCTACAAAGCTTGGTGTGTTTGTTTGCTGTTTTTGTGTTTTATTTGAGTCGACGTGGAAAGTGCAAGTGCTCGGCTCAGTTGTTGAGATCCTGATTTTTATTTCTTTGTAAAAGTCATGAGCAAAGAATAACATATTTTATCATATACAGTAAGGAACAACTATACATAATCTGTTATTTGATGGCTGTGCTCTTGAATTGCGTTAGTTGTCTCTATTGGTTGTATCCTTGAGGGTTTTAAATATTTTCCGTCCCTGACAGTTAGATTTTTTTTTTAGCACTTTTATCGTCATTTATTTTCGTATGAAACTTGAGCTCTTGATCCCCAACTACAGTAATTTTGGGAGTTTTGTTTCCAGATAAACATTTAGTCTGCCATGTTAAACAGCATGCACAGAAGGTTGTTGCAGAGCAGCAGGGCTTTGCAGACTTTTAAGCCCCGGCCTGATCCCTGACACATACAGACATACAGAGATTTGCAGCCATCTGGCCAGATGAGACAGTTGGACGGGCGCATTCGCTCTGGTTTCTCTGCTGTGACTCAACCTCCGGCGCACACAAACACACACATGCGTCGTCATTGGTTCTGAGGGGTTCTGTCATCTGTCTCAAGGGTTGCCAGGGAGCTCTGGTGGTCACTGATAGTGACCTAGCCCCCAGCTGTGCTCAGAGCAGGACATTTAGATTCTAAAATCAAGGCCTCAAATTTTGCTTCCAGCTTCTTTTGTGGATAGAAGGTCAACGATCCAGGAAAGAGTCAGGGAACTATTGGCAAGCAGGGAAAAAGGGAACTAAGAGGAACTGAAAGAGTTAGATCATATTACTTTAAAATGAGGTCAAATCTGATCGTCTCTAAAGCCTTCCTAACTGGTCATCAATGTGGTTTAGACTGTGATATTTGGTTCTTTGTCATTTTGATGTTGGCAGGGTGTCAGACTAACTTTTCTAGTAGGAACGCGGACGTAAGGAGCACATTTGAAATGTAATATACATATTTTATTTGTCATTATAACTAAATTTCTGTAGATGATTTGATAATTAACCTGACAATTCAAAGAAGCACCACTCTGACCTTTTTACATTAAATAAAAAACCTCAAATGCTGTACACCCTTCAAAGGAAAACATCATTCATTATATGAAAAAAAGTTGTCTTAAAAACAAAAAGAAAAATAAATAAAAACATATAGTTTTGTTTTTTTCTGTAAATTGTCTTACCATCACAAAATGTTTATGATTAATTCAGCTGAGACAAAAAAAACAAAACATAAATGAATAAAAAAGCTCAAGTTTCAACGTGGCTAGACGTGACCCAACGACGTTTCTGGGATCAACTTCCCATTCCAGTAGGAAGTATTGGATTATACTCTCATGTCTGCACATCAGTTAGTCCGTTCCTTGTTTACAAAGCTGCAGGAATATGTGCTGCAGTTCAGAGCCTTTCTCCCTGGATGGTTTGTGTCTTGCTGTAGATGCACTTTTCGAGTGTCTCATTTTTAAAGTTTGCAGTCAACAAATCAAACTACCTTCCCCAAACAGACAGCCCTGCATGGACTACGTGACAATGAAATAAGCGCAACATCCTTAAGTTATAAACTGTATTAGTGTTTCATGTTGTAATAAAAAGGCTTTTGGAGCATTTCAATAGTCCTTTGTTTAAATCGAGGGTTTCATTGGGTCAGCCAGTGACAAGAGGCTGGAGCGGGCAGCGTTGTATGGACAATAGCACACATTTACACACACGTTCGTCTCACTGCGTCCTGCTGGTTCAGTGGATATACAAGTGCTAACAATTCTTTTTTTTAAAAAGGACATGATAGAGGTAAATACCAAGTCACACAAGTGTACCTGGTCGTAATTTAGTCACTAAAAATGGCCACAAAAGGCAGAAATAAATGGAGCTCTGTTTGGTGCCGACGACGGCTCATGGCAGCATCACTGTGATTAAGAATGATGAAGACAGCGTGACGTTGATATTTTTGTTGGTTTAAAGCTGAGATGATGATCGAATCCAGCATCTTCCTGGTATCTCCTGCCAACACCATCTGACATGCAGTCATGCGGTGTGAGGATTAAAGTCAAATGTCTGCTGAATGTCATAAATGTGCTTTTGGAACACCCCTAATTATTCATAATGTTGATAATAGTCTAACTACACTAAAGCAAGGATTTATTTTTAAATTACATTTTTAATTCTACTTTTTTTTTTTTTAATAGCCTCTACACATCGTTTCCAGCGTTTGTTTCCGATGTCCTTTATGTCACGCTGTAATTACTCCACCCAACTCTAGGAGGCGCTTTTTGCTGGAGTCTGTAATTCTGCTCACCTGAAAACAAGAAGTAGAAGTGAAAGAGACCAAAGAAGAAGAAGAGAAGGAAAGCAACTATTCCCGTTTGCATTAACTGAACTTCTTACCTCATTCCTGGGACAGTCTGTTTATGTCAGTTTACCTGTCAGTTTATGCATATCATTAATGAAACCATTCTGATAAAGCTGAGCTGAAAGATGCTGCTCTAAACCAGCGCAGATCCTTTGTGCAGCAGACAGATAACCACTGGTGGTCTTGGCTCAGTCTTCATTTTAATTCCACACTATCTCGCACCTCACGAGTGTCAAAAAACTTTGAAGTCGAAGCCCTGACTTAAGCCTTCATCCATCTTCCTCATTTCAAATCTTTGTTCCTTGCATTCCTGCGATGATATCGCCTGTACTGCTTCCCACACATGCAGATGACTTGCCTTTCCCTCCTGGCAGTGTCTCACCCTGTGTGTTGAAAATAGCTGATGCTGGAACACAACTTGTACAACATTGATTTAAATTTCAATCCAGACAGCTACCTTGAGGCCCTGGGTTGACTCCTAGATTTCTCTCTGGCACCAGTGTTGGAGAAAAATAAAGGAAAACGGGCAGACTTCTTTCTCTGGGAAGGAGTGCTGCACGAAGGCACTCATCCCCACACAGTAAGCTGCTATTTGCAGATGTAAACATAATATGCATGCACAGAGCGTTGACAGTCTTCCCTCTGATGCTCCTGTGTGTAGTGCCGCTTGCTGACAAGCACACTCTGGCAAAAATCACCATCCTGAAGGGGATTTATCTCCCAGCCTTTCATTCCAGTCCTCCTCCTGCCCGTCATCAGGAGAGGTTTTGTGAGTGCTGCACAGGTCGTCGTTTACCCTAGAGTGCCCTAAGTATAAAACCCTTGAATCAAAGTGCACTATTATCACACTGAATTAGGCACGCTCTGATCTATGTATTGGGAAAACATAACTGATTTCAAGAGGAGGAAAAAAAAAGAAAAGATTGCCATGATGTTCTGGAATTTGTTTCTGAAATGCTACGTCATAAAGCATAGCACGGGAAAGGGCGGGAAAAGTAAGAACGTGAGAAATGGGGTGCAACTTTGGACATGGGGTTAAAAAAAGATAAGTGAGAGAAAAACTAAAGAGCAGAGGAAAGAAGCTGATGGGCACTTAATGGCTGGTGTCAAGTAGGGTCAGAATTCAAGAGGACTGGACTTGTAAACTCGTAAATTGATGCATTTTAGACAACTGAAAAGTGTGGAACAGGTTTTTTAAATATTCTTTTTTTATTTATTTATTTTTTTTTACCAGTCTTTTCCTTCTGAGTGTAAAAAGATGGGAGTGCAGATTATTTAGCCACAGGCAGCACTTTTGTTGGCAGCAGCACTCAGACACTGAGAAATACACTCGACACCTCCCGAAATACTTGAACTAAACTACATTCTTGAGATCCTCATTTATGCTATAAAAGCATCACAACAGTGATTTGTGTTTCAAATGATCTACAATGCCAGTCACAGCGTCCAGTTTAATGTCTACACGTTATCAACTCTTTGGTCATGTATAAACACCAAATGCTGTGTGGACCGAGATGCCCCGCAACAACTCATATGCTTCTCTTTTGTATCAGCTGATACACTTTTAGTCCAACGTTGGATGTTTGACAACATTTGGTTTATTTTTTGAGAAATGTGTCTCTTACTTCAATAACCACCCTGGCATGTGAAGTTGTGTCTCAAAATTCATGGAAATGATCTTCCTTGGTGCAGAGAAACCATCCTTCTTTCTTCTTTTGAGTAGCTCCTTCATTCCTCAGCAGCATCTGCAACATTTTAGTAGTGCTATATGTAAAAGACATGAGATATGTAACATTAATGCCTTCAGGAGTCTGTCACGACGACAGCATTGAGCTGTCCAGGCGTTTGTCCCTTTCACATTTATTTCCCCCCTGAGGTTTGGTTTAGACAATGACAGTAACAGACAGAGCTACAGTGCATACATGTGCATGTTTGCCGCTCATGGGAGACTAAATAGTACATCAAGTGCGGTGTAGCGCTGAAGTGGTCATGTAGTGACTTATAACACTATGTCACATTGCCAAAACAGTTTAAATCAGCATGTCAAACGGTCTGTGAATCAGCAGAGGATAACACTTTTCTACATGATTAAACAGAATAAATAGTTGGTCTTATGAGGAACTATTATTGGCCTCATTGCCTAGTTGTTGCCGGCTTGTGAAGAGCAAGATTTTTACTTCACTCGGGGACAGAGGAGATACCAACAACACTGTAGGCAGCATTCAACAGTTTTTTTTGTTGCTGTGAAAAACAAAAAATAAAAAAGCTTAGGTGCTGCAGCAGATAAAATGAAAGGATACTGTGAACCATGGTTGGAACAGCAGTGAGTTTTATTTGTTGAGTAAAGCATAAAAAGCAGACCATGTGTTATATATAGACCCGAATCTACTTAATGGAAGCAGTTTGCGTCTCAAAGGGGCTTGTGTTGTTAAAAAAAAATCACTAATCAGTGAACTCAAATTCATTTAATGAGGGAAAGAAGAAAAGTCTATTCTTCCACTCAGGCTCAGTCAAGTCATGAAAATGTTTCATATCTAAACCTATTAAAATGTAGCAGGACAGAATCATTTCGACTGGTCTCGTTTGTGTTTTTCTGGTTTTTTTCCTGCAGTGTTAGTGCTTGTGCTCGTTGATGCCGGGACTGATTTGTACCAGATTAACCATGTCACTTTGGCAAACACCAATGCCACCTGGCGGGAAAGCAAACATCATCCTGTTTCATCTTGATTCTTTACACTGTGAGGAGAGATGCTCATTTCCTCTCTCAGTAATCCAAAGGACAAGCTGGAGGTGGTTCGCACATCGATTTCTGCTCACTGTATTTGAGTCTACTGCCCTCTATCTGTCACCAGCGTGTATCATCCGTCTGGGAGTTTCTGAGTGTGTGAGAGAGAAAAAGAGGAGAAGTGTGTTTGCAGAGTCTAAGCCACAGCTGTTCTGGAGATCTCCCCCTCCCTCTCCCATCTTCCTCTAATATAACCCTCCACTGTGCAGGTCTAAGCTCATGAAAGGACATCGAAACTGCCGAGTCAGCACAAACTAAGTCCACATAGGCAAGCAGTTCAGCTTCATCACTTCACACACATACACACCCTCAGTTTCTGCTGAGCTACATACAGTACGTATGCTGCAGCCTAATCAGAATCTAGCTCAGATAAAGGCCCTTTTTTAAAAAATATCTTTCTCGCTGATAAATGACACATGACTACATTACTGTGAGGACAAATTTGTTTGTGATTTTGCGCTGCCTGTGTGTGTGTGTGTGTGTGTGTGTGTGTGTGTGTGTGTGTGTGTGTGTGTGTGTGTGTGTGTGTGTGTGTGTGTGTGTGTGTGTGTGTATTCTTTTAAAAAAGGCTTTTACATTACACAGCCACGATTTGCCCTCCATTCAAAATTCCACAAAGCTTCCCCGCAACACAAAATTGCTTTTCACATCTTGGTGACCATGACAACCAAAACTGTGGTCAGATTTACTTGACAAATTTTCACAGAGCAAAGTAAAACTAAAAGGAGAAATAATCCTTAAGGTAAACAGGGTTCGGATGAAACTGTGGCATTATGCAAAGCAGTTGTCGAGACGAAACACACGTCAGAAACAGATAAGCCATCTTGACTGTGCTGCAGAACATGAAAACGGGTGTCAAAGGTCCCTAAATGCCATGGCTCATAAGATCGCCCTTAAAAACCAAGGGCCTTTTACTGTTTCATCCTTGTCCCTGAAAATAAAACACGGTTAGTCCGCTCATTCTTCTGGGTGGTAAAGAAGGCGTTACACTGGCAGCCACGGATGTACAGTTAAACAGCTTCTTCACAGACAAGTAGAGTGATGAGAGATCAGGCCGTATTGTGTTGTCAAAGAAGTGGGAAGAGGAGTGAGGTAAAATAACATTGCATCCCTGAAGTTCAGCTTGCACTAATGGAGAGGAGGAGCAAGCCAGAGATAAAGGAGGGCAGGAGAGGATGCAGAAACTCGCAGCATTCTTGTGTTCACTTTGGCTTTTGCGTGCAAGCACAGCAGTCACGGCGCAGGCTATTGGCAGGTGTGTTTATATACATATAGGTGAGCTAAAGAAAAAACCAAGTGAGCAAAACTGGAGAGATGGTGTCCCACTGTCTGATTGGTGAGCAGACAGTCTGAGGCAAAGATGGAGAGACAGACACAAAGAGGCTTCTAGCATTTCCTGACTCAGATCCATGGCTTGGTTGGCAGCGATCCAAATCTCCTGAATAAGTGTGTGCGTGTGAATGCGTGTGAGTGCGTGTGAGTGCGTGTGAGTGCGTGTGAGTGCGTGTGGGTGCGGTAGAGGATGAGAACAACAATCCGTGCCAGCTCCCCTTCAGCAGACTTGTCCACACAGGCTTTGGTCTCATGCATCAGCCTCAGTTCTAGAAAGGCTGCAAACGCTAAGATGAGTTTCACCCTGCAGGGGACAAAAGTCTGATGGAGGGTGAGGAGATTAACACCGACACGGGTAGAAACGTCTCAGATCAAAAGGCTGCATGATTAAAATGAACACATATCTGAACAGTCAGCATATTTTATTTAAGAAAGTAATGATTTGTGAGGGAAAAAGTCCTGGATTTTTTTTTTTTTTTTTTTTTTTACTTTTTATCATATTTTTCACCTCCATATTTTCAACATGCAAACATATTCAATACTCATATGAGTGCAAATGATTGACGTTTGAAAAAAAAAAACACGGTTGGCTTTGGCTAAAAAAAATCCTGCTGATGTTTAATTTTGACTTGACCTCTGTCTTTTAGGCAGACCCGCGAACAGGAAACGCCGCCAGACTTCTTCTACTTCTCTGACTTTGAGAGACACAATGCTGAGATCGCAGCTTTTCATTTGGACAGGTGAGCTCGGCGATCTTCTTGTGTGCTTGTGTGTATGCGACTCATCTGCTTTCCAACATGACTTTCAAATCATCCTTTAGTTTGTTCCAGGAACAATGACGAGTCGTATAATCTGGAGCTTTCCCGTAGTAGATTTGGCCTGTGAAAGTCTGAATGGGATTAAGTGCATGAGGGATTAGATAACACACTCAGAGGGGGGATCATCTTGTCTGCTTGTTGCTGAGTACATTGATTTCAAAGTGATCCTTTGACTTTGTGTACTTCAATTGGCGAAAGCAGAAAACAAATATGAGTCAAATGTGATTGAGAGGGAGAGTGATAAATGGTTGTTTCAGCGTTTCAGAGTCTGCCGACACCATCATACTTACTTTAAATGTACTTTACATGTGCATACAGCATACAGTTCCCCCCTGATTTAAATTAGGTCTAATGCAAGTGTGTGTTTGGATTCAGCGAGAGTCAACACATAGTCATATTGCATACATGCCATACCACCAGAACATGCTTTTAGGTTTTAGCTCTGCAGGGAGTGGCCTGTTTTTACCCCACTAGAACAGTTTGTTTATAACTTTTATAGTGCAGTTGCACAACCACTCTTGTTTTATATTGACTAATGAAAGCAGAAAAAGGTTGCAACAGTCCTGCTTTCCAATAACTGCTCCTAAACGTATATTTCTCACTGAACTCCAACTACACAAAGGATTGCAACACTTGGAAAGTTCAAGAATAAAAGCTTAAGCGTTTTCTCATTGCCAGTGTACTTTGCCACATGCACGTGTACTCATACACACTTACCTGCTCTCACACACACACAGACAGGTGCTCTTTTGTCACCCAGCATGACAGTGCAGTTTAAGGCCTATGAATACAGTCCTTTGTAGGGTAAAATTTCTCCAATCCTGGTCCACAGAGCGAGGCTGTCTGTGTGGCCGCCTGCTACCAGGAGGCTCAGCTTTAGTCTCAAATGGGTCAGGGTCATTTGGACGGCACATACAGTGTGTGACAGACCAAATATGGGCTGAAGGTATAGTGTTCTGACATAGGAGCAAAAAGAAGAAAAAAAAAACAGACAGCAGAAGGTGGAGACAGAACAAAAAAAAAAGAGAACAGAGGTTGCAGATTATTGCAGATTACAAGTTACAAATGACAAAAAAGAGGGTTAACAATGATCCGGTTCAGACGATGGTGCTGATTGTGGTGTGGATTTTTCTGCGTTGACGTGTGATAGTGAGACGAGCTTGAAGAAGGCTTAACATGCACTATTTCCCTCCTTGTTGAGCTTTATGTGGGCCAGTCACACAAGCAAACACAAACCACTGTAAAAGCTGTAAATTATTGATGCATCTTGTGAATGAACTACATATGGATGATGTCGTGTCCCTACAAGTTTAATTCATAGTATTTTAAAGGTCACTTTTCTTTGAAGAAAATGTTTCCTTGTGTTGCACTTTTTCCTGTCGACCTTTATTTAAATAAAAACAGGCATGTCACTGGGCATGTTAGGGCTCATTTATAGAAGCATGTCAGCCTGTCTGCAATGCCGCAGATGGGTTTAAATGTCCACTATCCAAATCCACTATCTGTACATGTTCATCCACATGTTAAAATAAGATGGAATTTAAAAATATCACTACATATTAAAATACATCTTAACTCGTGAGGGGATGGGACCTGTTACAGTTACACTGAGTGGCAGTTACACATCAAAACACAATAAATAGCATCTACAAATTCAAACAAATCAAGGAAAATAAATATTTAAAGTAGGGCAATGAAGTAATCAGCATTAAATTAAACTAAACATATGTCTAAAATATTTGGGTGACTGTGAGTATTTGTTATATAGACCACTGTGCAAAAGTCTGTGCAAAAGTCACTATGCAGCTTTTTCTTTTTCACATTTTCATCGGTTGCGTCTGACTCTATATCTCTCTTTCCAGGATCCTTGACTTTCGCAGAGTGCCCCCTGTAGCAGGTCGACTTGTCAACATGACAAAAGAGATCAGAGATGTGACGCGTGACAAGAAGCTGTGGAGAACCTTCTTCATCTCACCAGGTAGAGCCTCTACCGGCATCTGCAACTTCACAGAGCGATATAGTCAGTCAGCTGCATCTCAAGTACAACTTGAAAACAGCACAGAGCAAACATATTTCAGCTTCCCTTTTGAAATACTTCAAGTGAAGTGAGTTTCGTACAAACTGGACCTAAAGCTGAGTTAAGGCAGAGATACTGTACAATGTCTTGGTCTGCTTTTAAAACAGTGAAAAGACCAGAACATACTGTGTCTGTACTGTTATACTGTATATATGTATATATGATAGATAGACGAAAAACAGAAAGACGAAAATAAATGTATCCACATGGGGGCGCTGTAGGTCACCAAGCTGATGAAATGGCAGTGCGCATTTAGAGGGATTCTTGATGTACATAGGGGGCTTAAATTGATCAAAAAACAGATATATTTTGAAATAATCACAACACAAAGCAGGCAGTGTTAAAATATAGATTCTAAACAATAAATACATATAATAAAATTACAATAAGCAAAATAATGAATATCTGTATGGAAACCTTAAGCTAATAAATCAATCAAAAGGAATATGAAATTGTGTTTATAAACAGATGATGATCTGCAAAAAAGGTTATTTACCTTGGAAAAAAAGCTGTCAGGGTTCCAGGAAGACAAAAAAAGAGAAGCTTCTGAACATTCATTTACCTCCCAAAAGATCCTCCCCAGCATTTCAGTTGGGTTGGGCCATTGCACCACCTTGATTCTTTTCTTTTCTGTCCTTTGTGGCCTTTTCTTTTCTCTCCTGGTTCATAATGCCACCTGACAAAACCCATGCACTTACAGAAGATCAATCAGAATTAATTGTTCCCACATATGGAACTGCATGTTTTGAGTCATTGTCATTTCACTTTTATCCTTGCTTTTCCCTCCTTTATAGTAGACCAAGAATCATAAACATCATACACCTGTTTAACATAAGATATCTGTGATTAGTGATCAGATATCTGATTAGAAGCATGAAAGCTTTTTACAAGGCTTTGATCGTGACTAATTCATTTTGGTTCGTTCCTAATATGCTTATCTTGGTATTGATTTGCACCATCCTAAGAGTGAGAGTTTAGGTCAGTAAACAATGACCAGGTTCTCTTCTATTGTACCAAAGTCAGTTCTTCCTTCTACGTCTCGTTCTTTATTCATTTTCTTCACTTCCCCCTCTTCCTCTCTAGTGACACTTCCAAATCGGTGTCTCGTCTTTTTTTCTTTCACCAGCAAACAATGTGTGCTTCTACGGCGAATGCTCCTACTACTGCTCCACTGAGCATGCTCTGTGTGGGAAACCGGATCAGATTGAAGGCTCACTAGCAGCCTTCCTTCCAGATCTGAATCTGGCTAAACGCAAGACCTGGAGAAACCCCTGGAGGCGATCCTACCACAAGCGCAAGAAAGCGGAGTAAGGAAGCCATTCTCAACCTCATGTCAATGACAAAAATCTGTCCCTAAACAGCCTTATTTTAAATCCTTATTTTGCCATCACCAAACCGTTTTTTCTGCCTGTATATTCTAAGGTGGGAGGTGGATCCAGATTACTGTGACGAGGTGAAGCAGACACCTCCATACGACCGTGGCACTCGATTACTTGACATCATGGATATGACCATCTTTGACTTCTTAATGGGTAAGAAGAAAAAGAATGTGTGTGCATATTAAATTCACAGATGAGCATATGATGAGTATGGCGCTCGTGATTAGTAAATAACTGAGGTTTTCTGACTCTGAATCCCTGTTTTCAACCATTGTTCTCTCCTCTTGTTCAGGTAATATGGATCGTCATCATTATGAAACTTTTGAGAAGTTTGGAAATGACACTTTTATTATTCACCTTGACAACGGACGAGGGTAAAGGCATTCACCCACTTTAAAATGTGTCTATCTTGGCAACCATTAAACATTTGCTGAATTGCTTAACATGCAGTAAAACAACAGACTCAGTTACGTTTTAGCATCATGTAGCTGGCAGATTAATTGTGATTATGAGGTTAAATTGTTAACATCTATAACCCTCACTAGATTTTATTGCAACTGCAGAAAGAGAATTTGAAAATCTGTCCAACAAGCATCACTGAATCTTTCTCCCCTCACTTGTAGGTTTGGCAAACACTCCCATGATGAGGTGTCCATCCTGGTTCCTCTCAGCCAGTGCTGCAGGTCAGACATTTGGAAATTACACAGTACAATACTTTTATTAGATCATGACATTGACCCCAGTTTTAAGCACAGTTCAGATATTGTTGCTGAAGTTGAGTCCATCAATTTCACATCCAGTTTTTGGGGTGATTGTTCTGTTGGAACACCAGACTGTTCAAGTTTGAACTGTGAGCTGATGGTTTGAGGTTGTCCTGAACAATATTGAGTTAGTTCTCCATCTTTATTATTCAATCCACTTTTGAACAATGTAGTGGTTTTACTGGCAGCAGAACAGCTTTAGAGCAGTGTTCCTCAACCCTGCTTCTCACAACCCACTGTCCTGCAGGTTTTAGATGTCACTGTGCTCCAACACATCTGGCTCATATTAGTGGACCATTGACAGACTTGTGTAGACCTGGACGACAATCTGATCCAATCATTTGAATCAGGAGTGAGGACCAGGGCTGAGGAACACTGCCTTAGAGCATGATGCTACCACCACCATGTTCATTAGTTAGTACAATGTTCTATGGATTAAATGCTTCTCCTTAGGTCTTTCAAACTTACCTCTGCTCCTCGTGACCAGATAAGTCAGTCCTTGTCCCTTCTCACCCTAAAACCTTCTTAAAGAAGACTTTTCATTGCTGATGTGCTCAGCTGCAACCTTCAGTCAGGGGGCAGTTGGGGGCTTTTTCCTTGGGCATCAGCCTCTCAGATCAGGTCAAAGTAAAGGCCACTTCACTATAAACAGTAACACTGTTTTTTTTTTACTGCAGCTTCCAATTCAGGGCTGACCTGTGCCCCTTAACCAGCATGACTCCTGGGTTGTTGCTGACCATCCAACAATCTTACTCAATATTGATCTTGTAAAAACTTGTGAAGACCACACAAAGCTTTAAAAGAATAACTTGTTTACTTGTTTGACGTTTCCAGGGTGAGAAAGTCCACTTACCTGCGTATCCAGCTCCTGGCCAAAGAAGAGTACCAGCTCAGCTCCCTGATGGAGGAGTCGTTGCTGCGTGACCGCCTGTCCCCTGTCCTTATCCAGCCTCATCTTCAAGCCATGGACCGCAGGCTCCGGCTGGTGCTGCAGGTCCTGGCAGGCTGCATAGAGAAAGAAGGCTATGTTAATGTTGTGGAGGAAGACCTAGTTGGAGACACAGCCAGTCACAGGGGGCGAGGCCACAGGTAGTGGGGTCCAGACTCCAGGAACCCACGCTGACACATAGCATATGGACCACATTTGCGGATTTTCAACCACTGGGATTATACCAAAAAAAATCCCACATCTGATATCAAGCTGAATTCAGTGAATTCCAAGACTTGCCATCATTGCCTCTATGGAAACTGCTTTTAGGTGTATTTAAATAGAAAAATCTGCCCACAAATATCAGAAAAGACTGTGCTTACACAGAGGCTTCTTATTTGTCAGGTACAGACTTTTTGTTTGTTTGTTTGTTTTATCTATATAAGACATAAAGGAACTACGACTGTGTTCTGATTTTTGTCCTGTATGTTCTAAACACGGAGGGTACCAGTTCGTTTTATGTGTTTTATTATATCAGTACATAACCAAATCCAACACTGACTGGGCAGTATATGTTCAGACTATAAGCTTTATCAGTTGTCAAAATGTATAAAAGGTTTGAGAAAGCTTGTGGATGTATTTCTGTTTTTAAAACATGTTATTCATTGCTATTATTGAATGTTACAAAGATGAAGTCATGCCTGGAACAAACAACTCAAGACCAGGAGAGTATGAGCGACTCTTTGTATTCTTTTTTCTTAGCACCGACTTAGAACAGACTGATTGAAAATGTAATTACATGCTTCTAAACAGCGTAAATCTGAGAACAAGAATTTCCCTCCACACCCTTGTTCGACTGGTACTATTACTTTGCCTTATTCAGACTTTGTATTGCTTTTCCTTTAGTTTCATTTCCCCCCTGAAAGTTTAGCTCACACTGTGTGTAGTTAAACAGAGCCACACAAAAAGGCACGGAGCCACCAAATACATGAAATGTCAGGACTGGAGGCCACATTAAAGTACTTGTAAGACTTATATTATTTGCATGTCATTTAATTCAAATGATCCATTCATAAAAGCACACCTGAAGCATTTAGTATGTTTTTCTAAGCTATAATTTTAAAATTTTATGCAATGCAAAGATGTTAGTTTGTATACTGTTTCATGTCTGTTTTACTATTTATTGGGGCATGAAAACAAATTACAATGCTGTCATAACTTCTATGTTTTGGTTTGTCTTTGTGTTACTTTAAACATTACAAAGTACAGTATTTATAAAAGAAAGTTTGGCATTTGGATACTGTGGAGAAATTTACATTCCTTCGAAAGTATATTATGTCTTCAGATGATAGAAGAACAGCAAAGCTTTTTTGGCTTTGTGGAAGTGGTGCCACTGCATTTTTCCCACCCTCCAAAGAGTCCTGTGTATTGGCTAACCCAGTGCCCGTGCAATGCCAGAAATACAGTACTTGAATGTTTTTGGGTTGGCAGTATTGACAGGATTTATAGACCTAAAAGCAGCGTAAAGTCAAGTTTGAGAAATGCATTAAGGTGATATAGGGGTTAAATGCCTCATTCAACCACAGGGATAACCATGTGCACTGTTCTTGGTTTTTCATATTTTCAATGTAAATACCTATAAATATTTTGAAGATCTGCAAAGCTGGACTGCACAGTGATTTGCTTCAGTTTTATGCTCTTGCATTGTTACTGTGAAGATCTGTTTACTAAATGATTAAAGTGTGCAATAAAAACGTAAGGTCAGTCGTCTTATTGTTGGTGTCTGCAGGTGTGTGGCATTTTATGCATAACTGAAAATGGATAAATAGGCCGTAACAAGCTGTGACAAGTAAAACATGAGACTCACAAGTAAAGGCTTGAACTGACTCACATGAGAAATCCCAGACTTCTGCAAACATCTTTAATAAAGTAAATCATGCACTGGCAGATACACTCATAAAATTCTGAAAAGGATTACATCTGTCATATTGCATTATATTCTATAAACAACCTTTAAGCATTCCTAATCCATGCAAATGTTAAAGAGATTAAGGTGAAAATTTCCACGTCACTGTTGTATTCTATGTCATACCTAGTCCAAGCTTTTTTGTCACATATGGTGTTTTCTGACCTTTGTAAAAGAATATCAGTTCTTGTTCTCCCTGCCCTTTAACATAAATTGACAGTATATTTATTTTGGGTATCCTCTTATGCATAGCGCTCTTAAGGTCCGACTAGAGCATTTCAATTGGGTTCAAGTTTGGACCTAGACTGGGTAATTGTAAAACCTTGATTCTTTTAATTTAAGCTATTCTGGTGTATATTAGTTAATTCATTGTCCTGTTGTAATTTGAACAAGATTTAGCTGACAGACAGATGCCCTGTCATTTACCTCTATAGTACTCTGGTATAATACTGTCCACCCAAGGTACCCAGGTCCTGTGGCTGCACACACTTTCCTCTTATAATGTGTAATCTGTCTAGAAAATCCTTATACTCAAGTTTGTTTTAACATTGTTGCAGAGAAGACTGATATATCACCACTAACCATCAGAAAGTTGGTTTTTTTTTTAATAGCAATAATGAAATAACTTTATAATAACAAAATGGCAGTTGAACTACAAGAAGGAGAGGGCTCCTGCGATATTAAAAGTATAATCCTCTAATACTATTTTTTAACTGTTTAGTATACCAATTTGCTTTTTAGGGCAAAATTATGCATCTTAATATTGGCAATTGGACTAGTTATGAAACTGACTACAATAGAAACGTAACGCTGTCCGCGGTGCTGATCAGACACTATGCATGGCGCTGTCCACATTACTGAAAAACAGCTCGGGTGCTGTCCATGGTGCTAAAAGATTAGCGCGGGTATATTATTGGTATGAACGGGCGCTGTCTGTGGTCCTGAAAGAAAGTTACAGTCTTGTTGTAGTGTTTAGTAGATCAAAGGCCGTTCTCTATGGTTTCAGGTAACAACACATATATCTCTTTGCAACTGTAAAATTCAGACAAGCACTGAACACTAACTGGATCATTAAGTTTGGATTGTTGACAGTAAATAAAAAATTATGATTATCCCCCAGGAGAGAGCGCAAGTGTACAACTTATGTAGTTGAGCAATTTTGTGTGAGAATTCACTAGGTGGCATAAGAGCGTCATGGTCATGGTTGGGATGTTTACATCTGTCATAGAGGCTGACGCCATTTGCGTGTCCTGAACTGCCTTTGTAGACAGCGAGTAGTAGTTACATGCATTAGGGTAACTGGATTGTCTTTCCTTCTTCTTTTACAGAGCAGCTTGTGTGTGATTAAAAAATAATTAAATAAACGGACTAACAGATCAAATGTGGAATAAAACACGCCGTGTAACTTCTCACTTGCACGTTGTAAATAACTTATACTGCCAATAATTTTTTTTTTAAAGTTGAACATTGAAAAGATTGAAAAGACCAGATTTGGTTGTGCATTTATAAGTCTCTCAGTATAATAATATATTGACTTACTTACAAACTATTTGTTTATGTGTTTATGGAGTAAGTGTTTCCAGTCGTAAGTTGAGAGTCACAACCACTCCACCTGAACAGGCAAAGCATCCATGCAGGTACATTAACTTTTTAGGCATCATTCTAACTGAGATTTGACATTGTTTACCCACCACAGCAGACCACCCAACGTCCCCTAACCTTATTCAGTGGCAGCCTCTCCTGCCTAGTAACAGTATCCAACGACACTGTCTTCCTGTCTCTATGGCAACAGAGAGCTACCCCTTCCTGCCCCACATCCAATTGATCCGAGATGTGTGGTCGAGTCCTCAACGACCCTGACCCTAACATCTCCACTCCTCCACTCTCGGCGAACTTAAGTCACACCTCAACTTGCCTGCACGCTTTTACCCTATTTAACTCTTTCAAAGAAGGCACAGTAAAAAGAAACGATAATAACTGGTATTTGAAATAATCTAATTCACTGGTTCATATTGCTAGCTCATTGTTAAAATTCTGTTTTAAAGTCTCAGTGAAATCCCAACAACGTCAATGATGTAGAGTTGCTATTAAAGCATCTTTCCTTTCTCGGTGATAAATTTAAGTAGAACGCACTTGTAATCAAAGCACACAACATAAGTTGTTCAAACAAGCACACCTATGGGTGTGTGCGTAGAGCAGAGCAAACTGACATGAAAGAAGCTTTCAAACGAGTCTTCAGACGCAGTCGTGTTTAACCCCTGTCCATCTCAATTGATGACAGCGCTGTAGGCAGAATCACGCCTCGTTCAGATCCGCACTGATCAAAACAAATGCATCCCAACTGCACAGAAATGATTCATGCACGTTAGCGCAATCACATACTGCATCTGCATGGCTCCGTGGGTCTGGTGTTACTGATCTTTCAGCTCTCGAATACTCGTCAAAAACATTGCCATAAAACTGATATGATTCCCAGCTTTAAGCTCGGCTGTATCACATCGAGCAGCGAACAAGGTACAGGCCAATATATCTCACTTGAAGTCAGACTTATATGCCACATCTCCACGCCTTACTTCTCCTAAAAGCAGCGAGGTGAGTCTGATTATTTTTAAAGTCTCGTAAATGAGAATATATCAGGCCCTATCCTCGCTGTTTTTCAGTCGACTGAGCAGCACCGTAGGCTGGCAATACGTGTGCCAGTAGGAGCAGGCTCCGTGTCTGAACTCATGAATTATTAAAAGACAACTATTTCACTGCTGCAGCTAAAATTAGGAATGTCCTTACACTGCTATAATTAGAAAGCAGATGGAAAACGATCATTTATAACACCGTATAGGCGGTTTTGACATTTCCAGGTGATGGTACGCGTGTGGGTGAGGGAGCAGAAGGCAGAGCCTGGCGACAGAGACAAAACCCCTCCAGTTTGTCGTGAAGGTCAGACAGAGGCGCATCCTTTTTGCGTCAAGTGCACCGGGAGAGAAATTAAACACCAAATCAATCGCCCTTGAACAGCTGCGCGCGCCTGTTTGCCACTTCGCCTGCAAGCGGCTGACTGTCAGTGCGTGCGGGCACGAATTTGATTATGAGCGTGTGGACAAAAGCCGAGGTTCTGCGCCTTGCTCGCCATCCCGTGTTTGTGTGTGCGCGCCACTGCCTGCGTGACAGGCGCGATCACGGGCCACCGTCGTAATTGCACAGCGCGCACTAGGCCTAAGTGTGGCGGGGAGGAGGAGAAGGCGGCGCCGTTTGTAAACCCGATGAAACACCCTCGGCTGCACAGGAGAAATTCAGCATGGCCGAGATTGTCGACGCTCGAGCGGCTGCGACAAGCTCTTCTTTTGCACGAAAGAGCAAACGAAAATAAGAGCAGAGACAAGGATGGTAATTATTGATGCGCGCCCGGGCAAGCTGCTGGCAGCCCGTCATCTGCCACTGAAGAGGGAGAGGAGAGACGGGAGGAGACGGCTGAATGGGAGGAGAGTCATTCTCCCTCTCCCCCTTCTCTCCCTTCCTTCTTATTTTCATTCATGGCACAATCAGTGACATACACATATCTCCCACATGCAGAGCCTGGCTCGGTCCCTCTATCAAAAGACAAACACACACGCACAGACCTTCACACAGGGAAAAATACACACTCCTCTTTTCTTTTGTTATCTAATTTCCTCATAAACGCTGAAACACACTGCAGCTCCCACTCATCTTCTCCTATCACTGTCTTTCACAATGGGATTTTGGTCATCTCTCTTCATACACCAGTAAACACACAGAGTGTGTCTTCCTGTCTCTCAGACACGCGAACACACACACACACACACTCACACACACACACATACATACACACACACATACACACACACACAACAAAGCACACTAAACAAGATAAATAAAAAGGACACAACAAAACAGACACAGACAACTGTACATCCAAATTTGCATGTTAAATTCTCCCTTTTGCATGTCTCCCTTTTGCACACAGATGCACAGACACACACACACACACACACAGTTGTCCTTCCAGACACACATGCAGCTTCCTTGCCACCCACAGGGGAGGAGGAGGGAGCGCAAACCTGAGACAGAGAGGGCTTTGAAGCCGCCGCCTCCACAGCTCAACCACTCCTCTCCTCCCTCCTAACAGTACATCAGCAATCTCTATATCACCTCAGCTTTCTCTAGTCCTCACATACACACACACACACACACACACACACACAAACTAATACAGGACGATGGCCATCCCTCCACACCGGCACCCTCCCATGCTAATTCCATAATACATTCCCAACTGGAAGGAAGAGGGTTGTCTTCTAATTGCTTTCTTATCCCCCTGAGTCCCCCACATTCTCTCCTCCTCCCCCTCCCCTCCTTTCAGCCCGCCCCCTCGCCCTACGTGCACTCAACATGGCAGTAGACAAGCAGAGGAGGGAGGCGAGCTAGAGAGCAAGAGAGAGAGAGGGAGGCAGGCTGCCGCTATCAGGGAATACTGGTGCCATTTTCAGCATCGCAGGGTGAAAGGATTGAGCCTCGCCGCTGCACGCTTGGCTTGGCTCGGCTCAGCTCAGCTCACCTTAGCTCAGACCAGCTGATCAAGAGGGGGATTGGAGGGACGACAAAAGAAGAGAACGGCTGACCCTTCACAAAGGTACCTCACTTTCACCTTTCATTTCTTACTTCTCTACACCAGGATACAAGTTGGACAGCAGCACAGTGAAGATGGAAGTGAGAGCAAGGGGGTGTGTGTGTGTCTGTCTGTGTTTGTCTGTGCGTACATCTGTGTGTGCATGCTGAACAGAGGAGAGCAGGGTCTCTCATGGGATTCTGTTCTATTTTCATTTTCTAGGCAAGTACATCACCTCCCACACACACAAACACACACACACACACACACACACACACGAAAACACACTCCCAACACCTGCCTCAACCTTGTTTTCCACCAGCATCTGTTCAAACAACAAGCACACAAAAATTTCTGTATCAGCCCAAAAACCACATGACTGCAAGAGTGGCATGAGCTGCTGCCTCGCTGTTTGTCTGCAGTTTGTTTGTTTTCTTTTTTTCTGACTTGCTGCATTCAGCACCCCCAAGGATGAGGATGCGTTGCGTAGTCTTATTGCAGGACGCTGTATGTCAGAGCAGAAACGCTGTTTACTCTGCTTGTTGCATAAGACAGAATCAAAAACACGCGCACACACTTTTACACGCTTACACGAGCATTAAGCTTCTAAAACAAGTGAAGACAGATCTGATTACTTGTGGTATTTGGATTCATTATCCCACATCTGTCAATAAATCTAATATTGTACGTCTGAGGATCTTCTGAGTTACTATTTAGGTTGGTTTTTTTTTAGTGCAGCATTGCCTGATGTGTTCTGGCTCTGGAAGCATGTTGCATGTCATATATGCATACTGGCCCTGTGTTTTCACATTTAACACGCTGCATCAGCTTACTTCAGAGGCAGCTTTACTACTGTGTGTCATTAAAAGCTGCACTGAGACTGCAATGTCACTCCTGGCTGAGAGCAATGCTGCCCACAGCTTCACTGGCCCAGAGGAGAGGAAAAGAGAGGATGCAAGAGGGAGAGATGGATGGATGAAAGTAGAGAAGGAAAGAGGGAGGGAGGGAGGAGAGCTGAGAGGAAGAGGTGTGAAGAGTAAATAAAGCAAGGGGGAGGTGGAGAAAGACACGGCAATATGTGTGTGAGTGAGTGCGTGCGTGTGGGGGTGTAGCGCAACAGGGAGGAGGGGTTACAGCAGAGATAACACAGAGAGGGTGCAGAGAGGTGTCAGGGAGCGAAAACACAGTGGAGTTGGTGTGTTTGTGTGTGTGTGTGCGTTTAAAAAAGATAGCAACAACATCCACACAAGAATAGGAAAATGATAGTGATAAGAGGAGAGGAGAAAGAAGAATATGTGTGGAAGATGAGAGGCTGATCCCTTACAGCAGAGCAACAGCATGGTCAGCGCATTAACACTTGTGTCAGGATAAGCAATGAGCATGTGTGTGTGGAAGTGGATACTTGCATATAAGTTAAGCACAATCACAGCACACGTCGTCTCGCAGCCGCCAGCGGAGTTAAAGTGTCTCCGTGGCATCCCGTCTGCAAACGTGTGCAGTGCTGTTTACACTGCCGAAAGAAACAGATAAGACAAGAGCCGACCCAGTGGGCTGGCACAGCGAGACGAGGCAGTGCACCTGAAATACACATTCACAGCTGCACGCTACAAAAGCAAACACTAAAGCCAACTGAAACTTCTCTCTCCTGTTTCTCAGAGTTTGTCTCCTCCACACACATATTCAGACTAGCTGTGGGTTTCCTGCATGATGCAACACGATGAAAGGAAGCCGATTATCATGGAGATTGGAAGTCGTGTGGAGAGCAGGGCTCTGTGTGCGTGAGCAGGTGTGTGCGGTGGTCAGTAAAGGGCACACTGAAATTGGCACCTTGCTGTTGTGGTGAAATGAAAGGTGAAAGCTCCCCTCTGTGTTTCTTTCTACCTCTTGCTTTCTCTTCCTTTATGTCTGTCTGCTTCCTGCATCTAGGATCAAAAGTGAGAGAGAGAAAAAAAACGCAACATGCAAGAAAGCGCCGAATGAGGAAAAAATAACAGAAATGAAAGGCACAAAAGAACAGAAGAGAACAGCTTCCTTACTTAAGACTTGTAACACTTATTTGTTGTCTTTCTGTCTCTACGCTGATCTGCGCTTTCATTTATATCTGCTTTCACAGTTGTCCTCCAACCATTTTTAACTGGATTTCTGTAGTCTTGGTTTTTACACATGTGTGACTGCAAGTTTCCAAGCAACCCACCATAAACCCCAAGTGCCCATCTAATTGCCCCGGAGGCTCATGGTCATTTACCGCGGGTTGTTATCAGGCAGACAGAGATTTAGAGAAAGAAAATGTTTGTCCCTAATTAAAGAGAAGTGCCACAGACCCAAGACTGGATTTAAGGAGCAACCAAACCACAGCACAATCACTGAAGTATGCACACTCATACGCACACATGCAGTCGACTAATGAATGTGGACATGCCACCGATGACTCATTTGACTTCATTTATATTCATAGTGATAGGCAATTTGAAATCCCTTTTAATCTTAAATATTCCTGTGAATTATTGCTGCTGTGGTGTTTGTAAATGATCTGTACTGATTTCTGTAGGGTCAATGCTCCGTGAAGGGTCATTGTGAAGGTGTGATTGAACAGCATCTTGACAGGTTATTTTTGATTACAATACATACAGATCAAATGTACAGCGATGCATAACCCTGCTGGGAGGATGTAGAGAGTAGAACAGGTTCTCCAAACACATTTTACTCAGTAACCAGCTGTCTTGGAGTCCTTACCACTGTTCTCCAGCACATAAATTTCTTATTCATCAGATTTCCAGAAGTAATTACTATGCTGCATAACCTGTGGCTTCCGGGGCCTCTGGAGATCTAAGGCCCGTGGTAAATGGCCCACTTGATAATCCAGGCTTCCTTGAATATCTCATGCTGCAGTGTGTTTGTGCTATGAATATCTGTCAAGAGAGCAGTATGAAGATGGCCAGTCCTTACAGAAATGAAAGCTGGAACTGATATCAGCCACACGGGTCACTTTTTTTTTGATGCTCCAAAACATAAAAAGCAGCAAGCTGTCAAGGTGCAGCTCAGATAACCACACCACAATTCGTGTTTATGAAATATAACGCACGTACTTGTCCTTTTGGCTTTAAGCGTGAAAGTGCCTCTTTCAGTGTACCTGTGTGGATTGTGTGACACACGAAGGGTGCTAGAAGCACAAGCACGCTCACAAAAGGACGCTGTGCAACATGTGTCACACACAAATCTTAACGCAATCATTAACCCCAATAGATTTCAATGTCAACCAATCGCCATTATCTTTAAGTTTCTACATGGGCGAATTCTTAGCGTCCATCTTCATGTGCATTATAACAACTCAAAAAAAAAACACACAGTGTGTTTACAGGAGGTCAGCTTCAAATGCAGTGTGACAGGGTGGGCACATGCTGTTCTGGTGAACAGTATGCAACTGCTGCTAACCCAGATCAGATTATACACAGTTGCTTCTCAGATACGCAACTGTGTGTGTGAGTACTTGTGCATGTCTCCGCGTGTGTGTCTGGCCCACACTTGGGCCTAATGCAGTTTGCTGGTAATATGTTTTTATTGGACTGGCCAGGGCAGTGTCAGAGTGGTGTGTTTGTTGAGTGATGGCTGATGTATTCCCCTCCACGAGAGTGGGTGACATCAGGCATAAAGGTGGGAGAGGGGGGATGGGGGAGAGGAAGAGCAAGAGGTTACTGCAGGGGAGAGGAGACAGAGTTTGTGATGAAAGTGGGAGAGAGAAAGCAAGGGGGAGGGGGAGAGGAACGGCTCATCTGTATGCTGGTTACTTCGAGCCGGTTTTTTGATCTGGAGGGAGTACTTAGCGCTGGATGGCGGGACGCTGCAGAGCAGGGAAGGCAAAATAAGGTTCCTGCAAGTGTGTGTTTGCGTGCATGAGGGCGAGAAAGAGAATACATGTGTGCGTGTGTGTAATTAGGTGTGAGGTTTTGGGTGCAGCACTTTGCTCATTAAAAGGATCTGGCTGGTGTCCAGCTCCGTGCACTTCATCAACTGTCATTCACGTCTCTCATCCTCTTCCTCCTCTCTCCTGTTCTCACTAGTCTCATCCATCCTCTCCTTCCTTCTCTTCCCCCCTCTGTTGTTTCTCCTTTCTTCCCTCTCTGCACTCCGTCATCTATCAGGGGCTTACTGCAACAAAACACAGCTTTACAACAACGCTGCTACTGCTAGACGGAAAGGGATGTGGGGACGAGGGGGGGGGGGGGGGGGGCACCTTTCATCACTGATGAGTGTTTGATCATGTGTGCCTCATTAGAGACGAATAAACCGTGCTTGTATAAGATCAGTAATCAGTGCATTTATGTGTTTCCATACCGGCAAGTGTTGGTGCGAGGCCAAAAAAAGAAATGAAATGTAACACAGGGTAGGAGCTTTTGGTAAAATGGTGTTTATGTGCTCCGTGAGACGGACGGCTTGTTAGCTGTTCACACCTGTTGGGCAGTTGCTGCATTTTTAAGTGACAAAAATGTCACTCTTGTGCTCCAGTCAGATCAAACACATACAGGCTTGTGTTTGTTAATGGTTCAGTATTGTGTAAATGTGTTCCGGTGATGGTAAGGAGATCCATAATTACGCCTTTCGCTGAGCATCACTTAGGGCAGGTGAGATTGTGCACCTGAACATAATGAACTGACTCACGCACTGGTTTGCAAGCATGATATTTATTTTTATATACTTATTTTATATCAGTTTTTGTGCAAATGTGCAATTTAAACTGCACAGTTACCTTAAAAGTTGCGAAACAAGGTAATAATTATGATAATCTGTACATTTTAAAGGTTGAGTTAAAAGATTTGAGTGGAAACGTGTGTGCGAGTGCATGCCCACAAAAGCTGCTGCTGTTTAGCTGCCTTCAAGAGAAGAGGAGGACGAAAGTGAAAAGTAGCCAATCAGACAAGGAAGAAGACCGATTTTCAAAGCAAGAGAGATGAAAATCCCATCAGGAGGCATGAAAAAGAAGAGCAACAAGGCAGATGAAGAGGACAGAAAGAAATGAGGTGAAGAGCAAAGCCAGGGAAGGAAAGATCAGATGAAAAATAAGATAACATCACCTACGGGTTTGTTTACTGCCTTTTTGATGCTCTGAATTTTATATATAATTGTCACCGTTTGGAGCAAGAAGTGGTTATATTTGAATTAGAAGGTAGAAATGGAAATCGATATTTAACACCTAATTTGGCAAAATTCTGTTTTTAAAGATTCATTTCTATTTCTTATGACACTTCTAGATTCGGTCACACTGATAATAAGAAAATCCAGCCTCTGATAACATGATTAGTAGGGAAAATGTACTGGCACGTTAGTTCACTGAGGTTTTTGTTGTTGTTGTTGTTGGAGTGTGAGTGTTTTTAGACCCCCTAGTGGCTGTCAGTGATAGTGCACATATAAGCGCTCCCAAATTTTCTTCAATTTTCCTGCTGAGTATTTACATCCATATTTTTTATATACAGCCCACGAAAATCATCTACATATTAGGCATGGAAGTTGTTTTCTCCATGTTCACTGAGAGAAACAGAGCAGTGGAAACAAGAACAATTAGAGCTCATAAGTGTGTGTGGTGGGACCTGATAATTGTCAAGAATTGTTTCGGAGGCAGACGGTGTCACTTGCTTCTCCCCTGTGTTCTGATCACGCTGCAACAGCCACACTTTGAAAAGTTTTCTAACTATGACTTCTTAAAGCTGCTGCTGCAGTTACATAACGCAGCGTTAAGAAAAAGTGAAAGGAGAGATGAAGGAACCAAGAGGAAGAAATGTTGCAGAACAGGACTCACACACATTATCACTTTTTACTGATCATAATCATAGTCTGAATAAGAACTTTCCAGTCAGTGGAATCAGTGTTCTTTTGTTTCTTTGATGCTTTTGCCATGACGCTGCTGATATCATTGAGCTTAAAACAACTGCAAATGAAAAAAATATAAATTATTAGACAGAGGAAGTAATTGGCCACATTTCAGCTTCCTTTCATTAAAAACAAAAGATATTAAATAAAAAATCTGACAGGATATGTTTATGCAAACATACTAAACATGGTTTAGCTGAAGAGAATTCTTTAAAAAAACCTTTTCCTGGTCTTATTTGCTTTAATTTAAGTTGGATAAGAGGTGTGAAGAGATCTCAGTTAGAGGATGGTTCAGATTAATCGTGTTCTTTGACATCACACAAAAGTTATCAAACATCTTTAGTTTATTTTCACCCAGCTTTACATCTTCCCGTAGTTGCTGTATCTTGGAAGAAGTTTGCACAAAGCTGTGACAAACCCCGGGAAGGAGGCAGCAGCTGAGTGGGGTGGAGTGGCCGACTCCACCCCTAAAAACGGCAGCTTTGCCAAAGGTGTAAAGACACGGTTGAGAAGGATGTCTCATTGTGTCCCTGTGGTCATTTAACAAGACATTTAACCTTTAGCAGACATTTAACAGAGATGTCATTAATATTTCAGAAAGTTGTGTCAACTTTGGATAAAAGAGGAAAACCTGTGTCCTCTAGGACACTGCTCTTCAATCCAGGTCTTCAGAACCATATACTATTAAAAAAAAAACAAAAAAAACCCTGTGACATCACCCAAAGATGTTAGAAAGAGTCCGTTTGAAGCAGTTTTTGGGAAACTGTTGTTTTGTTTTTGGCAGTTGGAGTCAATCTAACCAGGGTCCATCCAAAAACGGAGAGATGAGTGAAACGAGTGCCAGGAACTCACCCACAATTGCTCAGGGACCATAGGTTAGAAATGTTTGCTTGGAAAACCTATGATGTTAACAAATATTACTGTACATTCATTCCGATCAAATACACTGTCACTTCTGATGTCACTGTGCTAACTGAGTGAAGCCTTGCAGTCCTCCTCCCTATGAAGCTCTTCAGCGTTTCCTTACATTCGTGCCAATCAAATCCATTCATCCATCCACATTCCTGACGTCACCACTCAAACACGTTTTTAGAAGAGTAATGTCGGAGTTAAAAGGAAGACTGGCAGACCCCCAGGTCCCGGCTGAGGTCCAGGCAAAGTTAGTCCAGAAGTCAGAAGGTTGCAGGCCATGTTAGTCTGCTAGGTGCCTAAGCTTTGACCTCTGACCCTTCCAGGCCAGTCAACCGCCATCGATAGATAGATAGATAGATAGATAGATAGATAGATAGATAGATAGATAGATAGATAGATAGATAGATAGATAGATAGATAGATAGATAGATAGATAGATAGATAGATAGATAGATAGATAGATAGATAGATAGATAGATAGATAGATAGATAGATAGATAGATAGATAGATAGATAGATAGATAGATAGATAGATAGATAGATAGATAGATAGATAGATAGATAGATAGATAGATAGATAGATAGATAGATAGATAGATAGATAGATAGATAGATAGATAGATAGATAGATAGATAGATAGATAGATAGATAGATAGATAGATAGATAGATAGATAGATAGATAGATAGACCACACCCCTTTTTGAGTCCCTGCTGAGTGCATTAGCTGTACCCTGTGTTTAGTGCTGTTGCCACGTTGCATGTGCGTGTTTGCCTAAATGTTTGTGCGTGCGCCTGCACAGTGTATGTGTATAATTTGCCTGGCTGCTTCTGTACTTCTGTACTGGACATAAAGTGAGTTCTCTGCCTGTGAATTAGCTTCCATAGCAACCACTGCCACACACCAAGTCAGGCAGGCGGTGAAGTCAATGAACACTGCTCTGCTCGTGCGATCTGAGAGTGGGTACAGGCCTGCAGCCAAATCCACGTACAGCGGCCACGCCGGCAGGCCGGTGGGCAGAGACAATGCTGGCGATAGCAGGGCTGTGGGACTGATCTGCGGATGGCAGACAATGTCAAAACTGACGCTCAGAGCAGTAATGGTCCCTCTGTCCGACAGTCTGTGACTTTGTTTTTTCCTACAGTTTCCAGTCCTCCATGGCTATTTTTGTTTGTTGCTCAGCATCTTTCTTTTTTTTCTATCTCCTCTTCTTTCTCTGTTTACTTTCCTTCTATCATCCATCCTTCTCTCTGTTTGCTTTCCTCTCCCTGCCTCTCTGAGGAAGACGTTGCAGCACTGCGGAGGTAGATGTAACGCGGGGGCAGAGAGGTTTTTTTTTTTTCTTTTCCCAATCAAAGTGTTATTGTCAGAGCTGCCCCATCACCCTGGATACACTCACACACGCACACACACATGCGCTCACACACATGCGCTCACCTCAGACGTCAAACGCACGTCAGTTGCTAGGAACCAACGCTGAAGCTTTGACACACACATGCGTGCATGCACCCACCAAAAGTCCCCTCTGGTGAGCTCACATGGTGAGCTGTGCTAAATCAGCCAAACTGTTGCAGCCGAGGAACAAAACACATGTGAGGGAAAAAAAAGAAACACAAGCAAAACAATTGTGGCACAGATGTTAGAGATGGACTTGAGACCCAGCGGCTGCCACGTCTCAAATTGTCCGTGCAGTAGTAGTGCAGTAGTTGGGATCTGGCTAATTGCTGATGTTCTCATGGAGAGACCACATGAAGGAGATGCTGATAACCTCTCTCCCACATGCCCATCGACTGGCTGAGCCGTAGTCATGGTAGCCAGGACGAAATTACACACACTCTCTCATAGCGTCACGGACCATCCACAAAGTCACCTGAGGTTTAGATGACAGATAAACCTGATGCAAATTTTGAAATGAAATGATCATTTCGATATCATTAGTTATCTAACTTGTAAATACATATTTTCAACATGCTGAAGAATAGATAATGAAGACTCTCACCTCTTCACCTCTTTTGAGAGAAAACCATGGGTGTTGAGCCTTCACACAATGAAAGAAAGAACAAGAAGGACAAAAGCGGGGCAGGAGTGAAGGTTACTGAACTGTGAAAGCACCTGAGACAAATCAATCACACGCATACACACTTTGAAAACACGCGCATGACCAAAGCTGAGCTGTAAATAAGGCATTTCCTTGCATTTGTGTAAGAGAGAGAGAGCGATGTCAGTTAGTGTTTGCTCACGTGCTCACATTTGTGCCTGCACGCATGTGCACGCAAGCGAAATCAAGATCAGGTTCTAATTTGCTCAAATGTGTCTCTCCATAAGACGCAAAAACACACCCATAAGCCTGGATTTACATGCATAAACACTCTCCCACCCCTGCCCTCTGATCTCTGCTAACAAACAGACACACAAGCAACACGCTCACATAAGGACTCGTGCAAAAGCAGCTACTCTCACCTGCATAAACCATGTAGCAATGCATACTGAAAAGACCAGGAGAAAAGATGGGGGGGCAAAGAGCAAAGGGAGAGATGAATGAGACAAGAAGAGGGATGGAGTTAGGGAGGGGTGGCCACTGACAGGTTTCTTCTTCTTTTTTTTTTTCTTGCAGCCAAAGAGATCTCTAATGAGATCTTGGTGAGTCAGACAGGATGCTACACAAATATCCTGGCTGGATAAGAGACAGGCAATGGGAACGCATTAGAATGCATTAGTCTTGCTGGCTAATAACAAAATCTGTGTCAATGTTATTAGCATGAAGCAGCATCGAGCCTCACGCTCCGGTACACATCGATCCTCTTGAAAAACACCTCTAACAGTCATCTGGGTGGCAGGATTAGCTCAGGCTGGCAACAATTCACAGCTACCTAAGCAGTTTTCCCCCTCAGCATTTAATTCTAATAGGTTGACGTTGACCCGGTGCTGCTTTTAGGGTGTTAGCTTATATCAGAGAGTGAGTCACAAGCTTTGCAGGGAGAAGCCATGGCACAAATTTAAACATCAGAGCAGTCAACAAACCCTGGGCTATCTCCATGGCCATATTTATTCATGTGGTTTAACAACAACCCTAATACACACACACATACACACTCGTACTGTGCAAAACCGCAAACTGGACTAAAGATGCGAATCAGATACATGTTCCAAGGATTATATGTTGTCATCGTCAATAAGTACAGTCACAAGACCGAAAGCCATGATTAATTCATTCAGCTGCAACTAAATTAACCATAAATACTGACTATTTGGAACATGTCCCATCACCACGATGAAGTATGCGTGCTCTAGTTTGTTTTGAGTCTGCATGCACACGACGCGATAAACATTTGCTGCAATAATTGGTCTTAATCAACAGCTGAAAATAGTCCCAAAAGCAGTCTTTACATACCAACCAGAAACATTTGCTGAGTGCCCAGCTGTTTCAGTTAGTTCTGTGGCTTGTTTTGTACAACAAATTCATTTTCTCTGCTTCTGGTTTAAATCGTGTATTAAAGCAGGGTGTGATGGCGAACCCTGAAGAGAAATGGGGTACCTTTACACCCCTCTGCGTGTACCACCCGTCTCCCCTTTCATCTCCCCATTCACCCCGAGTCTCCTGACTTTTTTCCATCCTTCTTTGTGTCTCCAACAGCTCCATCTTCCCATATAGTGTTCTGCTTTTCAGCCTTCACCTCTCCTCCTTCCTTCCTTCCTCCTTAGACGTATCCCCATCTCACTCTCTTTATTTTCTCTCTCCAAGCCTCCATCTCCCTGCCTCTTCCGCTACCCATCCTTCTCTGCCTTACTCCCCTTTCTTTAACCTTTTATGCTCTCCACTCATTCCCCCCTTTCTCTCATTGGCGTGTGCAGACGGCCCTCTTTCTGTCTCTCTCTCTCTCCGTCTCTCTTGCAATATGCTTCAGCTCTCCGTTTTAGTCTTTCCATCACTCTCTTCCGCTCCGTCAACATCTTACACCACACCCCTCCCTCCCGTTCCCGCCTCTTCTTCTTCTCCTTTACTCCATCCCCCTCTTTTCTGCCTTTTTTGCCATCTTCAGCTCACATCTGCTAGTCTATCACCGACTGCCTCCCCCTGTAGCATGCTAACTTCACCACCATTACACTTCATTATTGAGTTTGCTCCTTTTTTTAATCCTTCTTCCTTTTCTCTGCTCATCTCACTTTCTAGTATGACGCATAATTGCCTATTCTTGTCACAATCAAGCAGCCACATGCAAGTCGTCTGACACACACACACACTTTCTCCTTTTTAATGTATTCAGTGTGCATAATGTCATTGTCAAGGTTAACAGCTGAGCTGCAATGTTCAGATGATCTAGGGATTATGGGTAATGTAGGAAATATGTAATGATGCTGGCACTTTTACTAATTGAGTTTCTCTGCACAGAAGTCAGCAAGTATTTTGGGGTGCAAGCAAAAATATCTAATGACCCTTTTTTGTGCATCATTAAGAAAAGTATTGACAAATAATTTAAACTTCACATTGCAAATGGTTATCATTTTCATAAACGTTTGGCATCAGAGAAATTCATGCTGCTTTACCCTGCGCCTTCCATCTTTGTCCCCTCGTTTATGTTCATTATTATGAGGAGTTGCCATTGTTCCATGGATAGTTCATTTATATGCACGGCAGCAGCATCTGTACGCGTGTGTGTTTGTGTGTTCATGTTCACCATGGCAGGCAAACAGATGCAAAAGGCATGACAAGAAAATAACCTTCCCTCCTTCATCTCTTGCAATGACGAGACGCCTCTTTCTTGCACTCTCTCCCACCCCCTCTATTTTTATCATCTTTGCACCCCTGCTGCCTCCATTACTCTCACCCTTTTCGTCTGTGGCTCACTCTTTCGCTGTCTCTGTCCTTGGGTCTTTGCAGCCAGCTGTGTCTTTGGGCCATTAGTGCCCCCCACCCTTCTCGCCTCCATCCATTTTCCCCATCACTGATTTCCCCCAGCAGACCGTACCCCCTCCCCCATCTCTCTCTCTCTCCCTCTCTCTGTCTCGCCCTCACTCCTTCTCCTCCTCCTCCTCCTCCTCCACTGATGGCACTTCTCTGTCCTTCTGACCACCGGGGCTCCATTGTCACAGCAACTGCTGGTAACAGTCTCGTCTTCAGTCCAACATTTCCCACTGCACCAAAATGCAACATTTGGGAACAGACGTCTGTAAAATAGTGATTACAGGAAAAAAAAGTTAATATCTTTAGAATGAAGATAAAGCATGCACCAGCAAACACGCATCTCATTTTTACAGTAACCTAAAATAAACACAAATGCTATCGCAACCTGAACATACCCACATAAACCAGCAAATCTACGCAGTCAGCATCCTCCTCTTTATGTTTATGTAAACATCTTGTTGTGCCGCTGGCCTCTTGTGGCTGTCTCCGGTTATGAAAAGTTATTGCGCTGCATTATGTAGCACCATTTACTTTTCTGCACACCCACCTCAACTCACTCATTGTAATGAAACCATGATTGATCCACTTTCCTTGCAGCTTACTGATGCTCAGATAGTCTCCAGCCTTCGGACTCTAAAGTGGAGCAGAGAGAGCGGATTGCCTTTGACAAAGTTGGCCGCGTGTGTCGCATCTTCCGGTCTTTGCGGTCAGCAGGAGAGCGTGGGGGTCAGCGCACTTTCATGCAGATGCTGATCACCATTTCTTTCTCTTTTTCACAATCTGTGTTGCACTAAACTTTAATCCTACATTTCCTTGGACTGGATGAAGGACTAGAATAGATGTGCACATCACAGGATGCAAAATAGTAGTTCAGAAATGTCAATATATCCAATAATTCAGAAATTGCAAAACGCTCTGATAGAATGATGTCACAGAAAAAATAGATTGCAGTTCTTTTATTTGTGCAGAAAATTGGAAAAGCACATTTGAATAAAACTACTAATAATATTGCACCACAGTATTCAAAAAAACTACATTGGAAGAAAACTGTTCTCTAAAACCAGATCAGCTTTTGGCTTATCAAAGAAAATGCATTTCCTGAAAGAAGTCAGCCTACCTCATTTCTATCATCTCATCTTGTGCTAAATATAGATTAGTAGACATGACTCTCAAGTTCAAATGAGCACAGCATGATAGTGAAATGTGCTTACATACAATCCTGGAGTCTCCATCCCTCTCCACTTGTACTTTCTTTTCCTTTCAATTTCTCTTGATATCAAGCATGCATCTATTGTTTTTTTTGTGTGTTTTTGCTGTGTGTAAACTGTGTAAACTGTGTGTGGGTCTGTAGTGACTGTGTCTATGTGTGCAGAGTGGCGATGGGCATGTTGGAAGTGTATATCATAATCACTGTGATTCCGATCACTTCAGAAGGAAAATGACAGGCGTCTGTTCTGCCGCACACACACTTACAAAGTAGCCTATTCACAAACATGCACAACTTCTCAAGATCCATTTTAGGTTCTTTTTAACCCCTGGGGGCCAAAAAAAAAAAAAGGAAAAACAAAACTGGGTCATCCGAAAAGAGGGGCACACACAAATACACACAGTCATACAAAAAAAACGATGGCCCATTGCATCATCTGCACCCCCCTTTTCTCCTCTGTCTGTCCTTCCTTCCCTCCATCCATTAAGCACCTCTCATATCGATTTGGCCATTCAATTTCCAGCTGTAATTCAACTACACTGTTGCACTTTAATATGTAAATGAGTCTACGGGGGTTGCCGGTCACATTGTTGTCATGGAAACCTCTCATCAAACACCCAGACACGCACACACACTGTGTCCTCTTTTGGGGTAGGAAAGGAGAGACAAGGTGAGCTCTTTGTGTGTGTGTGTGTGTGTGTGTGTGTGTGTGTGTGTGTGTGTGTGTGTGTGTGTGTGTGTGTGTGTGTGTGTGTGGATGAGTGTTGTGCTCATGTGAAACGAAGCTTTGACGTCGGCATGAGGGTTAGTCAGGGCTAAAATGACCTCATTGTACCCTTGGGTATGTGTGCTCGTATGTGTGGAGAGACAAAAATACTGCATCTTCGTGGACTCCTGCTCTTTGAAGACTCCCTCTCTCAAATCCTCCACCTCCCTCTAAGATCTCTGGCCGTCTCCCCCCATCTTCGCCTCTCTCCATCTCCGCTCTCTCAGCACAGCCTCTAATCAAACTGACGGAAGAGCAGCACTGTGTGGCTCCAGCCACCGTGCATGGACTAAAATCGCACACGGGAATAAACATCAGAATGAAAATATTCTCCATGTCTCTCCAAGCGCGCACCCCAGTGAACACAGAGACATTCCCGCTGACGCCTGTCCATTTACTTTTGAATGGTGCTAATGTCCCCTTCTCCCTGTGTCCCCTCTGTCTGTCTCCTGTCTCTTCATGTTGCTTTTGGGAGAGTTTAAAGTCATGAGGATATCAAACCAAGCGGTATGTGTTTGAGGAGGCAGGGCAAGTATGTGCTTCTGGCAATGCCTTTGCATCTGGTGATGACAAGTGTACAGAATAGTCAAGCAGTCTTAAAATAAGAAATGTACATTTACACAATTTACACAGTTAAACTATTCAACTTAAGTACTGATCTGAGGATGTGTTCCAATAGGTGCAGGGGGACATCTGGAATGTGTCTGGAGCGCTGTCTCTTGATCCTATTTGTCAAATTGTTTTTCAGCCTATCCATCTGGTGTACATTAGTTGGGTTTAGGTTACCATTTAATAAAAATAGATGTCTATCAGCTTGTGGTTCTCAAACCTGAACCCTGCCATCTTCAGACCAAATGGGGGGAAAAAATTACACCATTTTAGTAATGTATTGAACTATAGCAGAATATTTTCCTTTATGTTTCTTATTATTATTGCCAACATAGTGCTAATACCGGAATCAAGTCAGCAGTTTGAAATCCATGCAAAGCTTCCTCTGCCATCCACAGCAGGTGAATTTTTAATGCAGCTCATAAAGCGAGGGTGTTTATCTGAGCAGTAATAAGTTATTTGATGATGTGGTTGGGGTTAAAGCTTTCAGCTGGCAGTCGAGCTCCATCCTGCTGAACAATGACACTTCAATTTGCTTATGAATCAAGAAGGAAGCATTTCTCTCCTGCACCAAAAAAAAAAAACATCCAACAAATGTCTTCAGCAGCGATTCTGTTTGAACTCAATTTTGGGAGAAAGTGGTAAGCCTGGAGGGCATACGTGAGTGAGCGCTTGTTCATGTGTGCACGGGCATGTACGAGTGTGTATGCATGTGAGTGCACGTACCGCTAAGCAAATGAGCTTGTCAGTATGCAGCGCAGGCCTCTCTCTGGTGGCAGGCAGATGACAGTGCAGTGATTGGGCTGATTTCACTGAGGACGTGAGGGGAAATCTGAAGGCTGCCTCAGGGCTCAGGTGCTTATCACCTCCCCACACACACGCTCATCCACAGATATGGACTGCATGTGCATACACATACAGCTATAGGTGTGTATACATATGCACAACCACCACTTGCAGCTTCGTTTTAGTGCAGACATGAAATCATAGACACTCTCACTCCGATGATAGACACATGTATTTACAGACATCCCACTGTCTCAACACTTTATTATAAACTAATTATCACTATCTCTGCTGGGTCTGCTTCCCAGGATGTCTGTTTGACCAGTGCCCTCCATACACACACATATCTGCCTGTGTTTTGTGTATGTGATGCGTTAAATATAGCCCCGGGCAGGTGGAAAGGGGAGTGAGTTTGTATGAGGGTCTGCAAGAACTTCCTAGGAAATTAACAGAGAATGACACTGATATACAAGAAAACCATGTTTTGTACATGTTTTGCTAAAGTTTTTTTTTTTTTTTTTTTTTTTTTTTTTTTTTTTTTATATAATCCACTTTAGCATTATTTGCCTGAATGTGTTGTGGCTATGTCATGAAAATAGCTGACATTGTTGCTGCTTGTTTCTGAGATAGTCTCATGACAAATTGTCAAGGGATTTGCAGTGAATAAAGCGCCTTTCGAAGCCAACTGCTTGTTTATGCACAAAGTTTTGGTCATTTTATCTGCTCACTCTGAAATGTTGAATGTAAGCTCATTAAAAGTAATCCTTTTCACTGAAATAAGAAATAGGACCATTGAATATTAAGATTTAGGAATTGTATGTGACTGTACCATCATAATGATCAAGCATCTGTGAGGTTTAGGTAATAAATATTTGTTATTTTGCCATTACCTTCCTTAAAACTGTATAAAACAATGGACGAGGCATTTGGTCACGTAACCCTTTAGTTTCTAAAGTCCGGTTTTGAAGCCTGTTTTTCTTTGTACGGGCTGGAGCCATGTTACTGATGAAGCTGACGGAAACACGCCCAACGCACGTCAATCAAAGTTAGCTTTGTTTCCAGCTCCTTTCAGTCGAACCCTGCTGAAATATCTGCAGAGATGCCCTCAAATATTTACAGCTGAATATACCATTTAGCATGTTGACTCAAGGGCGAAATCAAAAATGACAGTCACGTTGAGCAACTGGTTGCTTCTAAGCGCGGTTGCATGACGATTACGGACGAGAAAGTGAGCCAACTGCCAATCAACCATATTAGAAATACATTTTAATGCTTTATATAATTTTTCCTGCCATTGTACAAAAACAAAATCACCCCCTCTCAGAGTTGTCATGGTTGTGAAATCAAATAATTGAGATCGAAAGTTTTTTAAACCAACTGCAAAAGTGTTTATTTCTGCTCTAAAATTAGACATTTTGAGATGGAGGTCAATGGAGTCGGCCTCTAGTGGCCAGTCGAGGAACTGCAACCAATCTTTGAATTTAGATGCTTGGCACTTGGGAAAGACAAGACAATATATACTTACTGGAGCTGACGAGACACGGGTGCAAACAGTCAGGATCATGGGAAGTCAAGAAAGAAGGACACAGCCTTTCAAATTACAACAAGGAACAAATCACAAAACCAAAACTAAAGAAATAAGTAAAACACAAGAAATCAAAACTCAAAATCCCACAGACAACCCTGAACCATAACAAATTTACATAGGTCTGAGCAAATTAATTGCAGCCTGGACCGTAGCTTTTGATCGGAAACAGTTTACAGGCAGATGAATGAAAACAGCAGCTGTCTTGCCTTAATTGTACCAACATTACTAAGTTAACACGAGAGTCTGTAACATCGCCTGGCTTCCTCCTCTACTGTGTCCTGAGCGATTCTAGAGCATGCGATTGCATGCGATTGCAAGTTACATCTGCCATCTGTAGTTGCTTTCATTCAGCTCCAGAAGACATTCGGCTCCTGCAACTGGCCCAAGCCAGCACAGCAATGTCGTCGTACTTCAGTTCACGAGCTGCAGCAGTTCAAAAGAAATTACCGTCAGTGGATCATAACAGATTGAAATGGGAACTGTGAAAGTCTGCCACTAAAAAAGCAGGACGGGCAAATGATATGAGATAAATTGAGTGTAAGGGGGACTGTGAGAGGTTCAAGCCCTTTGCGTCTCTGCACTTAGTGAAATGTGGCTCAGAGGTTGGTGTCACAGGGAAAGAGTTGTTGGGAATCCTGATTATTTTCCGTCTGTCTGCCTGTCCGTGTGGTTGTCTTTCTTCATGTTTGCTCATGTTTCTCACTGTCTCAGCGTCCATCCTGCTATTTATCACTGTCTTTCTCTAATCTAAAACATCTGTCTGCTGCAGGAATTACCTTGAATTCAACACCGAGATTATCTTCGTTCCTTGGCTTTGATCGCTTTTCTTCGATTCCCTGGATTTTCCTCCATGTCTTACGTGCCCGTTCAGCCCTCCCAGGCTAAACCCCCAACTGTTTTCCTCCTTCCTCCTTCCATCTCTGTCCTTCCCCTCTCCCCTCCCCGGGCTTGACAGTTAGATATAGACAGAGACTATAAGGACGTGGGTAGGTGGAGATCATAGAAGAGACGAGGCCTTGTGGTGTGGATGCATTGACAGATTCACTGAGAAGGGCCACCAGCTGCTCAGCACACTTCTTGCATACCTAACATGTCTCCCCAGTCTCTGTCTTGTCTCTCTCTCTCTCGTTTTTTTTCTTTTTTTTCTTTTGAAACTAATGCTCCTGAATTCTTCAAATGTCAGTTCAGCATGGCAGCCTATTAGATGTTTAGGGAGAGTGGCTGACAGCGCTCTCACACTCTTCCTTTCTCTCTTTGCTTTCCCGCACACTTCCAGGACAGAACGAATGTCTGAACTGAAGTCATTCAGAGCAGGCAAGACATCACACAGACAGACAGACAGACAGACAGACAGACAGAGAGAGACAGACAGACAGACAGAGAGAGACAGACAGAGGGAGCATTACAACAAAAGATTCTCGAGTCTCCTTTGAGAAAAGTCGCTTCAACTCCCTTCCAGTAGTGAGTAGTGTGGGTATTGTTTCTAAATAGGTAACTTGAGGCTATGTTGTATAAAGGGAAGAATTGGACACAGAGACCTCCTAAATTGTGGAAAGAGGTTTTATATGTGTTGGAAAAAGATCAAGTTTCTTCTTTCAAATCAGCTCTGCGACACAGCAGACAGGTAACTCAGATGACTGATTACATCAGTGACAGCTGTTTTCCACGGTTATAGAAAGAACACGGCCAATTAGCCAACACAAAAGAGGGACTATGGTTTGTTCGTCTTTGAGGGTTTAACCGAGTCTATACTTAGGAAGTACAGTTTCTGTGGTATGTCTGTGTGGGTAAATGTTGGTTTTAGTGTGAAAGTGCTTTGACCGGTCAAAGAGTGCAGTATCAGTACAGTCCATTTACCATTATACTGCCCCCTTCTGAAAACGCACAAGAATGCACAAGAATGCTTGAAGATTTTATTTTAAGGAAAGAAAAAAAACCAATCTGTTCATTAAGCGTTTTCAGCCATGAAAGCAGCACTATTGAGATCTGAGATGTGGCCTAAAGCAGTTGCAGTTCAACCAGCAATGGTCATATTTATCTACATCTATTTACAGCTCATTCAGATTCAGGTGGTTTTTAAAGGATTTCAAGCAGAGCAAGCAGGATATTTAAACACTTTTTTTCCCAATTCTGATCATTACTTTTGTATTTGATTAGACTATAAATTCCAAGAATATGCTTTAGGTCAGTGGATGAGATCAAAAGCACATCATGAATAGATTAGCATGAAAGAGATTGAATCAACAGGTTTTATCCAATCTGAGCACACGACGTGCAGTTGAACGTAATTCAGTTAAATAATACTTAACTTATCCTCAAAGAGAAATCATGTTTTGTAACAGTACATAACTCAATCATTAATATAGTTAGGATAAAAGCTCGTTGTGGAAGGTTATAGCCTTCAGGAAGGATCTTCAGCAAACCTGGCGAAGTCTCTGAAGACAATCTACACACTGCGTGATGTTGAGATTGTGCAGTGTTACCCATTATAGACTTGCAGCTTCGGCAACGTTCTTCTTTCCACAATCAGCTGCAGGGCCTCCAAAACAGTCCCCGCCACAGAGTCAGCCTTCTTTATCAGTTTGCTTATTGTCTTTGAGTCACTGGCTCTGACGCTGCTGCCCTGACAGATGACTGCAGATCAAACTGGGCCCTCGACGACAGACTTATAGAAGAAACATCGTTCCACAAAAACAGAGAGACCTAAGCTTCCTTGAGAAGTACAATACACACAGGGATTTTGAATTTTCTACCACTTCGACTGCTTATTCTTCCAGAATGGAAATTGTGTTTGGCTTAAGTGTTAAGCTCTATGATGAACCTCGGTGGGCTGTGTTGTAAGCGATGTAAGCATCATGGCCGGGCGGTGACACTTGGTTTTGGTGATAGCAGTGTCATCATTAAGGCTCCATTATTTTGTACAGAGTAGTGTTTAGTACTTAGTATTTGTTATTATTATTCTAAACTTAACAGTAGTTTTCATATCTAGGCAAAACCAGGAATTTTCCAGTAGAAGAATTAAATAGATGCTTGGTCAGATCGGGGCTCCAGTTGTCTGACAGTTATAAATTTGTCACACCATCCCCTCCAACGTTCTCTCAAATATTTTTTTGCATGTTAATAGTGGCACACATTCATTTGTGACAATAATATAATGTAAAATCCAGGCATATCGTGTTTTTAAAAGAATCTGGTGATTTTGGAACCTTGAAATTACAGTCGTTTTACAAATATTGAGCCTTTTGAAACTTATTTCTTGCACCAGGGACCAAAGTAGCTATTACATGTTGTGGAGTTAAACTGTGTTCATTGCAGCGATGCATGCATATCAGTGGCATTCCCATAATCCACCACAGACAAATAAGCCTCGATAAGTGGTCTTACAGCCATCAGGCTGACCCAAACACAGCTCCAAATCCATCTTAACTAAATGCAATGATCTAAGTACTTCTTTCCACCACTGCATCTTGGTAAAAAGGCAAGAGTTTCAGTAAACCAAAAATAGACAGAGTGAGACAGGGAGACTGGCATGAAACAGAGGATTAGGGGCTTAGTTAGCCTGCATGAAATCCCCTTTTCCTCTCGCGCCCTACAAAGGGAAGAAGGCAATTGGCCACATTATACAAAAAAGAGACGGCAACGGGAGGCGTGGGGGTAGGAGGAAGGAGATGGAGCAGGATTGCAAAAAAAAAAAAAAACTAAATACATTGCAGTTGTTCATGTTTCCTCAAGACTGCTCCGCATAGTTGCCGCCCCACCTGTGACATCACATTTATCAATTCAGGAAGCTGTTTTTTTTTTTCTACTTTCCTTATTTGGCAAGTTAGAGAGAGGAGGGGGAACAAAAGTGGGGAGTCAGAGAGAGAGTGGGAATAGGGGGGAGTAAAAAGTGACATTGGCCTTGAAACCTGCTATTGTCTTGCCTCCAGGACAGCCAGCCAACCAGGCAAGCTCAGTCAGAGATAGAGGGAGAGAGAGACGGAGTGAACCAGAGGGAGAAAGGAAAAGAGAGACAGGGAGCGACGGTTGCCATGGTTACTTCCTGGAAGATGTGAGCACACTTGTTTATCTGTGGTCTGCGGGAGCGTGCACGGCGGGCCCCTCTCACAGAGCAGATGTGTGCACGCGCTAGTTTGTGTGTTTACCAGCATGTGGGTGTGGACTTGAGTGAATGCACACTCTCAGACACACCAGGACTCATAAACTGACCCTCCCACAGCTTTCTTTGTAAACAAATGTGCATTGAGACACCCACACACACACACACACACACACAAACACACACACAAACACACTCCCCACCTAATAGAAACCCAGCTTACCTGCTTGAAAATATTGAGCCAACAGGAGTGGACTGACACAAGATATTGACCTGCTGTGAGCTGAGAACCAGCAGAGGATAAGATGAGGGAATGAAGAGTATACTTAGACAAAGAAGGAAAAGAAACGAGGATGGAAAGAAAAAAACAGGATGAAATGTGACATGGTGGAGGCAAGGTGACATGAAACGACAAGTAAGAAACGAAGTTACACAAGAGGCAAAAAGGGAAGCATGACAAGCATCAGAGTGCAGGGAAATGAGAGCCAAAAAGGAAGGAGAAATACCTGGTCCAAGAACTAAAAATGGAGAAGGACTGAAGAGAGGATGAAAAGGGGAAGAAAGGGGAGTATGAGAAGGAGAGAGGGAGAGAAGGACTACGATGTGACGAGATGCGACGTGACGAGTGCAAGCACAGGCGTGCTGCCGTGCTAGCAGAGAGCAAGCCCTGTCCCAGAGAGCAGACACTGCAGGCACTGTAGTACGCCAAATGTCATACGTACTAAGTCACAAGGCCACACAGGCTCCACCGCCTCACACACATGAGTGCACAGACATCATCACGTGCAGACACCCATGCATAGACATGGAGGATGCTTACGTACTGATGAAATTTCACACATGCGAACAGTTTTGCATTGCTACGACACAAGAAGCCTTATTTCTTATTCACACGCAGATGTAACTGTACAAAGGCACTCCTGGGTGCTTTTTTTTTTCTTTTTTTTTTACAAGTGGTGATGTCTCCCGGTGTATAGGACGGGTGTGAACACACGCCGTGGTGTTGCGCTTGCCCATTACCTGAGACAGATAGACCTATGAGGCTCCATGCTTGCTGGTGCACCGTGTGCTGTCAGCTTCATTTGTACAGTGATAACTTGTGTAGGTTAGAATGTGCTCCTATTTATTCTAAAAGAGGTGAGCACCAGAGCCCCGTCCTTAAAATAACAAGCAAGCCCTTTCCCTGCGGATAGCAGACAGCTGTCCTACAAGGGGCCTGATCCCGAGCCGCCCCAGTTCACTGCTCAATCCATCAACCTCTTTCTCATTCTGTCTGTGGCTCTTTTTCTATCTTTGCCTCACTCTCAATCAATCACACGCATATTGTAGCCGCTGGTGGCCTAATAAGGAGACTTTCTCTTCCTGTCTTATACCTCCCCTCTTGCGGTGCCTCGTATAGCCCCGTTCGCCTCTGCGTGAGCAAAGCTGCATTCACACATGTGAAGGTAAAACGGCACAGAAACTGCAGCAAATTTTCAAGCACACAAACATATTGAATTTTACAGATAAGACACACACACACATGCACAGACTAACAAGGTAATCCTTCTGCACCTCCAACCAGTCTTAATGAGCTCTACGCTGGCTAAATGGCCAGGAAGAAGCAGCGGTCAGCAGCCCAGATCAATCCAACGGGCTCTGACTTTTATCAGCCTCTGGACTCCAGCAGCAGAGCCCTCGGTTGTGTCTCACTAGATGTGCAGGGGAGACCGTGAAAGAAAAGGCCTCGATCTCTCAATTAATGGCTCCCTGTGCGTATGAAGCAATGGCTAAACACACGTGGCGCCAAAACTGGAAATGCCTGATAAATGAAACCAGCTAATGGTTTTAAGGACTCAACAGTTTGTAATTTGTCTCCAAAATGATTTTATGTTAAGTATAAATAACGGCTGTAAACAAATTTACTGAAATGTTACTAGGGAGATGGCAAAAGGAATAAAGTAGGGGCAAAAATCTCATTGTCCATTAAATGGAAGTAGGGTTTCGCTGACGTGAGCAAGCGAGCTCATAACTCTTCACCCGCTTATCTTCCTTCCTTGACCTGCATGTTTCTGGACTGAGAAACGTTTGGTGCACGGGCATGTTTGAAGATGTGTGCAGTGTCAGACCTGATGCATGTCTGTGTATGCTTTCCTTGGTGGGTGCCAGGCAGATCTGCAAGCTGTAGAGCTCTATGGAAATGAGGAGATGCACTGCTGAGAAGCAGGTGATTGTGGCGGGGAGGATGAGGACAGCGGCGGGAGGGGGTTGGATAATGAGGACCCTGAACAGCCCAAAATGTAGTCGTCTCAGAGATGAAGAGAGAGAGAGAAAAAGTATGGTGAGAAAAGTGTGGAGAGGGGTTATGAATGGATAAAATATTAGAAACAGCTGCCACTAGTGGCCACACGTGGAAAATAAATAATTGACGTGGAAAAAGTGAAAGGTGGATTGTAAAAAAAAAGATAGTATAAAATAAAAATTCTCGGCTGGAAATGAAAACAGGGGTCTGGAAAAAGACAAACGGTTATGAAATCTGGCTTCAACAAATCAAATGGACCTCAAGAGACATTGTGGGTGGGAGAAATTAGAGGGAGAGGGCAGGTAGAGCTCTAACCATGAAAAAGATATGATAATAAGAGGGCTGGAGTGAATGGGCACAAACATTAAAGCAGAAATAAAATTAAAAAAAACACTGGGGAGACAGAGTGAAAGATGGAGCCATCCAGCCAAAACAGAAGAAGAAAGGGGTGTGGAGAAAGCATGAGCAGAAAGATTTTTAAAAAAATGAAAAGGGGTGAGAGGGGAGGACAAGGAATGGGAAGAGGCCAACAGACTGAGACAGAGAGACGGGAGACGGCGGCGCTGGCAGTGGCAGGACAAGGGTGCAGGCGCGGAGACTGTGGCACGCAGCTCGAGTTGGCATGGACTCTATCACTCACTCTCAGGCCTGGGCACCGGGCCCTCAGTGGCACAAGCACACACACATGGATGGATGTGCACAAGCAGATCAAACACAAGGACATTCGCTCTTTCCCTCCTCATTACACACACATGCACACACACACACACACACACACACAGCAGACAAGAGATAGAAAGAGAAAAACACTGAGCTCAGACACACACTCAATTAGTCTCGGACCTACACAAATGCATGAAAGAAAAGATGGATGTGTGAGCGTGTGCATGAAGGTGTGGGCATGTGTGTGTATCTAATTGTGCCAGCGCTGGCAGAGCAGAATGAGGGATGGTGTCTCAGAGCTGCTGCTGCTGCTAATAGCCCCTGACTAGAGGTGACAGGCTCTTTCTTTCTCTCTTCTCCCTTCTTCCTTGCTTTTCCTCTTGTTCTCCATCCAATCAGCAGTCAGCACATCTGTCCTTCCCTCTTTTCCTCAACCCAGTTCGGCACATCGTCCCCCCAGTATTTTTCCTTTTCTCCTTCTCACATCTCTCTGTTGCCCTTTTACCCTTAGTCTACCCCCACCCCCCACGCTTTCATCTTCACTCCTTACCCCCTGCCACCTTTCATCAGTTACCCTGCACACCCCCGACTCTGTCCTCTCCACCCAGTCCTGATGATACACAGAGATGACTCACGCATGAGTGACCGCACATGTGTGAGTGCACTCACAAACATATACATAAAAAGACAAGGTGGCATTTGGCGTGATGGGGGAAATTTGTACGTACACGTGCATTCTTACTGATTATGAGTCTGTTGTAGGTAAGCTATTATTCCGGGTGCGCCAGACCATTTCAGGCCTGGTTGGAAAGATCAAACAGAGACTAGAGGACAAAAATACACACACACACACACACATGCAAAGAGACACACACATCATGTCTCCCCTCCTGCTATCTCCAGATGCCTTTTCATATCCCTGGCTTGAGCACTTGCCTCACGTCTGGATTCTGTCCACCGGGAGATGAGAGACTAGAAAGAGCTGTGCTCTGTTTTCTATCTGTACCAGGTTATTAGATGCATGCAATTAGCAAATGTGAGCAGGATAAATATGGTTGTGTGTGTTTGTGTGTGTGTGTGTGTGTGTGTGTGTTTACAGGGGACTAGAGTATGTGAGTGTAATCAGCAGCAGATTGTATGGGATGCATCTGGGTTGGCCTGATGCGAAGGCAAGAAGGATGTTGTTTTGGTTTTTTTTTTGGAGGCTGCTGCGTGTTCAGAGCACATGAAATATGTGCACATGCTTAGAGCTCATGAAATCTATCAGACCATTTTCCTAAATCTGTTGGTGCTCCGTGTGTGTGCGAGAAAGAGAGGTCTGTAGACCTCCACAAGTAAAGTCGTCAAGACGTGAGAATGCATGAGGGCATTTTGTTGCGTCCTTACTGTGCATATTTAATATCCGTGTGCGTGCCCATGCATGAATGAAGGGGAGGGTCCTGTCATGTTCTGTCCTTCCTAGAGGGAAAGAGCTGGCCCCGTAGGGTGTAAAAAGGGCGGGGCCTTACTTCACAGCCAATCAATGTTGCTCTGCTGAGGCAACCATCCATCGCCACCACGGCAACAACAACACCGCAGCAACACCAAGCCAGGCTGCAGCAGGGGATAGATGGGCGATGTGTAACAAGCTCCTTTACAATTTTCATCTATCAGTTTTTTTCTCTTCTTCATTCTTTTCTGTTTTTTTCTTTTACCTGGCCCGTGTTGCATCCGCTCTTTAACCAGTTATTTGTTCTCTCCTTTTCTTTCGACTCCCCCCTGTCTCTCAGCCTGATATTTCACGTTAATGGGGCCTTTGCAGGCGTTCTCTAAGGTGTGACCTAAAGGGCGAGAACAGAATTGAAAGAGAAAGGGTAAAAAAAAAAAAAAAGTGTGGGGAGAGGGGAGTCAGATGCAGTTTCCTCCTGAAAGGTTCCTTTTTTCATTTCTTTTCATCAGCAGCCACCTCCCTGCATATCTTGCCTTTCCCCCTTTCTTTTCTCTAGCGCATGAATCCCCTTTCTCTTTAGCTCATATATATGCAAATAAGGCATCCTATGCAAATGAGACAGGTAGAGACAGCGACGGAGAAGAAATGTGCATGGAAGGAGGAGGCAATAGAGAGCATAGAAGTAATGGAAGAAGAAGTGATCCCCTTTCCCATGTTTCAGTAAGTCGCTGAGATCTCTGGCATCCATTTAACATGTAGCCTCAGCACCTTAGTCCATGCAAAGTTCATACATTAAATCTCCTTAGCAGCTCAAAGTTAATTTTAGGGGTTGACATAGAATTGGGGCATTTATGATTCAGTAGGGTTGGCATGGTGGTGTAGTGTAGCAATTGGCGCAGTTTCTTCACGGCAAGAAGGTTCCTGGTTCAAACGTCATCCGGAGCCTTTCTGTGAGAAGTTGGCTTGTTCTCCGCATGTCTGGGTGGGTTTTCATGCGTACCCCAGGCTCTTCCTGCAGTCCAAATACATCTGTGTTAGGGGGAGTGTGCTTGTGGGTGCTTGTCTCTGCAGCCCTGATAGACTGCTGATGTGTCCAGGCTGTACCCTCACCCTCTCACTCAATCACAGCTCAGTTGGCCTCCAGCTCTCCCGTGGTTGGCTGGCTGGCTGGCTGGCTGGCTGGCTGGATGGATGGATGGATGGATGGATGGATGGATGGATGGATGGATGGATGGATGGATGGATGGATGGATGGATGGATGGATGGATGGATGGATGGATGGATGGATGGATGGATGGATGGATGGATGGATGGATGGATGTGTTTTTCCCAAACATGCTGATATGGCTACTCACCTCTTCTTTCATATGCATCTATTTTCTTTTTCATTTTACTGAGAAGAATAAGCATCAGGAAATGATTTGTCAGCCCTTCTCTCCTTCTACCATCTGCCATTGCAAGAAACTCTGTATGCTTCAACTCCATTTTTTTCTGGAAGAGGAACAGCATTTCTGTGAAACTCAACCCTGTTGAACACGTTGGAAACTGCTGCCAGTCATCTGAGCAGCTTGCTTACCACCAAGCTATTAATGTTGAGAAATTAACATTTATTAGTGATTTATTGATGTGAAAATATACTGCACTGAACAGGGCTCTTGGCTGAAAAGCACATACTACCATACATCATCTATAGGTGGCACAAGTGCAGGTGCCTACATGGAGACCAGTGGTGTGTTTCCATGGATACAAGAAAAGCTTGGTACTAATTGGATGTGGGTTGGTTGCTAGGTGCTGGAAGGAAACCATCACCAGCATAAGTTTAAATGTTGGGAAATAAGTAGAAAGTATACTTACTTGACCTCACTATAAACATATTTTGTGGTGATTTGTTATTCGTATTAGGTAATTAAGGTGAACAGTATTTGTACTTATATGTATTTACTCAAATACACGATTTTACATATATAGAAATGTCTGAGGTGCTGATGTCTGTGTGTGTCCAAATGAGGCCAAAGCAGGAGTTCGCTGAGCTGCAACTCCATGACCAAGCCTCCTTGTCCCACAGTGTCAGCTCAGCTCACATATGCACATATTAAAGTCACAAAACGGACACTTCACTTGAGTCTTATGAGCTTAATGTTAAAAATGTAGGCCACTTAACCAAATGCATGTATTATGGATAATCAGAAAAGTTTATTTCTACTGAAACCAGCCCCCCACTCCCCCACCCCCACCCCAAGTCTAACACCCTGGAGAAGGATGCAATTCAAAACTCACAAGAAGATGTTTAGTAAAGTTAAACTGAGCGGGAAAGGAGAGCATGTAAAGAAAACAGTGGAATATTGTTATTTTATTTATGCAGAGATTATTTTCTTGCAGTTTATTTTAGTTGAGTCGTGCCTTTTGGTTTCAGTTTCGTTTGTCTTTCCCCTCCCTTCCTATTTTCCTCATAGCAGCATCCTTTCACACCCTCTAAGTCAGTCAGTTTCACTTAGTCCCAGCGCCATTTCTGCCTGCAGGAGGGATGAAGTCATGCACCACAGGTGTGGTGCAAGTCCCTCCCCATTTGTTTTGCCCTATCTGCGCCTGCCACTCAGTCACAAGCATATGGGCGCACTGTTGTGCCAATGTCCCTCCCAGAACACCTGACTCTGTCTAGTCACGCACAGCGGGCAGTGCACACACACACCAAATGACGGACCTGCAGTTGCTCTGAAGCACACACTGCCATCCTTGCATGACGGGCACATCCTTGATCGTCCCCGCTGCAAACCTCACCACCAACTGTGGGTAAAAGGCGTTACGTCATACAAAAGGACAGCACAGAATAGAGTAGCTCTGCTCACTGCGCAGAGGAGCTTCAGCATGCTCAGAGTTTTTGTTTTTTGTTGTTTTTTTTTTACTCCCATCGACACCAGCAAGACTAAATATATGTGCACTCACTAGCATTGTAGAATTTTTAAGCCTAAGATAAAAGTGTAATTCACATGCTCATTTCCCTGGTTCTGCATTACCAGTGCAGTATTTGCAAACAATATCATCTTAGGATATCGGAGCAGCAGTAGCAGCAGTTAATGTTAAAACTGATATGGCTGATGTTCTTCCCACCACCAGGATTAAAAGGACAGTTCAGGGCAACTGTAGTCTGGGAGAGGGCAAAATGCAACAACTGACCAGCAAACACAGGATTTCAGAGAAGCATGACATTTCAGGACACGCATCACAACAGAAAACATAACAATATTCCAGAAAGCACGATAACAAGTAAGTGTGACCTGCAGCTTGATGCAACATGATTTCACTATCACAACATGCAGCGGATTCACAGTTAAACTGTCTGAAAACTGGAAGTATTAACAATGTCAAGTTAGTATCCAACATTGTGCATGAAATGAGCTGTTTTACATGTAAAACTGATTTAACATCAACCAAAAAATTGTTTACAGTCACGAATCTTGTCGCTTAAGTCTTTTTTAAAAGGAGCTGATGTGATGATTTCCTCCCAGCCATCTAATCAAGCACTCAGTCTGAACTGAGCTCCAGTCATTGACATGAATTGACAAATAAATGGGCATTTTAAGGCACACACAGCCAAAACATGAACTATGTAATGCTAGAACCGATGGTGCTGATGCAGTGGGTCTGCCAAATCATATCTGCCAATCATTTCTAGCCTTCAGTGTATTCATGCATTCACATTTATATATTGTGTAGTGATCCTGGTGAATAAATACACTATACACTACACTATAAATACATATTTTTCAACACCCTGCATTCCCCTAAATCAGGTTAAGTATTAGATGAGATGGGGGGTAAGTTTTTGTGACATATTTTTGAGGGCACATCAATTAAGATCACGCTAACCTTGGCTGCAGGGTAAACCTCAGATACTAACAACCATGCAATGGAGTTTGAAAGATCATGCGACTTTCTTACGTCACGCAGGGTTTGAACTCTCAGTTAAACTCGAGCCCTCAACTAAGCTACTGACAGCACATATACAAACATTCCACAACATGTTTTGAAATACAATAAAGCCATTCTCTCGCCTACATTTGCTATAAATACATCAGGTTTCGGGAACATTTTCTTTCTAAGAGTCATGTTTTGAGGAAACTATTGAATCAGAGAGGTCATTTTACCTTTTGCTCCTAAACAGTTAACTAATCTAGTGGTCGGCTCCGCGGTGCTACACACATATATAATACAGATCTGCAAAATGAACAAGCTATTATTATATATTACACTGACAAGGACAGAAGACTGCAACTAAATACAATTTTAAACAACAGATAAGGTACCATGCTCACCAGCCACGGCTACAGTAAGTCTTCAATGTGTAACCTTAAATGACCTTAAAGTTTGCACAAACATGTCTTATCTTTTCTGTAGATAAGATTACATGAACTATGCAGCTGTTAATGTGGCATGTCGAGTGAGTTTTGATGTTCCGCGTCAGTAATTTTGGTTGCCACTGACTCAGTTGTGCTGCACACATACGTATCACAGATCCACAAACATGCACCCAAGCTGAGAGTCAGGCGTGGAAAAGAGACAGGTAGGAAAATGGGAATCATTATCATTAGTTCTTTGTGATTAACCATGTGACACACACGTATAGGTACAAACACACACCTGCATTTACACACACTGATGTGCTGCCCTCTGCTGCGTGGCACAAAATGGCGGCGGCTGTGTGTATGTGTTTCCTCGCAGATGCTGCGCCTGTAAGAGAGAGATGGGAACGAGGCCAGACAGAGGAGGATGCGAGGACTTGGCCGGCGACAACTTTGTGTATGTGTGCGTGATAACATTCAGGTGTGAGAGGGAACATCGACCGGCTCGGAGAGTGAGGTCACAGCCACCTGCTCCGTTTACAGCTACAGCATCTTGCAAAGACGCGCACACACACACACACACATACACACACACACACACACACACACACACAATCACACTGCCTATAAACAGCATGTGCACAGATGTAGGCTTACACACATATGCTCAAATAAATACACACAAGCTGATAACAAAGACTACACAACAAACATAAACAGAGGTAAAAGATTTATTTTCTCCTACAGGTAGTGTGACCTTCACTCCACCTCTTCTTTCCCTCATCTGCCCTTCCCTCTCTTTTTCACGTATCCTCGTAATTCAGCACTCAGTTTCGCGGCAGGTAATTTGTGCGCTATTGGAGATTAAAGTTTAATTAGTGAGTGGGGAGTCATTTGGGTCTTACTTGAGTGGAATAAGACAGCCGTGTGTGTGTGTGTGTGTGTGTGTGTGTGTGTGTGTGTGTGTGTGTGTGTGTGTGTGTGTGTGTGTGTGTGTGTGTGAGTGTGTGTGTGTGTGTGTGTGTGTGTGTGTCTTCTGCTCACTTGCTCGCCCTGACACATAAGGGCTCATCAGAAAAAGTGAGAGTGGGAGTATAGAATCTGATTCCTCCTTTCATCAACCGGGAAACAAAAGGATGGAACCCCTCCTCCTCCTCTTCATCTCATCTTCTTCGTTCCTTCTGCCCCCCCCCCCCCCCCCCCCCCAACTCCCAAGCTCAGTTGGCAGAGTTCCACAATCATATTCACACTTCGCCAGTCCCTGATGAGACACACACACACACACAGACACACATCCCCTCCACTGCCACCATCACACTGCACCACATGTGTTAAAGGAAAGGAGAGGAAGCAAAGAGGTAGCCAGGGAGCAAACTTCATCTCTTTTTATCTTTCTGTGGGAAATGACTTATAGATCTGTTGCCTGAAGGGAAAGGCATCATGGCCTGATCACTTGTCTTTCTTTCTTTCTTTCGTCTTTCTCTGTCCCTCGTTTGTTCTTACACAGTCTGCTGGTCCTCTGCCCAAATCTGTTTTTCCTCTTGTGCAATCTGTTTTCTGTCCCGCAAAGTGCCCAAACTTTGTCATCTGTTTCTTTGTTGTTCTCGGTCACGAGGACATCAAACGTGCCATATGGTCACACAGCTAACATGCAAGCACTCGCCGCACACCCAGGTGTCTTCAGAGCTGCGTTTGGTAATGACAAGGGAGTCTGCATCTTAGCACCACTGTTACTTCACCAACTCGAGACACTAACGCAAATCAATAGGCTGCACGGCCCTACGATAACGATCTCCGTTTCTCCTCCTCCTCCCTGCATCTCTCCATCCCCATCATCGCTATACCCCCCCCCCCCCCCGCGTACTCCCTCACATCTGCCTAGGTCTTCAAGCTTCAATCTATCTCTCCGTAACACTCCCACTCTCCCGCTCTGCTGTCTTTATGCCCTCAATCTCACATCCTCTTCCCCCACCTCTCCTCTTTTCCCCCTTGTTCTGCATCTTTTTGCGCTTTCCACTCTTGATCTTGCAGCCTCACTCCGTCACTTTTGCCCTTCATTGCCTCTCTTCTACTCTGCACCCTGCCTCATATCGCACCACTTATCCCTCGCCACTTCCACTGTGTTTTTCTTTACCCTTTTTCTCTCATATCATATTTCCTATCCACCCTTCCCATCATTGCACGGTTTCTCACCTATCCCCCCGCTGGTCTTCCATTTCTTCCCAATCTCCCCTCATTTGCTTCTTTCATCTCCTCAATGTTTGCCCTCTAATGCCTCTCACATCTCCTCTCACACTGTCCCTTCTCCTCTCTCCTCCTACGCTTGCTCTTTTTGGGCATGTTGGATCACACTTGTCTGCTCTCTCTCTGTCTCTCTCTCTTTCATATCCTCCACTCAGTTCACTTATCTCTGATCGACATGCCGGTGGTTTGCCTGGTTTAGTGTCAGTCTGTCTGCGGCTGCAGATGGAGTAAAGTATTCCCCAGTCTGGCTCTCAGGTAAAAGAGAGGTGGGGTTGCTTTTAAAGATCTCTTTATATAAGCATTTCAAAGCGGGGAAAAAAAAACAATCACAAAAAAGCAACCACTTCAGAAAAAAGTGCCTCTGAATTTAGAAATGAAACAATAATTTCCAGTCTTTTTACAGAGAGAACATAAAGCACCCCTCTACGGTCCATCTGTTGATAAAGACCTCCATGTTGTCCACCATTTGATGATATGAACACCCCACTATGAGCCAGGCTTTTAAAAGGTCCATAACAAAAACCGGGTCCACGCTAGTGATACTTAAAGTCTGTAATTTCCTGGACAACCAGATAGAAAGTTTAACAGAGGACTGTACATCAACAAAGTAAACAAGCAAACCAGCATCTCAGCATGTGAACACGAATTCATCTCTCATCGGTTTTTAGCCGTAAACCTGTTAATAATGCTACACTGAAGGTCTGCTGGCCACATTTGGCTTATAGAGGGACCACCAGCTACTTCTTGGGAAAACGTCTGGAGCAAAGAAACTTAGTCTACCTCGACTCTTCAACCCTGTCTGAGTGCACCGGTTAAGAACTAAACAAAGATTTGTTGCATTGCTTTCGACCACACAAACTTAATCTTGTCTGGGTGAGGGATTGCTAAAGACAGCAGATGCCACTTTCCTCCTGCCAGGTTAACAAACAAGTTGGGGAGCTGTGTACGCTCTCGTTGTCCCAATGGAGTACTGTTTCCTGCAAATGCTCTTAAAGGTTGTGACAGGGTACCGCAGACTTTTTTTAACCACTTTTTCAATCAGTCTGACGGATGTGTCGTTGGAGTTCAGTCTTAATGCATCCATAGATGTGGCTGAAATCTTCGTTAGGTGACAAAGTTTGTACGCAGCATGGCCTCCCCGAGATGAACAAACAGCAGTATTTGAAAAATAAATTCATCAAAATACAATGGATCTAGCACTTACGAGTGGTGGTCTGGTCTCGCACAAACAGCCCTGTTTTATTGCTGTTTTTTTTTTTTTGTTTTTTTTCTGTTAGAGTTCTGAATTCTGCAAATTCAAGAACAGAATCTACTAGAACTTGCTCATGGAGATGTTTTATTGGCATTTGACATAAATGTGAGCATGTAAATAACTTTGTCTTTATACGTTGGGATAACAGTTTCTTATCACGCTCTACCTGCTCTCCTGTGGCCAGAAGACCCACCTCCTTAGTAAAACCACTATCCAGCGGGACTGCCTTATCCAACCTGTACACAGTGGACAAACAATAACATGTCGATGAAGTAAACTTATCTGATCATGCGTTTAGAAGTGAGTCATTTGAAGAAGTTTCCTGAAAAACTGAGAGATGAACAATATGTATTTATTTCAATGTAACGGAGGATAAAAGATACATTTTAGGAATACAGGAAGCACAAATATGGATAGAAACGAATAATCATATTTTGAACAAACATAACGACACATTATCAAACAGGAAATTAACAATCTGTTATGTCTTACAAATAGACAGTACTAATGAACACTTAATAAAGCCATGACATAAAAAGAGTAACAGTAACACACGATTTGTTGTACACGTGTCATCATTTATTGGAGCAAAACTTAAGCCAACATGTAAAAAGCAATATGTAGAGCACAAAGTGCACTCCATGATTAGTAGCTGGGTGAATTAGTAGTAATAACTTGTTGCAGATGTTTTGACTGCGTTATAACAGCAACTTGATTTTTTTCTGTTTCAGTCATTTCTGTTGTAGTTTTGATGGTATTCTCAGGAATATTGTCCTGTTGCATGACTATCTATCAGGCTTTTAGATAGATGGTTTAATATTTTATTCCTATTTTGAATCCTTCTCCGTATACCTTGTGATAAAAAAATCTGATTTGTCCACTTACTGATTGCAACTTTCCAATGTCCTCTGACTTCAGAGCATACCTACATTATCACCACTCCACCACCATGCACGACGGTTAGTATGAGACGTTTGAGCTGACATGTTGTGTTTAGTTTTCATAAAATGCAGGGCTGCCCATTATGGCCAAAATAGTCTCTACTTTTTTCTCATTGTCTAAAGATTATTGTTCCAGGTGTTTTGTAATTTGTTTAGATGCAAATTGTCAAACCTAAACTGCACTGCCATGTTATTTTTAAAGAAAATAGGTTTTTGCTTTGTTTAGAGAAAAGAGGCAACTGAGCACTAATAGTCTGACCTCCTGTCTAACCTACTGGGATGTCCACTCCTGGGAAACTTGGCAACTGTTTACAATGATTTCCACCTCTTCAAGGAAATGACAAATAACCTTTTCCCAGATTGATGGGCACAGGTTATTGCTTCTCCAAGATAATTGATGATGTCTTTCCTCTTTGGCATTGCATTAATGCGCCCCTGGATGCTGCCAGACCCTCTGGTTTTATAGAGTTGATGAAAATGAAGTAAACAGAAGCCAGAAGCAGCTGCTTACCTTCTCAGTTCTTGTGGAAGCAGTAAGGGTGTATTTAGCTTTTCACAGCTTTTTATTTGGACTTAGTTTTTGTTGAACAAAACAAACATGTTATAGTTTGTCTAAGGTTGTAGTTACTCATTTTAATTTGCCTAATTTTAACACCTGAGAAGGACCACATGCATTATTTTCTGATACATGAGATCTTAGAATCGAAAGAATATTTACACTTCTTTTTCACTTTTTATGTGACTACTTTTAAGTATTGAAGAAACAAGTTTAATTTTGAGCTCAGGTTAGTGAAGGCCTCCCTAATTTTGTTGTGGCAAAAGTAAGTCCAGGAGAAACAATTCCACTTAAAATCATGAACTGAAATTCAAACCTCCTTGTCAAGACGGAATAAACCATAATAAACATAAATGAAAGAGTTGAAGATAAATGGGGATAGAGTGTAGCCAACAGGTAACTACTTTCATTACAACCTCATTCTAACTGTTGCTGCTCTTGAAGTCATCATGGAAATTGTAGTTCTAAACCTAAAAAAAATTACATACTTTAAGCCCGCATATTGAAATCACTCTAAGATGCAAAGACTTTGGGCACAATTTTAAGCCACTATTCCCAAGTGAATGCATAGGTTTCATCATATCACCCATCCTTTTTTTTTTTTAACCATCACTCATGACTTCACATAAAACAGAGGCGACTGCACACAAAAAAAACATTCATTCTCTTTTACGGACGCAAAAGCTGCATTGACATCGGAGGCAGCTCATCACCACCAGCGTGAGTTCAGCAAACCAAACCCAAAAGCAGCCTCAAGTGACAAGGTCACTCACACATATATACAGGGAGACATGTTACAATATCGGGAGCTTCAAGGTGGCTTCAGGACAATGAGAGGACATCAAACTTAAAGGCCTGAGATGGGACAGACAATAACTTAGAGGATAAAGACAAAAGGAGATCAGATACATTATATTGCCAAAAGTATTCGCTCACCCATCCAAATTATCGGAATCAGGCGTAAACCAGGTGTAAAATCAAGCATCTGGGCATGCAGACTGTTTTTACAAATATTTGTGAAAGAATGGGTCGCTCTCAGGAGCTCTCAGGAAATTTTCCTCACTCCTAAATATGAAGTCGTAGGCCACGTAAACTGACAGAGCGGGGTCAGCAGATACTGAGGCGCATAGAGACGCGCTCTCTGGAGTGACAAATGGCACTTCTCCATCTGGCAATCTGATGGACGACGTGGGTTGCCAGGACAACGGTACTTGTCTGACTGTATTGTGCCAGGTGTAAAGTTTGGGGGGGGGGGGGGGGGGGGGGGGGATTATGGTGTGGGGCTGTTTTTCAGGAGATGGGCTTGGTCCCTTAGTTCCAGTGAATGCTTCAGCACACCAAGACATTTTGGACAATTCCATGCTCCCAACTTTGTGGGAACAGTTTGGAGCTGGCCCCTTCCTCTTCCAACATGACTGTGCACCAGTGCACAAAGCAGGTCCATAAAGACCTGGATGACAGAGTTTGGTGTGGATGAAAGTGAGTGGCCTGCACAGAGTCCTGACCTCAACCCGATAGAACACCTTTGGGATGAATTAGAGCCGAGACTGAGACTCAGGTCTTCTCCTCCAACATCAGTGTGACCTCACAAATGTGCTTCTGAAAGAATGGTCAAAAATTCCCATAAACACACTCCTAAACCTTCTGGACAGCCTTCCCAGAAGAGTTGAAGCTGTTATGGCTGCAAAGGACCGACATCATGTTGAACCCTAAGAATTAGGAATGGGAGGTCACTTAAGTTTATATGTGAGTCAAGGCAGGTGAGCGAATACCTTTGGCTATATAGTGTATGAAGAAACAGAATGTGTTTTCTTGTGTGTGTGTGTGTGTGTGTGTGTGTGTGTGTGTGTGTGTGTGTGTGTGTGTGTGTGTGTGTGTGTGTGTGTGTGTGTGTGTGTGTGTCAGACAGTGGCAGCAGGAGTGACACAGCATCCTCAATTGGATGAGCTGAAGTGGCACAAAGAGGGAGCAGGTGCAAATCAGGGTTTGCATGTCTGCACGTGTGAGTGAATCTGTGAACAGTTACACATATGTGAGTGTCTACGTGCAAATGAGTGGACGGATGAATGCCACAGGAGTGGAGCGCACCACGAACTCCAGCAAGGATGTCACACCAGAATTGCCAGAACACTCCACCCTGTCACCTAGACAATATGGATGTGTGTGTGTGTGTGTGTGTGTGTGTGTGTGTGTGTGTGTGTGTGTGTGTGTGTGTGTGTGTGTGTGTGTGTGTGTGTGTGTGTATCAATAACAGGTGCTTAAATGGCGTAAACCAAAATGGAAACTGTACATTCACACACTATCTCCATATTGGTTTTAAAACCTCATAACAATACATACGTTTTGACTCAAAGCGGATTCTTTTACTTTTAAAATATGTTTTGAGTAAGCCGACGTGCATTTCAGCTTCCAGCATGGATGAGAACTTGGCTCTGATTGCTTTGCTTTTGTCTTCTTCTCTCATCCAATCTTCTGCCTGCATCCTTTCTTTCTTCTTCTCCACAATCTCCCTCACTGAAGGATTCTGATGGAATACCAAGTAGCTCTGTGGCCCATTTTACGAGACCCCAACTCCCTTATGTGTGTGTGAGTGTGTGTGTGCGTGTGTGTCTGTTTGTGTAAGTGTGTCTGCATGTGTATGAAAGATGGATATAACTGAAAAGCGTGTGGGCATGGGTGAGGTTATCTCCACTATGGGAGCATGAATCCACAGAGCACATCTTTCTCTTTGTTGCTCTTCTTCTGGGGCTGTTTGTCTCACTCAATCTGCACAGAGGGAGGTTTTGTAGTTCACCAATACCCTTTCTCTCACACACACACTGACACACACACACACAAATGTGCTACAATAGTGTTGCAAGCATTTTGGCTTGATCATTATAGCTCCCGATCAAACTGCTGCCGACACATTCGTGCTCAGTGCGTGTACATATGACCACGTATTAGCAGACACTAAGCTGAAAACTATTCACGTTATCCGTCTCCTGCCTTCACACACACACACTGTCTTGCACGTAAGCACATGTACACACACCAGGAAATGAGCAGCCAGTATTATTCTGATCCTTGTCACAAGTATTCACCACAACCTTTGCTACAATTGTTTTTAAAAGCTCACAATGTGATATCTGTGTGCTTGATTGCATGCGTGTGCCTGTAATTCTCTCTTGCGCTCATCCCTCAGCTCCTCTCCATCCCCACCCAGCTCATCACTCCGTTGCCATGTCAACAAAGCCAGGTTTAGTCCTTCAAAGGGCAACGCTCAGCAGCTGCCGGCTGGAGGTGACCGTGCTGAAAGAAGGAGGGAGGGATGGAAAGAAAAGATAGATTGAAAATAAGATAAATTACAGTTTTATGGAAGAATAGAACAAGAGAGGACCAAATTATTTTGGGTCAAGGCTAAGATAGGCTGTGAAAAAGGAAGAAAAAAAAGAAATTGGTGTAAAGGATATGCGCTATCACAATATAAATGCGTGTGTACCGACCGCAGTACAGTATAATGTTGTGTAAAAAATACCAACACCATAGCATGTTTTTCTTTTAAATGCTGATGTCATAATGCTCGTTTTAATTTGGATTGTATCTGTCTGACTTGTCCCTCTTTTTGCGACAGGTAAACTAGTCAATTTGTGATTTTCCTAAATGCAGTGAGGAAAAAAAATATTTTCACACAACTTGTCTAAGTAATTGCTGGCTTTCACGTAGACTTTGAATCTTCTTCTAACTTAATTCCCAACTCAGTTTGATTTATAAACCACTTTAAGACAGCGCAGTTGGCCAGAGTGCTGAACACAGAGAGAATTGAGATAAATAAAAACAAAACAGCCCCTCCTTGAACCGCCACCTTAATGTAAGGGGTTTGTGTGCCCGAAGGATCCTAGGAGCTATGTTGTCGGGGGCATTATGCCTCTGGAAGGGTCTGCACATGGGACACATGCACATTGCTCATCCCGAAATGGCGACGTGGGCCCGCCTTCCAGTAGGCTCACCACCCGCAGGAAGAATCATGAGGGGTTGGTGCAATGTGGTTTGGGCAGCAGTCGTGGCGGGGTGCCTCGGCAGCCCAATCCCTGGACCAAAACCCTAGCAATGGGGACATGGAATGTTACCTCGCTGGGAGGGAAGTGCGAGAGATACCAGCTAGAGATAGTTGGGCTCACCTCTACGCACAGCCTGGGCTCTGGAACCCAGCTCCTTCAGAGGTTCTGGATGCTCCACTATTCTGGAGTTGCCCACGTGAGCGGCGACGGGCTGGTGTAGCCTGCTTATAGCCCCCCAGCTCAGCTGCCATGTGTTGGAGTTTACCCCATTGAACGAGAGGGTTGCTTCCTTGTGCCTTCGGGTCGGGGAAAGGTCTCTTACTGTCGTTTGTGCCTACGGGGCGAACAGCTGTACAGAGTACCTGGCCTACTTGGAGTTTGTGGAAGGGGTACTTGATAGTGCTCCAACTGGGGACTCCATTGTTCTACTGGGGGACTTCAGTGCCCACGTGGGTAATGACCCAAACAAAAAAAAACTTGGAGGGGGGTGATTGGGAGGAACGGCCCCCCCGATCTGAACCCGAGTGGTGTTCTGTTATTGGACTTCTGTTCTAGTCACGGTCTGTCCATAACAAACACCATGTTTGAGCATAAGGGTGTCCATCAGTGCACGTGGCAACAGGACACCCTATGCCGGAGGTCAATGATCAACTTCTGTGGCGTTTCATCTGACCTACGGCCGCATGTCTTGGACACTGTGAAGAGAGGGCTGAGCTGTCAACTGATCACCACCTGGTGGTGAGTTGGATACGCTGGCAGAGGAGGAAGCGGGACAGACCGGGCAGGCCCAAACGTATTGTGAGGGTCTGTTGGGAGCGTCTGGCCGAGCCCTCGGTCAGGGAGGTATTCAACTCACAGCTCCGGGAGAGCTTCTCCCGAGGGAGGCTGGGGACATTGAGTCAGAGTGGACCATGTTCTCTGCCTCCATTGTCACCGCGGCAGCTCAAAGTTGTGGACGCAGGGTCTCTGGTGCCAGTCGTGGCGGCAATCCCCGAACCCGGTGGTGGACACCGGAAGTAAAGGATGCCGTCAGGTGGAAGAGGAGTCCTATCGGGCCTTGTTGGCCCGTGGGACTCGTGACACAGCCGACGAGTACCGGCAAAAAAGCCGCAGCTCGGGCGCTCCGGGAAGCAAAAACTCGAGTCTGGGAGAAGTTTGGTGAGGCCATGGAGGAGGACTATCGGTCGGCACCGAAGAGATTCTGGCAAACCCTTCGGCGCCTCAGAAGGGGGAAGCAGTACCCTGCCAAAACCATTTATGGTGCGGGTGGAGGGCTGCTGACTGCAACTGGGGACATTGTCTGACGGTGGAAAGAATACTTTGAGGATCTCCTCAATTCCACCGACATGCCTTCCGCAGAGGAAGCAGAGGCTGGGGACTGTACGGTGGACTCTTCCATCACCCAAGCCGAAGTTACTGAGGTAGTCTGTAAACTCCTTGGTGGCAGGGCACCAGGGGTGGATGAGATTCGCCCTGAGTACCTCAAGTGTCTGGATGTTGTAGAGCTGTCTTGGCTCGAACCTCAGATTCAGGAGGAACAATGCGGTTTTCGTCCTGGTCTTGGAACACTGAACCAACTTTATACTCTCCGCAGGGTGCTGGAGGGTTCATGGGAGTATGCCCAACCAGTCTACATGTGCTTTGTGGATCTGGAGAAAGCATTCAACTGTGTCCCTCGTGGTATTCTGTGGGAGGTGCTCCGTGAGTATGGGGTTCGGGGCCCTTTGCTATGGGCTGTTCGGTCTCTGTACGACTGGAGCAGGAGCTTGGTTTGCATTGCCGGCAATAAGTCAGACCTGTTTCCAGTGCATGTTGGACTCCAGCAGGGCTGCCCTCTGTCACCGATTCTGTTTATAATTTTTATGGACAGGATTTCTAGGAGTAGCCAGGGACCGGAGGGTGATCCAGTTTGGGATCCACAAGATTTCATCTCTGCTCTTTGCAGATGATGTTGTCTTGTTGGCTTCATCGAGCCGGGACCTTCAGCATGTGCTGGGACGATTTGCAACCGAGTGCGAAGCGGTTGGGATGAGAATCAGCAGCTCTAAATCCGAGGCCATGGTTCACGACAGGAAAAGGGTGGCTTGCCCTATCCGGGTAGGTGGAGATGTCCTGCCTCAAGTGGAGGAGTTTAAGTATCTCGGGATCTTGTTCACGAGTAAGGGAAAGATGGAGTGTGAGATTGACAGATGGATTGGTACAGCGTCTGCAGTTATGCGGTCCATGTACTGAACTGTCGCGGTAAAGAAGGAGCTGAGTCGCAAGACAAAACTCTCAATTTACCGGTCAATCTACGCTCCTACCCTGACCTATGGCCATGAACTTTGGGTATTGACTGAAAGGACAAGATCACGGATACAAGCGGCCGAAATGAGTTTTCCGGAGGGAGTTCGGGGTTGAGCCGCTACTCCGTCACATTGAGAGGAGTCAGCTGAGGTGGCTTGGGCATCTGTATAGGATGCCTCCTGGACGCCTCCCTAGAGACGTGTTCCAGGCATGTCCCACCGGGAGGAGGCCCCGGGGAAGACCCAGGACACGCTGGAGAGACTATGTCTCTCGGCTGGCTTGGGAACGCCTCGGGCTTCCCCCGGAAGAGCTGGAGGAAGTGTCTGGGGTGAGGGAGGTCTGTGCATCCCTGCTTAGACTTCTGCCCCCGCGACTCGACCCCCAATTGGAAGTGGAAGAAGATGAATGAATGAAAAGAATAAGATACAAAGAGAAAGAGATGCACTTCCAAGGATGTACTTAAAGAACCAGTTAACATGTACATTTAAAGCTTCATGATGTTATTTGTGGGTTTTACTAGAGTAGGTTTACATGGTTTCATGTTTAAAAAATCCACAAAATCTTCCAGGTCCAGTCTGCACTGACAGCTTGATTGGTCAAATGGCAAATAGGGGTTGCTGGTTGGATTTACCAAACTATTCGCTGGCAAAGCATTTTCTATTTATAGCAATTTAGATGAATTACACCTTTTCACTGATAATGAACAACTGAAAATGACAAATCACAGGTATATTGGACTAGTGTGGCTGTGGGAAACATTTAATTGTTGTGTGGACTTTATGATTTGTTTTATTTTTTAATTCTTTAAAAACTTTGACATGAACAAAAGAGATTTTTCTGCAGCTTTTGTCTACTGTTGAGATCTAGTCAGCTATGCGCCTCAGCTACATGATCCAAATTAGATTGGCCCCATAACGATGGCAATTCTTGTTTTTAACCAGAATGAAGCTGTACTTTACCTTTTTTTCATGAACTTCCTAGCGTTCCTGATGTATGCACATGTATGTCTAATTTTCAGAATGTTAGCAGCATACAAAGAAATTTCTCTTTTGCTCTTGACTTTTTGCCTATAATATATCCTTATTAAATGCAATCGGTCACCCTATAGTTCCTATTACTATTTTTGACAACATATACATACTTCTCACCTCAATGTGTAGAACAGCTGCTCTGTGGCTTCCATAGTGACTATAGATCCCGTTGTTGCTGTGTTTGTCTGAAAACCGGTACATGTGCTACGATGATGTTGCACCAGACTGGACAGCAGCAGTATGTCATTTAAAGAAGAGCAATAGAAACAAATATTAACCTGTTTTGCTTAATTCCACACAAGAAAACAGAATTGATTTAATTTACGCTCTTTTCCTACATAGAGAATTTGGTTTCTGCGTCCTGCTTTAAGAGCTGCTGCAGACAGACTGATGTGCTTCTCTTTCTCTGACCTTTACTTATTCTATGCAGTGACGCACCTGCCTGTCATCCTGCAGTCAGAGCTTACCTCTTCTCTTTTACCAGCTTTAAGCATTTAAGGAATGTCTGCTGGAGCGTGTGGTGGATGTTCGCGGTTTTGTGTGTGTGTGTGTGTGTGTGTGTGTGTGTGTGTGTGTGTGTGTGTGTGTGTGTGTGTGTGTGTGTGTGTGTGTGTGTGTGTGTGTGTGTGTGTGTGTGTGTGAGCAGACATTTGTGTCTAGAGTGTCATCTTCATCTACAACGGAATAGCCAGCCTTGTCTGCGAATGCCGATGAGTCATCCCTAAACCCTGGAGATGAGACGAGACAACATCTGACACATAAACATGCACTCAAACACAGACCTCACATGAACAAGCTTCCCTCACAGATCCAAAATGGTCTCCAACGTCAACCTGGTCAACACACGTTTTCAGACGCTTTATGCATTATTGCTTACGCTTTATAAACTCATTCCATCTAATGAAGTTAGACTGAAAGAGGATACCACTCAAGCCGATAGATTTGACAAATAAAAGAGAGGCATGTCCATTTTTCATCAAGTAACGGTTTATTTTCCCTATTTTTTTTATTTGCTTGTGTGCATATAACTCCCATTTTTCAGCCCTCTGATCATGTTTATTTGCTGCCTTTCCCGTGATCTCTAATCAACATCTGTCTGCCTGTCTGTGTGTCTGTGAGCATCAGTGGCACATCCGTGTCCCCCATATCCCCCATACGTGTCTCCCAATAATCTATGTGACTGGCTTCCAGTGACCCCCGTGACCTCCAGCTGAGTGTCATGACAACGGGACACTGACAAATGTCGGAACAGATATTGGCTTCTCCATCTCCCCGTCTCCTAAGCCTTTCTCTTGGATAGAAAGCCACCCACGTCGTCTGTTCAGTCGCTGCAGAGAAGGGAGAGAAGTGGAGAGTGATGCTGCGTGTTTGTCTTTCCATCACTCTGTATGCTTGTCCACTGTGTTGAACCTGGGGTTATCAAGTAAAAGGGCACAACGCTCAAAGAGCGAGGGGGGATGCAGACAGGAAATCTGAAGGGGGAGTGTGATAATTGGAGGCATCTGAGAGCTCTCTGTGTCATATTGAAGTGTGTGTAATTAGGAAGGGGATTGCAGCGTACTGACTGGGAGCTGTGGCGGGGCGGATTGCTGTGTTTTCTTTTTTTTTTTATATAGCACACTGTGCTAAGCAAAGTGTTAAAGGCAGACGTGTTAGACATGCGTGTCTGTGTGCTGAAAGGAAGAAGAGGTGGGGAAGGTTGTGTTTGTTTCACTTTATTTGGGTGTGTTGTCAGGTTGTCGAGGAGCATGTGACCTGGTGTGGTGTTGGAATGATTTCGATGGTGGTAGTGAATGTGACTTTTATGTTTGAATGCAGGCACGCGTGGGTGTGTGTGTGTTTGTGTGCGAGCCCGTTTCCGCCCAGGCTGCTCCACCTCCCCAGAAAACTGCCTCCGCATGCATAATTAACCAGGATGACTGGGGAGGTAAACACACTGGGAGACGTTCCATCCCTCCACCCTGCGTGCCTCCGCTCATGTGTACCCGTGTGTGTTTGTGCATTAGCACGCGTGTGTTTATTGGTGTTAGACAGACAGAGAGCAGGAAAAAGATTTGAAGCGAAAGCGTTTCAGAGCCACAGTTGACGGAACGAGTGAGCTGTCTCTCTGTTTTTGCGTGCATGTGTATGTGCGTGTTGTGAGAGAGGAGATAAATCCAATCTCAAGCTGTCTCTGAAGATGATGTGGTGAAAAAGAGGAAGAGAGGATAAAAAAAGAATGGAAGGGGGGAGCATGCAACCAGTCGCAGCTCTGTGCATTATGAGCCATCCAGCGGAACAATCAGATTCACCCTTCTCTCCCTCCTCTCTCACTCCTTTTCTTCTGTTGTTCCTTTCTGGCAATATTTTACTGGGAAACAGACATATTCTAATGCCTGAGATGAAAAAGTCCTCCTGGGTATGGAAAAAATATACAAACACTCAAACTACAGCAGTACAAAACAAGGGCAGCTGTTTTCATAAGAAGTGTTAATCAATCACTTGTCTAGCAGCTTATTTTTGTCTGCGGAGCTAAAACCTTTTGCCAGTTTGCAACCCCACAACCTTGAAAACTCACACACAGTCCAGAATTATGTACGCATGGGCCTAGGTGTGTGTAAAGTGCACATACATGTATGGATGTGTTTGCTTCAGCTCATATTTCCCAGGAGCCAGAGTTGTATACCCCGCTCCATAAATTATCTACCCTCCTTTGTCCTCTGGCAACTCCTTTCCTTTATATGCCTTCTCATCAAACTTATTATCCAATCACTCCTTCTCTCCTGGTAAACTTCCATACTTCCCCTTGTATTTTTTCTTCTCCATCTCTTTCATATGAACCCTCAAAGCCCTCTCGTTGTCGTCAGGGGAATGCAAAGAGATCGGAGAGAAAGAAGACAAAGTAGGAGCGAGGGTTCTTTCTCACATAGATAATGTTTCGTTTGGAGCGATGCAAAAGGATCACCAGTTTAGTGGGATGGAAGATAAAATAGAAGCTAAAATGAGGACAACATAAAAGTAAACACATATGGGAAAACAGCAAGGGAAGTGTGGGCGTCTCGCTGGCTGTGTGGGGGCACACAGATGTGCATGTGTGAACCAAAGACAGACAGCAAGCAGTATATGCGTTTGCCTCTCCAGCACCAATAGCAATGAGAGCTCTAGCAAGACAGATGTTCTATCAGACAAGTCGGCTGGAAAGATTTGATGATCTCACCATGCATACTTCATCCTCCGTCCACTCTGACCCCCCTACTGTAGTAGAGACGCAGTGCATCCACAGATACAGCGGCGTTAGGTTTCTCTGTGAAAGAGATCAGTGGAAGGAGGAGGTGCCACATGAAAGTGAAAAGGAGACGTGATTGGAATCACTGTGCATATGTGTGTGTATACTGAAGCTGGGGTGGAGTAAATTGATTAGAGAGAGGGGTTCTTTGGTTTGTTTGCTTTGTTTTGAGCAAGACAATCAGTGAAAAATCCAATTAACTGTTCCTCTGAGTGGGCTATTGTGAAGAGCAGATATGACAGAAACACACAGACGTACAGCCTTGCAGCACTGGAGTCAAAAAGTGATGTATGTCTTAGACAATCCTATCTGCTGTGTTCGGCAAGCTTGGCCTTGCAGAATCCCACTGCTTGTCCTATGCAAGCATCTTATTTAGGTCATTGTGTAAACAAATATGCTCACACACACAGTCATATACATCACCCTAGGTGAAGCTGTAGTGAGCTGGAGGCAGAAGAGATATGAAGGTGCGAGAGCGGACAAAGAGTCTCCAAGGGAATTTAGTTGCTTGTCTTTTTATTTGTGTGCATTTGTAAGAAACTGCCAAAAGCTTTAGACTTGCACTTTTCAACACACGCGGGCCTGCAGTCACTCACAAACTCACAATCAGGCATGCACACTCAAGAATTAATGTACACAATACTCACACACTGCTCACCCTCTCTGAAACGCACACCCTGCATGGGTGTGCGTTTCAGAGATGAACAATGCTGCTGTGTGTCTGGTGGGACGCACCACTGTCCCTGGGGTGGCTTGAGTGCTGGGATGTTGTGCTGACAGGCACTCACACATACACACAAAGACCCAGCGCTAAGTCTCAAGGTGATTCTGTTCCTTTAACACAGCGGAAGAGCTCTGTACCTTACTCTCGCCCATTCTCATAGACAAACGTGCCAGTGCCAGAAGAGTTGTAAATCTGTGTAAAAAAAATTTTTTTAAAGCGTTATTCACAATAGAACATAGGAAACATATGAAAAAAAATTAATCTACAAATTGTGAGACTATTTCAGAATGCTGTTCATCAGAGGGAGATTGTGAAGTCTTTGAAGTCTTTGAGTCTCGAGAAATCTCTGTATGCATAGGATAAGACCATAAATCAATACTGAATGACCGTGATCCTCAACAATCAAAAGCAGACATGATTCTGTAATGGAAATCCTTCGGTTGGCTCAGGAACACCATGCCATCTATAGGTGAAGGTTAGAGCTCTATCATGCAAAGAGGAAGCCGTGTGTGAATAAGATCCAGAAATATTGCTGTCCTCACTAGTCCAAAGTTAATTTTAAGTAAACTGAGGAAAATTGGTTAAACTGTTTTGTGATCGACGCATCAAAATTTGAAATTCCTTTTAGAAACCATGGATGTTGTGTCCTCCAGACCAAAGAGAGAAAGAGAGTCACCGTCAGGCTTCTTGTCAGCACTTAGTTCAAAAGCATGCATCACTGATGGGATGGGAGCGCGGCATTAGTGCCAATGGAATTGGCAATTTGCACATCTGGAGAGGAAACATTAATCCTTAATGTTAGATCTTGGTTTTAGAGCAACATATACTTCTATTTAGACAATATCATTTTAGAGAAAGGTCTTGCATGTTTCAGCAAGACAAAGCTAAACCTCATACTGCAACCATCACAAAAGCATGGCTTTACAGAAGTTAAATTCAGCTGCAAAGCTAGTCTGCCAGGAGTCAAGACCTTTCACCAACTGAAATGTTTTGCTGTAACATGAGCCAAAGAAAATAACAGCCAGGACCGCTGAAGAGCACGAATCCTGTATCAGACAAGAATGGGACAACATTCAGTAAAGTGTTAAACATCACTCTAACTTCTATGTTCTATTGTGAAAAAAATAACTGGTTTATAACATTAAAAAAATATTACATCCCATTTATGTTTACATTATTTTTTATTTGTAATTTACTTTATACAATTGGGGTTGTGCATGCACATATTTGTATACAGACAACTTGAAAGAAAAATGTATACAATTTAGATAATCGTCTGTTACCACTGTTGTACTGAAAGCATCCACACAGACATCATTTATAACCCTTCATGCTTCCCATTGGAGGAAACTGGATTTTAGATCTGAGCAGAAAGAAGCAGAAAGGAGTAGCGGGCTTGACTGAAAACTGTATTAAAATCAAACGAGAAAACATTTCTTGCACAGTCAGGGGAAAAAAAAAAGACACGAAGGAGGTCAAAACAGTTATACATAATTTCACACTCAAAATTAGCTGAAAAAGGCTAACAGATATGGTTATGTAACAGTGTTCGGTTTCCACTCAGAGACTGTGTTGTGGCCCAATATGCTGTTTTTGGAGATATTACATTAATACTGCAGACAGCAGGGTATGGATATTTGCCTGGCTCATGCAGTTCTACATTGTCAAGCCCATAACAACACTCAAAATGTATTTATTAGTTAAATAAATTGATCTTTAACCTCTTGTGCAATAGAGATTGCATCAAACACCTTTACTCGCAAACTTGATAGGTTAAAACAGGTATGGAACCTGCTGTTAGGAGGCTTTTTCAAAGACATGCACACACATTTACACACTATCATATGTGTTTCATCAAATATAGACCAACTAAGGGATGTTGGGAGGTGAAATTCTGCTAATGAACTAAATATACTGTATTTGTGGGTGGAAATCTACATGCCATGGTATCAACATAAGCTGTGCTTACCTGTGTATATCTGAGTGTTTGTGTGTGTAAAAGAGGTCAATCTGTTTTTCTCAAAGAGGGGAAGAATTTTGCTGTTACTTCAGGTGAATGTTAGAACAGTCACTGAATATCAAACCAGAAATTGCAAAATGTTTAAACCCCAGGCTCAACAGCACTAATCCCTCTGTCTCTCTTCTCCTTCTGTCCCTACCTTCAGAACCCTCTACACCCCTTCCCCCCTTCCCGTCTCACCTCACCTCCCCCTCACTGCTCTGGCTACAGACGGAGTGAGTTATGCAGTCCTTCCGTGAGCACAGCAGTGGTTACCACAGCAACCAGCCCTGCTACCAACAGGAGCCCCATGAATTATCCCGCTTGGAAACCTACCGGCAACACCCGCATCATCCCCACCCCCAGCACCCACACCCAGGCCCTGGTCCACATCCAGGCCCAGGCCCAGGGCACACCAGGTCAGGCTATGAAGCCCATTCCTTGGCAAACACGGCTAGTATACCTCCAGCTGGAGGAGCGGGACTTGCAGGAGGGCCAAAAGACTGTTATAGCCAACAAACCTACCCTGGTTACCCAGGAAATGGTGGAGGAACTGGGAGTGGAAACGGGGGCTCAGCAGCCACACAAACAAAGAAATCATTTAGAGGAAGCAAAGTGCCCCCAACAAACCCCAGTCAGCATCTGCAGGGTCCTGGGGGCTACAGCAATCACATGGGACCTGGAAACTACTCCGCTCAGTATATGAGTGAGGGGCATGTCCAGCAGAAATGGGAGGACCCAGCCCAGTTAGCACAGTATGACCAGGAGATGGTTGGGCGTTTGGAGGCTGGTGGCACCCCTGCTCCTGGTTCCTCGCAGTACATGGACCTAAACATGATTGGGCATTCCCAGACACAGTGCCAACAGTCCTCTACCCCTAACTATACCAGCCCTCATCACCAGCCCCATCCTCCTAACCCTGCTCCCTCACCTCTTATGTATCCCCAGAATCACCTTCACTACCCACAGCATTCCCCCTCTCCATCATCATATATGGAAAAATGCAGTACAATGCCCCATTGTTATAAAGGTTACAACATGCCTCCAAATTCCCAGTATGGAAGACAAATGGGCAGCCACAGTAATCTGAAGCAGGGGAGCTACAGGTCAGCCCAGAACAATTATGTCTACCAGCAGCCCCTCTCAAGAGGTTATGAGCAGCAGCCCTCTCTACAGACTTTGACCAACCCCCAAGAACCCCATCCAAAATACCAACACTTCAACCAACCTCAACAAAACTACTGTCTCTCAGAGTTGCCTGTTAGATCACCTGAACAGTATTATCAGACTTGTAGTCCCTCTTCAAATCACTCCCCTGCACGCTCTGTAGGGCGCTCACCCTCATACAGTTCCACACCTTCACCACTAATGACAAATCCAGAGTCATTCCAGTTTGGCCAACCACCTATGACCCCTGGAGCAGCATCCACTTCCTCATCCTCTTCAGTTAGTATGCAGGAGCAATCCAGCACCAACACTCTATTGATGCCCCCGCGTTCACACCCCTCACCCAACGTATCCCACGCACCCCCCCACAGCTATACCACACCACAAGTTCCCTCCATGAAAGAACGTTTCTCAGAAAAGCTATTATCAAATCCCAGCCTGTGGAGCCTGAACGCCCTCACCTCTCAGGTGGAGAACATCTCCAATAATGTCCAACAACTGCTGCTTTCAGAGGCACTGGTTGCAAACAAGAAAAGCAGCAAGCGCAGCAGTGGTGGGAGCAACAGCAGTGTTGGAAGTGGAGCATCCTCTAAAAAGGGTGAGGAATACAAAAGTCCTCCATATCCAGATAGTGGTGGTAGTATCAGTGGGGGGCCCATGCAGGACCCGTACTCAACCCCACAGCACCAGCCATTGCCCATGGAACTCCATGAGGGTGGCTACTCGAGTAGCAG